>JAWWEU010000023.1:0-32025 GCA_035583155.1 Acropternis orthonyx | reverse complement strand
CGGGGCCCCGCGCGGCCGGCGGCGCGCGGGGCCGAACCGGGCGGGGCAGGGCCGGGCGGGGCCGGGCGGGCTCCGGCAGCCCCGGCGCCGTGCAGGCAGACCCCGCTGGGCGGCGAGCCCGAGGGCCCCCGCGGAGAGCAGAGGAATGGACGCAGCACGGTGCAGCGCGGCCCTTCGTTCCCCCTTTCGCATGTCCCGCTTTCGTGTTCTCCACACCCTTTCCACCGCGCCTGGTCCCTCTTTGCCTCCCCTCTCGGTCCCCCTCTTTTCACGCCCCTTCTCGCTTTCTCGCCTCTCTCCACATGGCCTCGATCGCTCCCTCCCTCCCTCCATCCTTTTCCTCCTTTCATCCGTCCTGCCCATCTTTCCCTCCTCTCTGTAATTTCCCCCCTCCATCCATCCTTCCCAATTCATTCACTCATTCATTCATTCATCCATTCATTCATTCATACACCCCCCCACTCCGTTCCCCCGTGGGACACGACCGCCCCAGACTAGGAACGTCCAGGGAACGAGGCTCGGAGAAACCCCCGCCCCGCCCCGTCCCGCCCCGGGCGTTTTTCCCTAACCGGGAGCATCCCAGCGGAGCCTAGCGTACCTGCTGCTGGAGATGGGATCTGAGCGCAGGAAAGCCGGGCACGGTCCCTCGCATACAAACCACGCTTGCTCAGAGCAGTTTCAGACAGCTGCAGACTGCTGTCTTTCCCCTCTCCCATAAACCAGCTCCTGGCTAAATGAAGTTAACACAAGCAGTTAACAGTTTTCGCGCAGGTAGCAACACTAACCCGGGACAAATTTTAATCACCCCCTTCCTGTTAATGGAGGCATAATATAGCCCAGTGCGGCTGGTATTGCTCACGCAAGGAAGCACAACTTTGAAAATTACCCTCCCATGGTAAAGAAATCCCAGGGGGGCTGAGGCGACCCCAAGGTTCGCTTCCTTAGTCGGGGAGGGGCCGTTCCTTCCCAGGGCACGACGGTTGTTTGCCGCTATCCCATAGTCCTGCGAGTCAACAGGCTGTGAATGGGGAGAAGCACATTATACCTGCCCAGCGTCCACTCCAGGGTGTGTGTGAAGCAGTCAGGTCCTGCTTTGACATTTTGAATCCCTCAGGAATCACGACAATTGCTAACACCACCCACAACAACTTCATTTTAAATGCTGTTAGTTCTACTTTTGCAAAGTGCCTAATAATTAACATCATCCTGCTGGCAGGTGCTCTGTAGTGTAGGCAAAGCTCTTCTTCCTGACCTTTCACTGCTGTCTCACTGTGACTGATGTACAGGGCACCTTGGCACCTTGCACTGTAGTGTACAGACCTCTGAATAGAGAAAGCAAGCAGTGAGGGAAATGGGAATTAAAACTTTCGATGAGCTTGAGTCTCTCCCACTGAGGATGGGTGGGTTCTGGTTCTCTAGAGGACTCTGGTTTAATCACTACACCTCTAAGCAAGCATTTGCAATTCTCTCTGGTTTTGGAGATGGATAAATTCACAGTAGCAACTCTTTCATTACTACTCTGACTGACATAAATGGGGAGATGGAAAGGCCTATATATTCCCTCATAGCATAATATGTCTGGTCTGTGCCCCTGGAGCAGGAGATGAAATGGATTTCCCTGGTGTGTATCTATGACCAGCAATCATCCAGCCTTCGCCCATCTTCATGTACTGGTCCCTGATTTGTTCTTGCCACCTGCAGCCCTGATGTCTGTGTCAAGTGACACAAACAACTTACGTCAATAGAAAGCATCATATGAAGCTTCAGGAATACAGATTTAAGGTCTTGCAAAGGGTGAAAAAAGCTTATGGGACACAATGGAAAAGAAAGCACAATTTAAAATATTCAATATCAGTACAAGAGGTTTGGAAAAATATTCCTTAAATATGTCTCCAGGAGAATAACTTTTTGGTTAAACAGCTACAAAAAGCTAATACAGTAGGGAAGGGGCAGCAGGAAGGAAAGAAACATGTTTTCATAGAAGAATTGAGAATGCGAGCTGCCGAATTTGGCAGAATTTCCTAATAAACTGAAAAACATACTGTAGGTTACAAAGTTTTCCCACACCTAGATAAATAATGGAAAAATGCTGGTTAAAAAGGTTACTAGCAAAACAAAGCCATTGTAAAAGAGATTCTGCAAATAGACCAGGTGCTCTTGTCATTGCTGTACTATTTCTACAGTGCACTTCACTCAAAATCCTTTTTGATCTGCTGTAAGGCAAAGAACTATGATACTTAGAATCAGAGAATTAACCAGGTTGGAAAAGACCTCTGAGATCATCAAGTCCAACCTTTGATCTAACCATCATGCTTACTAGACCATGGCACTAAGTGCCACATCCAGCCACTCCTTAAAAACCTCCAGGGATGATGAATCAGCCACCTCCCTGGGCAGCCTATTCCAATTCCTGATTACTCTTTCCATAAAATATTTCTTCCTAAAATCTAACCTAAACCTCCCCTGGCACAGCTTAAGACTGTGCCCTCTTGTCCTACTGCTGGATTAAGGTTTTGATCCAAATAATCAATTTGTCAAAAAATTCATGGAGCAAAGAATGACTTTTCTCTTTCACTTTTTTTCTGCAGAAGTAGCTGAACACTCCAGCAGAGCCCTGTACTTAAAGATAAGGGGAAAACTCCTGCTCCTAACATTATGCCAGTAGCTCAGAGCCTGCCTAAGGAGCAGGCATGGTTACCTAGCTCTGGAAAGGGTGAGTGCTTCTCACAAGTTCCTGGCTGCCTGTGCTGAAAACTGCTTCCTTGTGCGAAGGACAGGGTGCCAGGGTACCTCCAGGAGTCGCTGACTCCTGTCTTTCATCTGATCTGATTGGTTTGAATTTTGCACTGGTTTGTGATGGTTAAAAATGCAACCCATGCACTGCTGCAATATATTGTGCTGTTCACCAAGGAATGTGTTCTTCAGCAGCTCAGATTGACTTTGGACTCCAAAGGGCTGCTGCATGGGCAATTAGACTACAATTTCAGTACAATAGGGAAAACCCCCAAATATTGTGCAACAAGTGTATATTTAGTAAGCAAAAGGCTTATATTCTCTTTATTGTTAGTCTAAAAGACAATCCAGGGTATAATTTCCTGTACTGAAATGATGACAAGCTGTGAGAATTTTATAGCTAAAAGCAAATAAGAACCACAGAAGAACTGCTTGAGATTTGTCTGTTTATTCTCTAATCCTCTTGAGAATTAATGGGGAAGGATCTGTATTACTAATGGAAGAGTGGGAAAGTGAATGCATGTGGACATGTTCAGGAGATGCTGAAAAGTCAAGTCAAATTTTTGCAGCTAAAAGAGGAACCTTCACATTTGCAAGCACATACTGCAATTAAGAGTTTTGAAGGGTGCAATCCACATCACATAACACATTCCTTGAGGTAAGCAGAGCTCAGCACAGAGAAATCAACTCCCTAGAAGTGGAATCGACACACCTATTTTTTTTACTCAATTACTGCAATAAATGAAGCATATATTTTAAAAATAATTACAACTAACTTTTAATAATGAGGTTACTTTTAACAAAGGATTCCCTTCAAAACATAATCCAACTATCCATTTAACAAGTTTGCTTAATTAAAACTCAGATGAACATTCTAGGTTCATAGGTTCCCATCCAGCAGATGTTTTAAGTATGTGCTTAAATCTGACCTGTTTTAAGTAGGGCTACTCCATATACTCAAGTGCCCTATTAGATCAGAGCTATCTGGCATGCTGGAGTCTTATTTTTTATCACTGTAACATGAGCTAGCACTCTTTTTGCCATTTTAATGAAGTTCTAGAGACTCTGTCTATCTTAATAGACTATCTATGTATCCTAATTGTTATTTTAAAGCCTCTTTATGTTATTACATTTCACCCAGCTGTCTCTTCTTTAGGGTCTATAGGTTTAGATTTTGAGTATTGGGGTTTCTTTTTTACTGTTTTGGTGTCAGTGGCCTTACTAAAAGAAATTTATTTGCACTGAACAAAAATACAGCCGGGAGGAGGGGGTTTGGAGGGGTGGTGTTTGCCCTCAAAATGACATTGAGCTAAACTTCCTACTTCCTAGTAAGTAGAATTTTAGAATCCAGCACTGCCTTATAAAACTTGATATGCATCTGGTCTTAGTCGCCTGAGAAATCACCTATTTTCATGGTATTTTGATATTTCCTGGGGCATTCCAGCTGGTACTATGCTACCCGAGGAACTACAGGACAGGTGGTTCAACAGCACATCCCTGCTGGTGACCTGGCAAAGCTCAAGTGTGTAGGTCTATAGCGCAGCTAATCCCTTGTGTTTATCTCTCTAAGAGTGCCTGAGACACCTGAAAGACTTATGTATAATGGAAAATTGTCATGATGGCATGGATTAATGCTGATAAGGTCTGTTTTAACATTATTCTACAAAAGCATTTCAATTATTGTGGTAAGCTGGTGCTACATGTAACAAAAAGTGAAATCATTTACTAAAGCAGGACAGAAAAAAGTGAAGATGTGTTATTAACCACATGCATTCCTTGGTATGGCAGATAAATTTAAATGTAAAATGTAGGCAGCTTTGATGAGCAGAATATGGTAATAGACACCTATGGTAAATACTGGTACGCTTATCACTTTTTAGTAATTTATCTTTGATGTGATAGAATAGCCCTGGGAGCAGGTGTAGACTGATGTCATTGCTACCTGGTAACAAACTTCTGTGTCTGTGGAACTTTGTGTATCCTTCAGTGACTGGCATGTCATCTGTCTCACACTTTCCTGGTTTCTTTTTCCTCTCTGCTCAAAAGCCTGACTTATACCAACAGGCTCAGAGGCAGAATAGTAGGGTGTACTGTATGTGCCAACTTGTCCCTGGCCAAGTGTCAAGAGAGCCATGAGAGCCACTGCCAGAGAGGTGCTGGATTAGAATTAGAGGTGCATTAGCAGGGAAGTGTCTTAAGTCTGTAGCACTGTAGCACTCCAGTTGTAGTTCCTCCAGTTTGAAGTTAATGCTGTCTTAAAAGCTGTTGGTATAGAAGGAAGTTGAAGTACCATCTCTCAGATGAGATCTCAATGATTCACCACTAGTGAATGCTTCTTTGTAAGGGAAAAATTCAAACAAATGTTGTCATGTCCTCTGGGGACTGAGATTAAATCTTTTACCCTCTAGTAGCTCACTGACTAGCTAAACTAGAGGTGTTCTAAAGTGAATCTTGTTCATGTCAAAGTTTGACAGCATTATTCAATCATCTCAGTGGAATTCAGTACCATACTTTCTGCTGTGTAAAGATAATTTCTTCCTACTTTTGAGCACCAGTGTACCTTCTATGACAAAAATTTTACTTGCTGCCTTTACTCTATATTTATGTTCTTCTTTACACCAAAACTGATTGTAAAGAACCTATTGAATATACATCACAGCCTTGGCCCTGATTTTACATTCTCATCAAAGGCAAGAGAAGCCAAGTGAAGACAAATTCAAAGGGAATGGAGAGGAACAGGAGGGTTATCCCTACAAGATGCTGAATATTCTGCCCCACACCACCAGTTTGTTACTTTGTAGCATATCTTTTTTTGCAGCATCTATTTTTTGCAATAAGAGAGAAGGTATCACAATTACCAGTAATTCATGTACTAGCACTGCAAACATGCTGTCAGTTATCTAGTTAAAAGAGTTCACTGCAGGCTGTAGGAGATACTAGATTTCTAAGCATAGTTAACATGTACAGAGCCCAGAATGTTGTAGGAGAGGGATGCTAGAAGGACAGTGGAGTCAGTTCCTTGGAGACCAGTCTGTGTTTGTATTCCTTACAAAGGAATGCAACTGTGAATACTCTAAATGACTCTCACTTGATCAAATGAACCTTTGATAGTTTCACTCACCATTTTCAGTAAAGGGCCCCTAGTAAGAGCACCCATCCTCTCAGGAAGAACGTTTATGTGTTTCCATTCTGGTTCATGGTGCCATCAAGGTTCCTCTGATGCATCAAGTTTATGAGATTTTTACTGCTTAGTATTATTGTAAGAAAAGAATATTTGTAGTTAATGGTGCAAAATATGAGAGATCACACAGCTGACTCCACTCGTTGCTCACTGCCATGGAGATTTTCTTTCCTTCTCAACTGCCCAGTGCCTAATTCTCAAGCTTTTGCTCAGTTTTGACCCATGTCTTACCCAGGCATGCTTTCATCTAATGTAACTTAGCTTGGGCAAGGATGGTCCAGAAACATGTTTATCTTTACTCGATGGCATGTGACCATTCTGCCCTCCAGAGCACTTGGTGCCTGTATTTGTAAAATGTCAATAGAGGTCTACTGACAACAAACAGAGAAGTAGCTGAAAATACACTTGTATGGATTTGCCTACTGCAGTTACTTGGTTGTTTTCAACCTTTCACACCCTCTCAGACATTATCTGTTACACAAAGATTGAGAGGAAATAGCATCACAATGGTGAGCTGGGAGCTGAAGGATGGCATACAGGTGCTTCAGACATCAGTCAAAAAAAGCAATTGTAAGTGAGGATCTATACCATTGAGGGTCAAAGGTTATGGAAGTGTAAATTCGATGTCAGTGAAAGAAAAATTGGGCACCTAGCTAAAAAGGCTGAGACTTGGCTTAAACAAACTCATCAGCAGTTCTAGCTTCACTGGGGTCAGAGCTGAATTTCACTCCTGGATGGGACCTTACATTTGAGAATGCAAATAAATGCAATGGCAGTGAATCATCAACAACAGAAAAGGTTATGGCCATGATGGCTACTGCTACCTCTGAGCATTGTTTTGAACCACAACAATTAATTACACCACTCATTTTATCAGGGCTCAATGCTGGGTGCAATGTGCTGTGTGAGAGTTACATATAGGGAGGAAGTCAGACACCCATTTCCTCTCAGTATTTGGATTTGTTTTGGTCTCATGCCAATGAAAGTCTCAATCCAGGCACCTTCTACCACAAATCCTCCCCTTAACTTTGCAACCTACTTATCACTGGGGCGTTTTTGGCTATTGTAAACCTTAGCTGCATCCATTAGCACAGCCGCTGACCCACAGTGGGGCTGGCAGCTGCCTTCTTCATTTCCTGCCCAGGCATCTGCTGCCTGATTGGAGGAAAATAGTTCTTAAACCTTCTTCAAAACAGGAAACTTCTCTTCTCCCTGCTTCCTGAGGTACAGGAACCGTCTCCAAAGCAACCTCTGGACAAAGAAGGCTCCTATTAACCACTGTGGTGCCATAACAGATAGAGTGGGAGGTCATAATTCAAGCCATAATCAACCCTGAAGGCTGGAAAGTGCCTCTATGCACCACTGATTACACCTCTCTGTGCCCACACTGCTGTGTCATTAAACAGTCTGGAGGTTAATTAGCAGATGATAATCCTATCCATTGGAAGCATTTGTAAATACTTTTAATCTTCATGATTAAATATTGATCCTATGTCACCAACCTCTGGAATATAATTTTATAATATTGCCCTTCCACCTCTGTATTGGTGAGGTAACTGAACACTGCACCATTGCCACTCTCCTTTTTTTTTTTTTTTAAATGACCACTGCTTGTATCCTACAAGTATCATTTGACTAAAAAATACTGATATCTCATGCTTTGCTCATTGAATAGTTTCCCATTTATAGTCAAGCCTCCTTGAGTAGTCTGAAGTGGAGCTTTCAGCAAATCACTTGTAGTTTGAATGCAGTCCACTGTAGTCCTGGAGAAAATCACACACATGCTTATAATTTGCAGTTTGCATCATTGAAGGCCTATTGCTAGCAGAGCCCGTGGAGCATAGCTGAAATGAGTATTAACTTCTGTAATTATGCATTTGCAGAGAGTGTCAAAAATTTGACTTTAAAGTTCTGATTTGGTGGGTACTTTTAAAAGAATCTCCAGTCAGCTGTATCTGATAGGGCATTAAAGTGCACCTCACAGAATAAAAATAAATACAGTAGGTGAAAGTGGTAAACTGTTAGAAATCTTTGTTCTTATTTTTGGTTTTGGACATAAATTCTACATACATGATCATCTTTTCACAAATGCAAAGCCCCAGAGTTGTCTCTGTCAGTTCCACCCACAAAACTGAGCCATTTAGAAGTCTGAGTAATTTTCTTGTTCAAGCTTTAGGAAATAGAGCAGTAGGACACAGCAACATTCAGAAGTTACCCTTTCCATTGTATTCAGCTCCTTTCTCACCAAATGCTTCCTGAGAGTTAGAGTGCTTCAGGAGAGGATCAGACTGTCCCATTTCCTGCCAGCATGCTATGCGATTGATCCTAGAATGGCTGCCTTCAAAATCTAGACTAATTATTTTGCCTATGCCTGTGCCTGCAGTAACGAACAGATTGTATTACTGATCACAGGGCAAAGCTGTTATGTATGTGTGGCTTATGCCTGCTATAACCCAGGCCACCTGAATTGCCAGTAGTGGATAGAGAGGCCTTACAGCAGAAGGGCTTCTTATTGTTTCCTATGATTTTCATATACACAGAAGCCTGTCCTTTCACTGCAATTGACTTTTAAAGGGAGAAGCAAAGTTTGCTGAGAGAAGGAATTAATTCTGATAGATTGACTGATCTGGGTCATAAAGCAGACACACTTACCTTCAGTCCCCTCACCAAATTAGGGGAAATAACAGTACGTTTTAAGCTAACTACAAGCTGCATGTAATTTTTCTTGTTTTAGCCTAGCCATAAATGTAAGAAGAATGTAATGAGACAGAAGCTTGCTGCTATGGTGTTTCCAGTTCATGGGTGGTTCTGTCAGTTGCTCTTTGGAGGAAAAAAACTTTAAACCTAGCTTTTAAAAGATGATGTTATTCTGCATGAGAAGAGGTAATACAAAAGTGGTGTGGTTGATGGAAACATTTTTCACAGTGGCCTGGATTATGGGATAAACTGCTTGTGATATATCCATCCCTTTGGGCCAGTTTTGATGGCATCCTTAACTGGGATGAAGAAGTTGTGAAATGCCAAAAATTTCTTCATCCTCCAAACTAGGGAGCCTTCTGAGGGCAGTCTGCCAGGACTCCTATTGCTCCGCACAAGCTACTCTGAATGGTGTGCACACAGCCTGTCTCTGCCCATGTACCCATCCTGGGCTGATCATCCTACTAGCCAATTATTTACAGCACCTGGATAAATGAGTGGGTCTTTAAATTACCTTCTCTATGGATAGCTTTGGTGGCATCCGTTCATGAAGAAGGAAGACTGACTGATCAGGAGGCAAAATACACCGGATAGGACTGGGGATCTGAGTGGCAAAAGACCTCAGTGACTTCTAAGGAGCAGTAAAATACCCCACCACAAAACCAGCAAACAAAAACACGTTTTCCATTTTTCAACAGCAGAGACATCAATTGTCCTACATTTTTCAATGAAAAAAAGGACTTATTTGCTTCTGCCTTTTAGGAAGAGAATATTATTTTGTGTGTGTTTTGCCAACAGCTGATAAATAATTCTGTGGATGGACTTTCAAAGAAAAACATGTTTTTCTGTCTCTACCAGCCTTCTACTTCCTTGTTTTACACAATTGCAAGAGAGAGTGAGTAGTGAGGAAGGCGGGGGTAGTTGTGCCTATTACTATAGGTCTTTTTTTTCCCAGATTCAGTTTTGCTAACAGATATAAGACATGGCAAAACATGTTTTTCTTCATCAGGAAAGGAAACTACAGCTATTTTTTTCTGCCAACTTAAAAAATATACATTTTTTTTCCTGCTCCAAAGGTCAAACTAATGAGTTGCATTTCAATTGTAAATTACATTTTGAGGTATGCTGGCATTTTTCAGGTTGACAGCTAAATGAGTGCTTGTGAGAGCTTGTGATTTTGAAGAATAAGTGCCAAAAATTATTAAGAATGGTTGTAACTAGGCTTCTGTGTGTGTATGAAAACACAATGTTCTTACAGGTATTTGTGGGTCTGTCCAAATCCATAACCTGCTTATAAATTCAGAAATGCATCTAAAGTTGTCAGCATGGTAAAAACTGAGAAACTGTGTAGTATTATCTCGTTTATATTCCTTTTATTGTAGATTATAATTCTAGCAATGTAACTCATAACAAACATCTTGGATCTTGTTTGAACACATGAACAACATCAGGGCGAGCTTTTTCTTAACTTATATGCTATAGATATACCAAATGGAACTATAATTAGAGATGCTAATTATAGCAGTGCAAGACGTCAGTGGGTTTTAGGACTGCTCATGACTGCACATGTTCTAGAAAATCAGATGCGTGCTTGTAAATATAGAAGCATATATTATTGAGTGTGTTTTAAATTTTCAGATGCAGTCAGTGGGCCTGAATGCTTTAATTTGGTTGAGTCCAGCCTCAGCTCATTTGAACTTGACCTGCAGAAGTGCTGTCTACAGCTGTAGGTGCAGCTGTAGGTGCTGTAGATGTTAATGGGCTAAAAATCTTCAATTGGCCTTGCAAAAAACTGAATAGTACGAATTTTAGTGGGAAATTTGAAAGTCTCTTTATGGGCATTTTCTGCTTTTAAATTCTTACTTGCAGTTTGACTTTATATATGGTATCTAATTAAAATATTTTGGCTTCTAAATGGAGTGATATGAGTGAACAGAAAATTACATGACTCTAGACAAAGCTATTGTTTTACATTTCCCTGGAAAGTCATATGACCGATTAAGTGATCTTGTGCAGATCAAATGTGGCTATTTGAAATTTTAACAAATGTAAAAGTGGAATTTTAACAAATGTAAAAGTGAAATAAAATCTGGGTGCTTAACAAACCTGATCATAGTGTAGTAGGTGTTGGTGAAAAAAAACCCACTTGGTCTTGGATTGACAGTTTTTCTGGTGAAACAGATATGCAAATCAACTGCAATTTTAGTGTCGTTGAGTACTATGGCAAATATCATTCCCTGTTACCTGTAGAACAACTGTCATCTGTCTTCTTCAGGTGCTTACTTGTGCCTCTAATGACAAAATTTAAGGATTTTTAGTGACATCATGCTGGGCAGTGTGTGGTGTCCAAAGGCAAAGCTTAGGTTTCAGCTGGGTATTGGAAGAATCTAAATTTGCATGGCAACTGTTAGCCTGGAAGTTGTGGTGAGTTGCCTCCTATCTAGCTCCGCATTGCAAAATGTCTTCCTTGTAGCTGTCAGAGGAATCTCTTGGGATGCCACCTAACTGTGCCTACAGCCACTGAATGGAATGAGCACAGTTCATAAAAGACAGGAGATGAATTCCTAGATAGGCAGCTAGCTAATGAGCATCACACATACTGTGCTTTTCCCAGGGATCTGGCTGGTACCCTGATCAGTCTGTTGTGTTGGGAATATCACTTTGATGGACAGGTAGATAAATTCTTTGTGCCATGCAGTGTGTGGCTGGGCAGGTCGTTTGTTGTTTTATATAACTCAGGCTTACATGTTGCACCCCTGCCACCACTGACTCTGCTGTCTAAGCAGTTCGTGGAGCTCATTGCTATTTCTCCAGGGGAAGCTCTGCTGTTCATTTTAATGTGCCCATTTTCCACAGGAAACGTTCCCTCTTTTTGCTTATTTTCATTCATGTTGACTTCCTCCTATTCGTACGCTCGTGGGAGGCCCTGTGGGGTCTATACCCATTCCCTGGTGTGTGACTTGCAATAAATGTAAGACACGAACATTTTGGCAGAGATTTTTCCACCCGAGAAGTCAACAGGGACAGGCAAAGAGGAACACTTTCCCTCACCAAGCATGTGCAGCAAGCCACTTTCAGACACATACTACTGATTAAATAACTGCTGGTTAGCACCTCAGTAACGTAACTGTTCCCTTCGAGCACTGACTTTAAACGTTGTGCTTTTTTTACCTCGGGGGGACCGTTCTGGGAAAGCAACAGAAGTCTGTTTCCTCAAAAACCCAGCACTTCCGTATAATTATTTCCTTGGAAAAATTATCTTCCTGTTTTCAGCCCCTCTCCCGAAGAGCCTCCGCATGCCCCTGTGAAGCTTTCACTTTGGCAGTCTCATGAGAGCCTGGCAGTATCTCTTTACCCCGTGCACACGCCCTGGCAGCCACTCCCCGTGGGCACTGCCCCCCTCCCCGTGGACATTCGCCCCCTCACTCTCGTGCCCTCAGCCTGTGGAGCAGAGGGCTGCGGCTGCTTCTGGAGCTGCCTGGCAGGTCGACCCTTCCCTTTTGTACAGCCGAAGGAGACACTGCCTATGTGAATATGAATATATGAATACAGCTGCTATTTACTGCCTTGTTTTTCAAGGAAAGCCTCCAGTATGTTCAGAGACTCAGGGAATTTCCACTATTTTTCTCAAATGCCCCCCACCCCCTTGGCCTTCAGACACACACATTGTGTTGTTTTGACGTAATTTTAAGCAAATATTTTGCCACCGAGAGGCAGTGCAGGGTCACAGAGGTCCTCCAGAGTTGGGCTTCAGGTTTTCAGCCCTCCCCAGTAAACAATAGCTCTATAACTCATTAAAAATCTCTTTTGATTACTTTTTCCTGTTTCTGATTGTTTTGGAGCAGCAGGGGTGGATTCCACACTTAACAAACTTCTTTTTCCTCCTGCTAAATTTAAATGTCTCTTAACTGAAAGGATTTGCTAATATCTTTGACAATAACTCCATCAAGCAGAAATTACAACTGTAAACAAGATTTAGGCTATTTATGAAGGCTACATGGGAATTGTGACTTGGTTATGCAGAATAATTTTAATGTTTAGGAGTTTTTTTAAACTGTCTTGTCTTGTCTTTTCAGACAGAAAAGTTACCCAAACACTCATACCTTCTCTGCTGATTACTGTAGCCTTTTCCTTCTCAGATTTAGTAATAGTCATGTTCTCCCATTGTGGCCTGCATGAAACCAAGCTGGCAATCACCTTTCTTACTTTTCTTCTATCCTTTTCAAATTCATGCATTATCATTGATTCAGCACTCCTGTTTTTGTTTCTGAATACTTTTTTGCTGCAAGGTTTTCTCCTAATTGCAACTCTCGATTTATATGATTTACCTGTAAAATTCCCTTGCCCAGCTGAGTTTCTTGACAATTAGTGCATTCCATCATTTTTTATACTAGAAGTCAGCTCCTGAATTTTTTTAGCAGCCTGTATTTCCCTTGTAGGCCAGATACAGACTAATCAAGTATTAATTTTCTTTGATGGACAACAAGGAGAATTTAGGAAAGTGAGTTGCATAGAATCCAACTCAAAGGGAAAATATGTGCATGTTTATCCATCCACATCTTTCAATCACATGTACTGCCCACACAGGCCTAGACCTTAATCTGCTTAATCTGTACTAAACTAGCATGAAACCTTCTTTGCAGATATAATGCAAAAAGTGATACAATAACCAGTTGAAATGTAATCTGTATAGTACAGATCCACATGTGGATGTCATTAGCAAGACAATAGTTTACTTATGTTATTTTTAAACCTACAACTAGGATCTATGGGGGAAAGAAGTATGAACATGTCTACAGATACAGTGCATCCTGAAGGCCTCTTGTGGTCAATTTGCTGTTATTATTTGTTAAGCATGCCAAGGAAAAAAATATTTTTCCTGCCCAAAGAGCTGACATCTTAAACAAAAGTGAAAGAGACCACAAGAAACAAATACCCGGTGACCCAAGCCCCCTTCCTTGGTTAGGTTTTGAATGTTTGTTTGTTTTGCTTCTGTTGCTATTGGCTCAGTTTTATGCACCCTCTGAGCAAAACATCTGTAAAAGAACACGGTGTGGTAGATTCTAGGGTGGACTCTGTGCCTAGAAGGCAAAATGACAAAAAGACACTTCATGGAAACAATTATACAACCTTTTCTTTTTAGCAGCCTGGCTACTAAAGTTGCCCTCTGTAGGAAAATCCAAGGATGGAGAGGGAACTATTCCATCTTAGCAGGTCCTATGTAGGCCTGCAAGGTTTGGTACCACAGTAATAAAACTGCTACCTGCCCATGAGGACTGTGGATCGAGTTTAATAGGCAAAGTAGGTATCATCTGATCAGAGCTTCACAGAAATCCTTCTGTCGACTCCTGGGAAAATCAGAAGGATTGCTCTCTAGAGGGTTGAATGACTGAACAAGTACACAGATCTTGTGTCCTAATAGGTTTCCAATGGCTTCACCAGGATTACTGGAAGGTAATTTGACCCTTTGTTTGTCTTCTAGGCATTTCCGAGGACTGTGCTCCCATAATTACATTATTTTGAGTATTATGTAACTGACCCCAGTTAAACTCCGGATGGGTCAAGTCAGCTGAAGTGACTGATCATGGTACCTGATAGATAATGTATCTTGCCATATAAATATGACCTAGCCACCAGGCAACCTCACAATGCCTGTGTTTTGTTAGTTTACTACAAAGTAAGAAAAAAAAAAAAAAGCTTAATTTTGAAGATTATGAGCTTTTCATCAGGTTCAACTGAACTGTCAGGCATATGAGTTATAATATGCTTATTGTGTAGAGATATTTACATATAGAATCATCGAATCATAGAATATGCTAAGTTGGAAGGGACCCATCAGAATCACTGAGTCCAACTCCCAGCCCTACACAGGACAACCCTGCAATCCCACCACGTCCCTGAGAGTGTTGTCCAAAGGTTTCT
This sequence comes from Acropternis orthonyx, assembly GCA_035583155.1. Taxonomy (NCBI): domain Eukaryota; kingdom Metazoa; phylum Chordata; class Aves; order Passeriformes; family Rhinocryptidae; genus Acropternis; species Acropternis orthonyx. Next base: position 17,492 of record JAWWEU010000023.1, on the reverse strand, counting down.
TGAACTCAGACAGGCTTTGTGCTGTGACTACTTCCCTGGGGAGCCTGTTCCAGTGCCCAACCACCCTCTGGGTGAAAAATCTTTTCCTGATATCCTACCTCAAACTTCCCCAACTCATATGTATTGTATATGTATTTACACACATACACTGATTATTGTGTGCATATATACAAACATACTTATGTTTAGACAAATATGGATATATTGATAATTGTTTTTAAGAAGAATTAAAGAAAATAAGATGCATATGCTGTCCTAAAGAAAATGAAAATGAAAATAATTGTTTTCCTGGAACAAATATTTCTGTGTTTTGATTTTATTTTTTTTTTTTTTCATACTATGTATGAATGTGACTCATATGTTTTTGTAGAAGACAATTTAAAATAAGCACAAATGAGATAGGAATTTTTACAGCTGAGCTTCAAAACTGTCTTTCCAACTTAACACCCTGAAAAGATGAAAGAACTATAGGAAGTGTAATTACTCTTTCCCATTTGCTATAGCTCTGCTCTCCAGTTGTGTTCTTATTTTTATTCTGCCATGCTGCATGCAATGTGATCTTTGAAAGGCAGCAGTGAAATTCCTAAGTATGTTGGCAGTGTCTCTGGCCACACATGAGGTGACCCTACCGATTGTGAGATTCCGATGTCAAGGACAAATGCAGTTTTCCCAGCAACAGCATTTGGGTCTCTCAGCACCTTGCAGACTGCTCTGTTACAAGTATTTCTCCACTGAATCTGTGACTTGCTTTGGAGCAGCTGTGAGGCTTGTGGTTAGGGTTATGTATGGGAGGAAGACTGTTTCTTCACACTCTTTAGCTAAGGGAGAGCATAGTGAGCTCACTTTTGTCTCTGGAAATCTCTACATTCTGCTAAACTTCAAAGGAGATAAGCATGGAGGGTGGGGATGAAATAACAGCTGGCTGGAAAAGGGGGTTGTTTTCCATAATGAGATCATTTAGCCAAGCCATAGGATGAAGAAAAGCCATCATATATTTCCAGTTCTTCCGAGACCTTTCAGAACAAGCTTGATAAGATGCAGGCACACTTCTTGTAGTTTCAGATGGGGTTCTGACTCTAAACTGTCACCTTATCCAACTAAGGTTTGTGACTACCAATTTCTATCGGAGATATCACAACTTGCATTTTTCTTATTCAGCATCTTTAACCTTTAGGTTAAATCTAGAGACAAAAGTAATTAAGTCTCTCTTGGCTTCTGGTGTTTGTGTGGGTAGTAGTCATGAAGAAGTGCGGATGGAATGGGGAATTCTTCCAAATGGTAAAATTGCTATTTCATGGAGTATTACAGTAACTACCAAATTATTAGTCCTCTACATTTTAGCATTTTAGAAATACTTCACCTAGACTCATGATTCCCCATCTCTTTTGGATCCTCTTTGCCATACGCCAATGACTCTACCAAGTAATCAAAGCTTTAGTTGGCAAAGCTGTGAAGGTATGACTCCATAGGTATGACCACACAGCGTCATTTCTGTGGCCTCACCAACCACCACCTAGAATCCACTGAAAAAGCTTTCTCCTGGGGAAAAAAAAAAAAATCTGCGAAAGATGTGTTCTTGTGAAAGTTTCTGGTTTCCATGCTACATTTCAAATTTTCACTTTAAAAAAATATGAAAATGCTATATGCTTCAAATGCTATATGCTTCAAATACCACCAAATATAATGCCCTAGTGTCCTGTGAGCATACTAGTGTCCTGTGAGCATTGTGCACTGGAATAACAAGGTTCCTTGCACCAGCTTCTTCTTTCCTTTATTGTAGCCAGGTACTCTTGAGATAAGGATCCTCCCTCTTGTGTTTGTGTACAGTATCAAGGGATACTGTACACAAACATCTGTGATTTGGGACAATTTTGTGCTAATGAAATATCCAATGAAAGCTATGATAGTGATTATTCACCTCAATTTAGAATAAAAGCAATTAAAACACTTCCTACAGTTAAATATGCCTATAAGGACAATATTATCTCTCCCCATCTCTTTGGTTTTAACAAAATTCAGAGATACATAATTAGTTCTGCATTTGCTTTATTTCCTCTTATTTTCTTTCTCCTTTATCTCATTTAATGCTTTGTTATCTCTTTTCATTCTTTTCTTTGACAGATATGTTTTTTTCAGTCAGTTACTGGGTAGTCTGGTCTTCTTGCCACACATATAAAGCTGGACCAAGTGCAGGATTTATTTATTGCATGAGCAGACCAGCAATTTTGGCCCATCTGTTGGGAAGGGGATTAATATGGGCACATTAGAGTCAGATAATCAGGAAGCAGGAAAAATGTTCTGAGAAACATTTAAAAAGTTTTCTTCCCAGAAAACCTTCCTCACTTGCACATACCATGCACAATTTTTTCTATGCAGCCTCATTTTTGCCGTTTGATATTAATTTCTTCCTTCTTGTCTCTTCTCTGAGGGCTGTTCAAGGATTTTGATGAGAAGGGGATTTTTTCACCGCAAAAGTTATCCTTCCTGAGAAGACCAGAAGGATTGGAGAAAGATGGAAAACAAGGCTGGAATTCTTTCACCAAACAAGGAAGAAAAAGGCCTTGTGGAAATTAATTTTTTGCTTCTATAACTGCTTCCGATAAAACTCAAATGACTTTCTATACTGTGCTGTTCCCACCAAAGTATAATGAAACATCCTTAAGGTAAACAATCTGCCATATTTTGGTCCTGAAATGTGATAGTGGGATACATGTGTACAGTGGGTCATTAGAAGAAGCTACTAACTTCATCTCAAAGCTGAGTTTGCTGAACCCCATTGTCCTTTAAGGATCCTTTGGAAACCTGTAAAAATCTGTGCAAAGCAACTAGACTTTCATAAAGTTGCCTTCCTTAATAGCCACAATTTGGGGATTGCTAAAGTTACCTGATGACTGTCTGGAAATCTGCATTTGCAGTTATCAATGCCTTGCAAAGTGAGAACTGATAAAAGTTGCTGCCACTCTGATCAAAATAACTTCTTTTCCAGCAGTCAGCACTGTTCTCCACACACCAGCAAACCCCATATATTCCATTTTACAGTGAAAAATTCTCTGGCATTTTTATCTTCCATGGCTGGGGCAATTTATTCAAAATAGACCTGAATAGGATTTTGTTTCACTTCCACTCTCACAAGCTGGCTCTGTGGAGCTAATTAAATCAATCCCTGAACCAAGCAGCTGCTGTACTTTCACTTACTGACCTCTGAATGTCAGCAAGGGAAGAACATCATTATAGTTATAGGATGAAGAGCATTTTAAGGAGGAATCCAGTGGCTTATTACAATATACCAGGCATGGTATTTTATTTAAAAAAAATAATAAAGAGGTTGATGAAATTATCATCATCCTCTCCAGCCTAATTTTTCTCTGCCTTCCCTTATTTTCAAGCATGAGTTGTCACCCAGCACTCCCTGCACTTGTTCCCAGAGGCAAAAAAAAAAAAAAGAGAAAAAAGTACATCACCAAAGACTTTGTCAAGTTTTTCCCTGATTTTTGTGAAAACATAGATACTTTGGGAATGAACAGTGTGTGAGTACTGTGGATTGAACATATGTAAACAGCAATATTTAGGTAGGTTTGAAGGACATTCACATCACTAGAATACGAGAAACAGGGATGCCAGGTACAGACTTTTTATGGTAATTCTAAAAACATCTCGTGGGAATTGAAAGAGATTGGGAACAGAAAGAGATTATATCTGGAGCATCCCAATTTTACATTTGACCTTTTCAATGAAGCAGCTGCAAATGCAAAAGCACTTCAGGAAAGGTGAACTGTTTGTCAGACTGCCCAAAATATATGGGTGTCTGTAAGTGCTTAGAGCACATCTCTGTATTTGGACCAAGGGAGAGATTTGGAAATGTATAGTTCTTGGGTTCACTGTGCTTTCATTTACTTTGGAAATACTGTCATCAGCACACTTTATTCCTGAAAGCATCAACCGAGAGGAAAAGCAGCTCAGCCACTGCAGCCTGTAACACTTGCCAGTGCTCACACAAATGATAACCAGTGCATTCAAGTATTGCTCAGTACACACCAAAGGTTTCCTGCTTCCTGGTGAGCAGCTTAGCAGTAGGAGCAGATTTTCATGCAAGTCTGTCACTTTACAAATAGCCAGCACCATCTTATGGTTGTTAATGCTCACTTTGTTTAGACTTACTTTTCTATGGAATTTTTGAGCTTTCTCCTTCTACCAAGACTCTCATGTCTTGAATACCATCTGAGGGGATGCAAATGAGCAGTTGATGATCTGATGGCTCCTGCTGGTTGAGAACAAATGAGATCACACTTATATTCTCTGTTTTTTCTCTGATTCAGCCAGTATGTTGATTTCTCCAAAGTTGCTTTCATATTTATCACTCAACAGAGGATACCGAGGTCTTCAAGAAGCTGAAAGTTAGCACTGTTAATAAACAGAAACCCAGCACTAAGAATAACCAGAGAACTTCTTTGAGGGCCATCCCTTTAATTAGATGTATGACATGTGTTTTTAGCAGTTCTCTGCTGGTAAAATGTGCTTGTAAAATAAAGGATGTTATGCCTTCTGAAATGACAAAGACTGCACATTTCTGACCCTTTTCTACTGCATTTGTTCTCTATGTATGGATATTCTGTGAAGGAGAAAAAAAGAATGAGACAAGTTATTATGAAATTAAGTTAGTAATCATAGATTTATGGCATTACAGGGGTAGTGGTGCAAGGCAGACCGTCTGCATTTCTGTTGGATACTAACCAAAAAGCATTAATGTGCCTTAGGGAGAAGAGATAATACAGACTCAGTGTCATGAACTCATGTGCAGGTACCCTACCAATGATAGCAATTAAATATGTAGTGTTTAAATATATGTTAACTGATAGGTTAGGGATAAAGCTCATGATTAGAGCTCATTCGTTTCACACAGGTAATTTATGTACAACCAGTGGAGAGAAATGTCTCTCAATATAGGTGTCAGCAGTTCTGCTGAAGTCATTGATGCTCCACTGCTCTTCCTGTGCTGCATAGGCTAGAAATTCAGAGACCCTTTCTCTAATATTTCTGAATGGTATTATCTTGCAGCACTACTATGAGCAGCACTGTTAAGTGTCTGACATTTGCTGCTGGCAGCTCTGAATGTCTTACAGTGGAGGAAAGCTCCTTGGGGATTCTACAAGCCCTATGGCAAAGATAAAACTGTTAATATCGTTTTGTAGTAAAAGCAAAATCTTTATGTCATACTCATCCTAAGTATTATTGATATACAAGGACTTGTGAATTGAATTCTGTAAGTACCTTCTATACTCACTAGTTCACCAAATTCTTTGCCTCAGAAAGGATGTGTGCCTCTGCTGTAAAGTGGGAGCACTTTTTTATCAAGGATGGAAGGGAACACCCTTCTGCACAGCCTGGAAGTGGTAGTGGTACTAGAGGACAACTAGTGGGTTTAAAATCTGAATGGAAACTTAAAAGTCACCTTGACATAACAGCACACCAGGATACTGCTGCTTCTACAGCATGATGTGTTTCTGCCTGCATGAACAAGCACCATTTTCTTGTGGTGATCTTCAGGGAGATCTATGCTATTTATCTTTCATGTGTCTGGCATGACTAGTGATACCCCATTGTGGAGTATGCTATCAGAGATACAGATTCCTGTATAAACAAAAGCTGTATGACTTTTTCTCTCTAGTCATGACAGGCTCCTATGAAACATAACAAAACACATTGGTTCTATATAGTAAGTTAATGACTTGTGAAGATTTGTTAAGTCAATACCACAGTGTTTTTACATATGTTTTTTTTTCCCTTTTGGCTACTTGCAGTATATTAGAATATAGTATGGTGCTTCCATAGGTGTGGATGTTGAGACTGAAGGCTTGGCTTTAGCCTCAAATGAGGAAATAGAACATGATGCAAAGATCTGTACCTTACAGGTGCAGCTAGCTGAGACTGAAGAAGGAATATAGCCACCCTTCATCACTAGAAAGATGATCTTAGGATGTAGAGAACTTCATAGCTCCTTCTTATCTGGAGCCCAGGCATGGCATGGAGGAACTCTTTAATCAAATTTCAATGTCTGGGTTTAGTTCATTTCAACCCTGTTAAGAAAAGTTCTCCTACTGTAGCAGAGCAGTTCATGTATGACTCAGGTTAGATTTCCAAGCTAAGTTAGCTTAGCTAATTTAGCTTCCCAAGGAGCACCTCACATGCAAGGTGACACTAACTGATATCCAAATGTCTATGTACCTCTGAGAAGGAAAAACCTGGTGTGGGGATTAAATAGGACCCTTTCAGTGTCCCCTTGTTTTGTCTGGAGTAGATGATGAGGCAAGTCGAAAAGCATAGAGTTCAGCCAGGTGAGGACCCAAAATCTAGCATCAAAGATAACTTTAGGGTTGAGATACTGGGCAGCAGTTGGTCAGCTTTGTGACTTACTCCTTGCAGTTGAGAACTCACTGCAGCTTATTTCAGCACTGCTGTCCAGAAATGTCATACATGCTGTATCTGACATCCCAACTTGTGTTTAAATAGTGCTGCAGGGTTAGAGGGGAAAGTGTCTGGCTGACATTTCTGCACTTGTCTATAGGGATATATATTCAAGAGCATACAGTCCTAATTCCAAGGAGTTAGTGCGTCCTTTAGTCTTAAAGATGTTATTTCTACTGCCACTGTCTTGTTTCTTCTGCTGGGAATCAGTGAGCTTGCTTTTACAAATCTAATGGTGTTCAACATTGTTATCCAACCTGTCACTGAATGGCTTCCTGACTCCTTTCCTGTGCAGCTTTGACCCCATAATGTCAGGAAGGTTTGACTGCTTCCATAAACATCTTTGGGGGGAAAACGCTTCAGAAACAAAGTGATCTAAATAATCTGCAATGTATACATCAAAGTCATAAAGCTGGCTTTGATATTGAGAAGACAAATCTTCCTGAACATTTGTTTTAGACCAGACTGGAAAATCAGATACCTTTGGCCATTGTTTATGGCACAGATTAGACTTTGCAGAAGCAAGATTTGCCCTTGGATTTGCCTTGGCAGCTTGCTGTTGTACGCACATGCTGTATATAATTTGCACAAATTAAAGTACACCCTTCATTGAGCGTTCAGGAAGAGACTCTGTGAACAGCCTGTGTTCAAAATAAAGACTGCTCCACTTAAGTCTGTATACAAGTGAGAGTGGATGACAAGGCCTCCTGAGGAAATCCAGATTATGATTATTTCCATGAAAGTAAAAATCGATCTTGATTCCTCCTAGACAGTTCTTGCCAAGGAGTTGAGTGCCTTGTCTCAGAGTAGCAGCTCTGCACAGACACAGTATGGTATTTATGTAGAAAAAAATTGTCAGGAACCCATGGTGCTTTGGAGCCAGCAGTTTGCTTGTGATCATCCTTGCAAAGATGTTCACTAGTCATATATGCAGAAATGCAGCTTCCATCTGCATCCCAGGTGGGGAAGGGATGTACAACAACAGTCAATGGGGACATGCCATGAAAGATGAAAAAGGCCAAACAGCTGGAGATCTTCCTGTGAGGTTTTCTCATTTCTGAGATCTGAATCTGTCTGAATTTCATCTTATTCCTAGCTGCTTTATGAGGTGTCTCAAGCTGTGTAAACAGTAATGCAATAATGGCAGATCACAATGCACTCATCACAAACCATGAAGAATAGACTACAAGTCAAGCAATATGCTCTCTCTAAATGATATAATGCTTCTTGCAGACAGGAATATTAATCACCCCAGGAACTGAGAGGATCTGATGGAAGAGATTGTTATTGATATTATCTCCCTTGAAAGCATTTGCAATGGTAATAGTAATTTTAATAATGCTGGAACAAAATAAACTGGGTTGTCCAGTTTTGTAGCAAATGAGAACACTGAGAAAGGCAATACGTAAATAGAGAGACAAATTCATGAAGAAAGTGGACTAGATTTCTCTGTTGACAGCTCAGACATGATAAGGAGAGTGGAAAGGAACTTTTTGTTTTAAACATTGTATTTGCTTCATCAATCGTCAAAATCTTGTTAAAAGTGTAATTCAGTTATCATGTTCTTGTTGCTGTCCAGAGACTGAATGTATGTATTAGAGGGACTTTATAAACAATTTTTGCCTCAAGCAATTTACTATGATTTTATTATTCTAATCTGACTGGTTCCCATGGAGTGTCTGAAACAAAATCATAGCAGAGGAAGATGAATATTAACAATCCTATCTCTCTCAGGAGAGCTAATAAAAGAATTTAGATCTATGCCTTGGTTCAATACAAAGCACTGTGAAATGGCCATGGAAATATTGACATCAGTTGTCAAGATTGCTAGTTCAGTTATTTACTGCTCAGCTTGAGCACAGGCCTTTTCTGTACACTTGCCAAGACCCAGTAAGATTACAGTGGAAATTATGAATTTGTAAGCTAAATAATGAGGCATATGACAGAAGTAGAAGTTAGCAGGGTTTAGCAGGAAAACAAAGAGCCAAGAAGACTGCATTTGATTCCATCCTTTGTTATATTCTGTTTTGCACAAATGTGCAATCTGCCTCAGAGTGACTGCATTTGATTCCATCCTTTGTTATATTCTGTTTTGCACAAATATGCAATCTGCCTCAGAGTATTATATACCAATTAATAATGGAAATATGCAGGGACAACCCAACCCCGCCCCCCCTCCCCCTGCTTCTACAAGGGCTACCACATGGCAGGGAAGGCTCTTGCTTTAGCTACGTCTCTGTCTTAGGCAACTTCCCCATCGCAAAAGATCCCTGGCACCAGATTCAGACAGGATCAGGCACCTTGCAACTTCGCAATGTGCCTATAAGTTAATAAAAGACCTCACCCTACTGAACTGATTTGCTTGTAATAAAACCACGTTGTTTATTTCTCATATTTGTACCCTTTACAGAACTATGGGTTCTGGAAATCAAATCCAGCAACACCTCACTCCCACTACCTTCTGCTTCTTCTGACCCTACAGCGGTCCCACATCTTTCTGCTCTTTGGAGGGAAATGTCTCTGTGAGGAGAGAGGGTCTGAGCAGCACATGCAAAGGATTGGATTCGTCTTTGTGTGTCTCCATCCAGAGTGGCTTCAAAATAACTTACGGAGGGAAGATGAGACCCACATACAAAAATATGTCCCTGTGGTTATGCGAGGATGGTTCCTGTACACAATCAATGTTTAAACATGTCACCATCTCCTGCCTATGAGAGATACAGGAAAATGTTTAATTTTCATATTTTGTCTCGGATGTAGAGAAGCAATTTTAAAAAAGGAACAGGAAAGTAATGAACCCAGCATAAAAGAAGAGGACCTTTTTGAGTTGATTGCTCCTAATGTAATTTTTTCCCATGCTTGCTAAATATAATTGTCTTCTAGGGAGTGTTTGTCTTTTAAATGAAAAAGGAGGTCTAATTAGCTTTTTCACTCACTTGCAACGTCTGCTGTAGTTTGGTAGTATTTGCAGATCTTTTCAAAAGAGTATTGAGCTGAAGTTAAACTTTGTGCTCCAAGCAGAACATGGAGATGTGTTCTTTTCACTTTCTGCTCCATCAGGTTCACTTACAATCTTCTGGGAAAAAACCAAGACAAACAGTAAATTCCTATGGAGCAGAGAGCTATTTGAGCAGCATTGAGTGCTGGCAGTTGCCAGAGGCATGCTGAGGAATGTGCCCAGGTGACATGTGCTATAACAGCTGCTGCCAGGAGAATTCGAACTCCTCCTCTCAGCAGGTAGAAAATAGCTAATAATGCAGGAAGGTGATTGTGAGAAGTGTCATGCTTGATATCAGAGAGGCTGCTTGGACTCCCTGCTTGTCCCAGCTGGTCCATACTGAATGTACAAAACTATGCCTGGATGAACAGTATTCTTCACTTTTATTGATGTCTTAAAAGTAGATGTGGTATTTTCCTGTAGCTGGCAAGGAGAATGTGGGAAGCCTGCAGGCAGCATGGTGTTAGTCAGGATGAGCATGTGCTGTGAAATCCAGGTCTATCTCAGAAACAGATTGTCTAGTTTTGATACTCTAGACCAAGAACACACTGGGAACAGGTGGTAAAAAAAGGAGAGAAGCAGAAATTAGGCACAGACCTACGGTAATTTTATTCTTGGTCTGTTCTTAAGTTCAAGGAGCTCAGATCCTGTGCTTGTAATGGAGCCATCCATCCCATGTAATGAGATGTTAAGCTATAGCAAATTCTTGTCACTACAACGAAAATTATCCCTAGGTTGGCAGCTGGAAATGAAATTTTGAAGTTATTTTCTCAGGATACATGAGGATTCTGCTGTCTTCGTGTAAATTATTTGGTATATTCCGTACTGCTATCACATGAAAAAATTTTAATTTCCCAGAAATATCATATGCAACTGGTGGTTGCATTACTGTTTGTGACAGAAGTTTGTTGACACTAAATGTTTCTTGCTAACAACAAAATGTAAGCAATCACACTGTGAACTGGAGTTACTCAACAAGATTGTACTGATAAACAAAACACAGTCAATTTATCAATTAATTTGCATATACATTTAAAAATTAGTTATATCCATGCTATTTAAGTACAGGAGCTACCAAATAGGATCAGTGAGATGCATTTTAGACAATCTTTTTCCACAGAAGCAAGAAATTATCTTTGCCCACTTTATTTTTCTATGTTATTCAAGTGGTGGCCATCCTGTTTAGATGTTGGGGGTTGGACAGGGCAGAAAGACAAGGGATCTTCATTATCAGTGTTACCACTAATTTACCATCTGGCCTTGGGAAAAGCAGTGGATTTGACTGGGTGGAAAAATGTATCCTCCAGAAAAAGGGAAACACCAAACTGAAATATTGCTGCTAAACCTGAACCAGTATGTTTGGAAATGCCATCGCTGCACTTTCTGGATGTTGTGATTGGTGTTGCCACCTTGTCAACAATGCCGGCTCATGCTGCAGGACAGTTCTCTTACCAAACTGCAATTTGCTCCTGACTAGCAAGAGGAAAAGCTTTACAGAAGGGTCATGATGCCTGGAGGAGCTGGGAGCCATCTATTTATTTATTTTTAATATGTTGGTTTTCAGCCTTGTCTTCCATATTTTCTTTTAATGAAGTTTCTGTAGAGAACCACATTTTCTGTAAAAGCCTGCCTTAGTAGAAAAATGTGCACCAATTCCATTTAATAAGTTTCTTAGGTTTCATTTTCCCTGTAAAGGGGATGACTGCTCTGATGATTGCCCAGAAGAGTAAAGTAATCTGTACAATCAAGCTCTTCCTTCCTCCTTTTCTTGTTTCAATTCAAAAGCATTTTAACTATTAGCGAAGTTCCAGCCTCTGTCACTACACTCAATTATTCACAGCAATGGACAGAGACATTGACAGACTGCACAGGCATGAATGCAGTTCAGGGCTGGGGCTCCTGGCACTCTGGTAATTTATTGCAGACGATTATGCAGACTAGCAGAAACTCAGCAACTTTAATTACAATAAATGTGCAATGCATAATCTATCACTACCTGAAACATAAATTGCATTACATGGTTCCCTAGTCCCAGTGGAACTGAACGGAAGTTGTTCACTGCATGGAACACATAAGGTAATGCCATTTTGTTTAGTTTCTTGGGTGGTGATGCATTAATTGCAGAAATACACAACTAGTACAGTTCAACAAAAAAAAATGAGATCCTGAATGCTTTTAGAGAGCTAGGATACATCTTGAACCTAAGCTTTCAGAAAAATATCTGGCCCAGAGCATTGTGCACACAGAAGTATCTGATGCTGACAGAAAGTGCTCATAAAAGCCAAGAACTGCAGTTTCTTAAGCAGCTCCTGCCAGTAGTATAGTTTCAAAGATCATTGTTTTAAAGAAACCTAAGTACCCTTTCAGGCCAACATGTTGATCTCCACAGTGAAAGTTTAACATTGGTTACTATCAAACTGGTGTAAGGCCCCAGGTTCCAGGACACAGGGAAGTCTCCACATCTAGTTCAAAAGCAGCAAACTTAGAGTGCAGAAGAGGAGGAGGGAGCCCTTCTGCTGCTGTGTGAGTGAACAGCGAATGATGTTTGCTCCCCACTAACAGAAAACTATCAGCACATATGAAAATGAGTAACTATTAAGTCACCAGTAGAGGAAGGTGTCTGTAAAAATGTGGAATGCTCATGCTGTCACTAAAGCAGGAATATGTGTGGTAGGATTGGCTGGTTTTGGCTGTTTTGTTACTGTCATCCCTTGATACTAGCCCTGATTAACCCTTTAAGTATCCTAAATGCACTCCATAGGACTGCAGAGTTTGTGCTTGCTAACAAGATGGAAAGCACGTATGGAAACAGAGGATTCTGTTACATCCTCCTATTTCCTGGCAGCATCTGCATATCCACAAATTTCGTTTGGGTGAATTTGAAATGATTTCTTGATCTTTTATTTTGCCTCAGGTTTTCCAAAGTGCAGGATTCTATTATGGTCTTAGCCTGACTTAGATATATTTAGGGCATGCAGATGTTTTCTATCCTCAGTGTTCAGATCTGTTGCATAGGGCAAATATGGGAAGTCCAACATTTCCGGACCTCACAAGACTTAACCACCCACTGATGAACTAATCATTGGATCATGCTGACTTCCACTTACTGATACTGGCTTTACTTTGTCTTGAGTGTGTCCTTTCATTTAATGTATTGCTTTATCTTGTTTTTTCTTGATGACTCAGCTCACATAGTTTTATAGTTCAGACACAGAATAAAGAGGAGATCCCTGAAATACGGTCAGTGATTTACATTAAGATTTAGACTGATTTAGATGTTGGAAGCCATGTTCTTAGCTAACCAAACATTAGAAGCAAGAGCTCCCATTTCCTGTTAAGAATATTGTCATTAAATGTGTATTCTGTGGATACATGATATTGATGATCAAAGCTGTACAAGCAAATCACAGACCTTGGAAAGTGTTAACCACTCACAAAACCTGTCTATATTCAAAGCAATGCTTCTAAGAGAAGATGCTCCTCACCTCTTGGCCATGCCTTGCTAGCACCTTGCATCCACTTGAATGATGAGAGACAGCAAATAAGGATGTAGTTAGTAGATTCAACAACTTGCTCCTGTGCATCCCATTCTTGGAGAATGCTGGAATGTCCTATCTGTAACGCACTCTGTAAAAGGTTGACAAAACCCCAGCTATAGTTTTACTGTAATCTGAAATGTGGAGAAGGTGAGCACCATTTGCCTGTCAGAGAGGCTTAGAGAAGGAAAAGCTTTCCATGGTGAATCAAGGCTAACAGTAACTATTTAATAGTGATGCCTTAAGATATTTTATATATTTGTATATTTTAATATAGCTGTATAGTTTCTCACACTTAATGTAGCAGTTGACAGTTACTAAATCTCTTTCTCACGGTTTGGCCACATTCTTGAAATTCTGTTTAATGTTCTTTTCAAGGAAAAGATTTTAGCAAGGACATCTTGTTTGGTACATATACATAGAAGAACATAAGAAGAACATAATAGGATATCATTGTAGTCAAAGCAGAGGGCCCAGGAACCTTGGAGAAGTTCCAAAGAAGGCATGTGATGTGAAGATGATGATGATGAAGAAGTAAGAGGTCTTGAGACCTCTGACTCAATTCCAGGGAGGTGCGTCAAAAGGCAGACCTGAGGGAGGTTCTGGAGGTGGGCAATTCTCAGGTTGGATGTATCCATTAGGTATGATAATTAATTCGTGTTATAAATTTGTGAGAGTCATGTACTGTGGTGTGTATCCATGTGTTTTGCTGTACCTGAAAGCTCTTTCATTAAAGGAACTCCTCTCTATTTTAGCTATACTGTAAGGAAAGTTGTTTTCTTCCATTTTAGGCAACAATAGCACATCTATTGTTTTATTCTCCATTTTAGTAAACTGTTATTTGTTTCTACACTTTACTCAAACATCTCATAATTTCAAATTTGCAATAATTTGGATGGAGGGGTTTCTGTTCCATTGGAGTTCCTGCCTCCTGGCACATATTGTCTATAAAAACAAGACATGAGTAAATGGAAATGTCATGGCTCCTCTTCAAATCCCCCCTTAAGTCCTGGAGCCTTCTAACCAGCACTCGCTGGATGAGATTAGCTGGCACCCCTGAGACTGCCCAGACTATCCTTACTGCTTGTTCTCCCTTTTATGTAAGTATAGCATCTGAAGGATCTCCCAAGAACCTGAAATACTTGAGGACAAATGCAGTTCACCAGATCTAGTTTTTGCATGTGTTTGACTTCCCTTGGTTTTCCACTTGCACTACTTGTTAGCTGAAGAAGCTGGTTATGACTTCATCAGTACAGCCTTACCATGGCCATGGCCATCTCCATCCATAACAAATTTCTCTCTCAGTTAGTCCAGAACCTGTTGCAAACAAACCTCAATGTGACATGGGCTTCCCTCCCCCAATTTCCTGCTTTACCTAAGTTTGAAACTGTCCATCAGGAAGTGACCCATCTTAGAATCAATGCAATCCTTGCCAATGTGCTTCAGGAGGTCCTGTGCAGTCATATCCGCTGAAAACGCAGCCCCTGCAGATCAGTTTCCGCTACAGTGTACATCTGCTGACAGTCAGGATGAAGAAAGAGAAGGAAAAAAACCCCCAAACAAACCAACCTTGCTTTGCAATAGGAAAAAACACAAATGCGAATGCTTGGACTAAACGTCTTCCCTTTCCTGTTTTGCTCAAGGCTCTCAGATCAGTTTTCTCTTAGTATCTTGCTCTCTGATTGCTAGACATTGTTCCTAACTGGAAATCAGGAGCAGCAGAGAGGGAGGCTGGGAGGAGAGCACTTCTCCCAGGCAAGGGGCAGGCACGGGCCATGTGGGCCCATTGCTAGGTGTGCACTTGGTGCTGTGGGCTGTTTTTACTGAAGAGTGCCTGGGGATGGGGTCAGAGCTCTGGGCTCTTGTGAGATGCTTCATGCCATCTCATTTTCTCCACTGAGATGAATTCTGTAAGCAAAGTAATAAAATCAAGCTCCTATCTCTTGCATCAGAGAGCCTGGGGACCTTGGTAAATACTGCAAGTAGATTATATAAGCTGCTCTAAATTAAAGAAACAGTATCTGCTTATCATCACATGCATTTTTTGGGGATGGTTGAATACTTCCCACTGAAAGCAACACAGCAACATAAAAAAATATCTGTCTAAGGAAATTCACTGTAGGTATGGATCACTGGATAGCATAAGATAGAGAATGAGATAGAAAAGGAGGGGATTTGGTAAGTGAAGCAATTCAAGCCTCCAAGAGTAAGCAGGGAATGAAACAAAAGCTGGATATATTTGGCCACCTACAGCACTACGGTGCAGTGGTTAGGAATGAGGCAGACTATTAAAAATAAGTTCAAGAAAATTCTAGGGCAATATCCCTAGCAGTGCTCTGAAAAAATAACCAGTGATGTTAGCAGCTTCAAGAAACAGCAGTAGCTCATGCCCTTTACATCTGTGGCATGTTTTGTTTGGACTGTCCATGCCCCGCATGGGCATGAGACCCTAGGGATTCTGAAGGTGATCAGTGGGAATGGGAAAGACATTACAAGATAATAAAGAAGAAAATTAGCCTCTGATGGAAGAAATAGGAAAAAAAAGCAAGAAACAAAAATAGGGAAAATGAGAATCAAGTTCATATACGTGGTGATACTGAAACCAAGTAATGGTTTGGAACCTGGCTAAAAAGAAACATGCCTTAGAACCAAAATGGAACATATGAGCCCAGTATCACATCAATGGGATGAGGGCAATGGAACATAGAATGGCTACTTCACATTTCTCAGTTCTTCACCTCCAGGGGTATGTAAGTGTGGACTTAGTTGTGGATTGACAGAAGAACAGTTCCTGCAACATCAATTTGAGAAGGTGGAAGCCTAAATGGCTGACTTCCCCTCCAGCTCACAGCAAGCCCAAAAGAAATTCCTTCTCTGGAAATCAGAGGAGCGAGCCATGGTTTGACCTGGTCGCTTGTCTTTGCCCTAACACCAGATGTCACAAACAGGAGCCAGCAGGGCTGTGGATTGTTGGATTTTTTCACTCCTATGCTATGCCATGCCATATAGTAATGTTTTTAGTGGCTGTAGTGAATTTTTCTGTAATTGTTGTTTTATAAAATTACAGATATCTAGTATTAATAGTAGCAGCTGAACTAATAATGAACATAGATAGATGGATTATGCCTTTGAAGTATCATTGTTGTGCGCCTCCCCTGAGTCAAACCCTGAGCCAGCAAAAGTGAATTTGCAGTGAGTAAGTGCTGAAAGGCTGAATACTGCTCAGTAGGAGACTCTGTTTACTACTTTTCTCCTTTCACTCCAGCACCTGCCTCTGGAGGATGAATGGTCATGATCAACAGAACCACTTGATCTCATCCAGGTTCTGAAGAAGGGGCTGGAGAAAGAGGATTGGGGAACCCAAGAGTTTCAGAACACCATTCTTTTTAACCCTTCAATGGTCTGTCTGCATGTGTATGACTGAGATGCATTCTAAGGGTAATCCTTCACACATGGCTCCTTCATTCATACTGACTGAGCTGCTGCAGAGTGCTTGGGAGGTTTTACCACAGTGGCAGCTGGTATAGCTGACATTATAACTGGCATTCCAAAACCTTCCAACTTCTGAATGAAACAAAGAGCTTGGGAAACATTTAACACAGGGCTTCTAATTTCATCTGGGCTTTATACAGTTAGGAGGCTTATGTTTACAATTTCATGCTTGTTTAATATGTGCAATGTGTTATAAGCCTCTCCAGAATACAGGTGATGACAGAACTACGTGTATTTGGAAATGTACATTTCAAAAGCTATAACACAGATCTTGCATCTGGTTAATTTAATTTTGATTTTCTTGCTTTCTTTGCTTTCTTTTACAGGGTCTGTCAGCTGCCAAATAAAGAAAGTGGAGGAACCTGTCCACACAAAAGACTTGTAAGCCAGTAAAGGTAAGAATACATTAGATGCCTGGTACACCATGGGCATTTGTTTGAACTCTTACACGCAAATCTCTGCTTCTATGTTCCAAATCTGGCATTTCCTTGGTATCTAATTTTTTTGTGTAGTATAGAAGACACTGTACAGCTACAGGTCCATGTAATCTCTTCTTAGCAAGAGTACTGTACTTAGCTCACAACTGGAATATGACTCTTTAATATCCAGTTTCAGATTTATGTCCTACTTTTCCATCTGGCTTTGACATTTCTTTATGGTATGAATGCTAGCATTATAACCATGCAGGGCAGTTGTACTGAACCTTTCTTGAATATGCATGCCATTCTTGCAGCAGGTTTCTGTGAATGTAAAGTGTACAGAATTCTGGAATATCTGCACTTTGGCCATAAATCTAGAATGCATGGATGACTGAATTGCAAATTACTTATCTTCAATATATCCTTTTCTTTCATTATAGGGATGCTGTCTGGAGGAGCGATAAGGTCAGGAAAGTCAAGGCACAGTTGGATTTTAATTTGGCAAAGAATTCTAATAATAATAATAATAATAATAATAATAATAATAATAATAATAATAATAATAATAATAATAATAATAATAAT
>JAWWEU010000020.1:20812381-20946412 GCA_035583155.1 Acropternis orthonyx | reverse complement strand
TGGAGGCTCACTGATTACATTTAAAAGGTCTCGTTTCCCCTCAGGAAAACTCCAACCACAGCCTGCAATCAAACAAATGACAACCCATCTTTAAGTCCCTGCTGTGCAAGTACCATCAGCTCCAGAAAAAAAAAGAAGGGGGTGGGGGAAAGAGAATTAGTAAAATAACAAATTACAAAAGCCATGTACCTTACCTGAGCATACAACACAAAATTAATAACTTAAAAACTAGTTAATGAACTAATTATTAACTTGAAAGCCCCTGAATTCCCTGGTATCCTCTTCCTTGCCATATAGCAATATTGTTTCTTTAGAGGGCAAATATACTCATTCAGAAAAGCTGAAATAAGTTCAGAGATCCCATTCATTGAATGAAAGGGAGTACTCTTTGCTCTCTGAAGGCAAGAAGGTGAATGGTCCGTGGGAGTAGAGGCTGGGTCTAATATACCCCTGGCCTCACCCACTTCCCTTTCCATGATGCCCTGGGGCAAGGGAGGAGCCAAATACCAGCAGGTATAAAGGCTCTGGAAGGAACTGCACCTGGCTTGCTCCTCTGACTTGAATTTGCATTGGGTAAAGGGCCCAGTGAAAAAATGACTTTTAATGAGAATAGTAACATCTTCTTCTCCTGAACAGCTACATCCACCAAAACATCAAAACTACTTACTTCCAGGTAAGAAATTGAATGTTTTGTCTAGGGGGCAGAGACAGAATAAGATCAACTGTGTTAGGGACCAGTGTCATGTTTAGGGCCCTGTCCTATTTGGTTTGTGGTTGCATTTGTGGATGTGGTATGAGAAAATACTGCATAGTTTCATTGTGGAAAACTCAGCCTCAGAGACAGAAACATTAGTGTAACACTGAACTGTTGAGAGCTTAGCTTTTAAAAAAAGGAACAATAAAGAATAGAGTTGCTATTAACCCAGACTCAGTATCTTGAGCTGTTGCAGCCTCAGCTCGTGCACCGGCCAATTTCACTCCAGAGAGAGGAGATAGAAAGTATGGAGCTCGGCTGAGGGGGTGAGGAGGACCAGACGTACATCATTTTGATTCAGGGGATGCCCTGAGGGTAGGCTGCCTACCTGCCCCTCCCGCTGAGTACCATGTTCTGTCTCCTTCTGCTCAGAGGCTTGTTAAGATTCCAAGGGTCAGCATGTATGATTTTCTATCACAAGTAACAGGATACATTTGCTTTGCTACCTCAGTTGTGTTTTACCTTCTTTTATTTTGTGCATGGGAATCCTAAACCTGTAAGATAAAATTGGCAATGAGGGTGGGATTCCCAGAGCACAAAAATTGACGCAGAGGCAAACAGGACTCGGTCAGTGCACTGCACAGCTGTACTGAGAGATGGTGTTCTGAATGTATAAGTGGTCAAGACTCATTTCAGGTGCCTAGTTTAGAGAAAAACTCTTGTAGTGGTTTCCTTGTATCTGCTGTGTAAATGGTGCCATACTTTTTGTTGTTACAATCTGCTTAATTATAGTGCAGAAAGAATCTAGGTTCAAAATATTTTTCCTGAACAAAATTTAAACTCAGAACAAGAGATCCGTTGATTTCAAAAACTGTTTTTTTAAATTAGTTAATTGATTGCTAAGAGATCCAGAGAGAGAGGAAATAAGAAAAGGTTGGAAAAATGATATGATTAATTTTAGAAGCAAAGAAAAAAGTAGCACAAGAAGAAACTACTTCTGCTGAATCATTGGGGGGGTGGGTGGGTGGAGTGAAACAACTGCTACCTCTTTTTGTCTTTTTGCTGTCTTTCTGTTTCTCTGTTGCTTACGATGTTATCTCTGTGGCTCCTGGAGGTTTGACAGGCTTGTGAGGATGCAGTGTTTGGCTTGAGACGTGTAGATTTGGCTTTCACAATGAACTGCTTCGCAGGCTTTCCCCGGTCTGAGCGAAATTAGGTTTCGATGCTTTCTGGCCTTCAAAAATTATAGTAAAAAATAACTCACAGTATGGTGAATTTTGGCTTTCCCCAGGCTGGAATAGCTTCGGTCCTGATGGCAGCAGGTAGCCTCAGGTGGTGGAGAGAGAAGATGAAGAGATGAGAGAGAGGAAAGTAAGAAGTGACTCTTACCTGTGGTAACTGATTTTCTCTTTCTTTTTCCACATATCACCTCTGAATTCTCAAGGTGTCTTCTTGGAATTTTTATAGCATTAAGAAAAAAGCTTGCATGTGGGTTTGTTTTTCTTTGCACATAGATGTCTTGAGAATAATAGCAGGAAATTTTATGGCTTCAACAGGAAACTCTGGCAGCCTTAGGCAGGATTTTTGCTTGTAAAAACTTCTGGCAGTGTTTGTGGTAAAAGAGGCAGATTAGGGAGCCTGGATGGATACTTTGACATAAAAAAGGCACATTTGGGATGAAAACAGCAGATTTCAGTGTCTGGGGGGAAATTTGGGTTGAAAGGGGCAGATTGTGAGGTGCAAAGCATTTTGGTAAAGGCAGATTTTGGTGCCTGGAGTGAGATTTTGAGGTTAAAAATGCAAATATTGTGGTGGGAAATGTTGATTTGGGGTGAAAATGGCATGTTTGGGGTTCTGGGTGGCATATTTGAGACTAAAAAACTGATTTTGATGCCTTGAGGGAAATTTTGGGACAGAAATACGAAAATTTAAGGCTAAAAGGGTCAGATTTGGGATGAAAGGATCGGATAATGGGAGAAAAATGGCAAAACTGGGGTGAAAAGTAGAAGATTTGCAACAGAAAGGGGCTGATTTGATGTAAAAATGCCATGATTTTGGGTGAAAGGGGGCTAATTTGGTGTAAATGTGGCAGATGTGGGGTGAAAAGGGGAGTTTTTCAGGTCTGGAGTCAGATTTGGGATTTAAAAGGCTGATTTTGATGTCTGGAGGAAGAATTTGGGGTGTAAATAGCAGATTTGATGGTGAAAGGGGCCAATTCAAGGGTGAAAGGGCCTGATTTGGAGGTGAAGGCTGCAATGTTGGGGTGAAAAAGTGCTGAGTTTAAGGGCCCACACCTGGGGGGGGAAGGGAGGGGTCCTTTCCCTGCAACTGGCTCAGCCTGGTGCTTCTAACACTAAGGGTGTGTGATTGACCCCATATTGACTGTCCTAGAGCATGTGGAGGAACACAATGCCACCACCCCCACAGGCACACCTGAGAACCCAAAGAGTGACGACACCATTGGCTCCCAGAAGCCCTACAGTGCTGGGAGCTTGGGGAGGAGGGGCACTGTCTTTTCTTCCTGGCTAAGAGCAAAAAGCCTCCTTGCTGATGATGACTTTTCCTGCCAAGTGCATCAGCTCTGAAGGGAAGCTCAGAAATTGCAGCTTCTCAGAATGAGAAAGATTTCTATTTTCTGGACAATCTCTTTCTGCCTAAACTCAGAATGTACACACTAGAGATGCAGAGAGAAGGACAAAACTGAAGCAATGATCCATCAGAAACACGTCAGGACTTGTTGGCACTACTTCTGAGGCTGCTGTCACTCCTCTGGGAAAACCTGGAAAATCCTCAGAAGCAATGCTGATTTGTCTCATTTTGTCTGAGCCTCTTCCTGGGCCTCAGCTGCTTTTAGCACAGGTGCTGCTATCTCAGTAAAGTTCTGGAGGACCACTGTAAGATACTTTAAGAACTTACTGACTGAAAAAGCATAAAGCTTTTATCATGGACATCTGAACTCCCACAAACTGCTCCTTTTCCCATTTAGTACAAAATTATTTTCACAGTACCATTTAATAGGCAGTGCCCAGGAACCCAAGACTGAACTCCCCAGAACAGAAAATAAATGAAGGAAAGAAGCTTTGTACAGGCGTAACTTGCTACAGATGTTTTTTTATTTTTACCCTTTGTGTTAAAGTGTTTCATAGGAAAACTCCAGCAGGAGAGTTGGCACAGTCTCAATGGCACCCTGAAAGTCCATACTGCAAGTACAGTAGAAAAGTCACAGTCATAGGAGTCCCTTGTGCCTGCAGATCCCTGGAGATCCTTTCCATCCACCTTGTACTCACCAGGAGAAGGGTGCCCCTGGAGACACAGTAGCACTCAGAAGTCCTGCTGAGCGAGGAAGGAAACCTTTAGCATAAAGCTGGGAAGGAGTTCAAAGCTTCCTTTCCTGGGGAGCTTTGTGAAGTCTGCAACCTAGAGGAGGAAAAAGTATCATGCATCACCTTTGTTTCAGCTGTCAACAGAAGCCAACAGAGTTTCTGCCTTTTCCAGACAACTGTGCCCGTTTTTGACTCCCTGGCAGCTCGAACCCCTTTCCTGAATACACGCAGGTGTCACATGGAGGTACCTACACACCTTTTCTCAAGTTTATGCATAGCCAAGATTTCCTCTCCCTATATGTCTCAATGTAAGTATTTTTGTTAGAGAGTACAGCAACCCCACTGCTCTTGCAATCTGCCTCCTTGCAAAAAAAGGGAACAATTTTTCCTGGACATTTCTCCTACCATCAAGATCTTTTAAAACTGCTGTCATGCCACCAAACCTGCTTGGAATCTCTCCCAGCTTTTGGTTATCCTTGGATTTAACAGGCACATGCTCTATTCCACCTTCCAACAGCAAAACGCTCCTGACCCCTGGTGTATCCTTATGGATGGGACTCTCCCACCTCACTGTTCTGACAAGGAGCTGTTGAGCATTCCCAACCCACCCATCAGACCTGAGTATCATGGCACAGCCACAGCAATGTCAAGAGTGGGAACAGCAGCTCTGCTGACTCATGCAGCAGGATGGAATTCTGGCCACACACCACCTTGAAAGTCCTGAAAATCTGCATTTCCCAAAACCAGTCACTGGGGACACTGTGCCAAAAAACAGGTGGCAGTAAAATTTTGATGTGTTCCAAGCAGACAAATTCTTGGAAACTTGCTATTTGCTTGCCCTTACTGTTGTGCTTCCTTCAGAAATTCTATTTGTAGCCAACTTATTAGTTACTGGTTCAAGCATTTCCCTCCCTGGTACTATCAGCACATTGACACAGGCAAGGAACTTAACAGCTCTTGTGAAATTATCCAGCTAACAATTACAATCATGAAAGAAGAGGGAAAGGAGAGGGGAGGTCAGGCAGCCAGAGAACTCTGCAGGTGGCACCAGGCAACATCATACTTGCTAAAACATGTCCTCTGTACAGAGGAGGAAATGGGTCAATATTAGGGTAAGCTCTGCTCTTCCCCTTCCCCCAGTGCAGACAATAATCACACAAGGCACCAGGTAAGGCTCAAACGGGGCATGTCCCAGTTGAAGTGACTCATTGCAAGACAAGCAGGGGGAAAAAAACCTGGTAAAAGCCCCAGACACCACAACATTCTTTTCCTTCCAAGGGAAGACAGATCATCCCTCTAAGAAAAGCAAAAGAGGCACAGGTTGCTCAAGCAACACACAACTTAGCAAGTGAGCTTCACCCATACCATCAGGTTTTGTGCATGGAGGAAATAAAGCTCACTGGTTTTAATAGCTGTCAGTGGAAGTTACTGGCTGGTCAGAGCAGCAAGCTTCCTACAGCCTCCCATACTTACTGATTTATCAGAAGAAGCAGTTTCAGGTGCCTTCCTTTGGAGCCCAGCCCCAAACTGGAAACTCCTCTTGACTGCTCCTGAGAGAGGCAATTGGAACTTTAAGTGCTGAGCAAAGTGGCCCCCTCCCCTGAGCGCTGGCTCACCTGCCTAGTTTATATCCTGCCTCACTCCCTGCTTTTCAGGTTCATGCCAATAAAAGAAACCTCTAAGCTCTTTCTCCAGTCCCACCTGCATTTTCCCAAGCCTGACAGAGTTCAAGAAGCATTTGGATGATACTCTACTCTCAGGCACATGGTGTGACTCCTGGGGACTCAGTGATCCTTGTGGGTCCCTTTCAATTCAGCATATTCTGCGATTCTGTGTGCTTATTTGTGACGTCAACACTATCCCACCTGCTCAGGTGCTGCTGCCCTCTCCTGCGCTGTGCCTTGGCACAGGGCTCCTCCTTTGGCACCTTCCTTGAGCAAAACTCCATCTCCAGGTACATCCAAGTGCTCCCCTAGCCCCTGTGAGATGCTCTCACCGTCGTTCCATGCCCTGGGGTCGCCCTCGCGGCAGCTCCCTATGAAAAGTGCACCCAGGTAAACCCCGAGAGCGGCCCACAGCAGGGACCCGTCCGTCCTTATCCTCACTAGCCACACCGGGGCTGCCCCGCGAGGGGCGCGCGGATGCGCTGGGAAAGGCATCACTTGCCCGTTCCCCCTCCCTTTCCAGCTCTCTGCAGCTGCAGCCCGAGGACGCTCCGCAGCCGCCTCGCTCCTCCCTGGGCTCACCGCCAGCTGCCAGGCGGGCGCGGAGCCGGAGAGCCAGGGCAGGGCGAGCCGCAGTTTCGCGCCGTGCGCTCTGAGCGCCGCCGTGGCCGTGGGGCGGCAGCGGCGTTTCCTTCCCCGGAGGCGGCACCGGGCGCGGCGGCAGCGCGACCCCGCTCTGCCGGAACCGGAGGGAGGCGGCGGGAAGCGCCAGCGCGGGTCCTCAGCTGCACCTCCGAAGCTGTGGCGGCGACGACCGCTCAAAAACACGGCATACGCCACGTGCCGCTTTCCAAGGACTGCGCATGCGCAAGCTTCTCACTGCAGCGCGGGGCCTCCGCACACAGGTGCCGGCGGCGCCTTTAATGCGCTGTTGCGCACGCGCGCTCTGCCCTCCTCGCGCTCCCGCCCGCGCTCCCGCCCGCGCTCCCGCCCGCGCTCCCGCCCGCGCTCCCGCCCGCGCCGGTGCGACCGATTCCCTGCAGCACAGCGGTCATACGCAAATTTTCCAGGAGCCTTACACGCTTCTCTGTGATCTGCATTAAAAACGTGTCGTTCTGAAGGGAGAGGAGAACGGTATGAACTGCGCTGCAGGAGCAAGTGTGTACCTGCTCTGGGCCACGGTATTAGAACACGGTAAGGACACAAGGTATTTCCACGGTGATTCCGCTCGTCGTTTTTTCATGTATTTTGCTTTTTGCACCCCATGTCAAATTGTCATTTAACTATCTGATTGTAAACGTTGCCATTCCAAGGAAACCACTATGAAATCTATCAGTAAATTAAGTTTTTGTTTAAGTCTTTTAAAACAGAACTGGTGTAGTTGCCCCAGCTTTTAGAAAACTTTTATATTAAAATTTAAAACATCTAGAGAAGTCTAAAAAAATTCACAGCTGCACAACACCTCTAAAGGAAAAAAAGAGAGTCTAGGAATCTAGTAGCTTTGTTCCATTTGTACAAATAAAGAACTGTGATTCTTACATATTTAAAACATGAAAACAGAAGTGAACTATTATCAATAAACAAAGACATCTTTGAGAATTCATATTTTAATAGAAAGTACTTAAATTATATTTTTAAAACAATGCTGTGAGCAGCACAGCTCAGCTGCATATTTGCAATCTGACAATTCTCTTGTCTTTTTTTGTTTTTTGAGATGTAAGAAACTGAGGGGAAAAAAACCTCCTTCCGTTAACAGAAAAACAGTAGGCAGATAAAGTCATCAGCCAAGGATTTCCCAATTACTACATGCTGCACAGTAGAGAAACACTGAAACATCTACCCTGCCCCACCCCCCTAGATCTCTCAAAAATAATGTTTCACGGCTTTGGATTTAATGGTAACCAACTGAATTGATTTTGATGTCTTGGCAACACTAAATCCAACGTCAGATCTCTTTGTTCTTTTTCGGAATCCACCAGCTGATAGCCAAGCATGTTTATAGCACCTTTGCAAACTTCCTGTACTTTCTTAACTTTTTGAAAGGGAAGCACATTTCTCCAGGCTTGTGAAACACTGACTGCATCTCGAGATGTGATTTTGAAGGCTTCTTTTTTTTTCCCTGGTCCCTGTCCATGCGTGATATTATAGATCCAGCTTTTGAGCCTAGGGGTCAAATTAAGATCTGCAAATTTATACATTTCTGAGATTTCTGATAATGGATCTCTTACCAGATCTTCAAAACGGATCAGTAAATAGCGATCTTTAAGGAAATTAGGTGGTTTTAGAGTGGCTGTTTCATAAATCTGAACATGACTTCTACAAACCTCTTGCATTACTTTGTATTTGGTGTCTTCCACTTTAGTGCCATTGGTGCTCAAGACAATTCCATTGTCACGGGCTAATGCTTTGACCGACTGTTCCCGTGACTTAACGACTGCCCTGGGGTCACGGACCAGGTGAATAATTTTGAGATTCAGGGATGGATCAGTGAGAAGAGGGTAGAGGACCTTCAAGTCAAAGAATCGCACTTCCTTGATGACAACATGGCTGTAAGTTTTACAGGCTTCCTCCACCTTGCTGAATGGATATCGTCCACAAAGAGTCTTGCAGGCCATTTCACTGGTAATGTCAGTACGCTGAAAAGAGTCACAAGCAGGAGCTGAACACAAAGCCCGACTTGCTGCCCACTGGAAAAGATCAGATAAGTTTCTTTTCCAAGGCATGTAAGCGTCAAACACAGACATGTCACACATAAAGACAGACCTGACTAAGTCCCGCACTGCCATGTGTAAGACTTTGGCACTGTTCTGAGACATGGTAACCCACACATGCCATGCAGGCTCCATCAGGTAGAAGACGCTGGGGTGCTGGCTGAAAAGCTGGCCGACAAAAGAAGATCCCGACCGCCAGGAGGAGAGAATGAGGATGTGAACTTGCGATGGTTTCTCCTCAGATCGAGGCATGAAGCTACTATACCGGGCATACATGAAGAGTAAGAATCCAGTCTGAACTGTAACAAAAAGTATAACGATTGTGCTAGGAATTCGAATCCTTGCCATTCTCACCGAGGAAGAGCAGTAAGAAAAGCTGAAAAAGAGAAGGAAAATGCTGGTGAACCATTGCTCCTGTGGCACAATAATGATGAAACTTACACAACAGAAACTCTTGCATTAGAGTAAAACTTTTCTTCGAAAAGGCAGGTATGTACTTGGCACTAACTGCTTACCTGTTCAAAACAGGAAGTAATGTGTGAGAGTAAGATCACTGCAGAAATAAGCAAGTAAGTAAATGTGTGGTGTTGCCAAAAACCTTGGGTTGATGCAGCTCCACACTTAGATTTTTTAAAAAAATAAAATCTACAAAGTACACAAAGCCTTCAACTTGAATACTGGTAAGTACTGCCAAGGGGA
Source organism: Acropternis orthonyx (assembly GCA_035583155.1). Classification (NCBI taxonomy): domain Eukaryota; kingdom Metazoa; phylum Chordata; class Aves; order Passeriformes; family Rhinocryptidae; genus Acropternis; species Acropternis orthonyx. Next base: position 20,937,321 of record JAWWEU010000020.1, on the reverse strand, counting down.
GAAAAGCAATCCTTCTGAATCGCTCCACTGTATTTTTGTTTCAGTTTGACACAACAAGGACTTCTCTCCCCTAAAAGAAGGAGATAGAAGCATCACTAACGGTGGCTGCTGAAATAAAAATCATCTTATTTAATGTCAGTGCTGTATGTACCCTGCAGTGGCAGTAGGGTGCTACACCAACTGATGCTCGTGCACAACCCTCTATTTTCCAAACTGCAGAAGATGGGTGAAAACTCACAACCCGAAGCCACATCTGGCCATAGGTGATAAAATGAAAAAGCAGCTGGACATGTGTCTTTGGTCTGGAGCACACACACCCCAAGACTGAAGACCCGGAGTTCGCATTTAAGGAATTGCCCATTTGGGAGTTAGACGTCTGCATAAAACTCCTAGAAAATTTTAGGCACGTCAACCCCAAGTGGAATTGTTTTACTCTGAAGTCAAAGTTCAAGCCACATGCATTCCTCACAGCTTTTTACAAAAGGTTTTTGGCACCTGCTGCTTTGTGCCCTCACTCATGCAGATTCTACCTGTAAGCAACCAGTATATGTCAGCAGGCAAGGTGTTAGGAAAGTGAGTCCTTGTGTATGCACATCATCTCCAGTGTTTGACATATTTGCTATCCAGCTGCATTTACGCAATTTTTTTTCTTGTTACAGTCAGAGAGACATATACCAACACACTCTGGACTCTTGAAAGGATACCATGCAGACTAGCAAATATAGATACACATTCATTTCACATGATAAATGCCTTAAATTCTTAGTGCTGTGTGCTCACAAGAATTCTTCAAGACAATATAGCTGAATACAGTAGGTGTGAAGATCAAGAACAAGTATGGTCAATAACTTCTGTAAAAGAAATACTGAAGTGATTATTGCTCCTCAACCTAGAAAAGAGGCTCCCTAGACAGGGAAATCACAACTGGCCTGGAGAGAAAAACTGCAAAAACACCCTCTTGTGACTGCTCGAAACAGGAAAATTGGGAGAATTGAGTTAATGATCACTCATTAAAAACCTTTTTGTATGCTGCATCTTAAAAAATACGAAACTCTGGCTCAAAATGCTGTGGCAGCAAAAGTATACGAGAGTTCAACAACTGATGACATTGACTGAAAGTAAGTAATGGAAGAAGAGCCTCTCAAGGTCTCCTAAATGCACAGGTGAGGCTACAGCCCATGCCTATATTCTACAGTAGGAGAAATCAAGTTTACTCTATTACTTGACTTTTCCCTAACAGTCCGCTCCTTGCTACTGTCAGGCACAAGAGCAGATAGATAAACCTTGAGTTTACTTCAGCATGGCCATCCTTCATAGATAAAACTTGCCTTGTTCAAATACTGAATTTTTGCATATTATGTCTTCAGAAGCATTTACAAGTTCCTCTGTGCTGTGATGACCACCAGCAATCCAGCAGCCTGCACTGACACTTCACCAATCAGAGGTGATGAAAGAATACAAGCTGAAGTCAAAATGCAGTTGCATTTTCTAGGTGAAGGATTTTTCTTGAAACAGATTTTATGCCTGGAAGTTAGACAGCCATAACTACCTCAGATCTTTTTCTTGAGTGCAAAATATGAATCATTAGCTACAATAAGACTGCATTCTACAGCTCCTCACAGTCTCAGCCATTATGTAGCTTCCAGAAACCCAATAATACTTTTTAAAGAATTACTGTTTAGCTACACAGAACTCCTGCTCCACTCTAATCAAGAACTGCAGAACTGCAACACTAACTGGGCAGTGGAGGAATAAAACCCAAAAGCTATTTTTTTTAAATTCACTTCTTCCTTGACTGTCTTTTAGACCACTTCTCGCTCCAATTCCCACATAAGTACTTTTGCAGACAATACTGTGCCAAGGAAAAAAGAGCACTAGTCCACAATTTCTGTCTGAACTTGTCAGACACGAGCACTACAGATCTGTAAAATGACTGTAGCTGAAGTATTTCCCTACTCTTCAGTATGATATAAACTGCAAGAAAAAGTGCAATATCAAAGTAAAGCACTAAGTAGATACCCATTCTCCATATTTAGGATTAATCTTCTACCCTTTTGGGAAAGTTGGAGTGTTTCTAAGGAATATACACACATGCAGACATCACACACACCCACACCCACACCCCAAAAAAAAGGCATAATTACACAACACAGTGTAGCATCTGTAAGAGTATTCTCTTGGGTGGGTTTCCAGTGCATGAGGCCAAATACACCACTTTCTCTCTCTCAACAATGCCGGTAATTTCTGCACTTCTCACGTTGGGCATGTGGAATTCTATTTTCATGTAAACAGTCTTTTACCACTTGCAATTGCATTCTGCAGTTAAGGTGACTTCAGCCCAGATTAAACTTGCATCGCTTTAATATACAGGGGTTTTAACCCACCAAGCTCTTCTGTTATTTTTGACAAACGTTAGCTGAGGCAGAAAGCAGCTGTTGAGTAACTTGAAGAATAACCTTCTCATAGAGTTGCTGAAGATCTATGTATGTATAGACATATATACATACTTATAAATCTCCTGAATAGATTACATGATATCATTGCCTTAGTGGCAGACTTGGCAGTGCTGGATTAACAATTGGACTTGATGATCTTAAAGATCTTTTCCAGCCTAAACAATTCCATGACTTCAAATGTGAGGGATAGGACCTTGTGATACAGCTACTTCTGATCCTCTCTCTATTCCACTGCAGGACACTCACCAGAGGGTGCTGTTAGGTCAGCTCTTTCTCTCAGCACAGAAAGGCAATATGCCAAAACTGCATTCGTTACTAGGTGAAACACTAGTCGGTGACTTGCCCTGCACTGCCTCGCCCCTGCTGCTGCCAGTGCCCTCCTCCTCTGACAACAGCTCAGCGGGCACCACCTGCCCATCCCAAGGTCCCCTCAGGAAAACTACAGAGGGGCTTGTTCCACATCCTTTCTTCCTTCTTTGCTCCACAGGGGTGCTTCCTCGGCTGTATCTCCCTGACCGGAGCAGGCCTGCTGACCACAGGCACAGAGGAAAGGGCAGCAGAGGGGTCAGATGTCCTCACTACTGCTCCAGCTCCAATCTCAGCGACGAAACTCTAGCAAGCACCTCCTCATAGACTCATGCGATCAGTGACCCTAAGTGGCAAGGGAGCTACAACAGGCAGAAAAACAGACTGTGACAGATATGCACAGAGCACTCCAGCACCTCTCACATCTCTCAGCTGAGATGCACGAAGTATTGCAACACTCGGTGGCATCGTATTACATGCTTTTGTAAATCATGAATACTGCTAAGCAGAAATTATTTTAATAAAGGGTACACTGTTATTCCTTTCCTGTGACAGTAGCAGTAGTACTTCTTTTGTGGTACTGTTCCTTCAGGGAGAGCTCTGGCAAAGAGCAGAATAATCAGAAGTCTAACTCACAAATTCTTGAGGCATAATCATCTCTTCACAGGCCAATGCAAATGTTCAAATGCAGTCTGAGAAGCATCTGCACACATGGTTTAGTTGACAGTCCTAAGTCAAGCTCTGTCACTGGGCTTGCCTGCTAACAGCTACCAATGAAAACAAGATCCTGGACTAGATGAACGCCGGGACAGTCCCAGAATAACAATTTTTACATATTATCCAAAGGAAATTATACAAACTGGCCAACAGAGCAATCATTTTCTTCATGACTTAAACTGTCTCCGATAGATTGCTGAACTGCAGGGCCACTAGCATCTGCTATTGCTTGCCAAGAAACTAGATACATTAAAGAAAGCTATCCAGTTTTATCAAGCAGGGTAAAAGTACAGCCAGTGGTAGCACTGATCCCAAAAGGCTTGTTTTCTAAAGAGAGCACTTTTCAGACCCAGAATGACAGAAAAGAAAGAAATTGTGTAGTGGATGATCGTTTAGCTCTTGCTTTAAGGGACTTTTATTCCTTTGTCACACAAGTCATGTAATGTTGGAATTGAGTAATGAGATCTTTGCAGGTCAACTCTGAAAAGAGTACAGTTTCTAAGTAACTTCCTTTCAGCACAGAATTTAACGTGAAGGGACTTACTAAATTATCAACAGTAAGCTTTATAGTAAAAAAAAACAAATCCAAAAAAAGACCCTCCTATTAGACTGCTCAATTTTAATTTTTTTTTTTTCTGGGATACTAAAAAGATGGTAGAAGACAGAAAGAGAGTGCCTCACGTTAAAGCTGTACAGAAGCATGCTCTCTGAGCTCGGGACAAAAGGCTGAGATGAAAGACTCCCTCAGAACAAAGAAGTCTCGGTCTGTTTTGGGAAGACTGAAAAACCTGGCTAGAATAAAGCAAAATATCTGAGTAAAGAATTATAAACACCAGCTCCCCTACAATGATTTCTGAGCAGCTGAATTTTAACTGTCTCTGTCAAAGTCTTCTCTGGCCATTTTGAGTCTGAGAAAATGTCCAGCACACTTTAATTTAAAATGGTTTATGCAGCACTTCTAAAACCAAAGACTTTATAGATTACACAAAATTACTTCAAATAATGTTCTCAATTAATTTCCCAGATTGATTTCTTCAACTGAAAAGTTAATACCTAATGCTGCATTATGTGCTCAACCTTTTGTTAGCCAAAAATGACTGTCCTGTATGCTTGTCCTACACTAAATTCTGACCAATTAGAGCAATCATACAAGATGAATGTAAGTATCTCTTAGGTACTTACGATTCACCAGACGCAGCAGTACTGACTGTAAAAAGAATGATAATGGTAAATGTCATGGTGCAGTTTATAGCATTACTAGGAAAATGTTTGTACATGGCATGATAAATAGAGCAAAGATCACCTGAAGTTCTACTGTCCCTCATGAAGAAGTTTACTCACTGCATACTTCACCTATAAGACATCACACCAATGCAATTGCAATCGGAATTGCTTCTATGGGCTCAACATTAGGAACACTTTTGCTGCTCGAAAAAGTGAAATGCAGAAACATGACAAAGCTGGACAAAGAAAAATGCACAACAATATTACTAGTAATTCTTGCTGTAAAACACCCAGCTGACAAAACACCACTTTCCAGTGTTCTTCTGCAGCTAGAAATCACACACCTTCGTAAGGCAAAAGGTTACTGTATTGCCAACAATATGCAGATTGAGCGTTGAAAGGGGAAAGAAAAAGTTTGGAGGGTGCCTTCTCTATAACCACTGGTACTTGAAAAAAGTTAAAAGTCTTTCTAACAGCTGGTCAATACTAAATAGTTGAAATTCAAAAGCCTGCTTAATGTTTTTAATAGAACAGTGAAACTGCAACTAAAATAACAGAAGTACAGTAAATGTACAGTAATAACTCTGAATTAAAACAATCTATTAGAATTCCATATATTCTGCTACTGTTAATTTAGCTTTTGGAAATGTACTTTTCAAAATCTAGGAGGAAATGAGATTGGAACAACTGTTTCCAGGGAATCATCAGACTTAAATAATTCATAACACAATGAAACCTACCATAGATTTAATTACATGACCATTAAAGTTCTTTTTTTAAAAGGCACTGTTTCCTTTGGGGGTTTATTTATATTTTTGGAGTTAGAGAAAATCGTCCAGCCTGAACAAAAGTCAGTGTCGAGGCACAGCCCCCTACACCACCTATTTCTCCATGCAATGCCGCTGAAGACCATAAAGTGTTTTCAGCTACTAGAATTACTGGTGTTCAAACAATGAGGTCTGCTTAGCTGCAATTTTTGTTAGTAATTTTTACTACGGCAAAACTGGGCTGACAAAGAGACACCCGCCGTGACTCAATGCCGTTCACTTACTTGAGACTCCGTCTGCAGCAATACAAGAGCGTCCTCAAAGTCAAACAGTCCGAGGACGAAGGGGCTGAGGTGTGCCCTGTGTGCCCCACTGAAGCAACTGTTTCAACTAAGAAATAAAGACAAATTCTTCCGACCGGTATGTCACCTTCACCTACAAAGAGAGGCTGGACACAAGAGAAAAATGGAAAGGAATTTCCCGGAATGACGGGAAACGTTCTGTAAAGCACCTTAGTTCACGACCTAACTCTAGCAAACGAAACCACCTTAACGCGAATCAGCCATGTTCTCTAGGGAGAAGGAAAATGAAGGAAAAAAGAAACCTAACCAAAAAAAAGTCCCATTTTCGACAGTTTTACCTCTCTCAACAACCAACCAACCAACACCTCAAGCAACGGCCGGCTCGGGACGGTGCGACATCGGCTCCACAGCACCTGGTGTTACCCGCTACTTCACCGCCACGCGCAGGGGCGAGTGCGCACGGCTCGAAAACATTCCCCACAACGTAGTGCGAATGCGAACGTCTAGAAAACAACCCTTGAAACGTAGTGCGAGTGCGTGTAAGTACCGTTGAGACCGGAAAATAAAATCCGACCGAGACGACGACTCCTGCGAACACCCGCCACCCCCACCCGCACCAGCCTGCCCGTACCTTCCCGCCGCCTCCGCCACCGCCGCGGCTCCGGGCTGCCGACAGGGACAATGAGCCGCTTTCAGACGTGGCTGAGGCGCCGGGGCAGCGGGAGGAGTCCGGGAAGGAGCCGATCCGCCCCGCTCCCGGAGCATCCCCGAGCAAAGGCGCAGCCTGGCAGAGGCGGCCCGCTCGCCCGCCCCGCCCAGCACCGGCTGCCCAGCGCCCGACGGCTCGAGCGCAGCAGCGGCGCTGAGGGGCAGCGGCGCTGGCCTCGCCGCCGGCCACGAGCCTCCTCCTGCGAGCACCCGGCCCCGGCTCGGGACAGCGCCCTCCGGGCCTCTGGCCCGCCTGCCGCGGCAGCCGCTGCCCCCTCCTCTTCCTCCCCCTCCTCCTTCTCCTCCTCTCCCTTCTGCCCCCCAGCCCGGCCCAGCCCCCGACGCACAGGGCTCGGCGCGGCCGCGTCCGGCTTCCCTCATGCGAGTGTAACCGGAGGGTCGTGCCGCTGCAAACGGGCTTGCTCGCCCAGTTAACGAGCAGCGAGGTAGTTTCTTTTATCCCCGCTCCACCCCTTAAAAGACCTCTGAAGCGTGGCTCTTACACGGCCACATTCCTACTTCAATTTATGCATAGGACCTTTAACCAGATGCTTACTTTTTCTTCTTACAAAACCAGTTCCAGAAATTCGATTAATCCTAGTAAGCCACCATGTCCTTCCTCAATGAAGAGCATTTAGGTTGTTCTGTGGCATATGCGTACACAGAAGGTCTGCGTAGTGGCACTGTGGTGGGTGGCAGTGGTTTCAGGGTTTTTGTCTTTTTGTGTCACTTGGAAAGCTAAAGGAAGAGTCCTTGCAGACAACCCTCTGAGAAAGGCCCTTCCTAAGCCACCTTTAATGCTAGTTGCAGCGGGATCCTCAGGCATATTTTTTCCCTGTAGTTCAGCTTCTTGCTATAGCCATAAAATCTTGCCTAAATTTTTTCAGATTGCTTGGTGACTTACTTCAAGCTTGAAAAATGAGTCAGAACTATAAACCAAGAACTATTTTCAGTATAAAAGTGGAAGTATAAAAGGAAGTTACCATAGCAGAGGATCACAAACAAGTGGGTTTTTTTTTCCCTGCTGTGGTCACATTTGCCTTTACAGCTCCTCTTACACTGCATTCACTTACTAGTCCCAGTCATGAAACACACCTCTTTCAAAAGAAATGGAGGGCTTGTTTCAGGTCATACTAAAGTTACATGCTACCTGCAAGCAAATAACTCTTTTTGATTTCCTCCTTTTAAATTATATATATATAAAATAAATTAAATTACTGTAGAGGATTTTTTCCAGCTTTCTCTTTCTAAGGAAAAAGAGAACATAAGGATATTTTTCTCTCTATTTCCTGAACCAGACCTATTCTCCGTTTCTTATTTCACATGCATTCACTGAACTGTTGCTCTGAGCAGCATCACTTATTGTTATTTAATGTGAAAGGCTACAATAGGAGAGGAAAGTGAGACAGGGGATAATGGCGTTTCCCAATACTGTTGGTTTCTGTCACTAGTCTCTTCCATGTACCCGTTGCTACCTTAAACAGGTTGTTGTTCAGCTTGGAGAATGACTGTTCTCATTCCATTTTTGTGAGAGAACAGCATTTAAACCCTTAAAATGAAGTTCTGTGGTCTCTTCAGAGATTTCTAGCCCTGGCTTATGCCCACTCTAATGCTTGTGCAGACACATACCAAGTTCATTCAGGGAACTGACTCATCTGAAAAAGTGATTATATTTGGTAAGTATAATGAACTCATAAGTTCACCATAATGAACTCCTTGAATTAACTCATGTAGTCATGTGAACACCATCACCACTGCAAGGGAGAAAAGCTGGGACTACAGCATACCTAATGTACATCAGCTTGTGATACTGGGGAAACAAGCTCACAGACCCCTTCAATCATCTTGTGTAGTGCCTAGAAACACTAAAAAGCAATAGACAGTTGCTTTGACTCTGAAGATGCTGATATGAAGCCAATTATCAGTAGTTCTAGGATGCTACATACAGACTTCAAAGATCAGAGAGCAAACTGGAGTTTCTGGAATAGGTAGGTCTCCAAACTGCCAGGATGTGGAATTCTGGGGGCCAACGGCCAAAAGGTGGGGTACTGCTGTATAACTTGCTCTTTCATATTTCATAGCTGCACTGTATCTTAAGAGTTCAAGAGAACCAAAGACACTTAGCATTTTGTGCAGAGTTCTAGCATATTGAATTGTCCTGGATTCTATCCTGCCATAACATTGTTCTGCTAGAATTAATTCTCAACTACAAAACTGCAAATATATTGGAAGTTTTGTTGCTTCTCTTTTAAACTTGCCTGTCATAAAAAGTAAGACCAGAAAGAGAAAATAAAATAATCTTCCCTACCACTCCCCCCAGTCAAGAATGAGGGACATAATCTTTCAGTGCCTACCATGTGATTACAATTCTTATCAATTCTAAGCTATTTAAGTTCTGAATGTAATTATTCACTTGCTTTGCAACTCTGAAGCTTCGCCAGTAGTATTTTTGGTTGGTTTTCTTTCAATAAATACCAGGCTTTTCTGTTTTACTATTCACAGTTCACAGTTAATGGTCTAGCACTACACTTATAATGCCAATAGTAAATGGTTGTGCAAACCTTGCACACACTGTCACCCACAACCTTGTTTCTCACATCAACATTGAATTTATACATCATCCAATTTAATAACTAAATTGCTGAGCATGTATGGCCACATAACTGTGGCTACACTGTGACAGAAGCTTACTCATCCATTCACATTCCTCTCTTTTTTTTTTTTCATTTCATAGTACACATAAATGCATGTACAAATAGCTCTGGACAGAACTCTAAATCAGCAAGGAATTAATTTACAAGACAGTAAAAGCAATTTATATTGTTACTTTTAGCATATTATTTTCAGTCTTTAAGGTGCAGCAGAATTAAGGTCATGTAAAAGCAGACTCATTGCTTCCTACTGGCTTTTAAAGCATATTCCGGTTGCAAAAAAAATAACTAGGGTCTTCTTTAACTCTAACTGTCAAAAATATTCGAATTTTCAGTTCCAAAGCAGTGTTCCCAGAGAAATTAGATGAAAGAACCTGTATTTAAAAAGGAAGCATAAACAGAGCCTACTTGGAACATACTTACAAAATTCTGATCTTCCAAAGTAAAGTCTATACAGAATAAAAGGAGGTGACTATTTTTGAACTGTGTTTCTTTAAAGTGTTCTCAGACATCTCCTCAGAACTGGTGCTGTTTGTAGGATAGCACTGGAGACACTGGCAGAACTGGAACTGTAGTCAACACCTGATTCTGGAACAAAAACATCTTAATCCTACCAAACACCCAAAGAAAGATAAGGAGGATGCTGACATACTGGATCCAGGCAAATTTAATAATTTCCCAAAATCCTGGCTGATATTTAAAGAAAGTCAAGGAGTGTTAATGAAGAAGCTTCTGATGCTACCACTGAAAGAATGAAACAAAGGAACTCAGAGGCAGTAAGGCACAAAACCTGCTAAAACATCAGTTTGTGTGGCAAATGCAAAGCCTATGAGCCAAAAAACACCTAAAAGCCTTTTACCATAGCAGGTAACAAAAGCTGCAGAGAATGTCTGTCCTAGAAAGCATTTAAACCAATTCTGGATAAAGTACCTATTTTGTGCCTGACTCACCAGAAAGTTGTTATTGATAATAGGCAGGCAGGTAAACAAACCTCATGAGAAGCATGCTCCATTCAGGTTCTTTTAAACACAAGCTTGTTCTTGTCTGAGAAGATGAGCAAAATCATTATGAACGAAGAATTATTTTGCTAAAAAAAAAAATTTCAAATCTGTCTGCACATGTAAGAGATGCAACCCCTTCACTGCAGGGGTTATTATTTGGTGAGATTATCTTGCATGCATATTTCTAATGATTTGCTTTAGGTCACAGATTACAGTATCCTGCTTTGCTAGTGGCATCCATGACAGATTGAGACAGCAGGTGCTGCATGAGCAAAGCAAGATTCACTAAGAATATTCACTGAAAATGTCCAAGAAACTGCCTTAAAGGCCTGTTTAGTAAAGCTGAAAAGCAACATGGGTTCCTAGCAGACAAAAGCAGAAAGTGGTTATGCAAGTAGAACCGTCTGGAGGAACGGGCAAACAGGTATTTCATCAACTCCAGAACTTTAGCATTTACTTAGCTAATAAAAAAATTTAGCAACAAATCTGGAAGAAAATGGTTTTCACATGGCCTGTAGGTAGGTGAAGGCCCACATAATGCAACCCAATTATGTCACAGTTTATGCAGTTTTCAAAGGATATAAGATAACCTCCACTGGGTAATGAATAGTGGCATTAATAATAAATGGTGTATCTGCTGATCTTCCCGTCATCCAAACAGGGCTGGGATCTGCAAAGACTGTTGTCACTAAAATGGGGAAAGGAAACATCCAGGTTAAGGGGCTTTTAGGTCTTAATACAGAACCCAAATACCTCATAAAACAGCTGCCAATATGCTAACTACTACCGTCCAGTAGTTTGCAGCTACACATTCAGGCTTACCATTTCTATCCCAATATGCTGCAACGATGTTTGTTAGATCATAGTCACTTGCAAAAGGACTCGTGCCATTGACCACAGATACCTGTTACAACAAGGAGACACTTGCATTATTTGTCTGCTGTGTTTGAGACAGTAATTCTACTGAGTTTCTTACACAAAGTCACCATGCCCTTGAAGGAATGCACATAAACATCAGACTGAACATCTTGGCAGAATAACCTCTTCCCTATTTTAGCCCAAGAATAAAACACCAGTTCCAAAGTTTTATGGTTCACTCTGTGCAGGACTACAAATAATCAGGGTGTCACCTATGATACCAGGAGGATAAAGAGAGGGGAATTGATGGGAAAGGGAAAAGCATTTCCTCACATTGTATCTGGTATCCAGTCCACAATGGTTAAGTAATTGCCTCTGGTTCAGTTTCAGGTCTCCATTCATGTAGAGCTGAGACCCTGGCACAGGAGAAAAAAACTGAAGAAAAGCCATGCTCTGCATCACAAATGTTGACATTCTCTGAAATGAACACAAGAAAAGAGAATTTAGGCTGGGGGCGGGCGGGGAGGGGACAGCCAGGAGAAACAGAGAACATTATTCTACCTCTTTATATCTACAAATTTCCTCAATGGATTTGCTATTTTTCTGACTCTCAAGTTTCAGATCATTACATTAGTCTAAACAAAGGAACACCAGATAAAAAATACTATTTTTTTATAAAATGAAGTAGCTTAGTTAGAACGTACAAAGTTCCACAGGAAATTCAATCCAACAGTCTGTAGCTAATGACAGAAAGACATGTAAAAATCAAGATGACTAAACACACTCATTGTAGACACACTTTAAAAACCTCAGCAATCAAAATCAAGGACTCCTGCTCTGCAATAAGGATCAAATAACAAAGTTCCTTAGCTCTTATCAACCATTCGACCTGAAGTAAAATTTTCACATTTACAGTGGAATGGAAGTGTTGTGAATATTGTAACTCTCTGTGATACTAATCACTGGCCTAATACTTCAGCCCAAATTTAGGACTGTTGTGCCTTTACTCTGGGCCTCACAGGTTTAAGAATGTTTTCTACACCACATAGCTATGCTTGCTAAGCTTGTCCATCTGCAACGAGCAAGAGACTCTTGGATAAACAAAGCCAAATCTCCCTAGTAAAACAGCTTCTTGTCTGTGTAGCTGCACCCAACACAGCTCTATATTATTGCTCCTTTCAGATGTGTTCATGGGTTCTCTGTGCACTGGAGTTTTACTTCTTGCTTTAAGTATTAATTGCACTGCCACCTGAGATACAATGGCAGCAGAATTGTATTGTTTTGTCTTCCTGTAACACTTTCTTCCTCCTCCCAGTTACAAGATACTGAAGATCCTGGCAGATGATTTACCAATGCTTCAAGAGTTGTTAAGTAAGCAAACTCTCTGGAGTTTTAGGCTGCTGCAACAGCCTGCCTCTCCACTGCAGAAAACTAACTGGTTATGTCAAGACACAGCAGTATGTAAGAATGCACATCCTTCTGCCTACTGCAAGACTCTCAGTTATTTCCTTGGTGCCACTCACACTGATGCTCACTGTTGTGCATTTCTGTCCTATACGCTGCACTACAGCCCAAGAGAATACAGAGCTTAAAAAAATGTCAAAAAGAATTCTAACGAAGTGTATCAAAATACGCAACAGAGCTAGACTAGGAATAACTCAGCAGAGAAGGAGAAAATTAAATATTTGTTAGTAAAATAAATATTTTAGATAGGAATTTCAAATGTGGAAAGTTTGTTTTCATCCTTTGTACAATCGCTGGTGGAATATTACACTGGGTATATACATGACAACAAACATAGCTGAAAATGCTCACATAAAGCTGGTAGGAAAAGAGTAGAATCAGCTGAATGCCAACTACATGCTCTGTAGGTTGTAGTGGAAGTTCCAATTCAAAATGCAACTCATCCATTTTGCCATCTTGATTTTTATCTTCTTCTCTAGCCTAAAAGAATATGACTTTTTTAAATACAGGGATTTCTGTTAGAAAGAAAACCAGAAAAGGTAAGACCCCAGGGGACCTCCACAACTGCAACATGCACAATCAAAGGAAGCAAATAAGCTGCAGAGTTAGGAAAGCAATACTTGATTTGATAGACAGAGGACTAGAGACAAACAAGAAACCTGCAATGTTGTCCGTTACACAAAATCTTGTATGCCCCGCCCCGGAAGGGAAAGCTCACTAGACTCTTCAAGGTCTTTTCTGCCCCACTCCGTTCTGACCATCTCCCCTACATGCTACAAAGCATGCCATAGTCCTGGATATTCTGTCAGACCCTGTGCAAATATGACTGCGGATCAGGGGTTTGCCTCCTGCCACTGCAGGATGCCTCTTAATGGCCTCTGTACCCGATTCCTGGCTGTGAGCCGAGGATTGCTACACCTCTCTGCCACTAATGCCCAGTGCTTCAGCTATTTGCAAGCGTAACAGAACTTGTAACAGAGGCAGACAGAAAAATAACTGCCACAGTGGGAGCCCAGAAGGAACTATGACTGCAAGGCAAAGGCTGTGTGCTTTAGAAACCTCGTATCTGCTTCCAAAACCAGGGGTTACCTAGCAAGCCATGCAAGCTTCACATCATGATAAGCCAACTGATTTGAGGAAAGTAAACTGATGTGTTCATGCAAACCACCGGTGGTGCTTTGGGACCTGGTTTAGTGGTGAAATTGGTAGTTTGGTTAATGGTTGGACTTGATGATCTTAGAAGACTTTTCCAACCTAAATAATTCTACGATTCAGTAACATTGAGAAGGAGTGAAACTCGACTCGTTAAAAATCACTTGTCCCAAGTAAATTCTTATGTGAGGCACGAGGTTATGCACGAAGCAGCTGCTACTGGAAGGCAGCAGTGCCTGACAGGCTCGTGCTCTGAGCCGGTTGCCGCCCCGCTGGCCCCACTCTGCAGCCCCGCTTCTCGCCGCTGCTGCCGGGCCGCCCCGAGCAGGCCTACCGACAGGAGAGGGACGCGGAACCGGTCCTCCTGGAGCCTGTTGAACGCCGGGAACGTGCTCCACGCCAAGAAGCTGCCCGAACCGGGCCCGATGGTGGCGACGAGGAGAACCTCGTACCGGAACCGCACAGTGGGCTGCTCTAGGTACGTGCTCTGCTTCAGCCAGAAACCTGAGGGCAGAGACAGCATGAGGTTTCAGGACCGCGCCAGGCCCGGCCGTGCCGCGTGGGGTCGAGTGGCCCTCACCGTGGCTCCGGTAGGCCACCAGCAGCGGCGGCACATAGGTGAGCGTGGTGATGAGCAACAGCGCCACTGCCGCGGCGGAGCAGAGCCCGGCTCGGTAGCGCGTGTAGAGCGCTGGATGGGAAAAGAGCTCCACGCCAGCCATAATAAGCGAACCCCGGCGCCCGCGCTCCCGCCGCCCTCCTCCCCGGCCTCCCCCACCCGCGCCCCGGGCGTAGCCCCGGCGGGCCGCCGAACTGATAGGGCGCCGCGCCAATCAGCGCCGAGGGGACGCGCGTGCCGTCCAATGAGCGCGCGGCGCTGCCTCCCGAGGCGGGAGAGAGCCCGGCAGCGGGACGGGGCTGCGCAGCCAGGGGCACCTGCGGGGGTGGCGGAGCCCATGGCGCGGTTTCGAGCGCCCCGGCTGCGCGGCCGGCAAGGCCGGCGGCGGCGGCCTCGCACACGGCCGGTGACTCCGTGCCGGCTGCCACAGCCCCGCCCCTCGAACCCCGGCCGGAAGCGCGGCCGCTCTGGCTGTTGCCAGGGAACGGGCGAGCCGGAAGTCCCGCCTGCCGAGCCGCGGCTGTTGTTGTTGTGACAAGGTACCGTGACAGCGACAGGCCCGGCTCGAGCCCCCGCCCCCCGCACACGGGCCTCGCCGCCGCCGGCTCTGCTGTCCGACCGCCCGCCCGCACCATGAAGTGGATGTTCAAGGAGGACCACGCGCTGGGTAAGGGTGAGCCCAGGCCAGGCGCTGCCCGCCAATGGCCCCGCCGCCCTCCGTCTCCTGTGTCGCCATCTGTCCCGGTCGGCTCCCCCAGCCGGTCCTCTTGTCTGTGCGCAAGCAGCCGCTTGCGGCCCTCGCCGGAGGGTGGTGCGATGCCCGGGGACGGCCTCCCCGAAAAGGTGGAGACCCCCTCGGAGGGTGGGGAGATGGCCGCGATCCTCGCAGGGTCTCGGCCCCGCGGGCGCTGCCTTCTCGGCCTAGGACACCGGCAGTGCTATTACTGTGCAGTGACTAATTACGAGTTTTTGTTCACAGAGCACAGATGTGTGGAATCGGCAAAAATCCGAGCCAAATACCCTGACCGTGTTCCGGTGAGTAACCGAGCCAGCTTCATCAGAGTACTTACGGGCAAAGGTGGATAGGCAATCTCCATCCTGCACACTCTGATCAGTTCCTGCTAAGTAAATTCATGTTCCCTCTTGTGTTCTTAGGTGTTCTAAAGAAGCCCCAAACGCATCTAACTAATCCAGCGTTCCCTCCTCTGCCCCAGTGCATATTGACATTTAAATAAGTAAGAGTGCCTAACTTTCTAAATACTTTCCAGGCATTTTTATGATTTATCAAGGTCCTGGTTTCTTCTAATGGCAGTTACATCCCAGCAAGCATCATCATTATCTTGAGGATTCAGTCCGTGCCTGATCCTAAGGAAGATTATGAATTCTTTAAACCTTGACAGTCTTCCATCCTGGCTGTGAGTTAGATGATATTCCCTCGTGTATTCCATGCCCATAGCCAATCATGGTGGTGAATCTCCCCGTGCAAACCCTGTTGTTTGAAGAGCCAATACAAGTGGTGACCCCTCCTTTCTGCATTAATGCCTACCACTCTGCTAAATAGTGAATGACTTCTCTTCTTCACAACCCATTTTGTCATGTTTCAGTCTGTGAAATGACCACAGTTCACATCCTTATGTATCAGCTAGCAACATGTCCATATTCTCAACTTGCTTGTGTGTAAAATGTCCCACATCCCATCTGATCATGTACCAGTTAGTGCCACTCCCAAAAAAGAATCTATTCCCATTGACTTTCTCTGCTGCTCAGTTGCACCTAGTTGTCACAACATTTTCTCCAGTTGCAGTCTGGCAAGGTGATATGATTCTTGCCATTCTCTCTTGGCTAACTATCCCCTCATACGTAGACTGCAGCATCCTTAATGACCATACATCTCCACAGATACCCATTTGTCAGTTTCAAGAATATCCTTCTTAACCATAGAGGGAAAAGAGACATAGAAACTCATGGCATGAGACAGAATTACATGCTGCTGTATCAGGAATGGACAATAAGGTGTATGTAGATACAGGAATTAAATCTCAAATTGCATTGTATCACTTTGTTTAGATAGATACGTGTTTTCTGCTTGATGATTCAGATTGAGCCATGTACCTTTCACAAAATAATTGGTACCAATTTAATAGTCAAAAGTGTTTGTCAAACAATGTTTTAAGGGGAACACAGAACTAAGAAGTGGAGACACCGGAACCTCTTGTAAACCTTATTTCGCCGCCTTCTGCCTTTTTCCTTCAAGAACTAGCCTGTGTGGAGTAATAAGCATGAGCTGTTTTCCATAAGTAATGCTTAATTCTCCTTTCCCCTTGTAGCTGCTGCTTTTTGTTTCATTTTGTTTGTGGCCATCTTGCTGCCTTTCCTTCCTGTAGTCAATGTCTGATTTCCTACGGTATGTCGAAAGGTATTCTAATGTCAGTTGAGTGCAATACAAAGGTGGCCCCACCAGTACCAGCACAGGGGAAGGATCATCTCCCAGTACTTTGCCTAATGTGGCCCAGGACACCATTAGCCTTATTTGCTGCCAGGGCACACTGCTGGCTAATTTTCAGCTTTGGGTCCACATTGCAATGATTTCATATCATCAGTGTACAAAGTTAAATGACCTGTGTACTTCCCTCTCATGGGTTTCTTTTGGGCACAATGCAGCTTTTTACCTCATGACTGCCAACCTCAGGTATAGGAAGTTTTCAGCCACTGTGTACATGAATGTAGGTTTCAGTGTAGCTGTAAAACCAGGTTTTAAAGTGATAAGCCAGTTCTAACAAACCTTATTTGGTTTCAGTCACGAAAGTTTTTTGTTCCTCCCCTCTGCTCCCTGTTGCAAGCCTGTACCAGCAAGAGAGATTTACCCAAGCTCTCTGTTCATACCAGTCCTGAACAGCCTGACCTTCACACCTGCACTTTACAGGTCATAGTGGAGAAGGTCTCAGGATCTCAGATTGTTGATATTGACAAGAGGAAGTACTTAGTTCCGTCTGACATCACCGTGGCCCAATTCATGTGGATCATCAGGAAGAGGATTCAACTGCCATCTGAGAAAGCAATATTCCTCTTTGTAGACAAGACTGTTCCCCAGTCCAGGTGAGAGGCTATTCACTTGGTATTCAGAACCATTTTAGCAAGCCTGTGCATATCAGAGGGTCAGTAAGGCCATTTTTGAGGCTCATTTGGTGATTTTAGGAGGTGTCTCACTGTGAAAAGCTTTTTTCCTTATGAGTTTGATAAACATCTTACTTCTTGAGCTAGGCTTAATGTAAAGGTGACTGAAAACTGTATTATAACTTACTTCCATGGCAAAAGGGTGAGCTGTGCAGTTACGCTATCCTCGGTTGAGTGCAAGAACACGTACGTCAATCTCAAAAAAAAAAGTCATTCTCCATGTAACAGAAAAGTTGCATATTAAATATTTAATATCAAATGTCAAAAATTATTCTAAAAAACCCCAATAACCTATCAGCTTACAAAGAAATTATGATGTTACAGACTAGTTGCTGTTACTTTTTTTTTTTAATTACTTATTTCCATCTATAAAAAAAATGCACAATTGCTATAGCAAGGTTTTTCATGTTGCTTTTATATAGGAGTAAGTTTCACTGTTGTCTGCTGCATACAGAACATAGCAGAAACAGCTGCTACAACTACTTCCTACACGAGATTCTTTAATAACATTTGAAGAAATAGTATGTCATGTTGTTACATGGCTTAGAAGTAATATTCTTCTTACTTCTTGCAACAGTAACAGTCCCTCCAGGTAATCTGTCCACACTCAATCAGGAATATTTTTATTTACTTTGTGATACACAGTAGAGAGAACCGTGAGAACCATGTTTTTCTACTTGTTTTCTTTTAAAAGCAATAGGAATGCCTGTATGTCATCTTCATAATAGTACTGTAGAACTGCTAGGAACAGGACAGACAGACACATTGTCTCATCTCACATGTTCACGATGAGGTGTCACATCTCAACTGGAAAAACAGGGCCTTGAACCTTCAATATTAATGTAAAAATGATAGCTTCTTAACAGATAAAATACTCTGCTCATCTCATAGGCTGGGTTTATTACATAAACTCCTGGATGAGGAGAGAAGGATGTCAAGGGTTAGTGATCTATCTGCTACTCACCAATTCTCTTCCATTTCAAGTACTGCTGATAAATCCTCCCAGCTCCTCTCTTGGGTAAAATGACACAGTCATTTTCCCTGTCACTCCCATCCAATAGTCTCCATCTTTCAGTTCACAAGCCTTTTCTCAGTCTTGGGAAGTCGGAGAAAGGTGAGCTGAGGAGGAATCATTTGTGCACCTGACTGATGTCAACTGCCTATTCCATGTGTAGATAAATGGTTGGAGCAGTTGTACTGGCCAAGTAATTGCTTGCACTTCTTTTTGTTTTCAAAATACAGGCATTGCCCTAAAGACTAAAACGGCTTAGACTGTGAAGGGCCACATGCCTATTAAGTAAGAAATTTTTTTATTTGATCAAATGTTCAAAACCTCAGCCACTGAAAAAGCACTAGTTTCCAGCTAAATTGTAATTTACTGCCCACATATTTTGGTACTAGCGCTATTTGAAGTCATGATTTTTTTGACAATACAGAAAACAAAGCTTTTGCTGCCCAAAACAACCTGGACCTCAAAGAAACAGTCCAAAGAGAGACCAGCTGAACATTCACAACTATGCCAGGTGGAGGGAGAAATGAGGTTGCTTACACGAGAAGCAAGACATTAATGCAGCTGCATTCAAGGTGCTGTCAGGCCACTGATCCTGGTATTAGTCATGGCATCTAATGCATGATTCAGAACCTGAAATACATTCAGTGACTTATTTCCAATAAAATAAGGAAGCGTTCTGACAAACACATTTGTGAAGAATTATCAGAAATTTACTCTGCAGAGAGCCGAGGATCATTGCTAACTCAGGAATCAGCTGCTTTTCATATATCTTCATTTTTGTATTTGAATTTATACACAGGCTTACAAGTTCTAGCTCTTATCAATCCTTGTTTATGTGAGATTCTGTTAACATTTGCAACTGTCATGAGCCAAGTAAACCACTTCTCTTTTTTTGCCCTTCAAGCTTAACTATGGGACAACTTTATGAGAAGGAAAAGGATGAGGATGGATTCCTGTATGTTGCCTACAGTGGAGAGAACACATTTGGTTTCTGAATGGTGGGTCTTGGATACTATACCATCCTGGTCTGTATCTTGTAAATAGCTGATCATTTTCTGTTCTGACATCCACAGAAGTTCCTTCTATATACATGCATTTGTAACTGGATTTATTTCTTAATATATTGATAGATCTTGTTTTATTAGACTGTTAAATTATACACAAAAAGTTTTGTTGGTTTTGTGCATTTTTGGTTTTTTCTCATGGCTATGAATTCCTAGAGCCTCACTTTTTTGGGGGATACATTTGATGACATTGATAAAATAATAAAGCAAAGTATTTGGGCTACTAAAACATGAAGAGGAGAACACACAATTATTCTGTTTTAAGGTGTTAGTCTAAGAAAAATAAAACCAATATATTAGTATTGGGAACACTGGATTTGCTAGCTTATCCTAGACAGGAGCAAGATGCTGATTGTGTTGAATTGAGCTAGTATGTTCCTCTTTCTCAATTAACAAACAAGTACAATAAAAATTCCTGTCACAAACAGGCAATGCTGTCATTTCTTTACCTTAACTTTGGCCAGAAAGTTACACGTCACATCTACTAGATGCTATACAGCTGCTTATATTACTTACCAGACACTCTACAGCTTCTCAAACTTTAGTGTGGCTGATGATGCAAGGAAGAAACAAGGAGCTCTTTGTAGGTTTCAAAACTGAGAGCTTCAGATCTACTCCATTTCATCGGGAAAAGAGCTGTGCTGGCCCACAGCTGTCAATGGATGAGTAAATACCATCGACTTTGGAGAACAGGACCCAGGTGTCAAAAGCACAGGAAGGAAAGGGCACCTAGGAGAAGGAATTATGCAAATAGGAGAACCCAGAGAGCTGAAGACGTGGAAAGTATACTTTTTACATGAGTTACTGCAGAACAAGAAATAATTGCTCAGGAGTTCAGATTAAAGCAGCTGCACAAGCAGCCCTTAAAAAAAAACAAAACTCACCCTCACCCTAAAAAGCAGTTGCATCAGAGGAAGTTATACAAATACACATCCTTTCCAAGTCGAAATTCTGTAGATATTGTAAGGACATTACAGAACCGAGTACATGAAAGAACAGCTTTACTGTACAGCTGAGTGGTTCGGGTGACATGCCAGAGGGAAGTGACGCCATTCAGAGGGACCTGAACAAGCTCAGGAAGCGGGCCCATGTGAACCTCATGAGGTTCAGCAAGGTCGAGTGCAAGGTGCTGCAGCTGAGCCACGGCAACCCCCAGTATCAGGACAGACTGGGACCGAAGGGAATGAGAGCAACCCTGAGAAGAACCTCAGGGTGCTGGAAGATGAAAAACTGGACACGAGCCAGCAGTGTTGTGTTCAGAGGTCAGAAAACCAGTTGCATCCTGGGCTGCATCAAAAAAAGCATGGCCAGCAGGTTAAGGGAGGGGATTCTGTCCCTCTCCTCTGCTCTGGTGAGACTGAAGCACAGCTATGAGGTCCTCAGCACAGGAAAGACATGGTCCTGTTGGAATAGGTCTAGAGGAGGTCACAAAAATTACCAGAGGGCTGGTCAATTCTCTTACGAAATCAGGCTGAGAGAGCTGAGGGGGCCCAGAGAAGGCTCCAGAGACACCTTATTGAAGCCGTTCAGTACTTAAAAGAGGACCTGTAAGAAAGATGAGGCAGACATTGTAATGGTTTTAAACTGTGAGGGTAGACTCTGACTAGATTTAAGGAAGAATTTTTTATTTTTTTTTTTTGTGATGAAGGTGATAAAAACACTGAACGGCCCAATGAGGTTCTAAATGCCCCATCCCTGGAAACGTTCAAGGGCAGATTGAACGAGGCTCTAAGCACTGTTCTAGTGGAAGGCAGCCCCGCTAATAAGTTGAACTAGATGACCTTTAGAGGTCCATAACTATCCCGACCATTCTATGATTCTACTTTGTAGAGACACACAGCTAGAATTAGAAATGCGGCATGCACAATAAAGAATTCAAGATCAGTTCCTTAAGTTTACTGAGTGCTCTTGCCAAAGCATGTACACAGTATAGCAAAAGTGAAGAGGCTTAGTCAGAAACCAAAAAAAGTTGTTAGTCATGATGCTCTCAACGTCTCTTCAAATGGGCTTAGCAGAGTTACACAACTACTTCTACTTACAGGCAACGAAGCAAACCTGTGGATCGCCCAGGAGAGGAGGATGGAAAAACCACCTTATTGACTCCATTGTACTGAAATTCATGCCTTGATATTAAGGGATACCACTGGCTTGGAAAAGTAGCATCACTTTCACCTTCCTAAGCCAACAAGGAAACACTAAATACAGTTTAAATGCCTAATAAAAGTTTTACTTCATTTTCACACTGCACGGTGCATAAGATTTTAATTTTTAAAATGTTTCCATACCACTTTCCAAACTTAAATCAAGTTCATACTAACTCAAAGTTCCATGAAGACACATAGTGCCTATAATTATGTTTGATTCTGCAGTCATTCATAAGTATTGGCAGAAAGACTCCAAAATGTGAAGGTGGGAGCCTGTGAAAAGCTGACACTACTTTATTATTGAGGCTTGTCACAGTAACTGTGCTCCATGTGCTGACTGCATCTGAAAATGCTCTGTTGGTCTCAGTAAGCCTTTTATTATTCACAAAAGCACTGCGCTGTATAGCACTGCTTTAGTAAACAGTCCACTACTGCTTCTGTCCTGAATTCCTTCTAACCTCCTTTCCATGCATTAATGTTTACTCTTTACAGAATTTTTGATTCAGAATGAAGGAAAGTGGTTTAATCTCTTTTTAAATTACTGGAAAGTGTTGTTTCCTTTATGCTGAAACTTCAGTTTTTCTATAGTTATCAAGTAATATTTTTTCTTAGCTGTTAACAGGAGAGCAAGAAACATAACCTAAAACTGCTAGATAAAGGTAATTAAATGCTAGCAAGCATATATCGAAAAGCAAGGGAAGATGTTATGATTGAGGTGACCTTTTGATTACCCTTCATAACCCTCTTAGAACACCACCTGACTGCTCTCTTTAACATGTCTGTATTTATATTAGTTTAGATTTAGGAGCCTAGATACGCAAGTAATTCCCAAGAATGCAAGGATAAATGTTCTACAGCGGTAACTTTACTTTTCAGCTGCAGATGCACTTAAAATGGCAATAAAATACCCTTTTGAAACTCATAGATACAATGCATCCCTTTAGATAGTACAGTCACTCTTGTAAAATTATTAAAAGCATTTGGGTCCCACATGATCTTCATTTGACCCTTTAGGACTAGGAAGCCATTTCAATTTATACACTGAATAGAAAACTAAGAAATACCTCAGTATTACTACAGCAGTGCTTCTGTATCACCTATCTTTAGGCTAAATTGAAATGTCACCTCTGATATAACTAGACCAGTACTGGATGAATTTAGTATTCAGTAAATATTTAGCATTCAGACCATTTAGATGGTCTTTTCCCAAAAATTATCTTGCTTCTACCTGTGAATCATTGCTGCCACCCACTTATGCCATTATCAGATAACACGAGATAAAGAACTCCAACACTTGTCTTTCCTCCTTACCAACAGAATTCTGCCCTCAGCAGCACAGCCCAAGCTCTTCCTTTCCTCTAGTGCTTAGTGGATTTATTGCAAAGCTCATTTAACTCCTAGTGAAAGGCTACCCCTTGCTTTGGACTCATGGTTTGTTTTTCTACAAATACAGTAATTTAAATAGCCTTCAATTTACTCTGAATGTACTAAGATCAGTAAGCCTTCCAGCCAGTGTAAGGTGAGCAGTGGAAGCACACTGTGAAGATCAAAATCTTACTTTTTCAAGGTTAGTGCAATGCTGGCATCTTGTCTCATGGAACTGCAGCCTCAAGGTCAAACAGATTGGCTACTCCTACCCTTGGACAAAACCACTTGCTTCTATGCTCTGGTTTTGGCTTCCTTAAAGATGAGCAGGTAGTCTGCCCTACCTTCTTACTGGGATTGAAAACAGAATGATGTCTCCAATAAAGACATCCCACTCAACGATTACAGTTTCTTTGTTCTGGCAATCAGGGACCATTGGTCCCCATAGTAGTTTCAGAAAGTCAAGGACCTATCTGGGTAATACAAATATGCTCTGTAGAGCATTTTACACATACCATGGGAGTCTTGGCACTCTCCTATGCTCTGCTGCTCCCCCTACGAGTTGTTTGCTCGTCTTCATTAACCATGAACTGTAGGCACTTCATTCATGCTAATTCAATCCCCCCAACTCTGCTCCCCTGTAGCAGAGTCTGCATTCTACCACCCGCCCTGTGCCTTGCCTATCTGTTTCTCAGGGTGTCAGCTATCCCAGCATAAAGCAGTGATACAAGCTTGGAACACATCAAGAAGTACTTTCCAGGAGCAACTCTTGCAAAGATCTGCTGACAAGGATCAAAGTTTAGTTTGCTGCCTCTTACAACAGCAGAGACTGTGTTCTCACCTATCTCTGCATCTTTCTCTTCTGATTTTTAGAGCAGTTTCACAGTAATGCCTACAGCATTTCCTGACATTTTGGAATTAAACAGATGCAGCATTTAAATACGCTCCATCACAGAAGTGCCATCCAGTTGGGTATAAGATCCCACACATGCTTAGCCCCTCAGCCTTTATAAATGCTCTTTTGTTTTAGCTCCTTCCCTCTCTTTGTATATTCATTGACCTGCTCTAGCTTAAATATGTCCTCAACTCCACCCAAAAAGTGAGGTTAGTATCAGTGTTCAGCACCTCAAAACCTGCTTTTAAATCTGACAAGTAACAGAAAAGTAGCAGTATACAGTTCAAAAGTATTTTATAAATGCACAGAAATATCTTACCAGGAATAATCCCAACAGCCAGGCTCAAAGATTTGAAAAGAGTTATAAGAATTTAAATCATGTAACTGCTCATCTGAAAACTAGTCTGATGCTAAGACTACAGAACTAGTCTTACATAACCCATTTTAATATGGATAGGAAATGGGAACATTCCAGTCTGGTCAGCGGGTTCACTACAGACATTGTTGATTAACAAAGGGAAACTAGGCATGGTAAGTTAATAGTTTCTGGAAGATTTCAGGGAAAGACAAAGGTAAATTTCAGGAACCTGGAAATTTACTGGCAGCTCTTTAGGTACACTCCAGGACCCTGCCTTCGGAAAAGCTATTTGCTCAGCAATAGTAACTGCTACCATTTATCATCAGCAGTTCACGCTGTAGCCCATGTGCAATGGCATTTGACCATTTTTTATCCTCTGATGACTAATGCAAGTCACCCATCTCCATAATCCCCTGCCCTCTACAAACACGTACAACGACCTTCCCCTCACCAGTACAACTGGTCTTTCTGCATGTTAGTGCCGGATTTGAGAGAACAGGCTTATACACACAGAATTCAAGTTATTTGTTATTTCTTCAACAAGAGAGAACTATTCTTATTTTACAAGTCAACAAAAGCGTGAAGTAAAAGGACTTGCTGTAATCAATTCTCAGAATGTAATGTGATGTATACGGTTTGGTCCCATACCTAGCTCAGGAGGTTGACAGCAAAGGCTGTTTGGAGAACTGCTGTGCTCATTTTTCAAATCCAAAACTGTAACATACCAAAGAACAGAAAATTCACATCACTGAAGAATACTTCACTATATATATATATATATATATATATATGTTCTAAATTATCCATTTCTTTCATCCTGCCATTTCCTTGTCCACATATTCTATGATTTGTGGTTTACAAGAGAAAAAATACAAAGGGAGAGTGTGCTCAGTAGCAGTTACACAGTCCTGAACTTGCTCACAGAAGGCAACAACTGGGACAGAAAGTTTTGGGAGGATTATCCACTGCTTCCCCCACATCTGCTTACAGTGTTGACTGTTTTGCCATGCAGATGTTGATTGGTAATAAAGCATGATGATAAGAGACTGCAAGAGACATGCCAGAGACTATATTCAGTCCCCCCTAAAGCATCTCCACCTTTGCCAGGCTGTTAAGGAACACTTGCCAGGGAACAGTGACACAAATGATTAAGGCATTTCTGCATTTACTTAAGCATGTTCCGCAGGGGGGACATGGAATGCACAGTGCTTGAAACACTGAAAAGCAGGTAAATGTTTGCCTGTAGTTACACAGGATTGACAGATTTGAACCAATTCAGGTTTATTTCCTTCCTACAGAAGCAAAGCAGTTGAAGGGTCATCTGTCAAAGTCCTGAAATTAAGACAGACGCACGGGATATCATAAGCGGTATTATTTGACACAGACTCCTCTCCAGTGCTCTTTTGCTTCTGCCATGGCTATATTTAGTACACAGCAGTATATATGATGGATTCCAGAAACAATGACACTTTAACAGAACTAGAATTGCCAGTTACAAGCAATGGGGCTGGGGAACATGGAAAATTCTTCCAGGCACCAGACAAGGAGAGCCAAGAGTTATAAAAATATTACTTACTATACATTTGTGCTGTCCCAGCAACAGAAAAACAACCATAAAATTATGAGGAGTGGAAGGCAAAAGGCAGCACTAAAATTTTACAGTTAACAGCCTTTCTTCCATAGCACTGCTGCAATTTCAGGTGATGTTACTTTCACTGCAATAATTATGGCAGATTGATCATATCCTCATGTAACAGAGGACAGCACATCACTGCTTCCTTTCCTTTGGAGGCATATTGTTTCATGCAGCTCAGAACTTTAAGTCAGCAGTGACCCTTTTCTGTATTTTAGTAAAAAGGGGCTTCAACTCAACCAAAATAAAAACTTCTCTAAACTGCTTCCTTTTCACTCCTGTCTCTTTACAGCACATGAACTAGAGGACACCTTTTCTTGGCCCTTGAACTGCAGAGGTATCTGCTGTGGACCAGAGCTTATTGCTGGATTTACACAGCCACATGGATTCTCATGTGAAGTGCAGGTATTCCTTGGCATTCTTGATCCAACCAAGCAGGGCTTGGTTACGCAGCACTTTCCAGGCTTCTTGATAATTTAATGCAGCTTCCTTGTAGTCCAAGTAGGTTTTTAGAGTCTTCAACCTGACAGAAAATGCACACAAATTAAAACAATTCTATGATCCTACTGAATGTGAAAATGAAAAAAGCAATCAAGCATCTATGAACATGATGATGCCCCTATGAGCTCTTGCATGCTACTAGGTGAAATTCTCTTCTAGGGAGACTTGGTCAGGCCCAGGCCTTGAAGCCAGACATTGTCAGCAGTCTTACAAAAGGAAGCAAAATAACTCTCCTACCATGCTTCAAACACACTCTCCAGCAATAGAAGTGTCAGTGTTTGACTGTGTGACCACAGGTTATAGAAAATTTCCATGACAGCAAAAAGTGTTGAAGGAAAGCTGAAAAGGTGGCTAGAGATGCTTTGAACTGGGTGGAAGTAGCCTTAGCTTGCTAAAAAAATGAGATATGCTTGCTGGCTGGAAGGTAAAGGGACAGAACGAACAGGGCAGGTTTTTTTCCAACACAAAACTAATGAGGAAGAGTGAGACAAGAAAGGAAATACTTTTTTTTTCTTTCCCTAAAGCAAAAGAGACTCAGTGGTTTTGGTGCTCTGTTCCCCTTCCTCAAGTAGCACCTACCTTCCACAGTCTCAACAGAACTATTGGCCATTCTGCTGAGTACCTAATACCACTGATTTTCAAAATAGGGAAATTCAGGTCTAGAGTATCTGAACACAAGTGCCTCTAAGACATTTTCATCCAGACTTTTTTCCTCTCCTTTCATTTCTTTCCGAGCCTCTTTCATCTCCCTTTGCCAAAAGGTCTGTCAGCCACACATGGTATACAATGTTTTTGCACATTAAACCCAACAAGAGGGGAGGATAATAGGCAACCTTTACCAAGAAAGAGGAAGAGCCAAACTACTACAGGAACCCTAATCTAAAAAGTCTGAGAACCACTGCACTAACTTCTAGAACAGGCTTTAATGTTCAGAGGCAATAGTGCTCACCCATCATCCGCATAAAAACAACCGCATAACCCCCCCAAAACTGCAGACCATCACAAGCTGTGTTTCAGGCATTCAGCTAAAAATTTATTTCTGGAACATTGTGACATGCACAGCAAGTGCTATTATCTACCCCGCAGACCTTATGTTATGAAAGTGCAACAGTGGAGAACCTGTCTATGCCTTGCTGAACATGGGAAACATCTTCTCCCTTAACCTTTTCCCTGCACTCTTGTCACAGTTAATCCATTTTGCTTTCTCTATCTCTTTCACACTAATCATATTCTGTGAAACTAACTCTGAGCTCCTCTGAAAAGTTCTGTGGAAGGGCCCCCTGCAACTCACCTGAGCAGTAGAACAGTCACAGAACCCCATCATCATCAGCAGATCATAGTTTAGGAGCATCATTGAACAGGCAAAAGACCAGCAACTATCTGCATAAGCAGCATTCAGGAAACAACCAGGTCCAAGCAGGATCAAAGTCAACCCACCACAACAGGCCTCAAAACCCTGGCAAAGGCAAGCTGTTTCTCTCCCAGGTACTCTAACATATACGTCAAACACAGTACAAACCACCTGCACCTTCACCTGCACCTATTTTTCATTTCTTCCTTGCTAAATGTTGCTCTTTTATCCTGAATCTGCTGTCAAATCAACAGCTCTTTGATTCATATTCATCAGTCTGATTCAATTTAACTAAAACACATATGGGATTTTCCTAACCTACGTTATTCCAACAGACCTTTGTTTGGAAACTCTTACAGTAGACAGTAAGAAGGTAGCTAGAACACAAGCAGGATAGACAGGAGCAGGATTTTCACCATACTGTAGCAACTACTAGAGCACATGTGACTGCAGCCTCCTGGGGTCTCATTCTCCAAGCAGACAACAGCAGTACAGTGATTTAAAAGAGCATGCAACAGAAATTTAAAAGTATTTTAAACAGCTCCCTCAAAGAATTGACAAAATCAATAGATTTAGTTAATTCATGCTCAATGTCCGCATTAGGCTTCTAAGAAATTTTCAAAATATATACGGGAAAAATGCATTCGAATTCAAAGTACATTGTATCTGCATGAAAATCTCATGTGATTTGACTGTGTCTCAGATGTGGGTAAGCTCTGAGCATTAGTAACTAAGAACCTGTGATCTTTTTTTAGCAGAAACAAACACTGATTTGCTGCCCCAGGCAAAGTTCAATACAATCACAGGATCTCCAGCCTATCCAAGTCTGTCTGGCATACATTTCTTGCATGTTTCCCTTTTACTATTTAAATCTGGTCCCTACACTACTGTGCAAGAGAGAGACAGTGAGATTCTGACGGCTGTGTGCCAGAGACATGAGAAGTGGTCCACAGACTTCATTTTGAAAGGTATGGCAAAAGCCTTACACAAACCACCATTATGCTTCAAAACATTCACATGCTCAGCCATGTACAAAGCTGAGCAGGAATGGGCTCATAAGCAAAGCAGCCTGCAAAGAAAAGCAATACGCTGCAGTAATACTTCCTTCTCAGTAACAAACCCTACCTTTAACTCCATATTCAGTTTCAAACATTTACGTTCAATCCATAATGTATTTTTGAGATTACAGCCACATTGCACACGAAAAAGGTGCACGTAAGCACAAGGAATCAGCCAAAACATTACTCATACAAAAATTATTGAATCACATCTAAGAGGACAGAAGCTCACAGATCTTCAATATATAAAAATCTTTTGTCAATCCATAATACAAGGGGCCCAAGGAAACCAGACTTGGGCTGATTATATTAGTGTCTTCTTCAATGCTGCAGATAAAAGGCAGTCATTGCAGGCAAACTTTGTAACTGACACCAACTGTGAAGAAGATATAGACCAAAGTTCCAGAGTGAGGTAACTCAATGAGTGAGTTCTACTCAAATAGAGCAAGTTTGAACAGTAATGTCAGGTTCTGCAGCATTTGGAAGAGTGTTACTGCATTGCTGTGTTCTAGTTTGGGAGACCAGATTTTCAAAACATTCCTGAAAAATTGGGAAATGAACTTCATGCTTTTTCCAGTGTCATCCGAGATGTGGAAAAACTGAATCACACAGTATAACAGAAAAAAAAAAAAAATCAAATCTTGATAGAATTGTGATGGCTAATCATGGGCAGAAAACGCCACTTAATAGCAGGCTCTTCATCTGGCAAAGACCTAACAAACATCTGTGACACGCAATATATAAAAGACTTTCTTAGATGAGAGGACCTAACTGTCCCACAGGCCTCTATGCAATAGTAGGACGGCTGCAGGAATTATATCATGTGCAAACTTGAAAGAGAAAATTGAAAAGGGACTAGAAAATGGCAAAAAATTCTTGCCAAATGTATTTGCATTGCACTGTGGTTGTTTTTAATTGGAGAACAGCAGTGAAAATGCATCATCGGTGCCCCCAATGACAGTTACTTTCATTAGGCCAACACTTCCTTACAATCATCCTCAGTCACTCCAGCAGGAAATATTTAGCAGTCACCTTTTGTTTCTCACTGACAAAAACTCTTAAACATGAAGCCCAAAAGGTTCTATACTTTAGCCTACTTAAAATCTCAGAGGCATCTGAAAGTCCTTGCATTCCTCTGTACAACAGCCAACCCTCTCTCTTAAATTATGTATCACTGGAACTGGAACTGTCCATCCTGCAGACTGAACAGGAAGGAGGAATAATAGTACAATCTTAATTGTGATAGCTCCTGACTACAGTTTAAGAGCAAAGAAGATTAGTCATCCATTTAACAAGCTCAGCAAGAAAGGCAGGGCAGATTTATTTTATGAAGTCTCCCTTAGATTTAGACAAAGGGTTGCACAGCCAGCTACAACCTGTTCAAGCAGCAGTGTCTGGTGACTCTGTACGGTGGGTGCCACTGAATGACAAAAGAAGGCTTTCACTTCCTCAAGTGATGAACAAGGCATGTTTTTTTTCTAAGAGTGGGGAACAAAACCCAATAATGCAAAAAACCTCCTCCGTCACATTACTACTGAGTGAACTGCAAACAATACTGCAGAGGATTTCACAAAACAATTCAGATTAGCAATGGCACAACACTGTCCGATTGTGGGTCATCATTCCCTGGACAGTGAAAGTGGAAAACATGAAAAGGGGGGGAAAAAAAAGGAAAAAAAAAAGATAGATTTATGCATCAGTTATTTCAAAACACTAACATGAGGAGGAGTCAACTGAAAAGAATGAAGTATGGCTGGTGGAGGTAAGAGGTAATAAAGAAGCAACATTTTAGTCGAGCTAGAGAGATGAGAGAGAATTTAAGCAAGGCACAGAAGGCAGGTGATAGAAATTATCAGACAGAAGAAAGTGGGACAACATAATACAGCATTGTCTGGTTCTTGGTGAAGAATTAGAGCATGCCAGCCAAACACCACCTCCTTCTCAGTCTCAGCTGAACGCAAATGAACTAAATCCTGAAAAACAACCAATCGCTGAATGATGCTGAACATCTTAGCTAAACTATGCTACTGCAAATACCTAACCTTACCTTCTAGGAGAACCAGCAAAGTTCTGGCCACAGTAGGCTCTTTACCTGTTTCAAGTTAACAGTGTGCACACTGATCCTCTGGACAGAAGCAAAGAATGAAAGAGAAAGGAAGATGCAAGAAGCAGGAGAAGCAGCTTTAAATACACAAAGGAAGACAACAAAACATCAGAACCAGTATAAAGCCTTAACTTCCCTGGTTCCTAAGCCTAACAGTGGACAAAAGTGAAGTTGGAAGGAAGAGTTAAGTGAAGAATGATTCTTGTCCTAATATACCCTACAACTACAAAATGAGCTGTTCAGCAAATTTGAAAGTATTACAAAATGAGTTTCCCCTGATAGAGGAGAAAGGATGAGGGGCAAGAGATCAAAAAGCAGACTAGGAGAGGCAGGGCAGGGACTTAGGGTCAAAGTGTGAAAAGGAAAATGGGTGACAGCACAGCATTAGAGTCAACAATTTGTAGGAACAGGTAACAGGACACATTTGAACGGAAAGAAAATACAAAGCTGGGTAATAGTTAAATACACAGAAGTTTAGAGGATACAATTTGAGATTGAGGGATTTCTTTCTGAAGTTCAGATTTCTTATCTGAAGTTCATTCAAACTCAGACTCCAAGGAAGAAGGAGAAAAAAAAAAGAAAATATGTCATAGTATTGTGTAGAAAAGGAAAGGGAAGACAAAAGAAACAGCAACATTAAGACACTTTTTTATTTTGCTTTTTAAGTGAAGAGGAGGAAAAACAAAACTTCAAAAGTGAATCAGCTGCACAAGCTGACTGGTGAGCTAGCACCTCTCCTGTATAAATAGAGGTTGTGCAGCCTAAAAACAGTGTCACATCTGCAAATCAGCTGGACTTTGTCCGGAGAAGCCGAGACAGAAAAACAGCAGAGGACAAAAAATTCAAAGGAAATGACAAAGCCACTAAAGTCTAGAAAAGCCCTGAGGTAAAGTGACTTTATGAAAGCAGCACATGATCAGCACAATGAGTCATCTACCCAACAATGCACCACCTCACAATCTGTTTTGAGGAAAATATGATGACTGAACAAGTGAGGACAAACTTCCACCCGAAAGAGGCTAATAATTTTATATTTAAAACTGATTTAAGAAGAAAGTGTATCTCTACTTCAGAATGAGTTGAAAGCATCTCAATGATAGCACGGTTCATGCTGACATCAGAACTTTGAAATAGTTATGAAACACTCCTACAAACACAGAAGGTAACTGCAATCTTTAATTCAACAAAACTCAAAAGCAAGCAAGATCTATTGATTAAAGATCTGGGGTGCACTTACTTTGGCTAAGTTCACTGCATCTACTGTCTTGGTATCACAAAAGGCTGAAATGGCCTATCTCCCCTGCTTCCAGCCATGCATGAGCCAATTGAGATCATTAGTCCAAGACAAAACACAGAAGACAACAAAATTGTTTTCAGCCACATTAACTAGTTGAACTGACTCACCATGAGATTGGAGAAGTGCTACTGATACAAGGGAGAAAGCAGGAATCTACAGCCAGTAGCAGCAGAGACTGCTGTGGGACCATCCCTATCAGCAGCTACAAGCTGTTAAATTGGCTCAAGAGTTGGTGTTGATGCCTTTGGATTTTATATATTTGTAGATTTTTATTTAGCTGTATAGTTTCTCACATTTGAGGTAGCAGCTAACAGTTTTAAACTTTGTGCCACATTCCTGAATTTCTGTCTCAAGGGTGAGATAGCAGCCAGAACATCGTGTTTGGGACACAAGTACCAGGACGAGAATAACAAGACACATTGTAGTCAAAATAAGATAGAAGACCCAGGAGCCTTGCAGGTGTTCCAACAGGGCAGTTCTGGGGGTGGCACCAGAGCAGTACCAGTGGTAAGGGGTTCTTGGGTTGGATGTAATCACTAGTTATGGTAATTAAGCAGTGTCATAAATTTGTAAGATTCCTATACTGGGCATGCATGTCTCTACATACTTTGCACACTGAAAGCTTTCAGTAAAGAACTACTACTCTCTACTTTACCCAGACTAATATTGTCTCCAAAGTTTTTCCTCGATTTTAGGCAACAGTGTAACTGCATCCTAAAGCCGGTAAAATTATACCTGGAAATGAGTCTAAAATAAAATAAACTTTCCATGGCAATGGATTTGGAACCTTCTGCATCTCTCAGAATCTCTAAGCCAAAGAGAGATGTTTCTGTGCACATGAAACCATGCCTTACTCTATGGGCAGCTGAAAATAATGCTATGCCAGACTGGATGATTACTGCAAGTAATTAACTCCGGTCTGATAAACCAAACTTGTTTCTAATAATGTAAAGGAAAATTCCAAGTATGGCCTCCTCAGACAAAAGCTTCTTTCTGTTCTTTCCAGAAAGCCTCCATCTCTGTAACATGCATTGCATAAAGAGCCCTAGATGCTCTCACCTTACTCGCTCTTACTCCACCAATACACTCAGAAAAGATTTTAGCCTAGACTTACAAAAAAGTAAAAAAAAGGTTTTTTTAACTGAAACTCTTCCCTCTTGTGAAACAAAGAAATCCATTTGATAGAATTACTAAACACCAACTAGATATCAATAACCCCACAATTTTGGGATGCAAGATTTGAAGACCACCAAGGGCAGACAGCTGATCTTAATAGTGCATATTTTTGAAAGAGATACTATTGTCTCATCTCGTGTCTCTTTTCAACATTTTTAAAGTATCAAATTTTAACAATGAACTTATCTGAAGTGAGATTCATGAGCAGATTTTGGTATCATCACAGTATTCTTCGGTTTCATTAAGATAAACTCTTCTAAATGCAACAATAATGTCTTTACCGGAGAGTGTCTGGTAGATCCTCTTGTGAAACACTTGTCACCAGCTTTTGGAATTTATGGAAGAGTTCCACTTTACAGATCTTGGATCTGATATGAAAAAATAATAAATTAGACATTCTGATGGAAAAAAGAAATCAGAAGTTTACTTCACTGTACAGGTCACAGTAGCACATCCCAGCTAAACATTTTGGATAAAAAGCATTATGTTCACTTCTCAAAAAATTTTAAAAAGTTCTCCATCATTTAACTTTTTCTACCCCATCCAAGCTGCCTTCCTGCCTTTTCCCTTAATTTTAAAAGTTATATTGACAAAGAGCTGCATTGCCTTCATTGTCCCTGCCAGCACTCCTCAGTTTGCAGAGAGAACATTTTAATGTCACCACATTTTTATCTCCACGACACCGCACCATCGTCAGATCACAACTGCAGCAAGGTTTAGCCAGAAGGACTAGTCCCAGAACAGATTACACAAGCATAGAAAGATTCCAAATGCTTATTCAAACTGGCAAACTTTGTATTATTAAGAACAAATAAAAGAAGCAGCAGAAATACCTGGAACAATGCTGTCCTTTTCACAATGGTGATGAGGACACATTCAGCAACAGCTGCAGGGCAGTTAAATACAAAGAGGCTCATCAAAAAATAAAGTGAGTCAAAGTTTGAAGGCTCTTTAGAAGATGCCATATGCACCTGTCAGCTTTAAACCCTGCTATTTCCCCAAGAGATGGCAAGAAGAAGTGTTGTTTATAAAGCATGGTTTGTTTTTGAAAGCCCCGAATATTTTCTCTATTTAATTAAATTATCTTTATACACTTGTCTTCACAATGATTCAGTTCTCCAACGAGCATAAGCTAATTCTCCAGAAGCACTAAAAGAAGCATCAATCCAAAAAAAATCCTCCTACATTGCTAGAATGTATTTTAAGAACCCCAAAAATGGGATAGAATCATAGAATCTCCACCGGGATCATTGAGTCCAACTCCTGCCCAGAAAAACCCCAAGAATCCCACCATGTACCTGAAAGTGTTATCCAAACACGCTTTGAGCTCTCCGGGCTTGGTGCTATGACCCACAGCCCTGGGAAGCCCATTCTAGTACCCAATCACCCTTTGGGGGAAGAACCTTTTTCTAATATTCAGCCTAAACCTCTCCTGACAAAGTTCCAGCCATTCCCTCAGATTCTGTCACTGGTCAGCGTGTCCCCTCATGAGGAAGTTGTAAGACAATGATGACGTCTCCCATCAGTCTCTTCTCCAGGCTGAACAAACGAACTGACCTCAACCAATCCTCATAAGGCTTCCCGTCCAGACCCACCCTTATATTGATGGCCCTTCCTTTGGATGCTAATAGCTTTATATTCTTCTTATATTCTGGTGCCCAAAACTGCCCCAATATTACAGGTGAGGCCACCCCAGTGCAAAGCACAGCAGGACAATCCCCTCCCTTGCCAGGCCGGCGATGCTGGGCCTGATGCCCCCCAGGACACGGTTGGCCCTCCTGGCTGCCAGGGCACTGCTGACTCATGTCCAACAGGCCATCAACCAGGAGCCCTATGACCCTTTCCACAGCACTGCTCTCCAGCCTCTCATTCTCCAGTCTGTACATACATCCACGGTTGCCCCATCCCAGGTGCAGAACCAACACTTCTCTTTTTTAAACTTCATAATGGTTGGCAATTGCCCAGTTCTTTAAGCTGTTGAGGTCTCTGCAGGGCCTCTCTTAACTGCTCCAGCTCCTCCCAGTTTAGTATCGTTGGCAAACTTACTTAGTATACCTTCCAGTCCTGCATCCAAGTCGCTTATGAAGATGTTGAAAAGCACTGGCCCTAAAACAGAGCCCTGTTGAGCCCCAGTGGTAACTGGGGCATGCAAAGATGCTCTAAAATTTAATCTTCAACTTAATCTGTCAAAGGTTCATATTGTAGTTTTTGGTGGTTTAGTTAATGAAGCATTAACAAAAGCACATACCAGACATTTACCTACAAATTTCTTTCAGTCAGTCATCTTTACCTTCCTTGATATTTAGTGTTATCTAGCATATCGGGGGCAAAACACCCTCAAACAACACTCCCCAGTAATGACCATGAGATTCCTTGAGAGAAAAAAAGGTGTAGAAATACTTGTCATGTTTATTATTAACCACCACTCCACCCCACCCTCAATAAGGCTGTAAATTTCTTGTTTTCATTATAAAAATTCCTTTTGTGACTGTTTATCACAAAAGTGTAAATAGTTTACTTGTTCCCTGACATTGTTTTTAATCCTGATTTCCTAAGGAGATGAAACATTTGTAATTACACAGTCTTGTAGGCTCTCTCTAATAACTTTTGAATGTTTTAGTGAATTTGGAGCACATATTGAAAGGAGGCTCTCTCAACACTAATTAAGTTCTAACACTTCTGTGCTAACTGGCAGCTAGCAGATGGCTCAAGTTTTAGAGCTGATACACAAATGCTATGTAACAAATTTAAGCCTACTGAGAAAAAGGGGTTGGTTGGTTTGATCTTTCACGTGTCTTCTGGAATACACTACACACCACATATTGAAAACTACTATTCTACAGTGCACACAAAGCCTGTCTCAAAAAACATGCTAAGTGATCCAGGTCACCCATGCTAGCAATACTCCAGACACCAATACTGGTCACAAACCGCAAAGTTCCCAGTACTCTTCTTTCCACAGAAAATTTGAAAATACTAGGATATACCACTATAAACTCAAGTTAGGCCTAACTTCCAGAAGCTCAGAATGTGCAACTTGCAGGCATGTGAATAAATTACGCACAAGAATTGTCTAGGCTCCACTTATTATGCCACTCACTACTCAGGATTATTGTCATTCTCCCAGAAAGCCTGAGAAAAATGAACAATATGATAAATAGGCAGTATAAGCAGCCAACAACTAAAACAATAACCCTAACCCTCATGCTGAATTTCCACAGAGCACTGATAATTTTGGTCATCTCACCTAAAGTGAAGATAACACAGTGATGGAGAAATTTGTCTGCAGATGTTAAAAGTAATTGCTCTCAATCACAAGAAAAATATATAACTTTTTTTTAAGCATTAATTGTTGATAGAAGATTATGACATTTTTTAAAGAGCACAGCACCAAGACTTCAGTTGGAAAGGTGACATGTTTCATATTAGGAACGTGCTGCAAGCTTTTCAATACATTTTCAAACTTTAAGGCCGAAACTCATATTCCAAAGCAACACTTCTAATAATCATACACCCAGGTCAGCTGGATTGACTCTTAAAGAAAAAGACATCTGTAAAAAGAGAACCTGCTATGCACCCATTTCCTTCATCAACCTCAAAAAAATACAAAGCAAAAATTCTGTTAACCAGGAAATACCCTGTTAATAAAAATTTATCATAGTCACCCACCGTTATCTACAATGCTCTCAAAAGTGACAAAGGAAAACTTGTTAACTCTCATTTAACTTTTGTTATTCCAACTCCCCTCTCTCCCTTACTCAGTGACTCTCCCCTTTCCACCACTCCCTATCTTCCCTCTTTTTCACCACACTCCCCAGACTTTCTTGTGCTCTGACAATACACTACACGTCACAGGAGCTGACAGAGGCACGTGTGCTAACAAATAAAACATGCGTCCGGATAGTACAACATTCTCCCACCTGCTCTGATGGCTCCCAATCCCCTTCTTTGTTGTTCCCTGGCGGAAGCCATTTGAGGTGACATCCAGAGGTTGCTCAGGCACTGCGCTCCAGCTGATAGCTGTAGAAGAAAGGATTATGAACAGGGGAGATGCTCTTATCACAAAAGCAGAACCTAGCAGTTCCTATGTGTTCATGTGCTATTTCTCAAAATAACTCAAACTAGAAAGAGGACCATCTCTAGGGCCAGAATTCCAATACCTAAAAGAACAGCTAAGCTCTGTTTAATTTAAAAAAAAAACTAAAATAAAATACACATACACACATCACTTTCATCTTAATTAGACCCTTTAAGAATGCATGCCCCTAAATATCTGGCCTCCAATTTTGTAATTCTCCCTTTCTTAGGAAGATTATACTTTCTTTTGTGCATCCTGTGCAGACAAAGCATGAAGAACACAGGTCAGATGACTTATTTTCACATCAGGCAGTGAAATACTCCCCTAAGCTACTTGCACCAGTGACACTGTGTTTTCCTTATTAATTTATGGTCTGTTATTATTTTACTGTGTACTCTAAATAGTTGTTTAATAACTGATGTACATCAAAAGTCTGTAGACTTTACTTGAAAAATATTATTAGCTAGGAGTCAAAAATAGTTTGTTAAAAGAGATAGCAAATGCTAAGTATCAATTGTACTTGAACTGTGATTTAAGTACAGTGCTGTATCACTCTAAATTACAATCTTGTGTAATGTGAAATAACATTACGTACATACAACTGGTATTAAACCCTCCACATGTAGAGTATCTAAAAATTACTGGGTCAAAAGATATCAGATGCTGACAAGCTGACAAAGTAACTTTAAAATAAAAACACTTTCTATTCTGTCACTTCTTCATAATTATCTCAAACTTCAAAATATTAAACAGAACATGGTTTTGTTTTTTATAAATACAAGCAGGAATGTTCCTATCAAGCATATTTCAATGTTCAGGGTAACAGCCAAGAATTTAGTTTGTTCTGATTTTCACTCCTTCAAGAAAAGAATCAACTCGGCATAATTCATAAGTGCAAAAAAACCTGTGATAAAGCATCGTTCATCTTCATTTAACAGAATGACCTGAGAAGCGTGCAGAAAGACATATGTACACTGAATTTAGTCACAGTTGGTTTCAGATCTTTTTTGCTAACTGAATTGGCACTACTTTTCAATGATGAGTTT
This sequence comes from Acropternis orthonyx, assembly GCA_035583155.1. Classification (NCBI taxonomy): domain Eukaryota; kingdom Metazoa; phylum Chordata; class Aves; order Passeriformes; family Rhinocryptidae; genus Acropternis; species Acropternis orthonyx. The sequence goes on along the minus strand of JAWWEU010000020.1, from coordinate 20,898,840 downwards.
TGTTTCCTATCTCACAAAATCAAAATAGTTTCCTTCCTGGCACTTATAAATAACTCCAATATAATGAATCTGAATTCCATTAAGGAACCCTTTGTTTCCATTCTATTTTATCGTCAACTCTATTGTAACAGAAAAACTTCCAGTTCTGGTTCAGACAGAAAAGTATACAACTGCAGAAGGGAGGCATGTCCAAGTTTAAAGAAACTGTTTAACCATATACATTGGCAGCTCCATTTTTTTTTCTCCCAAATGAGATCATCTTGCTAAATCATGATGACACTTGCATATTCATTCACCACCATGACAAAAAATGCCATCTCCAAAAATCTCTGTCAATTAAACCTTTACACTCTAGTACTCTGTATTCTTTCTTCATTCACAGATTTCTGGAGCAATTACAAGCATAACTCAGCAGATCCTTCTTTTCATTACCAAGAAGAATGCAAAACTAACTGAAACAAGAAGTCTTTTGATATTTTCGTTTTCTTTTTGCCCTAGGAACTTTTGTTTTCCCCGGTTATTTTCTGGTCTGTCTTTAGATTAGAAATTCTTTATGTCATCCATAAAGTGTTTATTCACTCTGAAAACTCCCTACAGGAAACTAGAGGTTGAATGGAATAATATTAATTATTAACCATTAAGTTATGACCTGAAATTAATTTCCTGCTGTTCATACTTTGCCTCTAGCACTGGCAATGAGTGATGTTCTGTTCCAAACAACCAAAACCACCTCATTTCTATCTGGACTTTTGCAGACAGTTACGCAACTGGCCCAAGTTAACTCACCTGCACTACAAGGAACAAGTTTTGTTTTGCTGTTAGTTTGAACTTCCTGAACTGCCTCACGACTGTGCTCAAATTGAAGATCCGATTGCAGTAGCTTAACTTCCTGAGCCAGAAAACCATCCGGTAAAGATGAGATGTGCTGACACCTAAAGTAAACACAGAAAAATGCAAATGATTTTCAATCCGTTCTTCCCAAACAAGCCTATTTTGTATAATTTTCCTTCATTATTTAAAGTATGTTCCTTTTACATTAAAACTGAATGGAACATGAGTTATAAAGACGAGACAAGGAGGTTTGGAGGCATTTTTCCCTTAAAAAAAATTATTTGTTAAAAAACAAACAAACAAACAAAGCCACATTAGTTTATTAAGACTTTGACCATCCTAGAAAAAGTGCAATGAATAGATTTTTAAAAAGGTCTAGTTAAAAGTGAGTATGATTGATGAAGTATGCAGGATAAAAATTGCAATATACTTCTGCAATCACAAAGAAAAATAGTAATCATAAAGTATTTACTTAGTCGACCAAATTACATTAGCAACCTAAAGGTTCATAATCAACGCCTAAATAGATACAAAATAAACTTACAGTTCTATGTATAATCTCACCTTTGTTACCTTAAATTACTGTTGCATACTGAATGGGATTAGGATCATATGACACAAAAAGGTATGTGTTTAATAATCATAGTATTTACATAGAGCAGAAACAAATGAACACTGAGGCTCATATTGTCAGATGCAATAGTCTGAAAAAGTGCCTGACCTTGCAACCTAAGAATAATGAGGCTAGGCAAATTCATGTCACATGTGTTACAGAGCAAGGAAAGGACTATACAGAGTGGCACTGGACAGGTAGTTAGTTTCTCCATTAACAGACTATGACCTCTTTTATAATTGTCCTAGAAGGATGCAAGGCTATGGAGAAAAGGAGTTACTAAACAAAGTTAAACTTTCCATATGCGCTGGTCTAGTAACTGCCTCTTAAAGAGAATGGTTCAGCTCCCTGATTTCTTTCTTGGTCTCCCTTCCCTCCACTCTGCCCAGAAACATTTACTTGTAGATTCCTTTTTTGCACTCATTTCGCCTCCCAAGTAAGAAAAATATCCACTTCCTATCCTTTTATTGTTGAGATAGTTTTCATCAACTCAAAAGATCTGAGGGGAAAGCAATGCACAACAGATGATTTTCCTCATTTAACAGCAGTGCACTTCTATCTTCCACATAAATTTCCCTGAGGTGACAGATTGTGTTAGGAGAGCTCTACTACTCACAGCAGGGAGAAAAATCAAATCTTGGACGTCATTCAGATTAAAGAAGCAGATGAATTTTTACAACCATGGAAATGCATGTAAGTTTTGTCTTTCCAGTGTAACACACCTCTGTCTTCTTCCAGCTGACCAGTATAAGCTGTCACATGCTAGTCCTGAACCACTTCAGTAAATCAGATAACAGATAAGGGAGGAAGAGACCTCTTGTAGGTCACCTGGTCCAACCGCCCCTCCTCCAGCAGAGACACCGACAGCCAGCTGCTCAGGACAGCGTCCAGATGGCTTTTGACTAACTCCAAGATAGATGAGAGACTCCACAACTTCTCTGCGCAACGTCTGCCAGTGCTCCATCACACTCACAGTAAAAAAGTGTTTCCTCATGTTCCAAGGGAACCTCCTGTGCTTCAGTTTGTGCCCATTGCCTCTTGTCCTATCACTGACACCACTGAAAACAGCCTAGTTCCATTTTCTCTGCACTCTCTCTCAGATATGTACACAAACTGGTAAGATCCCCATGTCCTTCTCCTTTCCAGGCTGAACAGTCCCAGCTCTCCCAGCCTTTCCCTACATGAGAAGTGCTCAAAATCCCTTATATGTCTTCAAGGTTCTTTGTTGGACTCCCTCCAATATGTCCATTTCTATCTTGTACTGAGAAGCCCTAAACTAGACACGGCCCTCCAGCTGTGGCCTCACCAGTGCCAGTACAGGAGAAGGATCTTTTCCGTGGACCTGCTGCAATACTTTCCCTAACATGACCCAGGTCTCCATTAGTCTTCTTTGCCGCCAGAGCACAGTGCCTGCTCATTTTCAACTTTCAGTCTAGCAGAATCCCCTAGTCCTTTTCTGTGAAGCTTTCCAGCTGAGCAGCCCCCAGCATATACTGGGGCATGGGACTGTTCCTTCCCAAGTGCTAGACTTTGCACTTTCCCTTGCTGAACTTTGTGAGGTTCCTACCTTTCCAGCCTGTTGAGGTCCCTCTGGATGGCAGCACAATGCCCTGGCATATCAGCCGGTCCTCTCCATTTTGAGTCTTCAGCAAACTTGCTGGGCATATGCTCTGCACCATCATCCAGATGATTAATGAAGATATTAAACAGGACTGGACCTAGTATTGACCCCTGGGGTACACAGCTACTTAGACCTTCAACTCCACTTTGCCCAGTGATCACTACCCTCTGGCTCTGAGTCTGAATTACTATGGGCCCAGTCATTCGATAGTGTCTCTTCATCCAGCTCGTAGTTTAATAGATTCTTTGTGAGAATCTTCCAAGACACAGTGTCAGAAGCTTACTGAAGTTCTGATATTTGCATGACACGTTGTCTTTCAAAACCCACTGTCTTCATACACACCATCTGATTTCCAAAGGAGAGCACTTACCTTTCAATAACTGCTCTCCGCATAGCTTCTTGGCTATATGGACACTTCCCCACTATAATTGCTGACAGATACACTGGATATTGCAGGAAATGCATCAGAAGAGCTCCTTGACACCCTAACACGTTCCAGCGAGCCAATTTATCACTGCAGGACATAGAACATGTTCTCTCTCCACGACCTGGCTTCACTCGTAATAATCCCACACAGTGGTACCCCAACCCAGGCATTCGGGCATCATCCAGCTCTCCAGGTACACATTTTGCTCCAGTTCTATGAACATCTACTACCTTTGGTCTCGCTAAGCCAGTCTCCTTATTAGCTGTTTGCATCTCTGCAGAACATTCACAGCACTTTTGACTTGTGTCTTCTCGTTTTACAGATTCTTGCTCAACAGGCAGGTCTTCAGTGTTTGTGGAAAAAGAACCATTGTCTTCAGTTTTCATTCTCTTGATTATACGATTACTTGCCATATTCTCTGCTTTCCTTTTATCTTCTGGACACAAATGATCATAGTTATTTCTGCACTCTGCAGATTGTCCAGGTGCATCACTTTCAGTCACTGGCTTAGAAAGCTGGTTCTCTGGTTCACTCTTTGGAATAATAGAAGCATCTCCACCTAGAACAAAAGAAATAACATAAAACTGGCCAAAAACACATCTCATGACTCGAGCACATCACACCAGTAATAACACAACTACTACTAGCTTTCACAGAGTTGCACTCAGGAAAATTTAACCATGAGAACATGTTTTTAAAACAACATGTCCTGTGCAACAATGAATCAGATTTCACTGAAATCTGAGCCAGTATATGCTTAATTTCAAGTTTTGCACTCTACGTAAGAAACAATCAAAAGAGCAAAATTTAAAATAAAATCAGTAAAGCAAAAGGTAACAAAAGCATTTGACAAACTACAAGCAGTGCTGAAGACTCACAAGAAAACCAGTCTGATCTAACCAAACAACATGAACCTCAAGAGTGTAATTAAAGAATAATCTGTCAAATAAGAGTGAAAACTTTATATCACTGAAACAGGCTCAAAACCAAAATTCTGAAGCTCAGTTCAAAGTAAAGCAAGCATGACAGGTCTGGTTGACGAATGTGAGAAATTTTTCACAATGTGAGAAAAAGGAAGTCAGAAAATTGTTCTTGCTATTAAATTTGAAGATTCTATTCTCAAATGCATTAATGAAGAAAAAAAAAGTTGCATATTCCAGCAATGACATCAAAATCATGAAAATATATGAGCAACTAGACAAAGTACTAGTGAGGTATATTTTGAGATTTCTTAGACTCCTTTGCTCTGTAACAGAGGAGCAGTTGAAGAATACAGTGGTGTAAGAGCACAGTACCGTTAAGACATCCCACATGTTGGCAGGCCAAGAGGTTGCATTCTTTCATTTTGCCAACAGATCTTCATCTTTGTGGTGCTGTTTTTTTTAAAAAACACAAGAAGAGCATTTCCTATGACAGACGTTGCCCTGTATTAATGCAAGCAGCTTTGAGTTGAGGCGTTGGTGATGTTTTGTCAGTGGGGCTTCTTTTGTTGTTTTTTGGGAGTCTGGTTTTGGTTTGGGGTGGTGGTGGGGGTGTGGCTTGGTTTTGTTTAGGGTTTTTTTGTTTGGTTTTGGTTTGCTTGTTGGTTTAAGGTTTTTTTAGTGTTTGCTTTGTTTGTTTGTTTGTTTCAGGGGCAGTAGGGGTATATTTTTTGTTTGATTGTTCTTGGTAACTGTGGTAAATGTCAGTTCTTTTTATAAAAATTTTAATCCAAGGAGAATATTTAAAGCAAAGCAACCACACAATATGACAGGACTTCTAACAAGCATGTTAGTTTCTGGAAAAGAAAACAGTAGCTATTATTGTTTAAAGTAAAACATTCAACTATATAATGAGGAGTATATCTAATTTACTAAGTTCTCATGAATCACATCGAGTGAGATAAAATGCCAAATCTATCTACAGAGGATCAGTCAAGTACATCTTCAGGCACATACCAGTAACATCAATTCCTGCCTCACTCTCACTTCAGACCAAAGACAAACCAAAGAAAGGCAAGGAGCAGAAAAAGATTCTACAAGTGGAAGAAATGTAATGGGTTCACTCCAACATACTTACATGGGGTATGACTGGAGAAGAAAACAAATACGATATTTGGTTTGAGTTTCCATTTTCCAGTTTCAGTTCCCGGACGAAAGATACTACACTGCTGATGGGAAGCTGCCAGCCACATCTGATGGAGAAGGTACCTGTTAGGCAGAAAGTTTCCATGAAACATTTACTTCATTTTTGATGCATGGAAAAACAACAAAACTCAGATGCCCTCTAGTGCCTGTTCTTTCCTGATGGAGTCTATGAGGAGCCAATTATTTATGATTCTACAGATAGATGGGATCCAACATACTCCATAAACAAAAACACATTATTGGAACTTCAATAACAGACCTCAAAGGGTGGGATTCAGTGCAGTCAACTATCTCCTCAAATTGTATAAAAGGTCCTCTCCTCCCACTATGTATGTCTTCACCAGCACTGGAATTCATCTGATTCTCCAAGATCAGTGGCATCAAACTGCAAGAAATGTACTCATTTCTTCAGAATTACTATTCTCCTCGCTCATTTCCTTGCACCAGCTTATATCCCATGTAAACAAGAGGACTGGTGCATGGGAAACAGCAAAAATTCTACCCTTGACCAGTAGTCATCAGACCTAAATTGATGTCACATGAAATCAGATCCTAATTCTTCATAAAGAGGCTCTACAAGAACAAAGAAGAAACAAGCTTTTATGAAAGGGCCTTAACACCACCTAGAAGTGTAGAAATCCTCAGCTAAAATCCTGATAACAGTGGGAAAAAAGAGTGTTGTCTACAGAGAAGTAATGCAGTGTTTCATTACATTCTTCTACCTGAAGCAGCAAAATATGGCTATTTCAGGAATAGATCAAAATCATTAGTATCACAAGCACTTCAAGTGGCTTGAGTTACGGCACATGAGCTTCATGCCTCACCTCTGGAAGCTCCTCTTGGCCACAACTTCAGCATGACTGTCATTCAGAACATCTCCTAAAGCAAAAACCAAGTGAGGATACAAATCATGACTGAAAAGGAGACAAATAAAGCAAACAGAATTTCACATAGGACAGTTCTCCACATTTGTTAGCATTTGAAGGTTTAACACTGGAATTAAGTTATCGCAAGATATTTAAACTTTCAGTCACCACAAAAGGAGGCCAACAGACTACAAAAATGAAGGGTAAGAGTCATCACACTGCAGCAACTCAGAGACTTGTTTGAATAACAGATTTTATCTCTTCCAATACTGGAAATCCTTTGAGTTGAATAAACATTGCTCCCTTCAAAACATTCCTGACTTTTGTTCTTATATCTTGATATTCTCAGATTAAGCATGACATCCAGAAAATTTCAAATGTTTGTTAAGCTTTTGGTTGAAGTCTCTTTTTGCACTATGTCCTACAACTTAAACTAATTTTCTTGTAAATAATTCTGATATTTACCATCTTCAGCCTTCCTGCAGTGTCTGCCTATTGTGGAATCTAAAAGGAAAGGACCTGTAAATCATCTTTTATTTCAGGAATAAAAGACCAGGTGATGAGTCCTCTTCAACAGTGTCAAAAGATTAGAAGTGACCTAACAGATGACCGTTAACATGACCTACCACCAAGTTTATCGAAAAATAAATTAGGGTTATCATATGAGGAAAGTATTTCCTAAACTTAAGATCACTGAAGACAGACAACAGCAGGACAAACTAGTTTTACTTCTTCCAAGTCAATTTCCTACTTTGACCCATAGTACCACAGTTTAATCGCAAACCGTTTTTTTCCTAAATTGATCAGAAAAATGTCTGTACACTAATACTGTTCTGAGATGGCTAAATCAGAAGAACATCCACAAAAGCCTAAGATATAGAATTTAGTTTTGTTCCACTAACTCATTTCAAAATGAAAGACATTATTAGAACACGAAGCAGCCTAAAACTGATACATGCAAAACCCTTTCTCATATCTTAATCTACTTCTTCTCTGAAGTCTAATAATAATGGCCAGACTTCGTGAACGAAGATCTGGGGAAGGGCTCTCCCCACGTGGGCATGCCCTTCCAGCCTGCGCAGTGAATTTTTTTAGGTGAGGCACAGCGTGCGCAGAACTGGCCCCACTGTTTAAGTCCTAAGGTTTATTTGCCACGGCCGAGCAAGCTTGGACAGTGACAGTGAAATCCTCGGGACTGTCTACAGCACCCAGTACTAACACCGAGGCTGACCCTGCGCTCAGCATCTGAGATCTGACGGGATCAGATGGCAGGGAGGCATTTAACTGCCCAGGGGACGGTCCCTACTGGTACTCAAACTCGTGCCCTTGGGATTCAGAGTTCAGAGTGCTAACCATTACACCACAGGACTGCCCCATACTCATGGACACTTTCCCCCCTTAGCCACTTTTCAGCATTCATCATCACTACAGCTTCTCCTGTCTCCTCGCAGAGAAGACAGACACATTATGAATTAAAAAATAGACATGCAGACCAAGGAAAGCCCTACAATAAATAGTAAGAAATGGTAGTTGTGAGAAGTCATGTATCTAACCCGTACATTTTTTGTACAAACACTTAAAACTATCTAGTTGCAGAATATGAAGTAGGGGAGAAAAAGCCTTTTAGTGTCTTCCTGGTGTCACACCTATCCAAACTCAGCAATGGCATCTTTTGCATCCGACCACAACAAAACTAGACTGTAACAGGTAACAAAAGCACAATTATTTTGATTATGTTTTGCTTTGCTTTTAGTTAGTTTTAGATGTCTTTGAGCGTGCAGACTCAGGGCCTAAGCTGCACATTTTTACATAGAAAAAGTTCATTCACCTTTAAGGCAGCAAGTGCAGCAAACCTTCAGGGCAGCCCCTCTCTCCTTGATAAGGTGAGGTCTGCCTTACACTTCTGGCTTCAATACACAGTAAGTCTGAGCAGAACGACTTGGACATTTTTATTGATTCTATGAGACCAGTAAGAGAGAAGGTACCATAGGTAGTCTGTTCTTGAATTTTACACCATACTTACCCGTTTTTCTCATTTTCTTTTGGCCAATACACTTTGTTCCAGTTCCCATAGCAACAACTTCCTTAGTTACTGAAAAAGAAACATTAACTGAACAAACTATCACCAACTATTGCCAGAAGCATTGTTCTCACACAGTCACTCTGTTAAGACAACACACATTGTGTAGAAGGGAATGTACAGGAAGACAAGCCATGCAACCTTACAGAAAAGAAACAGTAACAAGTTCAGGACTGAATACAAGAGACAAGAAGCACCAGTGTGAAGAAAAGTCTATCATGGCATAGCAGGAATGCCAACACAGGCTTGATGTTCCACAAGTGGAAGCTGGCACAGCATTCCCCAACACATAAGAAATCAACATGGGATACAATCTGCCTGACAACACTGAAGTATCGGTAAGGGAAAGGAAGAGAAACACAAATGCAAAATACAGTAAGACAGCCTGTCAAAGGAGAGCAAACTGAGGTCTTTCTGGGATTCTTTCAAATAGTAGCTAAACACTTTTCCAAGTGTTTATATTAGGAACTCAGATTCTGCCTAGACTTTCACCCCTTACTGAACAGCCAAATGCAGGCTTTCATCTTCTTGGTTACAGTCTGTGAAGAATAGCATTTCACTATAATCACCTCTTTCCAGACAGAAGCTGTAAAAACTTTTATAATCATGAAGAGTAAAAAATTTTGGTGAAAATAGAAATGGGGCAGAAAGGGGCGCAAGTTTTTCTTAAAAGTCATCTTGGGGGAGGGGGCAGCGGGGAGAAAGCAAGCATCAAGGACTGCCACCTACTTCTCCCCCCTCCCCCTCTCCCCCCCTCTATTCCCACAACTCATTCTTACCCTGGAGGTTCCCCGGACTAGCAAGAACCTCTCTTTGGGCTGCTAACTCCACTTTGACAACAGCTGCTAGTGAAGTCCATTCCCTGTTTGGATCTGGTTTTCCTTGCTTAGGAAGTCGCGTCCTATAATGCAGGTAACACAGCCCAGCGATTTCATCAGCTGACCACATGTCTCCTGATGCAAGTGCGGGTTCTACACGGAATTGGAGACATTCACAACACTTGAATAACGACTCCCATCTCTTCAAACGCCACCATCTTGCTCTGCATGACACGTTCCTGCATCAGATTCCAACACCCACGGCCTAACTGCATCGCACCTTCCACGATTGCTTATAGGAAATAACTTCTTTCGAATCGCTAGAAATACAAAACAATGCTAGAACACTGAAGTGCAGCAGCAGGTGGAGCTGCTGGGTTCCCGAGGCTCCCACTACGCTGTAACCCACGTGCCTCAGGCTGCCGTTCCGGTGCAGTGGGGTCCCCGCAGCACACCTGAGGCGCACGGAACCGCCTGCCTCCTTCCAAAGCCCGCGGGCTCGATCCTGCCGAGCGACCAAGGCTGCATTCGGGCAGCTCCCGCCGCCTCAGACCCGGCACCGGCACAACGGGCGGCTGCGACGGCTGCAGCTGCAGCTCCTACGTGTCCGGAGAGGAGCAGCTGCGCGTGCGCGGCTCCTCTCCGGAGCGGGGCATGCCGGGAAGGGTTTTGTGGTCGGGCCTGAGGCACGCCGGGAGTTGTGGTTCGAGAGCGGGGCATGCCGGGAGCTGTGGTTCTGGCGCGGGGCATGCCGGGAGCTGTGGTTCGGATGCACAGGCAGGAGCACCAACAGCGCTGTCTTTATTGACGTCCGTGCCATCCCACGCCCACACTGAGATGCTGAAAGGGAGCTGTTAAATACTGTACACTAAAAAAGCTGCTAAATCACGCACATTCCTTAAGCCTGGATTTATTAGTATGAGTAATTTTTTTCAGCTTTTAATTTTTAAGAATTTAATATACTAACAAATAGAAAAAAGTTAATAGAATTATTTTAGGCTGGTTATATGTGCTTCTAATATAACAAGAATCTTGCATTTTTGCTTAACTTGCTGAGACTTTTCTAACCTTTAACATACAGGACATAGTTTTTGTAGGTAAAGAGGGACTAGGAAAACAACAATAACTTTTGCACATAGATAGAATGTATCTTCCAAGTGACAAGTAACCACTCAGCATCCAGAATTCATGGCTGTGAAACAAGTCGCCTGAAGCGACAAGGATACATCAGTACAAAGGACCAATTTATTGCATGAGAAAAGATGAGTGTTTTTACGACCAGGAAGAGGACTGTAATTGTAATAAAAGGCCTCTGGGTGGCAGCAAAGACCGCGAACTAATTACATTGGCTCTCTGTAGCGGGAAGGTGCAGATAGGCAGGATTTACCATGAATATGTAATAACTTCTGAAAAATATAATGTTTTCTTTTGTAATTTTAGCAGATGCACTTAGGATTTCCCCGTGCCATCAAGAAAAAGAAGTGCAACTTAACATTGATTAAACTTCAGTGTTGAACAAAATCTCTTTGAATCAGTGGCGCTGGTGGTCTGGAGCATCACACGGAGGTGCCCTCAGCAGGGGGCTCGGGCTGCGCTTCCTTCTTGCTGTCCTCCGGCTTCATGGCAGGGAATAGCAGGACCTCCTGTGGACGGCGACAGCGTCAGCACCCTGCCCAGGGCTCACAAGAGCTGCCCCTGTCCCGGCCCCAGCCCCGCCTCCACAGAGCCGAGCAAGGGCAGCAAACGAGCTTTTCCTCCTGGGACTGTGCATCTCCAGAACTGTCACACAGCTGCACTGTGTGTCACTGTTAAGGAGATGGCCAGCTTTGCAGAATCCCATTCCCTGCTTCCTGACAAAGCCACCAGTAGTCACTGCCAGTGCAAACGCCTACCTTGATGTTATTGGAGTCTGTAAGGAACATGGTCAAGCGATCAATTCCCATGCCCCAGCCGGCTGTAGGAGGAAGGCCATACTCCAATGCAGTGCAGAAGTTTTCATCAATAAACATGGCTTCATCATCACCTGCAGCTTTTGCCTAAATCAGGAAATTAATAGTAAAAAGTGGGTTGTCCAGAGCTGGCCAGCACCACTTCTGCTACCAAAAAGGAGGAATACCAGTATTTGTAGCAGCTATGTAGCTGATGAAACCAAAGCCCTGTAACAGCTGTGAAAGTGAGTAACAAATGAAGGAACTTCAGCACCTGGACAGCTGTGGAGGTCACTTGTACAGGTGCTCCCCAAACAGCTCTAGGCTCAGTTCCCTTCTGACTTGTCAGTTTCCTTTCTTGGCAAAGGCTTAGGCTGTTCACTTCAGTAAAAGCCATCTTCAAGGTCATACAGCAGCTGATGACAGCAGAATGAATTGTTTTTAAAAGCTTCTCAGATTCTTTACTGCTTGTGGCCACCCCTTTAATGTTTGCAGAAACAACTAAGAAGCATAACTGTTTGAATCATCAGTAGCTGCTCCACAAAACAAAGTTTAGGTACTGCTTTTTTTCCTCTCAAATAGAAAGATTAAAAACCCCTACACTGAGATGGTAACCAGTGCACATGACCCTAACAGCCTCCAAGTGACAAAAGTCATAATAATAAAAATGCAGACCAGACATCTCAAATTTAGAAAACCGCCAAACATCAAAACAACAACAAACGTTTTTGCCCAGTTTCAGGAAGACTTTGCAAAACACTTACAGCAAACTTTTCTGCCTAAAATCTTGAAATGCAAACTGTCATCCTTCATCTCAGTCTCCACCTTAACATTACATTTTCAGGCAAATTTTCATTCAATACATATAATTCTATTTCTGCAAAGTCTAGCTATAATTGTAAGACAACTGCAGTAAATGTATATACAACCCACTAAAGATAAAAGACATCTTTAGTATTATTCATTCTGACTGAACATCTTGAAATTTATCGTCAAGTTAGTTAACGTTTTGACAATTGTTTAATCCTCTCAGGCACTGTGAAGCGATTAGAAAGAGTACAAAGAACAGGAGCCTTGTTTCTGCAGACCAAATCATCTGACCTCAATCACCTGTGGACAAGCATGCATTCATGGATGTGTAATACCTAATTAATAACAAAATGAGTTTCAGTCACTCCTTTATGAGGCTTACTTGGAGAAACCTAGTACCATATATTTGCAAGCTAATAATTTCCAATCTGCAGCTCTATTCTGTGAGTTAATATATTAAGAACTCAGTTCAGGACATTAAATTATTTCTTACACAGCATTTGAACTCTTACTGGACATGAACATTTACTTAAGAACTTAAAGCACAATGTTGTATGACTATGTAAATACTTAGCTGGGGGAAAAATAACATCCAACCTAGGCCAGACACAGAAAACACTGCATGTTTGCTTTTTTGCAGCTTAGTACTTTGGGTAGAATAAAAGGGAAGATATTCCAAAACAAAGTTGCACTAAAAAAACCTAACCAACAGCAGCGCCTGGACTTGTTTACCTTAGAGATCAAGACCTTTAAGAGGAATTGAATTTTAGCGAGAAGATTTCACTTGAGCAAGAAACACTCCCTCAAAGTAGTAACAACTCTTTTCAGCAGTAGGTACTCATGACAGATTTGGAAGAGACATAGGAAATACTCTTTGCTTCCATGTCTGTATCATTGATTCACTATCAGCAAGACATCATACCTTGGCCTGATCCTCAAAGAGCTGCCGTTGTCGGAAGGGATCATTGAGCTCTGTGTATGCATTGCACACTTCCTTCTTCATCACAAAGAGTTCAAAGCGTTCAGTCAACCCCGGATGGGAGCGATGCCTGTGTGAAGAAGGCAAAACAGCCGTATCTTAAAATGAACATATTTATAAAAGCAAAGAGCACATACATTACTATGGGTGACTGCGCACCCTTAGCGCTAACAGCTGGCAAAACTTCAAATTACTAAGCACTGACACACTTTTCCCCTGGATGATGGGTTTCACAGCTCAGGAAGCAAAGTTTATCTTGATTTGCGTCACGAATTCACAAACTAGCACTCAACATAAAACGCTCTGCTTTCACATATGTGACTTTTTATATATATATATATATATATATACACACACACATATATATATATATATATATATAAAGTAGGAGTAGAGGATTTAAAAGAATTACATACTGACCGTGTCTCATACTCTTACCATTTGGCAAGAGGACTCATGACCTGTGGGTGATCACAGATGAATGTAGGGTTGATACAAGTGACTTCCAGGAATTCACCAACTAACTGGAAAAACAAAAGCAAAACAATTACATAGAGTACACTAACAGTATCACTTTCCTAGCACTGCCCTCACCAACCATCTTGATTTCCAATCTTCACTACTGAAGAGGGTATCATAAATCTGAAGAGTTTCCCAAGTAAAAAATTCTGATCATGGTAATGTCTTCAGTAAGAGAGAGTGTGTGTCCTAGTCAGGTAAGAAAAATGACATAGCAAAAACTGTAAAATAATTCACTTTGCACATTACAACAAAGGCCAATAGGAAAAGGATCAGAAGAACAGCCAGGAGACAATGTTTGGGTACAGAGGAATTCAGCTGATAGAATTACATGGTAAGCCAAGCTGTTTGGTAAGGTACATACCAATACACACATCTCACAGACAAAACTGACACAAGATAAAGCAGATCTCCTTTAACCACAAGAGGCCAGTTAAACAAAAATTCTCTGGCACTCAAATTAAGCCGACATAAGTAAACCACATTTTAGTGTAGACAACACAACACAAGATTTTGCCACAGCAAGTTTTCTCATTCTAATACAGCCATAGCTGAAATGCACTTCAACATGTTTTCCCAGGTGCAGCTAAACTTCTATGAAGAGACTTATGTTCATACAGATAGAGCCTCAAAGACATTAAGATTATAAAAACAGCAGCCTTTACTTACTTTGTCAAGAAGCCTGGCTGTTGTCCTGGGAGGTGGACATTCAATGTCTCTCTCTATACAAAGGTCATCAAAGAACTTGCGAGTTTCTGAAATTGTAGACAAAAATTTAGAAAAGCCACCCCAGCAACCATTTTTTGTTCCTACTAGATTCTTCAACGAGTCACAGAATGATTTAGAAGATCTTAATGGTAGGCATCATGGAAAACACAAACAACAATCTACAAAAATAGTGTTTGGTTTTAATTTATAGTAAAATATAAGTTATGTTATACTTCTGAAATTTTACAACACTTAAGCACAACACCACATGACTGCTGGACGTTATTATTTGGGAGAGGGTATAATAGCAGATGTACATTTTGAAGAAAGCCCCTAATAATCATTCACCTAAGCTATGACTTCAGGCATGGAAACTCAACTGCACAAAGGCAGAAGAAATAAGAAGTAAAAAGTTGGACTTCTTCAACAGATCAGGAACTCCCCACATCATACTTCTTGAGTACATTCTTTCACATACACTCAACAAAGGAACATGCAAAAGAGTCAGCTCCTGCCAAAGACTGCAAGGCATGAAGGCTCCTTTCTGGACTCTTGGGTAAACTGACAAAATCACAGAAAAGCAAGCCCATGCATTAGTACTACCTCAAAAAATGCAGCTGACAAACTGCAGGCTGAGAACTTGCTACCTTTTGCCCTCTTACTGTTAAGGAAGAATTACAGGACATTCATATTCAGCACCTAACCTTCAGTTTCAAAACACTCTGTCGATGGAAATTTCACTCCTAGGGCCTTTTCCAGGTCATACACCATGCTGATTCGCCGGAAGGGAGGGGTAAAATCTATCTCATAGGCCTGTCCATCCTGACCATCTGGATGATAAGTGATCTTGTAACTCCCAGTAATATGTTTCACCATCCCTACAAAAGGAATCTGAAGTTTAGAAGAATATGCCACGTAATAAGGAATTCTTCCAGAGATTCTCTTTTGTTATTAATATTGTATACGTCACCTGAAAGCAACTTTTCCGTAATGTCCATCAAGTCATGGTAGTCTGCATAAGCCATATAGAATTCACAAGTTGTGAACTCAGGATTGTGAGTCAAATCAATTCCTTCATTCCGGAACTGACGCCCAATTTCATATACTCTGTCCAGACCTCCAACCACCAACATCTAAACAAAATGGAATTCTAGTAAATACACTAACTTTTTCAAAAGAACTTAAAGAGAGTTCAAACATACATAACTGCAACACAACCTTACAAATCTCATTCAAGGTGAGACATGTCCACCTTTCTTCAAGAATAACTCTCATTTGAGCTACATTTCCTTTTTTAAAACAGTTTGAAGAATATAGGCCTAGCCATGAGAGGCTTGCATTTTACCTTATGGTAAAGCTCTGGAGCAATTCTCATATATAAATTCATTTCCAGTTCATTGTGGTAGGTGATAAATGGTTTTGCCACAGCTCCACCTGGAATTACATTCATCATGGGAGTTTCAATCTGTAAAATAACAACAAAAATTGTCCTGTTTTCACCAAATCTGTTTCTAAAATAGAAATGCCTAGATCAAGCAAACAAACCACACCTAGTTTTCTTGAAAAATCTCTGTATTTCACTTACTGACATTTCAGTGTATGAAAACAATTCTGAAGTGCACTTCTTTCATGCAGTCAGTAAAAACCAATTACATAATTTATCTGATGATATCAAGAGTCATTTGTATTTACTACAAACATGAACCTTCTGGGTTTATGTTATCAAAGCCAGGAACAGCATCGTGACGTTATCACAAAATCCTCTCTCTATGCTGCAGAAAATGAAGTTCAACAAGGCCAAGTGCAAGCTCCTGCACCTGGGTCAGGGTAATCCAATTTTACCTAGAGAAAGTAAAGCCTGCTTTTATCTCCAGAGGCAAAACACAGTTTCAAAGGTGTTTTTTTTCACCTAATTTACTGAAGTAAGATAAAAATAGCAGTTTGGAGTACTACCTTGATAAAAGTATCCCAAGTCATAACCTCACCAACTTTAAAAAGAGAGGAAATGAATGGTTCCCATTACATTAAACTGATAAAACGCACCATGCTAAAGTAATTACTGTCAATTCTGTAAGTACTTTGCATATGAGCCTGAATATAAAGCACCCTTGAAGCTGAGAAGCTCTAAACACTTTCAGTGTGGAGAGAGAAATAAACACTGAAGCCTTACCTCAAGGAAGCCCAACTGATCTAGAAAGCTCCGAAGATAAGTGATGATCTTTGCCCGGGTTATGAATTTCTGCCTCACATAATCATTAAGAATTAAATCCAAGTATCTCTGACGATACCTCGTTTCCTGAAAATAACACATATCTTTAGAACAAGCTAGACAAAATGTGATGCAAAAGGAAAAAAATATCAAAACTAATGTTCCTCTGTTGACTGATAATATCAGCAGGTACTAAAGGTCATCCATTCAGACCTATCTGTGGCATTCCTGCCCATGGCAGGGGTGTCAGAACTAAATGATCTTTAAGGTTCCTTCCAACCCAAACCCTTTTATGATCTGTCAAATTGCCTCCAAAACTGACAGGTATGACAAGTACCTTATCTTTGAGGCCAAAATGAAGATGAGGCAACATGTGAAGGCATGGAGACAACAAAATGATTTCACGAGGAATAATACTCAGCTCCCCTTTCTTTGTTTTCCCAGGATTCCCCTCTACACCAATAATGTCCCCACGACGCAGCTTGTTATTAACATGGAAATACTCCTCCTCAGATTTGTAGAAGCTGTAATTACAAAACAAATTTAAGTACATTTGTTTAAAATTGAATCTCCCAAACTGTCCTCAAGTCTCTCCTAAGACCAAATCCTTCAAAAAAAAAACCCCCAAACTATTCTAACAGGGAAAACAACCACAACATCCTAAGCATAACATTACCTGGCTGCCTAAGCCAACTCACAGACTGAAAAGAATACTCAAATACAGATCTCTAGGTCCCAAAATACAGCGCAGTTTAGAATGCTATTGGGAATACCTCTCATTACCTGGAATTTGCCATGACCTGCAACTTGACTCCTTCTCCACGAAGATCATAGAAAATCAGCTTCCCTCCAGAGGCACGTTTTGCATGGATTCGACCTAAAGATCCAAGTATGCAAGACATCAGGAAAAGAGTCCCCAGCAGAAAGGATACAGGGACAAAAGCCACAGTATTATCACTCAGACAAAGAATCACGATCTCTGAACTGATCACCAACTTCGAAAGAGAAGCAGTTAAGTCTCAAAGTACCAGAGCACAAAAGACCATATGCACTTTGGGTCCCAGAGCCCACGTTACAATCTGATCTTGTAGTTGTAAGAGCTGTTGCACAGGTCCACTCAGTCTGAAGGGACATGTTCCAGATAATTTGACACCACTACAGGCTTCATGACCGAGTAACAGGTGGTCCGCAAAGTTCGAAAAGAAACCAACCCATCAATAAAAGCAGCTAAGACTTTACATCTTTCTGTATCTCACATAAGCTTTTACCTGCCACTCTCAGTGTAATGTCTGTCAGGTGATCTCCTGGCTGCAGGTCACTGTACTTGTCTATAAAATCTGAGAGAGATAAGTCGACATGGAACTTGTGGGGATAGGGATCTTCACTGGTGCCCTTCAGCTGCTGGATTGCATGGCTACGAATCTTGTAGTATTGCTGTCACCAGAAACAAAAAAACCAAATTACTTTATTAGAATCTGAAAATACGTTACGGGCTGTAAATTAAACCACAGTTGCCCTTATGTAGGAAAAAGTATTTTGTTACCCATGAATAAAAAAATAAAATGTAAGTCAGTAAGAGTTATTCACAGAACAGCAATAAGCATGAGGCCAGATGCTCACATTTGGATCCAAGCTTTCCTCATCAGCTCCAGCACTATTCTCGGAAGTCAAGGAAGGCTTATTTGAATGCTTTTCACTTTGCTCTTTCTGCTTTGCCTCTTTTTCAGCTATTTTTCTCTCAGCCTTTAAACGTCTCTTCAGCTCACTGCAAAAGAGAAACCAGATGTAGCAGGTACTCTGATACTTCTACAGGGAAACAATTGGTAGGATTCTACTAAAATCTTCCAGTACATATAACCCTGTCACTTCTCTTAGTCTGCACAAAAGTCAAGATACTCCTTAAACACGTTTAAACATATTCTTAACTATTTGAAACCATCTCCTACGATACAAATAACTGAAAGTGAAAGCGAAATTAAACAGAGCAGACAGCGCGAACGTGCCTAGGGACTTTCCGCACTCCATTTTATTCCTAAGAGCCTGGCAGCCCCACGCAGTGTGTAAGTGAAACAAGGCAAACTCCCCACTGCAAAAAGTCAGGCCGGACGCAGGGTTCCCGAGGCCGTTTGCGGGGTCCGGCCCGTTGCCCCACGGCCCTCAGACTTCTGCCGCCCTCCCGACCCCGCCGTCCGGGACTCCGTGAGGACAGAAACGGGCCGTGCCAAACGCAAAGCACCGACCTGCTTTGGTCATGAAGCGCCTGCCGCCATCGGAGCGCAGGCGCGGCCCTCCAGGCCCAGCCGCTGAGCCGTGCGGCGCCGGGGCTCAGCATGGGGCTCCGCCAGGTGCCTTGGCGGAGACACGCACCGGGTCAGCCGGACACTCGCCTCGCCTTCACCTCCCCGGCCCGGCCCGGCCCCGCCTGCCCGCCGACCCTCACTTTTTGCTGAGGTGCAACTCGGTCTCCGCCGCCTCGAACGCGCGCTCCGCCGCCGCCGCCATCTCTCGCCGCCACCACCGCCCTTCTGGCCTCCCGCGCAGGCGCGCGGGGCAGGC
Organism: Acropternis orthonyx; assembly: GCA_035583155.1. Taxonomy (NCBI): domain Eukaryota; kingdom Metazoa; phylum Chordata; class Aves; order Passeriformes; family Rhinocryptidae; genus Acropternis; species Acropternis orthonyx. The sequence continues at coordinate 20,879,749 of JAWWEU010000020.1, read as the reverse complement.
GCGATGGCAATGGCGGGTGGCGCCGCTGGAGCGGCGCGGTCTCGGTCGCTGTTCCTGTGGGACGACGGGCGTCCGATGCGGTTCTATGTGCGGCCCGGGCTGGCCAAGTTGCGCGTGGCGCCGCTGGTGCTGGCGGGCGGCGGGCGGCTGTGCCGCGTGCAGGAGCCGGGGGCCGTGCTCCTGGCGGAGCCCGGCGAGGCGGCTCCCGGCGGGGCCGTCTCCACCGAGTACGTGACGGAGTGCGTGGAGCGCAACCAGCGACTGCCGCTGGAGCCCTTCGCGCTGCCCCTCGCCGCCGCCGCCGCCCCGCGCGGCCGCCTGGCCTTCACGGAGGCGGAGGACGCGGCGCTGCTGCGAGCGGTGCGCGAGCGGGGCGCGGCGCGGGCGGGCGGCCGCGCGCTGTGGATGGAGCTGGAGCGGAGCGGGCTGACGCGGCACAGCTGGCAGTCGATGCGCGACCGCTTCCTGCGGCACCTGCGGCCGCTGCTCAGGGGTGAGCGCGGGGCTCACGGTGCGGGGGTGGGGGGAGCGGTGAGGCCGAGCGCGCGCCCGGGCCCCGCTGATAGTGCCGGCGTGTTTCCGCAGAGCCCCCGCAGACAGAGGAGGCCGGGCAGATCGCGGGTCTCTTCGCCGCCGCAAACCGGGAGTTCGAGAGCACGGAGGTGAGCGGCCGGGGCCAGCCCTGGCAGCAGCGGCACCAGTGCAGCTGCTCCTGCGCGCGAGCGGCTCGGGCAGATCCTCCCCGGTGTCAGGTGCCACAACCGCTACTCATAATTATTAAAGCAAACGACCTGGCACCGTGACATCCCTTCTGCTGTGGCTAAACGGGAGATTCCCGTGAGCTGTCAGCTGCGTGGCTTGTGATGAGTGGTGCCTCCCTGCGGCAGATTTTAACTTGATTCCCTGCCCAAGTTAAATACGAGGAGGTTTATGTGGTGGGGTTGCCTCGTTACAACCTGTATTGGCAAATAGAAGTCGTCCTTTTACCTCGGGCATAAAACGCGCCTGCAGTTGCATCAACACTTTTGCCTTTTATGCTTAGTTTGTTCCAAGTCTCCCTTATATTTAATGCTTTTCTGTGATCTTCATTAACATGTATGACTTGACTTCAGTCACTGAATTTTACTATGCCTTGTCGTTTCTGAGGTTTTTATAGAGTCACAGTGAAAGGCAGTTGGTAGCAGTGGTAAAAGAAAATACCATGTCTAATTGGTGACTCCACTTCTCTTACTGTTAGTCAGAAAGTGACACTTCGGACATTTCAGAAGAGCTTTCTACACAAGATGGAGCAGGAAATTCCCCAGGAGAAACAGCATCTGATTTGAAAACTGGACTGGAGGACTCTGCTTTCCCTGACATTCAGTTGCAGTGGGAAAAAAGACCAACAAGCACTTGTTCTTCCAGTGCAGTGGGAGAAGTAGTAAAAACTATGCAGCACTTCATGGAGAAGTTCAGTGTGGACCTGTTCACTGTTACACAGGCCTTTCTGAAAAACAGTGGTGAAGTGGAGGCTACTTTATACTTTCTGCAGACGGGGCAGCGCTTGGATGGGTACCCTGTATGGAGCAGAGAGGATGATACAGAACTGCAAAAGAATGATGAACATGTCAGAAATAAATTGATAGCAAAATTTGGAGCTGAAAATGTAGCAAAGCGGATAGCATTTAGGAAGAGTTAGCAAGAGGAGGAGGACTGATGTAGGACTGTGGCAAGAACTTTGTAGTCATTTCAGAAACATGATGGAAAATGTGATCAACATTATGAAGTTTCAGAAATGCTTTAAAGTTTGCCTTTTTTTTTCTTTAATAAAAGGCCCATTTTGCATCTCTACAAGTCGAAGTATTACAGCTTCTTTAATCAGGGCAAAGTAACAGATGTACCAGACCATATATTCTAGGTGAAAAAAGCACACCAGCTTCTAGGGCCATGTGCAATAGTTAAAGCAGGAGAGAGAATTTAAGAAAGAGTGCTCAGAGTTAAGGTATCACCTAAGTTGTTTTTAAGAGAGAACACCATTGCTAGTATACAGTCACGATCTGAAAAACTCAGTAGTTTTAGGATGTTGTGCTCTGGTCACTTAATATAATTTGAAGTGAATTCTATAAATCTGGAGTTTATTCTCTTGGTGAAATAAAATGGGCTGGTAAAAGCAAATACTGTCTTTTTTTCTTAAAGAGTTATTTTTTTGCTTTTTTGCTTATTGCACTGTGGCACTCAAAAAAATTAAGGTGGATTAGGAAATTGCTGATTTTAAGACAAATTCAAATGTCATTGAAAGTAAGTAACAGCTTGATATAATGAAACTGCTATTTCAGCAACACGTGAAACACCAACTGATTACTAGGGGGGTTAACCAGTGTAACCAAATAAATGCTAAAACTGCATTGTGCAGTGTTTCACTGGACAGGTCATTCCTGCTGAAAAAATGAGAATTATTTGGCACATTTGTGCTATTCACACTGGGTATTTGAGACTTGTGTGGAAGGCCAGACAAGCACTTAAAAAGGGAGTGTAAGACAACACAGCAAACAAAATAGTAAGATTTTTTTTTTAATTAGAAACTTTACCAGCTGGATTTGAAATTCAACTACTGCTGATGACCAGGTTCATGAGCAGGAAACCTGTCACCTTGCAGCAAAAAACTCCCATTCTAGCTTGGGTGGTATACACATCTCAGCAGCACCATAATGTTGCAACTCAATGGTCTCATTTAACAAAACTGCTCTAGAATTCAAAATGAGAGGTAGAGCACATTAGATAGCTACAATCTAAAGTAATCAGACTTACTATATATTTTTATAATTCTAAGTGATACTTATTTTAAAAGTGAGTTTGTCTTTCTCAGGGCAATTAACTCAAACGTGCATTGCAAACTTCCAGGTCCACATACAGTGCTTTTACCTTTGCAGAACCATACACACACATTGTCTAACATCAAGAATCTTTCCCTATGTGCTTCATGCAATGAGGTGTAGGAACTAAGACACAAAGAGTACAGCTTAATGAAGGTTACCCTCTTTCATCTGTTCTGAACTCCTAAAGGAGTTCTTGGGTTTGAAAGCTAGAAGACAGAACTATTTCAGCTGAAAACATAAATGGATTCATATAATCCCAGAAATTGATCCCCACATGCAAATCCAAGAGTTTTTATTTTCAACAATAACAGATTTATTCCATTTTCCCATTTTACAGTAAGTGAACACATACATATCCCCTACACTGCCAGCAAGGCTGAATACCCAGGCAAAGGAACGGAACAAAAGGAAAACTGGGCTTGAAAACTCAACCATTCAGAAAAAAAAAATCATCTTTTCCAGAAACCAAATGTCTGGTAATCCTTGCCTCTCTCTTGGCATTACATATCCTGTGTGACTGCATGACAAATAATGTTCTCTCTGTTCAGCTTCCTTTTATATTTCCTCTTCTTTTGCAGTGCAATTGCTCATGTGGTTTCCCTAGTACTTAACTGTGGTCTGTGGGGGCGTTGAGTTCTGCTGTCTGGTCCCACTCCTTTGATATTCTGTATGTTCCAATCTAAACATACTTTATTTGGAAAACAAACTTGCATTACTTCAGCCTCCATTGTGGCCTTAGAGAGTGACCCTGTGCTGCTGAGAGCTCTCATGAATGCAGTTGGGATTCCTGTTACTTGACCTTGCATCCATATACACCCATGCACATGTTCTTACACTTCTGCCTGCACCTCTGTCCTCTTTGGTTCTAGGAAACAGTTCTGCACTCTGCAGCCTTTAGAGAGTAGGTGCAGACACCAGCTTTTCTGCCTTCAGAGTTTGATACTCAGAGGAGTTCTGGGCAAACAAAAGATCCAGTGACATATTTTTTTGCTCTTCTTCAGACTGAATGAGCCGGTAGCCCAGCAATTCCATTGCATCCTTACACACTTTTTGCACTTTTTCTATTTTCTGGAAGGGAAGTGTCTTTCTCCAGGCCTGGGACACTCTCAGCGCATCTCTGGACCCAATATCAAAGGCCTGTGCTCCATGACCCTTCCCATGGGTGATGTTGTGCACCCACTTCTGAAGTTCTGGTGTGAAATGGAGCTCTGCAAACCTGTACATCTGAGCAGCCCCTGCCAATGGGTCTCTGACAATGTCTTCATAGCGAACCAGCAGGTACCGGTCTTTCAGAAAGCTGGGAATGGCCTGACTTCCTGCTTTGTAAATCTCAACATGACTTTTGCAGATTACTTGCATTGTGTTATAGGGCCCCGTTTCACCCTTGGTCCTCTGAGACCCCATAACAATGTTACTGTCACGTTTCAGGTCTGCCATTGTATTCTCTCGGGACCTGAACACAGCCCGGGGATCACGGACCAAGTGAATAATTTTGAGGTTCAGGGATGGATCAGTGAGAAGGGGATAAAGGACTTTCAGGTCAAAGAACCGAACCTCCTTGATGGCAACATGGCTATAGGTTTTACAAGCTTCCTCCACCTTGCTGAACGGATACTTGCTACAGATTGTTTTGCAATTGCCTGCAGTGATTATGTCAGTGCGACTGAATGAATCACAGGCAGGTGGGGAGCACAAGGCTCGGCTTGTCTCCCATTGAAATAAATCAGACTTTTTCTTCTGGCTAGACATGTAAGCATCAAACACAGACATGTCACACAGAAAGACTGACCTGACTAAATCCCGCACTGCCATGTGTAAGACTTTGGCGCTGTTCTGGTACATCTTAACCCAGACGTGCCATGCGGGCTCCATGAGGTAGAAGACGCTGGGGTGCTGGCTGAAGATTTGTCCCGTGAAGGAAGATCCTGAGCGCCAGGAGGAGAGAATGAGGATGTGTACTGGAGAAGGTTTGTCTTCCACGCGGGCATTGTTGCTGCAGGGTAGGAAGTAGATCAGGAGGAAGGACAGAACTACCAGAATCAGGAGCACATGCACTCTTCTAGACTTCACCATGGTTGCAAGGGACCTGCAGAGACAGAGGAAGTTCCGCATCTCAGGATTATGAAGAGGGTAGGATGTGATGTATCAGGCTCCTGTGAATCTCTCTGCAGGCACAGGGTTTTAGAAAACTGTCACACGACCAGTGACACTCTGACAATCACCACACAAGGTGTCTTTGGGAAGGACATAAGTTTTGCAGGGCTGGAAGTTTTCTGTAACAAAAACAGGGTTTGTCTGTAAGTTTGTCTAATGGGGTCAGTAAGTGTTGTCTAATGCAGTCTTAGAAGATATTCAAAAGCTTGTCTGCATTTTTGTCAAATTTTAAGAGCTAGTTGAGTGCATTGAAATAAATCTGTACAAACAAATGTGTACTTCATGTACACAAGCCCTCCGGACATGAACTGGGCAAGTTTTTATGCAAAAAACCACATTTTGTTGATAATTCAACAGTGCCACGTTGTTACTTTTAAACACCTGCTCTGACCACCATTTACAATTATTTTAATGCCCAAATGCTGTAAACATACATTATAGGTTTCCATTTAGTTTGATTATATTCTTTTTGAAATTTCAGGTAAAATTCATTGTCACCATAGACAAAAACTCACATACCAAAGGCAGTAACTTGGCACTATAATAAATCCAAGCATAACAATATCTCCTCCACAGAGAGACCATCATAGTAATAGTAATTTTGCTAGAAAGGCCTACAAGGGTTTATCTTACCTATCTTTGTGTAGGAAGGCTTAACCGCTTACCTGCCTACTAATCCCCTTCTTAGCCTAACTCTTAAAAGATGTCTCCTGCTACCCTTCCTTCCTACCCCACTCATCCCATAGGTCTTTTATGGGAAGAGGTACAATAGAATGTGATAATTGAACTCAAAGGTCTGCCCAAAGCTGGGTCCTTCTTTTTCACACTAAATCTTTGTTTTAAAAAGTACATTAAAGCATGCTCTGCCAACTGCTTCTGTCTTGTGTGCTCTCCTTCCCTCCCTCAGAAATGCCTGACTGCTGCTCAAATACAGAGGGGTGCTCGCAGCTCTGGCCATCCTGGGGGACTGGCTACGCAAAGCCCAGGCAGCATGGGGTGCTCCCCGTCACCATCTGCTAGGCTAGCAGTTCAGCTGTGCCACAGCCAAGCCAGACCCCTCTTACCAGTGCAATGGCTTTAGATTTTCCAAGATGAACTGAAATTAAAAAATCTTACTGGTTCTTAGTCATAGTCAGTCCTTCCAGGTACATCCACAGCCAGACAGGACATAGAGAGCAGGGCCTTCAGAGCTGCAGGGCAAGATGGAAGTTCCTCCCAGACAGAGCAGCATGGGAGCTCAGATCCTTACAGCTTTGTACACTGCTTTTGCACAGTCCACGATTGCATGGGGCTGAGGTCCATGCAGAGCAGCAGCCCCGTACTAAGGCAGCAGTGGTATAAAATGTGACCCAACCAGCCACAATTGCAGACACTGCTTCCCTGCTACATGATTCCCACGTCATCCTCTGGGTCCATGGTAATCACGACTGTTCCCAAAGTTTCCTTAACCTCCTCCTTATGACCTGCCTCAATTTCCCTCTGCAGTGAAGCTTTCAGACTAATTTGCATGGGGCTGCCTCCTCCCGTTATTTCAGTTCCTCTAGTACTGATGTTTTATATTTTCAGGTACAGTCACTGCTGCTAACCAACTAGGAACAGTACTCATCTGTCCTTCCAACATATATGCAGAATTTTACTTGTTTATCTAAGTTATCTGCTGTGCACTGTTTTGAACTTAGGGTTTATAAGGCAGCAATTATAATTTCTCAGAGCCAGGAAAATACCCAGCCCAATGTTGCCAGTAAGTGCTACCACAATATAAATTTTCCTTTAGTAATGTCTTGCAAGGATGAGGCTGTGCATTTAGTGAGGGACCACATGATTCTGGTCTGGACAACAAGCCCACTGAATTTTTTGGTTACACAAATGGCCTGTAGTATTCAGGTCTGATGAGAAGTTGAATCAGGTCTCTCTATTTGGACCAACCCAGGAAGAGCTGCAAACAAAGACTGTTGTAAAAACAAAGTAATTTATCAGCTTCCTGCTTGCAAATACAATGCCAGGAATACAATAGTGTTTACCAAAGTCCTGGCTTCCAAATGAACTTAGATGATATCACTTCCATCTGGCATGATTAATATTGTTATTCTGACTCCTCACAGAGTACCTGGACTACAGCCAGAAGCTATTAATTGAGAAATCTCTGTTGAGCAGACATGAATTCTGGCATGAAAATGCCCAGGCAGATTTAAAACCACAGAAATAATTATTTCTTTGGAAACCTGCATGTAAATAGTCTGAGTATGAGAATGGATTCAGTTTTTTTCAGGAAACAAGGGTGTGTTTTGAATCAAATCAGGGTGGGAAAGCTGCAAGTTTTCGACATTTGACAGGTATATAGGCCATCCCCGTGACTGTTCTTGGTAGAAATGACCTCACGTGAGGCCACAGCTGTAATGGTTTTACCAAACAGCCACAACAGCCTCAACAGCTTCTTCACTCTTATACAAGAAATAGTGATGCTTATTGCGCTGACAAGACTGTTCCACAGAGGGTAGAAGGACTGTAATGAGTTGTGTGCCTGGTGAAGTGGAATAGAGGAGCAGCAAAGAACAGTAGCAGTTCTATCATATGTTCCCTAGTATGAAAGAAATATTAATTACATATTTTTCAGCACTGTATCTCCCAATCATGGCAACTGGGATGTTTCTAAACTAAGGTCTCTAGCTTAACCACATTTTCCCTACAGGAAATGTCCAGAGTCAGCAGGGATTCAGTTAATTTCATATTGCAAAAATGAAAATCTGAAGCCCTCACAGAGCTGCTGGGTAAAGATCAACCCAGAATGATTGAGACAATCTCAGCTGCAGAACAAAAAAAGGCACACTGTTACTGTGTGCTGGCAGAGACATGAGCCAGGATTTGGCTCAAAGCAGAAAGAACAAGAAGAATCTCAGGGCACAAAGGACGAAGTATGGGAACTACTGAAAAATATGACAATCCAGTGTCACCATGTTAGTCTCCCACAGCAAAATGTAGGAGAACACAAAGAACTGGGATCTGTTTGCCTGAGTAGCTAGAGTCTCAAAAAAAAAAAAAAAAAAAAAGGGAATGAGCAGAGTCTTAAGCTTTTCCAGAGACACACAGGGACCTTGGAAAGTCTTGATCCTGACAAAGAGCATGCATTATAGAAAGCAACAAGCAGCCCAAGGGAAATGTACCCATCAAACACAGTCTGAGCATTGGGCAGCATGTCCCCAGAGCATGGGTTTGTTGAACCCATGCATGTCTGGGGTGGGTATGAGACAGTTCCAGCCCAAAACACCTTGTGCTATGCAGACTGGTGTCGAGTGCTCTGCCAGTCTGTGGGAGTTCTCCAGACCTGTACACACTCCCCACTGCTGTAGTGGCAGCAGTACAGCAGAGGATCTGGTGCCAGGGAAGCCCCAGGCACTGGTCTCTGATGGCACTGGTGGTTATTCATGGTTTTTTCAAATGCTTCTTCAATTTGTCTCAGTCAGCTTCTGCAGAATTAGAAGTCATCTGCCCATTCAGAGGAGAGCAGCTGGCATGACAGTCACTAGTGAGAAAAGCTGAGCAAGGGCACTGAGAAGACAGCCTGGAGAAGCAGGAACTACCCTCTAAGGCAGGCCAACAGCTTCTGTCTGCAGGAAGAATCATAGCAATTTTCTGGCATCCATGTTTGCAGTGTTTTACAAAAATTATCTCTCAGTTCAGGCTGCTGAGCATGAGTAGTTCTGGGCACAAGAGCATCCACACCAGATACCAGGAAATGGTTGAAAAATCTCACCTTAGCAAGTCCTCCTGAAGCACCACCAGACCTGATTCAAAGTTGCCCTCACACACGTTCACTGCTGTGGTACACAGGCCTCTAGGCAGTCACACGAACACTCTGCCTTCATGCTGGGCTCTCATATACACATGTACTCAGCTCCTACCTACACCTGTGCCTGTTCCCTCCTGAGCCCTTCATTTGTACACGTCCCAGCTCTAACACTGACTGCTCTGCACTGCCCGCCTACTTTGACCAGCCATGGACTGCAAAGACTCCACCCTGCACTAAGTACAAAGCACGGGAATGTAACTTTCTTGCAGTGGCACTGCTAACAAAGAAGCAGAGCCAGAAAGTTCATGAAGGAGACTGAGAGGTATTTTTAAGTCCTGTTGCAAGCCCCAGGAGACACTGCGCTCTGTAAAAGGAGGAACAGGGATATCTGTGGAGTGTCAGAGCAAAGGGCAAACAGCAACCCGTGTTGCAAGGAGGAGCAGCTTGCCCACTACGAGTGCAGAGATAAGGCTTATTTTCCTACCATTGCTCTAGCTGCTTGTCATGTTGTCAGCAGACGCAAATTCACATAAAATCTTTTTGGCTCTTCTCTGTGCCTTGCTTGAATTAAGCATTTAGAGGCTGGGAAAGAAAACTGGGTGAAAAGGAGAAGCTGTGAAAGGAGCAGATGGACTTGGCCTGTTAATGATTCACAAAGGTGCTGGAACTGCAGTGGGGCTGTGCCAGGCAAGGTAGTGAAGCAGAGCAGCACTGCGCTCAAGAGAAATGCTGCTGTGCAGAAATAATTACTTTCAGCCATTCCTATTCCCGAACTCATAGTTTCTGTCACACAGTCTGGAGAGATGTAGACCTTCTTTTCATGGTGTCCCCTGTCCCCAAGGACCTCACTGAGCTGCTCACAGGGCAAGTGGAGTATAGGAGACAGCAGAAGCAAAAAATCTGGGCAAGGGTGGTCCTTCCAGCAAGACAGACAACCTGAATAGGGCAGATCATGTTCCCTTTCACTTGCTGCATTGCCAACAAAAATGGTCAAGCCCTGGTAACCCTAGGCTGGGAAACCAGGTGAGAAGGTGGCAGTGGTCCAGGTAGGGCCCTGTAAAGAACCATGTAATGTTCTGTGCAACCTGGATTTCAGCTACATGTTCCCATGCCCTGCATTGACACTGTCTGTAAGAAGGATTTACCTGTAGATCATTAAGTGTTAGAAAACCTTTGTAAAGATCATACCACTTGAATGACTCTTCCTGAAGCATTTTTCCTCCCTGGCCAACAGTTGCATAAACAGAGATGTATCAAAATTTCTGTTCCAGCTATATGCAGTTTGCCTGAAGACATGTCTTTGATAGCTGATGAGAGAACAAGGCATACCTAGAGCAGTGAAACCAGCTCAGCTGTAAGATTTGACTAACCCCATGGTCTGTCTTCTGCCATCATCAAAAGCAGATGCCTAGGGAAGTGAACAAGAAACACATTTCCTCCTTACATGCTCTCTTGGCCTGAAGCCAGGGATTTGGAGTACACAATTCATCTCTCTGAGTGGAGATATCCAAAATAAGTTGGTGAGTGATGCCCTGAAAGTTTCTGTTTCTTTCTGTTGGCTGTGACAAGAGTGGAGGCTGATGCTTGTGAGTAAACACAAAAGCTGTCTAAACTCAGTTCAGATCAAGCTTGTCTTTGCATTTGACAGCACCTAGATTCTTTTTTTTTATGTTCACTTCTCCAATCGTGTTTTGAACTCAGATACTTTTGGCATCAACAAGATTTCCTGGCAATATGGGTATGTTTGGTGGTATGTTGAGAGAACTACTTTCCTCTGTTTTGAACCTGCATATAAAAGCTGTATTTGATATTATCACCTTTTTTTTTTCAATCAAGAGGGCAAGTGAGTAGTTTGCAATCTTCAAGCTACCCAAGATTTTAATATCTGCTCTTGTATGCCCTGCAGAATACAATTCATAGCAGGTTGATATCTAAAGCATCTCATGGGAATCATGCTGTGGAAGTCTCTCTTTCAGATGTGTGATGGGATGGTTCACATTTTCTGCATCCCAAAGGTTACAGCACCAGGGAGCTGATGGAAGAGTCAATGCTATGACTGCACTGGTGAATGCTTACCACAGAAGGAGGTCTCCCTTTCAAAGCAGGGGGAGTTGTTATTTTCTAGCTGACACCACTAAAGCTGTAGAGGAAAGATGGAAATTTATGGCCCTGCAGGATTGATTATGACTGAAAGCTGCAATGTGACGGCTAACACAGGGGCCATGCATGGTCTTCTGTGCTGATCACTGGATTTGAGTACTGCTATATTGTTGCGTTTTGAAATGCACAGGGAAAACCCTGCTCCTTGTGGAAAAGAAACTTGACAGTAATATGAAAAAAAAAAAAAAGCCTATGTCAATTGCTCATCACTTTCATTTGGATGAAGGCAACAGAGCAAAACTCTGGCTTTCTGATATAACGTCCTATATGAGGCACCTCTCCAAGGACAGGCCTGGTGTGCTCCAGCACTGAAGTTGCTATGACCTTTTCCTTGTGTTTGAGATAAGTTTTAAAGTTATATTCTTATTTAGAAGCAGTTTGAGATAAATAGGTGTGTCTAAATTGGCACATAAGTACCCAAAGTTGCAGTGGGCAAGAGCAAGGTTAGTGGCTGACTTCTTCCCTCTCTCACCCTGAGTGCAGTTGCAATATCATTTATTGTCTTCATTGTAACATAGCATTCTAATATCAAGTGGTGGAGGAATAGGAAAATGGGAAAAACATGAGAGAAAGAAAGACTCTTATGTAAATAAGGCTCTAAGGATGACGTCACATAATACTTTACCAACACATTACAGAAAAGAAAAAAAAAAGTATTTATTCAATGTTTGAAATAATTTCATCAGTCAGCTTCTGCCTTCTTTATGTACATAGGCAGACTATAACCAGAAATCAGCAGAGGCACTGAATATTGAAGCAAAACAACTAGTTTAGGGTTGAGAGAAACAACAGCAATAAGCAAACCTTAAGCTCATACAATGCTCTGGAGTACAGAAGACCCTGGGCTGCACTGACTACTTCTGCCAGACATCCAGGAAATAATTCATTTAGACCTATTGACAGCACCTGTTTGCTTCAGCAAAGTGTCAGGGAGCACTGACCCAAGTCAAATAAGACAATACATGACAAAGCAAAGGGCTGCTATAAATCTGGGCTCCCAATACTGTGAGAGTCCTTGCCAGACAGTGAAACCATAAGGAAGATCCCATAGCTTCTGCCCCTCAGGAGGCTTTCCCAGTGCTGGGGACCAAGCTGAAGGCCAGTAGAGAAGATATAACCCCAACCTTTTTCTGACCAGTTCAGCTTAGCTAGTTTTTATGTTCCTTCCAGTGACTGGAACCCCCCTGAGGCTGTCTTTCATGGCTGTCCTGTCAATTGCAAGACTTCACCCCTGCTGAGCCTTCCTTCTCCTGCAGAGCTCCTCTGCCCTCTCACACTCTGGTCTGCAAAATCCCTCCCAGTCACCTCAAGTAAGTATTGTGTCCCAGCGCACTGCTGCTACCTCCTTTTATATCCACAGTCTTTTCCCTGGCCACTTCTCATCCCCATGGAAGCCTTTCTATGCCTCCCTTTGCTGTGGATCTTGGGTAATGCCACCAGAGCAGGTCAGCTCCTTTGGCCTCTGACAGGCCTGCACAACCTGAGTGAACAAAGTTACATGCCACCTCTCATGAACAAAGAAGCATTGCATGGACACCTTCCCCTGGGGTCCCACTCCCACGCAATGCTCATGCCTCACCTGAGTTCCCAGGCAGCCTGGGCCCTGGTTCACCACAGCCTCCATGATTATCCCAGCTGACTCCCTGCAACTGTCCTGGGTCCAGATCAGTGCAAACCACATCTTCCCACTGCAGATGGAGAGCAGGACAGTGCAGACAAGCTCTTGCAGTCAAAAGCCATGGCCTCAAGACAGGAAGACCCTCAGGGACTCCTCTGGTCTACACCCCTTCTAGAGGCAGCCAGGGCTGCTAGAAGAGGGAATGGGTGAGGCTCTACTGCATTCAGGTTCCTAAGACACCTGGGGAAGCTGGTGACCTCACTGCTGGCAGGTGTGATTTGGCCTCGCTTGCCGGCAGTGCCAGTTTACCTGTCTGGGTTGAACCCTGCTGCCAGCCCCTTTGGAAGCTGAGGACTAGTACACTTCACCTGCACTGGCCCATGAGCTGAGAAGTTCCTTCCTTTCCCAAGAAGAGCACTAGGCAGGAGGTTGCCTTCCTGCATAGGTTCCCATGTCTGGATTAGGTCACTCTCCTTCTAAACATGGTCAGTTCAGACAGCACAGAAAAGAGCAGAAGCACGCTGAAAGCCTGTGTCAAGGTGTGCCACTGGTGTTCCCCAGCTAAGACAAGGAGGATGGCTGTGGATCAGTGTGTGAGCCAGCACAGCCAAGATGCAGGAACAAACACAAAACCACAGATGAAATGCAGAGTATATTTATTTCTATTACCTCACCAACGAGGAGATCCTCAAAGCAGTGCCTCGGCAGAGACACACAAACAGGGATGCCAGCACTGTGGAGCCTGGTTCTTGCCCAAGGATCACCAAACCTGCTGTTTTCACCTGTATAGAGACATTGTTGCAGGCATAGTTTACCACTATGTGATTTGATCTTTACCACAGTAGAGCAGGAATTTCAGGCATGTTCAATGGTATGCTTCTAAGTCTATCAGAGGCCTGTATTAGCTAAACACAGATGCACTACTCATCAAACACACAAGACCAAACAACAATTAGTATAAAATATGTGTTTTTCTACACCTCTCCTCAGCTGCAAGTCACTTGAGTGTGTACAATCCTCCTCACCAATCTTCCGTTATTTTCCCACAATCAGTCATAAGGCCACTGAGGGAGCTCTACTAAAGCCCTGCAGACCTTGTCTGACCATCTGTGAAGAGCAGCTTCAGGCCTGTGTCTTGACTTCTTCCTTGGTCTTTTTGCTAAAGGGATTTTTCTTGGCACAAAGTACCTCCAAACACTAGTTTTGGCTAGTTTGTATGGCTGGCAGGGCGCTCTAGGCTACACCCACACTATGACGCAAAACATCTATGAGTATAATACCTGAAAAATGATACCAGAACATTTGTGGTTTAATGCTAGTTTGCTATTGCATCAGGGAAAACCTAGGTGTGGTCAAAAGGCAGTGTTATGTTTGCAAAAGATGGCAATAGAGGATGTGGCCTTGAGAAATCTAAATATACTGAGATTTATGAGGTATATGTATGCCTATGTCTCTGGGTCTCTCAGCATCCCTGGCCAAATGCTCCTGGGTCAAGAAGAAACAGAATCGTGTTAATTATTGCAGAATATTTGCATGTTAACAGACATCTCTGAGGGGACTCTGAAAGGAAAGGGATTCCTGAAGAGAGAGAGATCTCAAAGGAGCAGCTTTCTTCCAAAGCTGGATCTGTTCATTACTAATGGGTATTAAAGCCACAGAACCTAAGATGCATAGAGAAGAGCTCATGGAAACTTGACAGCTGTAGTAGGTGCAAGATGGCACAATGCAGAAACATCATGGTGTAAAGATCTCCTGGTCCAATAGACCCTTCGCACTCTACCACCCTACTTGTTGTCAATGTTTAGTTTCAGGCAGCTCAGGTTATTTGGCTCTATTTGGAGGTCTAATGGCATGAAATCTCTGACACTCTGTATCATTCACTCACAGCCCCAGCTTCCATCTCTTTGTTCTGAGATTGCTTTCTTTGAAGGGAAAAGACATAGCATGGACACTCAGCTGACATGTCAAAGACCTTTTCATACACTGCTATCTTTCTCGTATAAATACCTCCCTTCTGGCAGAGTACTGGTACCTAGATTTTGTACTGGGCAAGGTAAGGGGAGACAGTAAGATGCCTACAGAACCTGGCAGGTCTGGCAGTGTGTAATCTAGAGCTAGCTCACTTTTCCTGTCATTGGTGAGGCACAGTTGACCCATGGATTCCAATTCTGCAGGAGGACAGGTGAGCAGAGCTGAAGGGGATGACGTGAGGTACTCTGCAGCTTGTCCCTCTCTCAGTTCCAGAAGTGGCTCCCGAGCAGCTCACCAGAACACGTGCTCTGATGGGCATTATCACCTCCTCTCGTTTCCACCGAATGAACAGACACCGGGCCACCAGTTGCTCATTATGTTATGGAGCTGATGTGTTCAGCAATCAGTAACCCTGGCGTGTCACAAACACCCCATACAAAATGAACCGTGGGGTGCCACCCCATGATTCACTGTTACAGCAGGAAATGTGTGGTTGCCTCCGCCTTGAGTACTTATACACTAGGATCCAGCATGGCTGGCTCTGGTTCCAGGGGCAGTTGCCTCCCCACATCAGTTGGCACCAGCACCCTCTGCTCTGTTGGGGTCCCTGGGAGCAGGGATTGTGAGGGCCAAGGAGCAGGTGCAGACAGGACCATTCTGTAGGTAGTGGCCATGCTGCCACAGCGAGCTGCCTTGGCTCATCTGTGCCAAGCTTGCAGGGTCCATCCTGCCCTCAGGGCTGATGGGTTGCTTTGGGGGTCTGAGGCATTCTCACCATATCTGTGCTGGCACACCAGATGGCCCTGGGCAGCCAGCCACAAGGCAGGGGCAGGCCCTGGGGCACTGCAACACCATGGGATGAGCAAGGGCGACCCACACGGTGACCAAACTTGACCTGGTGCAACAGGAGCACAGTGCAGGACTGACATGGCAGAATCTTTATTAATAAAAAAAGTTACAATAACTTACTCCCTTTGCCACACAAAGGGCTCAGTATAAAGAGCTCTGGCCTCCTAAGGTAACATAAGTAAGTGCGAGGTGGGTACTTTTCTCTTATCCTCCGAGACACTGGTCATGAGGGGAAGTATGGCCAGCACGGGAGCCACAGGCCAACAAGGCCTTTGCCATGGGGCCCTGCCCAGGAACAGCCTTCTACCCCTGTCTGCAGCTGGTTCACAGGCAACAGAGACCAACACGGCACAGATGCTGACTATATGGAGACCAGGAGGACTGGATGGCGAGATGGTATGCAGGCTGCAGTGGAGGAGGAGAGAGAAGTAGCATCTTCTTCCCATAGTGCTGAGGGGTCTGTGGAGCACAAAAATTGAAGCAGCAAGACAGTGGCTGCTGGCAGGCAGGGGGATATGGGCCTGGCTGGAAGCAGCCCTGCCTGCCTGGCTGCTGCCTCACACAAGGTCTAGCCTGACAGACGCATGAGGCCAGCTCTGGCTACTTGTCACATTCCAGATCCTGAGTCCCCTCAGCACCCTGGTAGTGCATCTCACAGAACTCCTGAATGCGACTGCAGGCCTCCAAGATCATCTCTTCAGACACAGTGATCACCACTCGGAAGAAGTTTGGGTACTCAAAGCACTGAAAGGAGAAAAAGTGAAGATGGCAGATTACCTGAGATAGCGCTGTAGTTTCAGAGCCCTGCCTTGGGGCCATGTGCTGCATCAGCAAGTGAAAATGGTCAGTGTAGGACAGCAGGGCTGGGCTCTTGCTCTCTTATATTGTTTTTTCTGTTCCAAGCAAATCTCCCATCTCCATCTGTGTATACATGATGCTGTGAGGGTGACAGGCAGACCCAGGGAATGGACTGGGAGGGATTAGTGAAGGAATATATAAGAGAATGTTTAAGGCCCTGTACATATCCAATGTTGGAAGTGGAGCAGGAAGAAGATGAACACAGGGCACAGATGTTCTCAGCCTTTCTTGTGCCTACAGTGGCGGGGAGCTGGAAACATGCCGAGGAAAAGAACATAGCTGGGAGCAGTCCCAGGCCTCAGTGGGAGCACCTCCAGCAAGAAGGTGCGGGAGTACATGGAGTTCAGGGATACACCTCTGCCAAGTTGAGCAATACAGAGCAAGCCTGGAACTGGGAAGATCCTGGCAGCCTGACTGAGGGCTGTCAGTGAGCCAGAGACTGCCACACACAGCACCTGGAGCACAAAGTCAGCTCATAGACATATTACAGACCATGGACACTGCCTCCACAACTCCCAGCCTGTCCCCAGAGCTCAGGGATGCAAAGCCCTGCAGCTTCTCCTGCCATGCTTTGGGCCCTGCAGCTCCCTGGGACTCTCAGCGTGAGGCTCACCGTGGCTGGCAGGCAGAACACAGACTGCTCCGAGATGAGTCGCTCAGTGAACTCCACATCATTTTCAAACTCTGGGAAATGCTCCATCTCAATCCCAACCTGCAGTAGAGGGATGTAACATGGCAGTCAAGGGCACCAAAACTATCTGCAGTGTCCTTGTTTATGCAGATGACCCAACACCTTCCCAGTCAAGTGAAGCTGTCTGCCCTCACTTTTTTGGGCTGATTTGAATGTAAGATACAAATAGAAATATATGAATGAAAACCAGGCTTCTCAAGAAGCCTTCATTAACTATCTAAAACTGGAATTTCAGTTAAGCACAATTCAGTAAAAACACCTGACCGCAAAGATACGGTAACCCATTAGAAGTGAAATGGAATAAATAAGACATTGAAAAGGAGCTTGGTAGAGAACTTAATATGAATTAATAATTCTGTCATGCAAGAAATCCATATGGTAAGAAAAAAACAAACTAATGCTTTGGTTAAAAAATTCATAAAGATAGCAAGGTCTAGAATAGCATGAACAAAATAAATCCTTGTAAAATGATATGAAAAATCTAAAATGACATGAAAATGCTAAAATGATCAATAAATATTTTTGTTCTGTATTTGGAAAGAAGGTGGCGGTCCATCTGTCATATAAAGACAGTGCTATTCTGGCCATTTGTTTGTAGAATTCTAGAATGGTTTGGATTGGAAGGGAGCTTAAAGCTCATCTAGTTCCAACCCCTCCCACCATGGGCAGGGCTGCCACCCACTAGATCAGGTTGCTCAGGACTCCATTCCAGCCTGACCTTTATAACCAAAGTTTATTTTAAACATCTCATGAAAATATTGTTAAACAGATAATTTGAGAAATAATTTGCATGCAGAAGTTCTGCAAGAGCTAGTAAAAAAAAACCCCTGAGATGATCTCATTTGAAATAAATGTCCAACTACTGCAGAAATATAATAGGTGTGAAGGAATCTTAGAGCTGTGCCTCTACACAAAGAGCATAAGCAGAGTGACCTGTGTAGCTCTGGGTAAAATTTGAAACAGGGTCAGCTGATAAGGATTTGTCTATAGAACATGAGTGAGACTGATATTGCACTATTCTCCAGTTCTGAGTCCACATTTTAAGAGCTGATGAAAAACTGGAGACATTATGAGATAAAAAAAAAAAAAAAAAGGCATTAAAAATGTGTTAAAATGTCATAAATGTCTTCAATCGAGCTTGATGAGATGAAAAAGGAAATTTCAGCACAATATAAAAAGTTAAAGCAAACAGGCATGGGAAAAGGCAGAAGACAAGGCATGCTAGTATGAAAAAGGCTACATCTTCTATAGGAGGTATTATAATCTGTCTTGTACTGTAGGGGCTTCCCATTACCAGCTGGCTTCAAATCCAGGTAAAACAACATCGTCTTACAAAGTACAAGTCATGGAGTTCTGTGCAGGAGCAAGTGGGTAAATTGTACTGGCCTCTCCTCTGTGAGCAGTGACCAGCATATTGTGGCCTTCTAAAAGTGACCAAGGGATGCATCTACTGCAGAGGGCAATGTGGAAATGCACAGTAAGGGAGACTTGGTGCCAAGTACCCATCTGAAACATTGACAAGTACTGGTAACGAGACTCATTGTGAATGTTGGTGACCTGGAAATGGCACGTTACTCTTCTCACTTACCATGAGGTACATTGCTCCAGCAGGCTGGACAGGCTGAAGGCCAGGGATAGCTGATAAGGCAGCATAACAAAGGTCAGCATTGGACTGAAAAGCAAAAAGGAGAAATTTCAAAACAGGAAAAATTCCAGGAAGCAGCTCAGCAAATGGAAGCTAGGCTCTGGACTGGGACTATATATAGGTTTGCCTACTGCAAATAAAGGCACAACAAATGCAAACAGCATGGGAGATCATGGCCTTGAGTACAGCAGATGTTACTGAACTGAGCTCAGCAAGTCAATGCCAAACACTCCATCCCCTGGGTCAGCAGCTCCAGCTGCAGGGCTGTGCTGCCTGAAACTTATGCCAGCCAGTGTCTCTGCCCCAGTTACAAACGGTCTCTCCAAGTCACAGACAAAACTGCATCTTAAAGTGGGGTGGGGAAGGATGATGAACTAGAGATCCAACTCCCTCCAAACAATCTGTGAACAAACCTTGCTGATCTGTTATAGCCTGTTTACCTTGAGGATGCTTAGGGTGTTGTGGTAGAACTCAGGTGGTGTTCGGCGCAAGATACGCTCCAGTGCTCCTTGGACAATGGTACAGGGTCCTAGGATCCTTTGACTCAGTCTTACAAGGCCATCCCTGATCTGAGAAAACATCATGATACGATGCTCAGATGATGCTTCCCTTAAGGAAAGGAACAGCTCCAAGGCCACTTTATTTCTACAGCTGTTCACACCCGTTTCTTCAGTGAGCATACAGAGTACTAAAGAACATTTGCTTGACTATATGCCAGGTTTTGCAGACTATTTACAGTGTCATTCTCTGTTCCTCAGTTGCAGATTGTAATGCCAACAGAGACAACGTTTGGAGTTTCCCAATCTGACTCAAACCAGGTCGGAATATAGATAATACAAATAAAGTCAGAGCTGTTCCAAATATCACTTTGCATTTCCCTTAGGTTTGGGCCCACAATCCACACTTTCAAAGCCAGATAAGGACAATCAACATTAGCTTTTCTGCTCACTCATTTGGTCCTCTCTTCTCCCTCTTCCTCTGCAGAGAGCCTTCTAGGTGGAAAGGTCACTGCAGTAGATGGTTGTTCTTGTAACACAGCTGAAAAATAGCCAGATAACGCACTGGCAGCACTGCAAGGTGCTTTGTTCTTTCTTTTAAGAGAAACCATGTAAGACCACATAGACACCACACATGGATTCCACATGCTGGATAAGCCATGCAATACTTTCAGTGCACATTGGAGCTATTTGAGAAGAGAATTTAGAAGTACACAAAAAGGGCAAGACATATATTAAGGAGTAGCAGAGACAAGAAGTGTGTTACAGTGTAAATGTGGATAGAAGGCCATGTCTGGGAGCACGTGGAGTAAGGAAGGGACATGAAGAGCCTAGAGGTGTAGAAAAGCATGTAAGCACAATTCAGTGACACCCATGTGAGAGCAGAAGAGCAGTACCTGCCGGTATCAGTTAAAGACCTGGTAATCCACACAGTGAAGACTCTGCAACTATGTTGCCATGTCAGCACCACTCAGCAGTTCTCACCTCATTACCAAAGATGTCTCTCCTGTCATGAATTAGGATCCAGCCCATCCGCCAGCCAGGGACGAGCCACCGCTTTGCCAAGCCACCACAGGACAAGATTGGCACATTGGTGCTGAGAGTTGCAATGGGCTCATATTTGCAGTCAGCAAACACCTGTGACAGGAGACTGCATTAGGGGTGTCCCTGCCTCTTATTGTGAGAACTGTAGGGGTGTGCATGAGGCTTAAGAAGAAGGGATGCAGGGAAGTGATGGAAAATTGATGGTGAAGGCTCACACCTTCAAGGTATGAACATGGTAATTGCGCTCACATAAAAGCAAGCAGCTTGGGAAGAGGAAAGGAGCTGGACAGGAAAGGTAACCCCAGGACTGTGTATCAAAAGATTGGGAGTTCCAGGCATGGACCCAGGCACAGGGGAGTGGAGCTGTCCTTCACCTCTGGAGACCTGGCTGTCATGGCCAAGGTGGATCAAAAAGAACAGGCAGCATTGGGGGTACAAAGGACTGCAACTGACACTCACCATGTCTCCATAGATCTCATCAGCAAGGATGGGTACACACTGTCTTGATGCCACTGTGGGAGAGAGGACATTCAGCCTGGCCAACCTGCATCCTCAGTGAGAACAGACTTACCCTTTGGTGCAGGGCCAGGCAGGACTCTGAGGGAAGCTCTGTCCCAGGGCAAAGCGTCCCTATCTTCCTTCTACAGACTGTTCGTTCAGAAATCTCAACTATTGGAGATCCCTGCCCTGGCTGAGCCTAGTACTGCTCCAATCTGTGAGGACTGGCAGCACAGCCCTTCCTCTGTCAGGCCAGGGCTCAGGAAGTACAGGCCGCCTGTGAACACACTCTCTGCAGAGCCAGAGCGGAGAAATGAGCAGGCCAAGCCACACAGAGCTTTTGAAGACACATGCTCTGCATGCCCTTGACTGGATAAGACAACACCCTCATGCTGAGCAGACCCTGATTTCTGAGGTGGAGTCAGTCATGAGGAGAGAAGGAAAGCCCTGGGCCATGGTACTGCAGTGATCAAGACATGGGCAATGTGGGCAGACACTATACTGTAACCATGCCCCAGATACACACAGGCTCACCTGCCAGGATCTCCTGGAGATGGCTCTTGCTGAACACAGAGCCACAGGGGTTCGATGGGTTGTTCACAATGAGGCAAGCTGTTTTCTCATCCACCAGAGACTCCAAGTGCTCCAAATCAATTTCCCAGGCCTTCTCTGGCTAGTGAAGTGAAGGGGAATTAATTGTTGAGGAACTAGACTTGCCACATAGGGTAAAGTGTGCCAGGGCACCCAGGGTTACTCACATCCCCTTCACCCACTTCCCAAGCATGGGCAGGGTATTTCTGAGAGGCAGAAATGTCAGGGCTGCCCCTGCCAGTCCTGCCACCACTTACCAAGAGGTTGTAGAGTTTGACTTCAATCCCCATAGACAATGCCAGAGTCTTGTAGAGGGAGAAGCCAGGCCGTGGCACCAGGATGTTCTGGCCTGGGTTGGCCAGCACGGCCAAGGCAAGTTCTATGGCCTGGCTGCAGCCACTTGTTAAGATGACATCCTGCAAAGAGCACAGAGAGGTCAGTGGGAAGCACAGCCACTCTGAAGTGCTCTAGACATGTGGGAGTGATGTAACACCCAGGCTTGGCTCTGACAGGTAGAGCTTCTCAGCCAAACAGGCAGCACCAGAGCGTGACTGAAAGCATGAAACCTTCAACAGCTGGAAAGCCCACCCTCCTCTTGAGGAGGGTGGAGGTGAAGGGCTCAAGAGCAGGGATGGAAGCAGCAGGGAGGCCACCTTGGGGCAAGGCTGCCAGTGAGCCTTCAGTCCCGCAGCTGGGCAGGGAGAAAGAGCTGGGGCAGGGCTCCCATGCCTTGTGGTCTGGACACAGGCAGCAGCACTGTGCCTGCACTGCAGTGGCAGAGCCTTGGCTGGACACCAAGTACCTGGGCCTCCAGTGGTGCCTCTGGGCAGTTGTAGTAGGCAGCCACAGCTTCCCGACAGGACTGGTAGCCTGAGGAAAGAGAAGTCAAACATGGAAGGGAGGTTTTTACAGACGGTTTCCTTTTTCTTAAAACTACGAGGCTTGCAGCTGCTGCCCAGATTGGGGGAGCCCATTTTGTGGTATCCCAGGGTGGCAGAGACTGTCCTGCTTCAGGCCAAGCAGGATGCGGTCCCAAGGCTGAGCCAGGATGGCCAAGAGCGGGGACAGACCTTGGGCATGGAGGCAGGCTCTGGCTCCAGCATGTCCTGGGAACAGAACTGACAGGAGCAGGGTGGAAGGTACCCAGGAAGTTTTCTGAGCCAGAAGGAAGCTAAGTGTGATGGCATGGCCTTCACTGTTTAGTGATGGCACTGGGGCAGCCCTCCCTGTCACCACACGTAGGGTGAGGCAGGCGTGATCTATATTGTGCGCACACTTTTGGCACAAGCCACAAACAAGGCGCATGTTGTTGGTGAAATCAGGGAGCCCAAGGGGTTAAGGCAAGACCAGAAAGTAGCTTGGCTGCAACCCACAGCAGGGACACACAGTCCCAACCTCTTCTGGGTGCTTGAAACCTTGCTTGCTTCGATGGCTAGGGCAGTAAACAGAGCTTCTGCAGGAGCTCTGGGCCTCAAACAGCTCATGCAGGGAAGGGCACTCAGGGGTATCTGCAAGATACACACACACACTTGTGTGCTCATTTGACTGCTGGTGAGGACAGCTGCCGAGTGCCAACGAAAAGATATCTGTCAGGTCTGTATACCTGCTGTGGGGTAGGAGCTGGCACATGCATTCATCCAACTTTCAAAGTATGAGCTTTCTCAACTTACCAACAGATGGAGCATAACCATTGCACTGTCCTGAGTCCAAAACCTCCTTCACAGCCCCTGTGACCTCATCATTCGTGGGAAGGTTTCCAAAGACTGTTGGGTCTCCTTTTCAAAGATTGAAAATATAGTAAAGTTTTCACAATCTGTGACAGACATAGAGCTGTGTGGTTGTCTGGCCTACCTCTTGGTGTTCACACAAACTTGGTGCTTCAGAGCCCTGCAATCTGCCAGCCACACAGTTGACCCCAATACCCAGAGGCTTCAGCCACAGAACTATTCTCACCTAAGGACAAGGAGATCATAGCTTTCTTTGGGTTGGGTTCCACCTTCATGCTGTCTACAATGGCTCGGACAGGATTGAAAGTCTTCTTTGACATTTCAGAAGCCCTGACAGCCCATCTTGGCTTCCGACCCTTTGCCTTCCCCAGCGATATCGTGTTCCCAGTGCTCTTGAGATGAACATCTAGCAGAGGGGCATGGTCTCCACGGCCACTCACTTGGATCAGGTACGAGTCCATCCTGAGAACTGTCAGTGCAAAGTGAATTTCCTGGGCTTAGTTAACACATGTCAAACAAGGAATCTGTCCATTTGGGGATGCAGACCAAAAGTAAAATTTCTGAAAGCTGTAAATCCTATCTACTGCCTATGGACAAAGCAGCAGTAGCCAGTGGGGCTATATTTGGTGCCAGGATGCAGTGAAACCCCACACACAAGCAAGAGCACAATACAGTGGGAAAGATAAATGCACTTCTCTGTGCTAGCTGCACCGCTGCCCAGCATGCACCTGCTGTGCTGAGGAGGAGCAGGCCCCAATAAAGCCAGTGGCCAAGAGTTAGTAGCACATCGTAGTCACTGCTTGACTGCAGATTCAGTAGTCCTCTGGCAGAAGGACCAGGTCACCCCATTCCTCCCCTCAGCTATCAACTTGCACACCTCAAGTGGCAACCACAAGGACTGGCCCACTCTGTGTGTTCACATCCAGAATGTTCCTCCAATCTACAGAAAGAAATGCAGCACTGTAAATCAATCTCAGATGCCAAAAAAATAGTTCTTGTCCAATGCTATCAGGATGCACTGAACTGTGGCAAGGTAAAGGTTAGGCACTGGCCTCTGTTAGTAGAGAACAGTCCAGCCCAGAGAGCCTAGATCAAAGGCAGTGCTTAGAAAATGGAGCAAGGCTGATATGGCTAAGAAGGAAATCCAGGAGGCAGCACTGCCCCAAGCAAAGGGCCTGTAGTCCCGCCTGAGGCTGAGTAACAAGCAAGGCACAGCAGAGGAATAGCTGCCTTTGAGGCCCTAAAATGAACACAAAAGTGACTTACACACCCCAGTATGTATACTCAGAGCACAAGCAGACCCAGGCAGGAAAAGCCTTACTTACAAACTGATGATGACTCAGGGCTTTCCACCTGCAGGTGGGGAACAGGACACAGAGCAGGTAGTGACCTCCTGAGACATCAAGTCTATTCTTGCTGATACTAGCACACTACTACATATAATTCTGCCACAAAGCGCATATGCTTTCTGTACTGTCCTCTTTCTCTGCTCCACTGAAAGGCAATTCAGTGAACAGCGGCCCTTTCCTGAGGGTAGTTACTTAGCCCCACACTTGTAGATACACACATCTTCCCCTTCCTGGCTGCAGAGACTGAGCCAGGAGGGTTATAGTGTTGCCTGGTTCAGGCAGAATTTGCTATCTGAACAAGCAAATTTCTCAGTTTCAGTCAAGTTTGCACCTAGAGATGCCTCATTTTGCTGCAGTTACTCTACAGGCAGGGCTTTACTAGACCGCTTATAGCAATTCAGACTGATCTAACAGGGTCACAAAGCAAGACTTCAGCTTTTCTGCAGCTAATACTTTTCTTTTCTACCAGAAGAAAGGCAGCTGAAGAAATATACAGCAGGTCTGCACAAAAAACTGAGCTTAGAAATTAGTCATACATCTCAGTTCAGCAGCAGGGCTGAGTCCCAAATGCACAGTCTATCCCAGCAGAGCCCTCACACCACCCTGAAATGTGGTTCTCCCAAAAAGGGGAGCTGCGGATACAGGCACAATGACATCAATGTAGGTAGCCAGGGAAGATCTCCCAGCTTCTCCCCTGAAAGAAGCGAGGTACCAGAGTGTAGCATTTTACCTTCTACAGCACAGAAGGAGACGCCAAAAGCTTGGGGGTCCAGTCCCTAGTTTTCATCCAGGACAAATCCCCTTGAGAGGAAAGTCCTGTGAATTCTTGCCCATGAAATAATCCCCAAAACTGGGCGTTGGGACTGAATTGTTTTGCCATTGGTTCACAGAGAGGGCTGCTCTCCCCACCCAAAAATGACCTCTCCTCCCCTTTGCAGCTGTCCTCACTCCAGACACCTGGAACATGCCTCAACATTATTAACTCTTTCTGGGGGTGGCCTACAGGACACAGCTTGGCTTTCTGGAGCCCTTGGGCTGCCACTCTTTGGCACCACTTCCCTCAGTCTGCAAAGACTAGTGGCGGCAAATCTGCAGAGGCCAGGTATTCCAGCGCTAGCACCTTGTAATTCACTGAGAGTGGATTGATGGACTATAAAATGTGAGGAAGCCATCAGTCTGTCCTGACTTCAAAGGCTCTGACCTCCAAATGCACCAGCTGAGAAAGGTCAGTTAGTGGCTCCATTACATGTGTCTCCTTACAAGACGAGACATCTTCCTCTATAGGCTGAAGGGAGGATGGCACTTCCCTAGTCAGTGTTTTGGAGACACCAGGACCTGAAGGCTTAAAGGAAGTTCAAGTTGTCATTGGCGTTTTTTGCCTTTTTTGCCTTTTTCTTTTTTTTGGTTGCTGCAAGGCCCAAGCAAACTCATAATTCTGGCAGCCAGCAGAAATTATGCAATTCTTCTCTCTCTGATGGTACTTCAAAGCACAGATGACACCATTCCTGGAAGCCCCTATTTTGCCAAATGATGTGAAGATATGTCTTCCTGTCTCTTGATTCCTGCAGGCCTGTGATAAATGAGGGACATCTGCACCCTCCCCATCTTTCAAGGGCTGCTCCAAGTCTTCCCTTATTGCTGTGGCAGTAAATGACCAGAGACTGAAGAGCTGCTCAGGTACAAGAGTGACCTGCTGATCGTTGGGCAAATAGATTGCTGATGCCTTCACTGCAGAAGTCAGCACTCACTGTGATTTTTTTTTCCTGTTTACACCCGAACCTGAGTGGGAGAAGGAAGGACCACTTGCACTCAACCCATGCTCACTACACCACCAGCAGTAAGGCTGCACCTCCCTGGGTATAAAGCAGTAGCCCCTTCCCTCAGTGCTGGGCCTGGGCTGACACTGCTGTGGAGCCATGACCTGCCATTGACCACAGTGCTGCAATGGGCACTGCTGAGGCCACAATGGGGGCCATGGACTCAGGAGGCAGGCGGGGAGGTGGTAGGGTGCAGCCAGCAGGTCCAGCCAGGATCCCCAGCCCCAAATTGGAGGGCAGACCTCCCACAGCAGCCACTCCTGAGGCCTTTGGACAAGGAATAGCACCTTTCAAAAACCCTTCACAGAGAAATATCTTGTATTAAAGCCTCTTGGGCTGTCTTCTGCTGACAGCTGCACAGTTTCTCTCTTCTTTTGACTGAAATCTGACAAGTAACCTTCGGAAATTCATGCAGACCCTCTCCAAGCACCAACAGGTTATTTTCTTGCTTCCCCCAGCTGACCCCATCTCTTGCCATGCTGCAGCCCAGGCAAGGTTAAACATGGCACTGGGCCACCTCAAGGACAATGCTGCATGTTCTGCCTAGAAACAACCCCCAAACTGACGCAACTGGAGCTCTACCCATCATACTGCACACAGCAGTGGGGTTCAGGGGAGGGCACAGTGGAAGCCTGCTGCCAAGAGGTGGGAAAAATGTGGCTCTGGAGACATAGGCAGACCCAGTTACATAAGGTTGAGAAACTAGCCAAAAGAGGGTTGAGAAGTGGTGTACAGTGGCATCAGTGAGTTTGTCCTGCTATTACTATGCCTTTCTCCTCTCTCTGCATGACTCCAGTCCTTCTCCAGGTGCTCTCACATGGGGTCTGCAGCCCTCCCCCTGCCTTATTGTGCACAGGGCCTCCCAGGGTTGAAGCATGAACACACAACCCAGCACTCTGTATTCTAGAAATATGGCCCAAGCCACCCTTGCATGGTGCAGTTAAAGAGATATGGTGTAGGATGCATTTCTGCCAGCAAGGCTGCTGGCTGTCTTGACTGTCACACCCTCTGCACTTCACTAGCTCTGACTAGCCTCCCCTCTGTAGTTTGCTCCCCTGTCTCAGCAGCTCACCCCGACAGGTATCTTGTTGCTTACCTCTTCAACTCCCTCTTTCTTGTGTAGCTTGAGCAATTGATTTTTGCCTTTTCCCAGTGGAAAGAGAAAGTAGTGATGGCTTCAATGTTTTCTATGGTACTGCCTTGCTCTGGTACCAGGACTGCCCGGAGTCCCATTTCTGTGGACAGAGACCAAGCCAGCAAGAGCAAGCAGTCCCCTCTTCCAGGCCCAGTTGCAGTTACAAAGCAGGACTGAGAAAGGGCTGCCTCAGGGAAGCACAGACTCAAGCATCACTGCATTGACAAACCTGTCTCTGCCAGGCTGCATGTACCAGGAGAGTTTTGTCTGTGCACCCATTCAGGTTGCACTGCTGCAGGAACAGGCTGCAAACTGGTACTCTGCATAAAAATCCACTGGGGTCAGTAACAACTCACTTTACTAGTTACCCCCTCATATTTTGCTTTTATTTCCAGCAATTTATGTTTACTCCTTTCAGACACTGGTATAGTCCAAACCTGTTCAGGATTTGTGTATAACCTAATCTCTGTTTGGTCTCTGCATTTCTACTTGAATCAGCTTTTAATAACCAAATATGTGATTTTCTTTCCGCCCCCCCCCCCCTTTTTTTTTGGTCAGTTTATTGTTAGTGTCTCATTTAATGAGGAAACAGCAATAAAGCCTCTATGTCTCTCATGAATGCTGTGGCTGTCTGTTGAGTCTTACAGCATCTTCGTAACACTGCAGCAGGTTTTCTGAAATGCAAGGGACAAATCTTGTCTCTTATAGGTCAGGTCACCACATATTCACAGTTAAAGCTGCCTGGTGGTGTGGGCAGGGCTGTTGTGCCAAACCTCTATGTATCTGCATGAGTCTCTGATAAACCATAGTGATGGTTGTGCCTCCAGCAACCTTAATTGCTGAAATGGAGCACAGGACCTGTTACCTCTTTGCATAATCAGAGTAGAAAATCGGCTCAAATAAAACCCCCAAGCTACGTTGTGAAAAGCTGTGCAAACATTTTGCTTAAGGGCCAGAAAGATGGCACAAGCCACCTAGAGTGGCTCAAAGCCAATAACAGAATGCCTAAAAATACACAGCAGCTGTAGTTTATGAATCTGCCTGTATTTAGGATCAATTTTGATTTGATCTCAGAAACAAAAATCTGAAAGACATTGAAATTGCACAGTCTAGTAGAGAAGCCTTAGTCTAGAAAAGTACTCTGTGTACAGCAAGTGGTATGCAGGATGCTCTTGTCACCGACGTGAGCTGAGCTTTGGAAAGCGGAGCACTGCCATCTGGGAGCTGTCTGATCTCTGCACTTCTTTAGGAAGAAGAACAAGGTGGCTCTCACCATGCACAAATGCAGGGCATTGCAGTAGGGATGGGGACACTGCCTAGGCTCCTCTGCAAGCCCTGGGCAGACTGAAAACAACTTCATTAATACACCTGACTTAATGAGCACCATCTCCCATTATTTGCAATTTCCCTCTGTCAAGAAAACTAGGGAATGTAAATAGCAAATGCTTTCACGACCTCCCACAATACCAGTACCTGAAAAATGCACTGCAGCAATCTGGTAGCATCTGTGCTGAGCAAGGTAGACTGCTCTACCCAGCCACCAACCACTGTGGCCTGGGGAGGGGACAGA
Organism: Acropternis orthonyx; assembly: GCA_035583155.1. Lineage (NCBI taxonomy): Eukaryota > Metazoa > Chordata > Aves > Passeriformes > Rhinocryptidae > Acropternis > Acropternis orthonyx. Next base: position 20,850,933 of record JAWWEU010000020.1, on the reverse strand, counting down.
GTTCAGTAGATATGGAGGCCCTTCCTCACTCAGCCTGGATACTGGGTCCATTGCAGGCATGTGAAAGACACAGACTGCACTCCAGCTTCTTGGGGAGTTGGAAGCACTCGTGAGCTACAGGCCCAACAGCCACAATGAAAGACTTGCAAGACCTGTTATGGATGCTGCGAGGAATGTTCCACAAAGTGTGAGTGTTACTGGTTCCTGAGTACGGGCACAGTGAAGAGAAACACCTTGTCCAGACTTGCACTTGTTTACATCCAGGTAAACATTATCCAGGTAAGTGCATATCCTGTGTTTGAGTTATGACTTCAGAGACTTGAGCTGTTGCATGACATGTCATGGCAGCTGTTCCCCAACGACCTTGGAGCCACTGGGACAGTGACCAGATGGTGGGGGTGGGGTGGAAAGGGGCACAGTGGCTTTGTGGGGTGAGATGACGCTATGACCTTGCAGTGGGGGCATGGGCAGCACAAGTACCTCCTTCTCTCAAGAACACAGACAGACCAACACCTTGTAAGATTCAGTCTGAGCCCCAGTGATGGAAACCCAGCATCTGCCTGACTAATCTGCTCTTGCAACAACTGCTTGTCTGTTTACAAAGTGGTGGAGTTGGTGTGGGGGGGGAGAAATACTGTATTTTTTTGTGGGTGCCTGAAACACATCCCTTTTGCTTCAAGCTAAGCTCACTGTTTTCTGACCATGACAACAGCAGATAGAGAGAACAAAATAAGTTCCTCTCTTGACAGCAGCTTTTTACAAATTTGCAGGTTGTTTAGACACCGTGCAAGTTTTTAACAGACACCTGTTATTTCAAATGAGATCACTGCAATCAGTCTTTTCCTCATAGGCTATATTTCTAGAGCTTTCTTTTGTTTTCCTCTGGATCCTCTCCAGCTGATCCACTTACCTCTGGAAACAGAGTGTGCAAGACTGGAGGCCAAACCAGCACTGAAGGGGGGGGGGGGGGCAGAATTTCTTCACATGTCCTACATGTGACATTCCTGTTCATACACCCTAGCAATGTTAGTTTTTTTCGCAACAGGATGACATTGTGGACTTCAGTTCAGTTTGTCATTCACAATAACCTCCAGTTCTTTTCTGCAGTACTGCTGTATCGTCATCATGCTGCACTCATTGTCCCTGTGATTATTTATTTATGTGGGACAATCAATAAATCTGGTTGTGGTGTTCAGCAGTGACTGTGCTGTGGCTCCCAGCTGCCTCACACTGGAGAAATATGAAGCAGTTAATGACTTGCTCCTTCCACTTCAACGTCTAAGTTCCCAGGGAGGGCACTGAACCAGGTCAAAGCTCTTGGTCCATGGCAAGCCAGGCCAGGCCTTTCCCTCCCTTAGAGCAGCAATGACATCAGAAGCAGCCAGAAACAAAAGAGCCAAAAATAAAATATAAAAATTAAAAAGAAGCCAAAACAGTGGTGAAGATTAATATTGGTATCCTTGTCTTCCTGTTGTTCTCTTCTGCTGACTGCTATTTGTTGCACTAAGAATATGAACCCAGAAGATGATGCTGACCAAGCTCAGCTGTGGTTCTTTGAGCAGGAGTGAAGTGACACAAAGCATTTTTTTTATGACTTCTCATTATAGCAACAGAAGTGGAATAAGATTGTCTCAGTTCCACACTACCTCACTTGTTAGCAGCAAACACTCTAGGAAAACACTGAACAGATCTCCAAATCATCAGAGTGATACCTCCTAGTTCTGTCTTTGAACAAGTAATTCCAAGCACAACACAAATCCAAAGAAAGCTTCAGCTCAGGTTGTTGGATGACCAGCAGCAATACTCTGCACAAGAAATACTTATTTCATCCCTTCTTGTCACTTATGATTATTCAGCTTCATTCTTCATGTCACTTTCATGTCAGTTAAAAGCTCTACTAAACCAAATGGCACTGTGCATGATACTCAAAGTTTACAAAGGGTTGCTAAAGCTTTTAAACTTATCCTGTTTTAAACTTATCCTGCAGCAAGGAGGTCTGGGTTCTAGCACATGAACATGAGTGATGCAAAATATCCAGATGAAAAGGTGTGTGCAACAGCCTCCCTGGTGAGCATCTGCACTATCTCCAGCGTCATCGTCCTAAACACCCTATGGTTTCTCCATTTCCTACCCTAGCACACAACTCTTGTCCCCTCTATATGAACTGGGTGTTGAAACAAGGGTTCTTCTGTTTTCATTCTCTCTTATCCTCAAATTAAGTAAATTTTAAGGTGACTTTTCAGATCTCCATTCCACTGTGGAATCAGGTGAAACGTTGAGAAAAGTGTTTTCCTATAGTGCTGTGATGCAGAAGTACTTCAGTTTATAGGCTTCTCACCATATCAGTCTATAGGATTGTCGCTGTTCCTCCTGCAAGGACAGGAGGGTGAAACAATCTTACTGTTGCCACCAGTCTTACAGATGGAGGAAATGTCTGAAGTGGCCTCTAGCAAACAGACACAGAAGAGATCTACTTGGTTCTGTATGGATAAATATAAGGTAACATATCTAAAGAAAATTACCTGAATGTGATTTTCCAGGTCCTTAACTGCAACCTGGCAGCTGCACTGCAAGACAGATCCCAAGGTGTTCATGACTGTATCTGGAGACGCCAGGCTCTCTGCTGGGGCAGCTGAAGAAGCAACAAAATGCTACATGTTGCCAGGACAAGGCAGAGGCACTTGTTCTGATGTGATGTAACCCCCCGGTGCACTTATGTCTTGAGTGCTGCATGGAGGTGCAGTCACTGCATCACAGGATGGGTTTAGGGGAGTTAGGGCAGGTCCAGAGAAAGGCAACGGATACAACGCGGGGAATGAATGGTGACACTGCTGTGCGTGCGAGGAGGGACAAAGAAGCCTGGGACAGGGGTTTCATAAGGTAACAGAGCAGCAGGACCAAAATCTAGAGAGGCATGAGGTGGCAGACAAGCTGAATGAAGAACACTTTCACCAAAACTCACAGCACAGGAAAAAGTGGAACTTGTAAAATTGTGAAAATTTAATTAGTGAAATTTAATCAGTTCCCAATGGGTACTAACACGCACATGTTCAGTGGTAGGTGGGAAACCTCGGGACGTTGTCGCTGCGAGGGGCTGCGGGGACAGCATCTGAGGGGAGCGGGCACGGCTGCGAACACCAGGTGAACCGTGCGCAGGTGCTGGAAGGCCGCGCACTGCGCGCGGAGCCGGGCACGCTCGGACGGGGCAGGGCCGGGTCGGAGTTCCCACCGCCCTCGGCAGGACTCGGCGGGGCTGAGGCCACCACCGTGAGACGGGCGGCCCGAGCCATGGCGGAGCGGGGCTGCTCCGGTGCCGCGCGGGGGGGACACGCCGGGGCGGGCGGACGGTGAGGGCAGCGGGCGGACGGTGAGGGCAGCGGGCGGACGGCCGCGAGGGGCCGGGGAGGAAGGGCCGGGGCCGAAAGGGCGGGGTGGTGGCCACGAGGGGCCCGCGCGGGTCGCTACCACCATCCCCGCTGTCGTCTCCCCTCAGCACCGTGCCCGGAGCAGCGCCGGAAAGGCCGCGGGGAGGCCGCGCCGCGCCGGGGCCGTGGGAGCGCCGCCGCTGCCGGTACCTGCGCACGGGCTGGGGTGAGCGCGGCGGGCGGGAGCCCCTCCCACCGTCCCTCGGCGATGAGCGCCCGGCCCGGCTCCCTGGTGGCCGCCCGGGCCCTCCCCCGCGGCCGCTCACCCACCTTGGCGTCCTCTCCAGCCTGCTGCCAGATGGTGGAGGTGCTGCTCGCCGCGCTCGTCCTCGTGTGCAGCTCCGTGTCCGGCGGCTCGGCGGGAGGATACACCGGCCTCCCCGCCATGGGGGGCATCTACTACTACCACTACGGCGGGGCCTACAGCGGCTTCAGCGGAGCAGAAGGGGAGCGAGCCCAGCAGCTTGACCAGCGTTTCTACCTCCTGAAGCTGCCCATTGCAAGGGCTGCGATGGCCGTGGGAGGGTGTCTTCTGGTCTTCCCTTGTATTCTTATTTTAGTTGGTGTTCTACGGGTACCATGGCATTTCCCAGCATGGCTGCTAATTGAATGCACCCTGGACATAGTGATTGCAGTTGGCACAGTGCCTGCTCTGTATTATTTCTTCCATTCTCTGGTGGGGGTTTATAATTCATCAGTGTGCAAAGAGAGAGAGCAGCTTTATCAAAGCAAAGGCTATCAGGGCTTCTGGTGCAGCCTGCATGCGGCAGAGGTTGCTGTCGGCCTCTTAGGCTGCATGGCCACCGTGGCATACCTGTTGAGTGCAGTCCTGGCTGTCAGAGGGTACAGGACAGTTCACCCACAGAAACAGAAGCCAGGGCAATTATAAGAGCTTTCAATTAATTGCTCCACTCCAGTAATGGTCATGATTTTTGCTAGTCTCCTGAGATGTATGCTTTCCTTGCTTCTGGGCAGTGCAGCCTTAATGCTGCAGTAGAACACACACCAAGTGAGCATAGCTCTAAATATGGTAGAGTCATGCTGTTCCTAACTTAAATTTAGATTATTGAATTATTAATAACTCAAAGCAAATCCAGTGGTTTGTCTCCTGCCTCATAGGTAGCCTTTCCATCCCATTGTTCAGTGTCCTCACTCCAGTTAGTCCTGACACTACATGCTTCTGCTGATGAACAGCTTTGTGTAGCCAAAACCATCTTCACAAAAGGCACGTGACTTCACTGAGAACAGAGCTTTTAAATACAAGTGATTGAGGCCCATCGTTGTGGCAGCTAAATATTGCTTCTTGTAGGTCTCTTGGAATTAACAGGACAGCATGAACATGGCATTTATAGGGCCATCAAAAAATCCTGAAAAAAACAAAAAATGATGGATACATTTGGCATAACTTGTGACACAATGCCTTTTCAAACTCTGGGAGAGGGCTCATTTTTGTATGAAATGGTCTATGTAGCTTGTATACAACCGTTTTGCTCCAAAAAGATGCCCTGAGTTGGGATAATCAGGCAAAATCTTTTAAGAGATCAAAGGAGTGGCTTAATGTACAAGTATATTGTTTTCAAAATACATTTTTAATGCACAGGTTGGGGAAATGAGATGCTGCTCTTCTGGTTTTGTTTTGTTTTTTTAAAGACTATTATAGGAAATTTGACTGGGAAAAGTAGCACTAGAATCACCAAGTTGTGTTTCAAAATAAAATGTCACTTCAGAGCAGTGCCCACTCTGAGCGTTGTTCATATGAGAATGGAACCACCAGTCTCACAGACCAGTTCTGCCCATAGTAAAAAACCTAAACATGCCAGAAACGCGTTTTGCCTTGGACACATTGCCACTTTCACTGGCACCAGTGACTAAATCCTCACAATTACCAAAACCACAGAACATTGTTGGAACTAGAGGCAGGAAAGTAAAACAGATGCCAAAGAGAAACTGCCAGGTGCTCTGGGGTTTGTTTGATTTCTTCCACTTCTTAGTAGCTAGATGCATCAAGTGTCTCAGCGCAGGGATTTATGTGGACAGCCCACTGTGGTCCTGTTCCTGCCAACATTTCTGTATTTCCCCTTGCTGCAGTTACTTCTAGAGAGCTGTAACAGTGCTATTTAGAGCAAGTTCACAGGGCAGGATTCCTCTAGCAGGCAACAGAAAGCTGCCTCACTCATTGATATTATGAATTCCACCCTCAGTGTTCTTCGAGTAGCTTTTGTATGGAAAGCTGATCAGTGAAGTAGCACACGGAGCTCAGGAGAACTTGCAGCACAGCTGCTGCTAGACACAGCTACCTTTGACTGGGATATGGCAGAAATTCTCTCCAGCACAGTAACAGAATCAGAATAAACTGTTAGATGAAAGTAAAAATCTTTATTGCTAAGTCAGCCGAAAATTTGATGCAAAAATATTCTTTCTTCCTGAACTGCTCTATACATCTGAATAAAGAATCAATGGACTAGTGTTTTTCAGCAATCTAACATCATTTGTCTCTCCAAAGCAATATGAACATAGGCCACAGTGCTGAAGGTGCATTCACTGGACAACCTACTCCACACACAATAAAACTAGGGATTGTTATAGGTGCATGCTAGAGTGGGATACAGAAAATACTCCCCTTTTTAAAACCAAAAAAAAAGTGAAAAAAGATAATAAACAGTTGGTGCACTGCAATATTTCTTTAACGTGCTGGGTCATATGAATCAAGTTTAAAAAAAGGCAACATTTTAAATTGTGAAAAAAGAGGAAAAATACAGTTGAGTCTTCAGACAGCAAAAGAACAGCAGACAATGATTGCACAGAACCAAGGAGGTGATACTACTGCCTTTGACACAGGACATGAAAGCGATCACCATCTGGAAGGAGTGCAGAAGCTCTGCAGGTCCAAGGCCTTAGGTGTGGCTGAAGGTCCTGTGTACTAGGGAAAGGATCTCAGACTTCACAGCAGCCTGTCCCCAAGAGGGAGAAATACTTGCTCCTTCTTGGAACAGGATTTTATCTCCCATCTAACTGAGGATTCTGGTTTGGAGAGAACAGTCTGTGATCCTGCCTTCATTGGGCCTATTCGTGGTGCTCAAAGCAACTTGGAGGATATCCGTTATCCTGAACACCTGGGCTCCAACTACCCATTACTGAATATAAACCTTTATGGGTTCCTTTTGCAGACGCCTTTTTTGGACAGGACAGCACAAACAGGTACCTTCAGGATACCTCTCTGTGAGGGTGCTCATCACAGCCAGAATTACTGAAGAGATGGACCAATGAGCTTCCCAATTTCACTTGGCTGTGGCTGCGTGAGCATGGCAGGGCTGGCACTGCTCAGCAGGGACAACAGCCTGATGACCCCAAGCTGAGAACCTCCCTCTAATAGCAAGTCTCTGAATGAATGGGGTATTCCCAGTGAAGTGGCTATGTGGGAATGATGTATCTGTGCAAGACCCACAAAAAAAATGGGAGAGAGACACTAGAGAACAGGAAGAGAACTGGGAAAACACTATATCTCTTGCTATGAGCGCTTCAATAGACTCAACCATTCATACCTCTTCCACCTACAGCAGCGCTCCTCAGGAGCTTGAAAGCTAAGGTAAGTAAGATAGGGAAGACACAGAGGAAAGCACTCTGTTCTATGAGTTGTCCTCACCAGACAGTTGAAGATAACCCAGCCACACCACTGTCTGACCAACGTCAGAAAAAACCCGCTTTTTAGGATGACAGTGACCTCGAAGCAATGTCTCAACACTTCTAACCTTTTATTAGAAAATCCAAGACATTTGCATGAAAAAACGATGCCAGTGTCTTTGCTGACACCCAAAACTGGGAAAAAGTAGCATTTTTTTGTGATAAACAGCCACCATTTTTAATGCATTAAAAAGATTTTGGATGAATGCAGAAAAAGCTTCACAATGCTGTGGCTGAAGTGGTAAAGGAAAAGCTTAATCTTCAGAAGAAGCACATGGAAGATATGCAGAAGCTGCTTGAGGACACCAATGCTCACCTTAGCCAAACAGAGGAAGATTATTTGGAACAGGTAAAGCCACCTCAGGCTGTGCTGCCCAGACTGAGACAAACAGTTCATAATACCAGGTTAAGCAGAGAAATTTGTAGACTCTACCTAGAGTGTAAGGAAGGTAACAAGCCATGTCTTCCATGGCAATTCACACCCATAGAAAACAGGAGCTGGTTGTATTAAAACTCTCTTTCTGCTTCAAAATGAGAAACGGCACTGGAGAAAAAGTCTAAGCAGGAATTCCTTGTGTTCCATTCTGCCACTACCATGAAGAAGAGCAGTTCAGAGATCTGCATGCTTCATTGCAAAGCTGTTTTCCTTAGTCCTTCAACACTGAGCTAAGGGAGAGCCATTCATTACTGACTCCTTGTGGAAACTCCACACAATGCTACTGGTTCAGACTGGCAAGGACACACTGGACTTTCCACATCAGCAAAAGAAATAGAGACCTGATTCGCATTAGCATCTGCCACTCTCGGAGTGTAAGGTTTGTCACAGTCTTACTCAGAAAGAAGGGTTTCTGCATCAGTCCCATACCAGACAGAGGCTGCTCTGCAGCCCTTTCAGGTATAAGAAAGTGTTGGGCTAGGCACAGATATATGGTAAAGTTATCACCAGTGACGGAATCAAAAGTTGTAGTCAAATACATTGGGATGAGCCTTTTCTGCCTATTTATATGATGAGAACATGAAAGAAATTTGGAGTTTAGCATTTCACTATTTTTCTGCTGTGGTTTCTCTGCCTAAGGGAGATGCTGTTGTTTCTATGATTCTAAGAATTAGTTTCAATTTCCAGTTCCAAATAAAATGGGCATTTAAACAACCAAAAACTCTGTGAGTTTAAACTTTGGAAAAAGTTGTGTTGTTTCATGATTACATTACAACTAGCACAAAGTATATCCTTAAATGTTGTCCTCATACCTGGTAAAAATACATTTTTTTTCCCAGTGAGAAGAAATTCAAAGTGCTTTGAAATTTTCAGTAAAACTCCATTAGATTTTGTCAAAAGATCTATATTGACATTGACAGCATTCTACAAGTAGTCTGCACAGTATTTCCATCTGAGTAAGGCTCAAATTTGATCCTAAAATAGACAACTCAAGATCTCTTCAAAAGAAACTCTTTTCTTCATAAATACAATTAACAAAGAAGAAAAGGCACTAGCCCACATTACAGTCAGGATTACTGCACCACTGACATGACCAGGGCAGCTGCTGTCCAGCTCTATCAGCAAGGAAGACAGATATGTATGTTACAGGGGCAATGGTCTCCACAACCCTTACAAAGGTGACAACACAGGCAGCCAACTTTACACTATGCACCAAAAATCCTACTGTAAACACAATACATCTGAGTGTAGACTGGCCTGTTCACCATTAGTGGGACTGCTTTAAACATCTTTTTCAGTGCTGATAAAGATGTTACTAAGATGAAAAGTTCTATTTTAGCTTTTGTACTGAAAGCTATGCAGGAACAAGTATGCTTTCACCTTGTTTGTGGCCAAATTGGGCATGTACCATGAAATACTGGGTGCTGTGAATTTGGAATATGACTCCTGTTTTCAGAGGCAAGTAAAGACACTGTAGCTCACAGTGCAGATCTTTGTGTTGGTGGAACAGAGCACTGGATGGATGCTGCAGATCAGCCCCACTGCTCACCAGCCCTGGGAGCAGCACAGTGCTACTTCCAGCTTGGCTCCCCTGACTGAGCACTGAGACAAGAACGAGCTCCTGGGCTTATCCCGTATCTTCTGGATACAGAGAATCTCTACTCTGAAGCATCCATGATGGAGGTGGCCAAGTTGCTGATGAATTGGGTCTGCACTCTGCAGTGAGCAGTGGTAGCTCTACACATTACCTTAATTAACCAGTCCAGTGCTGATCTTTCCTATACTGTATATAAAATGCATCACTTGGCACCTGCTTATCACTCAGCTATGTATTTTCTCATCCTGCACAGGATGATCCCATCATAACCCTCACTCTTCCTGCACTAGTGCTGACCAGAAGACTGGCATCCCAAGTCCTCCACTGCCCTAACAGAATCCATCAGGCAAATGCTCCAACATACCTACTGTGGAGTGCTTTCTCCCCTAACCTTAAATACTAAAGTGCTGGGCTGAAGGGGAGAACAACAGCTTAAGTGCAATCAATAAAAGTGCTTGCAATTAATGTAGGAAACCATTCTTAGGTCAGCTTCACTGCAACTGGCTGTATTCTTCCAAGGAATAACAAAAGTCAGATGTTGGAGGGGAGGGCAGAACACTGCATCAGAAATATTCACAGGACTCTTAACACTGTATATTTCCCCATCAGCAGCCTCCTCATCCCAGCCACACATGTACACCAGCCTTTCCTGCAGAGCTGGCAGAACCTTAGGGTTTAAGGAGTTACAGACAGTCCCAGTGACAGAGCTCAGCTGCTGGTCTGAGTGCTCATAAAATAACTGAGACTCTGCAGTGAAAAGTGGACAGCCTAGACCCTGGCACTCCTGATTCTTCCTCGACTCCATTAAGGAAGCAGCAGGTGCCTGTACTCCTTGCAGATCCCCGTTCTGCTTGGAGGGCAAGACAGCCCTTTTGGAAGAGCTTCCTGGGACAAACAACACAAGAGTGGTACTCATAGGGTTACAAAGCTGTGTCAAACTCCTCTGGCAGGGGTGCTGCATGTTCCTCTTTCAGCTCCTGATCTGCTCCATTCTCCTGGTGCTGCTTCATTTGTTCCTTCACTTCCTCTTCCAGATCAGGTGGCACCACAAACTGATCTTCCGGCTCCATCTGCGATGGAGCAGCAAAATAACCCGTCTTCTTCTTGGGTGCCTCTGTGGCTACTTCGATGAGGTTGAGGCTCTCCTCCAAGGGCACTATGGAGCCATTGGAAACCTTCTTTCCATAAAGACAACATGTGGAAAGAGATTTTTGCAGTTCACACTTTTCCTTGACCCCTCTCTGCACAGTGTTGCTGTTTACGCTATTCTGTCTCCGAATGATGAGGATGAGCCCAGAGTCATCCTCTGGCCCTGGAGCAGAGGAGCTGTACTCTGCAGCAAGACATTCAAACTCCAGGCCCTTTCCTTTACAGCAGTGGATGTCCACCTCTACCTCCACCTTACTGCCATTTGTCATCACACCTTCCACAGGTTGTTCATCATCGCTATCCAGACCATTGTCAGACTGGTTGCTAGAGAAGGTGGCACTGGAAGGCTGGCGCTGAAAGATGCTTGGGGGTGGCACAGGATGTAGGCTGCAACGTCGTTCCTGTCGTGGTAGCAAACTGCCATCAAGACCAACAGCGCTGTGTTCATCTGAAGCAGTAGAGCCTACCTCACTACTGACCTCGGAAGCAGACAGTTCACTGCCAAACTCTGAAGCAATTCCACTGCTAGATGAAGGTGTTGCTGGCTTGGTGGTGGTGGAACTAGATCCGCCAGGACCTGTCAGAGTGAGGCCATGCATCTCACACGTGCAGTTGTCCTCACCGATGTTCAGACACACCACCATTGCACCTACATTGTCTTGGCAACCATAGCTTTGGGCTAAAGTGCAGAGTTTCTTTGCAGCAGCTAGTGGGTCATGTAGGTGCCGCACGGCTGAGACAGCCTCTGCATAAGAAAGGTGTTCCCAGAGAGCTTTGTTCCCTAGAAGTAGCAGCTCATCTTGTACAGTCAGTGGAATTGAATTGACATGTGGTTTGGGTAGGATCCAAGGATGTAGGTACGTGCAGCCCAGCATCCGAGTACAGCAAGTCACACCATTGACCTTATTGTCCTGCAGACAAGAGAAACAAAGTAGTAGCATTGGATGTGCTATTAGATCATTTGGAGAGCAACCTTTCTCCTGTCCATATGCTGGTTTGGAGCCTTGAGAAATGCCAATTACACAGCTCCACTATAGGAGAAAGGGATCTAGGTGCAGGTACTACAGCAGACATTCACTGTACCTGATCAGCAGGTACAGTAACCCCCATCACCCATGCTGGTGATAACACACTTTTACCCCACAAGACTTTTTGTGGCACTCTAAAAAACTGCAGCAGACTCCTCTGAAATGTGCAGACCACCAGCAGCATGCTGATCAGAGAGTCTCACTCACAAGTCTTACACAAAACATACTTCTTTCAGTATGAGTGAGATAGTGGCTTTTGACTTTCTCAGTGCAAGGCAGATTATTCAGACATTAAATGATTTCCGTGTATTATCTGAACTATTTCGCTCTTTATTAACATGTAACTGCATGTTGAAGTGTGGACACTACATCCTGAGGAAGAAAAGAAGAAGTAGGTATCTCACACTGTTTCTGTAATCTGGATGTATTACCCACTTCTGCTAGATGGTCTCCTGCCCAGCCTGGCAGTGATCTCTTGGCTAGAAAAGTGCCCACAGTCCCTTTCCAAGTCAGTGCATATAGAGCACACAGCTTCCCCAGTGTTTTGAATTTAATTTCAGTGTTCTTAATTTCTATATCCTCTGGGTGTTAAGGTTGCTGCTGTCGCCAAGTATTAAAATCCAGCAGAGGACAAATGCAGGGAGGTCTCCTTAGACAATTATTTCACGTTTGTTTTTCAAAATCCATTAATGAGCCAGTTTCTAAAGCATTTAATGTGCTACATTGATCCCACAGTTATTTTCAGAGTGCTATGGTGCGGTGTTACAGCACTTTGCAGAGCTATAACACAATGACAGATTTTCCCTGTGAGACACACTTCTAACAACTTGATACTTCTTAAAAGACTCACTGAGCATAAAACTAAAGTAACTGGCGCTGATTTCTCAAGATCTTTACTGAGGGTGTATTTCTCCAGTTCTTTGGAACTTCCCTGTTATTTCTAAGTTTTTAGAAAGTTAACCTTTACAGAGTTCTCCAGAAATAATTTTAATACTTTTGCATAAAACCAGTCATCCTGTACCTGCAGTTCTCAGGCCATAATGGGTATTTTAGAAACATGTAATTTTGAACAGATAATCAGCAAAAGAAGCAGAGCAAGAAGCACCAGACAAGTCGCTCAGACACCTTCATGTCACCCTCTCCCCTGTGGTGTTAGGCTGGCAGCAGAACTCATGTATTTGTCCGAAGCTTTTATGGGAGGGTGGAAGCTGAAGTGAAAAGGGTCCAAACCAACCTCTGTTATAATGGCTTTTTGCTCCTTGACCCTCCTGGCTTCTTCTGGACATTGTTCAAGGCTGAAGACTTTGGAGAGAGGCAGTGGTTTTCCATTTCGGCACAGAATGGCTTGGCACGTCCCCACATTGGCTACTGTTAGAGAAAAGTTGCTGGCTGGATCAGCCACCTCGTGACGAATATAGCACAGGACAGCAGAGGAACCCAGCTTCTGCCCAGCCATGCCCAGCTTCCTGTGGGAGGAGATGTAGGAGGCTCCAGACTCCATTGACAGGCATCCTGAAAGGCTGCCTCACCCCACCTAATACATTGATATACCAGTTTGCTCAGGACCAGCTTGCTCACTGTCCTACCTGTGGGAGACCAAGAAGGTGTTGGACATGAATGTGGTGTCTGACTGCTGTACCTCCTCCAGGAGCACATCAGCCATGGTGCATTGCAACAAGCGTGGCAGTTCTTCGTTCCTGTCACCATCAAACATACCATACACAGCCTCCACCCCCTCTGCAAAGCTCCCCAGTGCCACGGATGACACACACAGCCTGTTAGAAAAACATACAAGCAAAGTTAATATATCTCAAAAGATTATATAGCCCCCAAAACCACAGCCATCAGGCACCTTGCTGTGAGTGCCATTCTCACAGGGTAGCAAAGCCACTGTCCCTACATTCACTGCCCTGGGAGATGTATAGCTACAGTTTATTATTGGAACTCCCAAACCCTCTCTTGACCGCATGCAGGAGAGGGCAACAGGCACAGCCAGAAAAAGCATCTCTGCTGGAGTGGGAAGGAAAGTCCAAGTATCCCAGAATAAGTGTGAAAATTGAGAGACAACGTGGAGGCTTGAGTTACCAAAACTTAGTAAGAGATCTGGAGAGACAAAGGGATGGGTAAGCTCTTGGGCAAAACAGGTCTGCATGAGTGCTCAGCAGCGCACGCTGCCCAGCACCTGATAAGACAAAGTGCCAGCACCCAGCAGACCACCATACTCACTTATTTCTTTGGCCTGCCATCTCAGCTACTCCATGACTCCAGAAGGAAGAAGTGAGCGCCGAGTCTGCCGCAAGGGAGGGCTTAGCATCAATCTTCAGTGTGGTAATGTGACTACAGAGAGAACAGAAGTCATGCACTTCTAGATGGTGCGAACAGTTTGTGGCCATAGGACCTTGTCCAGTCCAGAGTTTTAGACAGCAGTTTGTGGAAAGAACTGCATCAAGGAGAGGAATTTAAGGTCTTGGCCTTCTGGAGATGTCTGGCTGCTCATGCTGATGCCTTCAGATTTTTATATATTTGTAGATTTTAATATAGCTGTATAGTTTCTCACACTTAAGGTAGAAGCTGATAGTTTCTAGACCCCTTTCTCATGGTTTGTGCCATATTCTTGAAATTCTGTTTAATGTTCTTTTCAAGTAAAGAGACAGCTGGGAGAACTTCATACCAACTGAAAAATTGCTTGCTTTGATGTTTTGGACCCAGACTTTTTCTCACCTACAGAGAGAAGTCTCAGCTGCCTGAGGCAGGGAACATTAAACACTATGCACTTTACTATCCCATTTCCTCTCCTGGGAAGGGTCATCCTTCTCCCTGTGCAGGTCACTAATGAGTTGACATCTCAATGACTCACCTGAAGGTATCCAGTGTCTTGTGTTCTAGCACCAGGTTTGTGTTTCCACTCAGGTCCAGCTCTTGCAAGGCACCCGGCAGTGCCTCAGGGATTAGGATTTCAGTTAACTCATTGCAGCTCAAGTCCACAAACTGCAGTAGCAACAAACAGCACAATGACAAAGAAAATACTTTGTTGTGTCATGTCATCAGTTACTCCAGTGCTCCTTATAAACATCATACAGCCCTGTTACTGATTGTTTCCCACACACAGGTCATGAAAATGGATCTGACTTGTCAGTAGAAGAATGATTTATAAACAGCAAAGCCTTATAATTTGCAATAGCCAAGGCTCCAATACTGAAAGACCGGTCACACTGAAAATAAAAGAAGGCCTCTATATTCAAACCTGCCTAGCTATAATAACAGTGCCCACTGTGTCAAATGCCAGAAAACAGAAATTCCAAGTCAGAGACAGGGTAAAGGTGAATGGGTGATGATCTTTGATCCGACCAGAAAGGTAATAGACCTAGAATGCATATTCTGTGCCCTGTTCTCAGGTGGATCATGAAAAATCACAGAACTGCAGAACGGTTGGTGTTGGAAGGGACCTTAGAGCTCATTTCCTTCTACCCCTTGCCACAGGCAGAGACATCTTCCACTAGACCAGGTTTCTCCAAGCCCTGCCCAACCTCACCTTGAACACTTCCAGGGATGGGGCAGGCACAGCTTCTCTGGGCAACCTGTGCCAGGGCCTCACCACCGTCAAAGCGAAGAGTTTCTTCTTAATATCCCATCTAAACCTACTATCTTTCAGTTTAAAGGCATCCCCCTTGTCCTAAGTCCCTCTCCAGCTCTCTTGTAGACATTTTAGGTACCGGGTGGGGCTCTAAGGTCTCCCTGGAGCCTTCTCTTCTCCAGGCTGAACTCTTCTAGCCTGTCTCCATAGGAGAGGTGTCCCAGCGCTCTGATCATCTTCTTGGCCTCCTCTGGACTCACTCATAACAGATTCATGTCCTTCCTGTGCTATCCTCCCTAGAGCTGGAGGCAGCACTGCAGATGGGGTCTCACCTGAGTGGGGCAGAATCCTCCCCTCTCCTGCTGCCCATGCCTCTGGGATCAGCTCAGGGTGCAGGGGGTTTCTGGGTGCCAGAGCACATGGCTGGAGCATGTAGCCCCGAACCACGTAAAGCATCTGCACTTGACCTTGCTGGGATCTTCAGTTTCTCTCCTAGCAGTTACTCTTCATTTTCTGAGCATTCCCCTGATATGTCTTTATCTTCTCCACATGAATACCTGAATACGGGGCAAATGCAGGATCTCCGGAAAGATGCTGATTTCATTAGAGTGCGCAATAAGTGTATGAAGTAGCTTGCAGTTTGCAACTGTTGTAGGAATTGTTTTCAGTTTGTTGCCACTCAGATTCAGTTCTTCCAAGTGTTCCAGCTTACTAAGTTTGCTGAAAGGTAAACAAAAAAATACTGTGTCTTACACAGAAGAAGGTGTCACTTTCTGAAGCTGCAGATGAGGTATCCATGGACACTGCCCTTTACGAGCTACTTTTCTGATTTACTGACAGGAGACCAAAAGTCCTAACAGATGCTTTAGTAAGTGTGCAGGGTCCCCACACCTGGCTTGGATTTCTACAACAGACAGGCCTCCTCACCATCACTGCTGAAGCTGCAAAGACATACCACCCTATTCCCACAACTAGGTGTATGCCTTGGTCCCTCTGGACAGCACCACAACTAGAAGGACAGGAACCTCTACAGACAACAGTACCCTGTACCAATCTCCCTTAACAAGCTTCTCCTCACTTTGTGCGTAGAAACATCAGGCTTTTGTCATGAAGCCACAGGGAGAGCATCTTGCTCTGCCTTTGGCTCCCATACAATCCTGAGGAGCACTGTCTTGCCCAGAAGCCTCACTGACTTACCTTGCGGGGAAAGTCTGCAGGTTGTTGTTTGCCAGATGCAGGATCCGTAAGTTTGGGTGTCCCACCAAGACAGGGATGCACTGGTCTGTGAGGTTGTTATTGGTCAAGTACAGCAGTTGCAGCACGCTCAGACTCTCCTCTCCCACATATGCGGAGGGCAAGGACTCCAGGCTGTTTGCAGATGCATTCAGGTACCTGAGGCTAACCACAGCAAGTGCAAAAATCAGACTTCGCATCATTCAAACCACTCCATTAACAGCAGGAAAAGGAGCTATACAAATGCCAGTGTGGACAGCAGCATTAGACAGAAGGCCAGACAACAGTTTTAACAGCCCTACTCACATTAGGAGTTACAAGTCTACTAATGACTTATTAGCTACATAGCACAGTGGAGGCAACACAGCATTTTACAGTAAAGAGCGAGTACTGAAGAGCTGTGGGTAATACTGGTGGAAGTAGACAACCTTTAGTCAGACTCTTTAAAAGCAGGTCTAACTCCTGTCTGAATAGACAGTTATGAAGGGTTGCTCATTTGTAAAGGCCTCTTTCATTGTTCTCCAGTGACCTGATGTACTTTCTGCTGCAATATCTGAAAATCTGTCTAGTTTCCTTCCTTTGCACCTGAATTTATAACTACTTTTAAAGACAAAGCTCTTCAGGCCGTAACATGATCTTAGAAACAGCCGCAACTGAAGCTAATTCTTCAGCTGGCACTTGGGTTAGGCAAACCTGTGTTCCTATAATTAAACAGTAACATGGATTGATTCCTTCAAATTAGCTTGATAGCTTTCCTAATGGCACCTGAATTACCTCCTCATAAAGGGCACACCTTGTTATCTCTTATGCAAAGGGCACCTTGCAAGGACAGTCACACAGGTGCCACTTCAAGCCTTTATGGCAACAAAGGATAATGCAGATAAAAGACATTTGCTACTGACACTTACTTCAGAGCCTTGAGAAAGAGTGTCTCTGGGAGTTTAGTCAACAGGTTGTGTTGAAGGTCCAGCACCTCCAGTGGAATGTGTTCTAGAAGAGGTGGAAGGCTGTGCAGATGATTGTGCCCCACCATCAATTTCCGAAGGCTCAAGCTGCTGCTGATCCTAGAAAGACACAGGGTTTTCTATTTAACTTGATTCACTTTTCTTGACATTCACAGAGTGGTAAAGGTAGTATTTAGAGAAAAATTAAAATACACTGATCCATAAAATGTAAACAATGACAAAGCAGAACAACATACAGGGTAAGATGCCTCAGTCACTCTGAATGCTTGGAAGCGTATCTACATTTCCCTCTATGCTACTGCAGACTGGTGTTTTGTGATGCAGGTCTGTTGGTGTGCATGTGCCCAGCATTCTCTCAGGCAGACAAAGAAAGAGAAGTCACAAAGGATGGCTTTAAATGCCTGTTTTCAGCTGCAGGCAGAAAGAAGTGCTTCCTGGTACCAACCTAAATCCAGAGCTTTAACTAGCTGCTTAGCACACCTGTATTATTTTTGAGGCAGTAAATTATTCTTTGCATAGCATACTTAAAATGTGGTCTCTTTCATCTATTGATATGGCTAAAATTCTCTTCTAACTTCTCGTTATCGCATCCTTGTTGTATCATTTTCTTGCTTTTGATGTACATCATTTTTCTGTGACAGTCATTAGAATGTCACTGCTGATCCATTTCTGTGTCTCTTGTTTTAACTTCTTCAACCTATGCTCTGCATTTCTTCCCTGTCACCCACTCCTTCATTCCATTTTAATACAGCTTACCCTAGACGCTGTGTCATTCATCACACTTACACCCCCACCAAACACCCCTGTTAGAGCTGAGAACATTTGTGCTTTGCTTCTTCCCAGGATATCCTCCATGCCTTGGAGAAGTCATAAATATCTGCAAAACTGTATTAGTTCCTGGCTCTCTTATACCACATTTATGCAGAAACAGAAAGGGAAACAGGGAGAAAGGAGCTGGTTGATGGTGTGCTGTGAAAGCTACCTTTGAGATCAGCTGTATTGTCCCTTTGTGGTAATTCCCTATCAAAGGTAACAGACAAAATTTCTGTACATATTAGGATCTCACCTATGATCTATGTTCACAGACACTGTGGTAATACAAATAAATCATAGCAGCGTGTTCAACGTAAGGTGCAAACAGCTGCAGTAGCAGCCAAAGGCACAGGATGGAATTACCTGGCCACTGTTGTTCAAGAGGCTGACCTAGAAGTTGGTTCCTTCCAACACTTGAATACAGAGTATTTTTGATGCTGCATAGATAAAGGGGATTATATCTCTGTGCAACAAGGAATAAAGCAACTGGAATAGTACTGCTTCTCTCTGTTCCCAGACAGCCCACTGTAGAAGAAAGCTCAGCTCTGTTTACGAAGGTTTGCTGACCTTGATGGAAGCTCCACAAGGAGGTTGTGGCTCACATCCAAAACTTCCAGTTTCTTTGCTTCACAGGCCCAATCTGGGATACACTGTAGTTGATTGCTAGGAAAAGCAAGTGGGAAAAGCTAGGGACCAGCATTACATATGGAACACACCTTGTTTGAATGCTGCATGACGTTAGTGACAGCCAAACCAAAAACAACAGGCAAGAAATGAACACCAGCATCCAAGTTAGTCACGCAGAATTTATCTCATAGCTAAGCTGTGTAATGCAAATGAGTTGGTGCATGACTTCGGAAGGCATCCTGTCTTACAGGTCTCACCATGCTGCTTCAAGACATAGGCAATGAAACCAACAGCAGAGATCACTGGCAGCTACTCTAAATGTTCGCTCCACAGATCTCCACCATTCAGCCCAGTAAGCTGCCACAAGTACAGTGGTTCCTGCTTGGCTTCTTTTTTTCTGATCACGGCCTGCCAGTCACCTGGACAGGTCATACTGATTCAGAGGAGCTTCTGGTCTGGGACACTTTCATCATTCTTTAGTGCTGGGCTTTGAAGTTCTATTGTGTTTAATTGCTCTCAACTCTTTTAAAAAAGCTTAAAACTTCCCAAAAATTTTACTAGACACAGCAAAGGTGTCCAGACACTTGCTTTAAATTCTGTGCTGTATGGTCACTTACTGAGAGAGTTCTAGAGATGTCAGTTGACCCGGAACTGGATAAATATTGACAGCTGTCAGACCTGATGAAGTAAAGCAAGTAAGTATGATTTCAGAGCTTCAGAGAGAAAACAGCACAGAGAAGCAGCTTAGCTATCAAATGAGACTCAGTCTTTCTTTATGGAGACTCCGGGATCTGTTGATCCTTCCTAACACAGAATTCACACTTCATACATCTGCTGTATGGCACTACAGCATCTCACTATCCCATTTCTCCATCTGTCACACAGGGCACCAGAACAAAGGAAAACTGTACATTTCTTTGTGGGCTCCCAAACAGGTCTCACTGGAAATGAATTCTTTGGACAGTAACTCAACACCACAACCTCCCTGCCATTACACAGCCTGTGCACACACATACATATGTGATCCCTAGGAGCTAACCTCAGAGAACCCATTACATATGGTCTTGCCACAGTAACATCAGCATAAGTATTTTTTTATGTGTGGGAGAGGTCAAAAGGCTGTTTTCCTTTGCTCCCAGGGCTTAAGGGGAGAAGGCAGGTGAAGAAGACAGAGACATACAGTTGCTGTTGGCATAGAGGGCCCGAAGGGAGAAGCCACTCAGTGTCAGCTCTTTCAGCTTATTCCGCTCGCAGTGCAGCTGCTCCAGGCTGCCCAAGGAGCTCAGATCCAGATCTGTCATCTGATTGTCTCGTAAATCCATATAAGTCACAGATTTGTTCCCCTCCAGAGTGTCAGCTGCTGCTCTCTTCAGGTTGTTCAGCCTAAACACTCAGAGATGAGTTAAAAAGTCAGGAAATAGAACACTGGACATCAGTAAGAAGAGAGAAGAAATAAAGGGAAAGGAAGAGTTGTGCTGAAAGCTAACACCAAAGGTGAGCAGAGCAAAATGTGTGAGGAGCAGTGCTGAATTTCAGGCAGTCAGTAAAAACAAAAACATTTCCTTTGCCCACACTACCATGTGTAACCATTTTACTCAATCCCCGATTTCTAAGAGATTCTGAAGAAAGATTCAGTCTTGGAAACAGAAGCCAGGCCAAGGGACAGCTACTTTGCACTGACATGTGAAGCTAATGCATAGAACAGATACTAGACTGCCTTGTCACAGCAAAAAGCTCTTTGTCCCTTTCTGAGAGCACTTCAGTTGGCAGCCTGGAGAATCAGCACCACGTCTCTAGGGCAGGGAGGCAAGAAAGGGAAGGAGAGATCAAAGAGCTACCAAAGCTCAGGGTAACTAGAGGGTTGGGTCACATACAGTGCCAGGCACTGCTCAGTTAGTCCTGATTTTCCAAGTGGATTCTGCACACCTTCAGAAACAGAACTCTCTAAAAGCTAAAGAATCAGTAAGACAAAAAACTGCACCCAGTTTAGTGCAAAATGTAGTAGAAATGACACAGCTTCTCTGCTGCAACTGAAAAGCAGCAATCTGTTTTACAGACACCTGCAAGCTTCTCCCCTTACCTCAGGTCCACGCTTTTGATGTGACTCATATGGTTCAGCACTGCCAGGTCCAAGGTCTCAAGAAGGTTCCCTGCCAGGGCTAGTTTGTCTAAGGCGATGAGTTTCTCACAAATTGCTGGCAGTTCACAGAAGTTATTGAAGGAAAGCCCAAGACAGCTGAGCTGCTGCAGGTTTCCCAGCTCTTCTGGTAAGGATGTGAGAAAATTGCCATCAAGCCAGAAGGTCTGGAGACTGCAGCAGCAAAAAAGAGAAAGAAAATAATTCCGTAAACAGTAGTGAACATCACATTTAGTATTTTCAGTGAGTTTTCTTGTATAGCTGGCTGGTCTCAGTGTGATTATTTTTTAAAGATACCTAACAGCTAATTTTATTCTTATACACAAAGTTACTGAAGTACTTCTATCATGCATGTAATAGGCTTGGAACTGCATATATGCAACATCAAATAGTTCCTAAATTATTTTGGAGGTAAACTTCCAGTTGTGCCAAAGATTGTAAGTTAACACAAGCAAAATACAGAACAATACTTATGCTGTAAATGGAAGTTATTTACTTAATTACTTGGTTTTCTAAAAATAGCACAGTTCAATTACAATACCTACCACAATAACACACTGGTAGCAGATTTTTACGTTCTAGTTGTCTGTTCCAACACTGGGAAAAGAATATGGAGCCTTTCTGTTGTAAGATGAATTGTTTCAAAGTCTGCATGGCTTTTGAGATTCAGCTAGCAAATATACAATTTCCCTTGTTGTGATTATGTTCCAACAGAGAACTTCCTGAACAGTGTTTAGCAGTGGTAGAAGTGCAATCTGAGGCCACAAAATGTTCTTATTAATAAGGGCTCAAGGGGTCATCAAGATAACTGGACCCATAACTAAGCTGTAATCCTCCCAAAAGTGTAAGCCTACACACAGCTTTTTCCTCACAGTTTGCATACAGCTAAAAGATCACTTTGGAAATTACTTACATTCAATGTGGCTCCAGACACTCCTTTTTCAAAAATACAAGCTGAAGGAAAAGCAGGCCACAATGAACCAACAGCTCAATATTGATGTTTATCTAAACAAATGTAATAATAGTTCTGCAATTAAATTTACCTAAGCTTGAGCTTTTGTACATTTGGGGTATCTACTGGGGAAAATGGACAAGGCTTTTACTCCAGCAAACACTTTAAGACAAAATTTTCAGAGGGGATTGGCCATGTATGTCCATGTTAAAATCCTCTAACACAAAAAGCAGCCAGTTCTGTAGAATACTATCAAAACACACCGGTGCTGACAAAAAAAATCACTAGACCCCTGTGAGAAGTTACCACTGAAAAGTTTTCTGTGATAAATTAAAGCTTCAATAGAAATTGCATCAGTACTGAAAAATACTAAATACAAATAATAAATTCAGAAAGTCATGCAACTCTGCAGCTGCAGAAAAATGCACATTGACTGATTTGAGAAACCATACAATTACCTTCAATGCTTCAACTGCATCAAGTTTCTTCATCTTTTCTACACCAGCAACTGTAATGTTTTAATGTTTTAGCAATGACTGAGAGATTGCACATCTTGGTTCTTGATCTTCTCATGGAGTCAAATCAATCATTCAGCCTTCATATGCACAACAGGCTGCCCTAACCCTACTTTCAGAAGAAGTACCTGCATGTCAGTGGTGCTCAGCTGAGGCACCAAAAGATGGTTATGATCACAGGTAAAAAGAACATACTCACTTCAGCAGTTTGCCAATCTGACTTGGCAGGTAACGAAGTCCATTACAAGAAATATTAAGCTCTGTCAGAGTAGAGATCTCACACAATGATACAGGAAACTCTCCCAGTCTATTATTGGACAGATTCAGACTCTTCAACTGAGAAAACCTATTGGCAAAAACACTAGTTAATACACAAACGTACATGGTCTCAAAGCAGAAACATACAAAACCAGTTATAAAGAATTCTTAAGTCTTTGTATGCTGGTGATACAGTCAGCTAACCCATTACAGTAGTTCCTGCAAATTTGATTTTAAGTCACTCATATTTTAATCACTGATCATGCTGAAAGTGATCAAATACCATGGTTTTCCTGCAGAAGCTAATAACATCCTTCTACCCTGACTTGACAGGCTTCTTCCCAGTGACCAAGATTAAGGAGACTAAAATACTCAGTTCAAAAAACGTACCTTCAAAGAATTATCTAGAGTAAAAGTCTACAATTACACAGCTTGGGAAAAGAGAAACTGAAAACATTCACTGTGACTATTCTGAGAATAAAAGAGCACAACAGAAAGCTGAGCAGAGCTGCAAAAGGGAAAACTAGGGAAGTGCTCGCTTCACGCTGGGAAGTCCCATGACCTGCAACCACAGGTCCTTGAACAGGATTCCATGTCTACAGTGCGCCTGGCTCCACAGACTATCCCAGGTACTGCCCCAAGTGCTGACAGAGCCCCACAGTCACTATGGTCCCCCTGTGCTTAACAAATGATTGCCTATTCCATCCCCTTCCATCACCCTGTAAAGCCAAATAGAGAGAAGGAATTCACGTGGGCTGGGGTAACATACAGGAGGTGATTCTCCAAGAGTTTGTACCTCTTTCTACAGGAAACGAAAGTATTTTCGCCCAGGTAATAACCTCTTCATCCAAAACTGGAACCACCAGAAATTAATTCAGTGGGGAAATTAATATCTCTTATGAGATAACTGCAAATGTCACATACCATAGAACTACTTCTTGGAAACAAGCAGTGCATTCATCTGCCTCACCTAACCAAGTTATTGCCAGACACTGGTGAGTAGCTCTTACTTTGAAGCAAATGTTTTAATATAGGTAACAATACCAAAAGTAATTAGCTTGAGGGAGAATATTGCTTCTAGCTTGAGATAGTTTGAAATAAAAGACTGAAACGTTTTGAGTATTCCTATTTTTCACAGTGACCCTTTATCAGATTCATACTTGGAATGGTCTGTGTAGGAACTATGCATTATATTTCTCCATTTTGCTTTATAATCTCGGGGCGGGGCGGGGGGGGGCGGGGGGGGTGGTCGTTCTTTTGAAAGACAAAGCTGAAACTTGGACGTGGGTTGTTTGCTTTGAGCACCCTGTCATATAAATAAGGGTGCAGGCATTTCCTGTTTGATGAAGCTACAGACTCTCTTGTACTGCAACTGAATACCAAGGAGAAAGATGCTATGTTGGCAAAAGGCTTCCTCAAGGGAACACACTGCATAATGCAAAGATCTAACAGTGATACAAAACCCAGAAACTTGCACACAGAACTTCACTACAATACTGGAGAACAATAAAACTATGAGGATAAACCTATCTGAACTTTCTCATTAGCTGGTTCAACTTTAAGAGATTTAGGACAGGTCACAGGTCTCTGGTTTTGAAATCTGCAAATGCTTTAATGAAACTGCTTTCTCTGGAGTTCTGCAGTGACTACAGCATCTGTCCTTAACATCAAGCAGTGTTTCTCCCTCATTAGCAGAGTGTGGTGAGAAGCTGCCTCAAGAGACACAGCACTACACACAACAGCAGAACCAATGTTTAGGATTCATCCCTCTGCAACAATATCAAGGCAAACACAAAAGGGGCATTAAAGTTTCCAAAAGCTGGAAGGAAACTGGTACATGAGATGCCTGGTCTGAGATTCCTCGAGCAGCCTTCCATACTCAGTGGGAAGGACAATACTCAAAAGCTTTTTGAGTTCTCCTTCTGTTTCTTCTCCTTTGCCCCAATAAGCTCCTGTAGGGATGTAGAAATAGAATGCAAATGCAACTGTCATTCAAGCTGTATACATGAACCAGGTACTATAGGGAATAAAGATCCTGAAATTGTGGCTCCTCAAATTTTGGTCTGTGCTCTCACAGGGCATACTGACATAACAGCAGAGAGGTATGGAAACAGCAATGAGTCTTCCATGGGATGACCATCCTCTACTCAACAACTCAAACTGGCGCTGCCCTAAAACATTCCCAGTTTAACACAACAATCTGTTCTGCCACGACAGCAGCCCAGCAGAACTCTGTATCACCTGGCTAACATGGTGATAAGAAACATGCGTATGTATAAAATGTGTCTGTACACGCACATCAGTGAAGATCAGCTGTGTTTTTCACAAAAGGTAGATACGGGAAAGGCAGTATGTTATGTAAGAAATAAGTTAGGACACATAACAAAACAGGTAGGGTTATTTAATGCCCTTTGCTTAACATTTTCCCTTTAGTTAGTTATTTTTGTTCCATTATTATAGTTATAGCCAATTAGACTCTTAGAGCTTTCAAGAGTTCCTGAGAGGAAGAGATCTGATCACTGCAAAAAAATCTGCTATTGGGAATTAACAGTCTCACAGCATTGATGGCACGTACTACAAGTGAGCAAGGGTCTTCTTGTGGGGCTGTGACCTGAGAAACATCCTAAAAACCTCAGAAAGAAAATCTTTTCAAAAGGCAATGAGCAGCCTTATGTGGGCTACCTAATGCTACCTGTTTATTCAAGATTGTGTGAAGTGAGGACTTCTTTTATGGCTTTTGTTTGTTTGAGGATTTCAGCTTCATCAGATATAGTCACTGCCAGGAAAAGAGACGAGTTTCTGACATGTCAGATTTCTTGTTGACTACATGCAAGGTCAAAAGAAATTTCAAGCCCCTTTGCTGATCCTGTGAACCAAGGATACCGCATTTTAGAAAATGTACTTCTGGTACAGTTTTCAACATCATACAATGTATTTGAAGAGAGAAGTAGAAAGCAAATCTTAAATTATTTTAAGCAGCTTTTCTAATAACAGAATCTATTATAATTCAGCAGCTAGAAAACATTTAAACAAGTTTGGAATTAAAACCAGACTAGACTTGGCTTTGAATGAAACTGCAGAGAATTCCCACAGGTAAGCAATTTTTTCCCCCTGTATACCTGTAGAGATATTTGGGTATCTCAAGATTCTGTAAGAAGAAAAATGAAATAACACAGTAATAGGCCCCTAGAGACAAACAAAACAAAACCACACCCCCCCCAATCATTCCCACTCTGCACCTGCCCTCAAAAAAAAAAAAACAAACCCAAACCTCCAAACCCCAAAACAACAAAACCCCAATCCAAAACAACAAAAAGGCAGTTTTGCAAAGTTTCTCCAAACACATTTTTCATAAGGTACAATGTGTTTCAAACAGGGCCATTGGACAATATTACTACAGGCTTCCTTTTGGTTTTTGAAATCCATAGAGCAACTCCTTGAATTCTACTTAGCATGGCTATTATAGTTATCAACAGACTAATCTTCCTCTATATTTTTACAGGTTTTGGAATTAATCTAAAAATATTTTTGTAAGACGCCTTTGTTTACCTAAGATGACTACATCATGCTTCAATACCATCACACAACTGGTACTCTCTTAAAAGCACATCATCACAAGTTTCCAAAGCAAAGCTGGAATCTCACAGGCCCTCTGCCAATTCCAAATGCACATTAAGAACTTGTCAAAAGTTTTTTTTCAGATCTGAATTTCTTCTCACAAACAGTAGCAGCATTATGCTTTCCCTCACCTTTCATTTTATACCCCAAGATGTTCTATGCTTAGCAAGCAGCCTTATATTACTATTGCATCATGCCCAAATAAATGGCATGTCACCCTACAAGGCTCATCTCAGAATTAGCACAGAATCTGTGGAAGGGAGCTCATGAATACTATAAGTTGTTGGAAGCTTATGCCTGCCTGTGCTGTCCAGTTCTGCTTCCAACTCCCTCACTTGTTAGAGCTTCCTGAAGATCAGTCTTTTTATCAATGCCAAGAGAACTGGCAATACTTTATCCCTGGATCCACATGTCAAGGACTCCAAATGTAGAAGAAAAATAATTCTTTGCAGACCTGCAAAGAGAGTCAAGACTCCCTGCTCCACTTGATCTCATAAAATTGTGTCGTAGGTTGAGGTAGGTGATATCTTGACTGTAGAAGAGGTGCTCAGGTACTTCCTCAAGGCTGTAGCATGAAAGATCAACCACACTAAGTCGCATAGACACAACCTGAAAAGGAGTAGAAAGAGCTGCAGCTGTGCAACAATTTTTCTCTGGAAGTCTAAGGGAAGGCCAAAGAATGCAACTAGCAAACAATTTGCAAGAACATGAAAGAACCCCTTGTACCCACCAGGCAGAGTACATGGAGTATGACTCTATGCCATTTGCTACATCCCTGACAAGGATGCACAGCTGGATACCAACCAGAACTCACACAATGCCCTTCCCTGTATGCACACTGAGCACTGCCTGAAGTCTGTTAAGAGAGCCAGCCTAAGGGAGAAAAACAGATCTTTGGCTGAGGAAACTGTTGAGAAAGGATAATCACCAAGTGCCTTCCAAAGGTACAAGTAGCAACAGGAAGCAGTTATTTTTCATTTCAGTTCTTTGAGGTTTACAGAAAATCTAGCCTGACCCAGCTGCTGCTTCTATAATTCTACCTACTTCTTTCTTTTGCTTGTTTGTTGAGAGTATAAAATTTATCAAGCCTTTTCATAACAGGTTATGGTTTTGCAACAATTTATAAAGTCTTTGCAAATATCAGATCTCCTTTCATTAAGTATGTTTTGTTTCATGTTCTTTAATGCTTCATTTGACATTTTATGACCTGCTATATCCTGAACTTGTTTCATATTTCATTATGTATAATGAAATCTATATACACCCATACATATATATACATATAACCGTATCTGTGAGGCCAAAGTGTGGTTCAGAATTAAGTTATCACTATCTTATCACACTCCAATGTGAAATAAAGCAGTTCTAATGCACATGTTCTCCCACTGACCTATGATCTCTGTGTCACTCAAACCTATCAGGGCAACCCTGTGAATGCTCAGCTCACTCTTCAGGCAGTTTCAAGTATCACAAGTGCAATTTGTAGATTTCTGTGGCTGTAAAGTCAGCCAGTCCCTGGGGTTTGCTCTAATGACCTGTGATTAAGTTACTCTCATAGGTGCAGCAGGGGTTAAAACAAGGCAGAACTACTAACAGGTAGGAAAAAAGGCTGAAAGAAAGCCAGTGTGTCTAGAGGACAAAGGAAATAAAGCTGGAAAGCATCCTAAGTACTTTCTCCAGCACCCTAGCTTCACCTCTGCCTGCAGACCAAGCCTGCATCAGAACACCCTTCCTATCCCGCCACCCAAAGCACAGGGTCCCCAGGGCCTCACCGTGGATGCCCTCCGGTGCCACCGCTGGCACTCCGCCAGCGAGTCAAAGGAAACGTGGTATGTTTGAGCCTGTGCTCCAGCCGAGGTGAAAGCAAGTGTGTACTGCCGACGTTTCAATTCTTCCACCTGCAAAGGGAGAATTGACAACAATCTGCTTAAGCTCCAGCAACTACAGTCGACCTGGAGTCTAGGGTGAGGTATTAAGAACCGCCAGTAATATTGTATTTTGCTGAAAACGCAGCTGTAAAGTCACTGGAGAAAAACTCTGAAGTAAATCCTGCTTGACACCTTCATGCTGAAGTAGATCCAAGAAGCAGTAATTTCCAGGATGCCCATTTGCAACATCGGCTACTAATGTGAAAGCAGAACTAGTGCCTCCTCGTTTTATTAGCCTTCAGACTACTACTTAAGCAAAACAAGCAGGAAGGGGTTGTGTGTGTTAACATGGTAATCTATTGCCAAAGTCTACATTAGCCTCTTGTGGACGATGCCCGTCATTGCAATCCCTTCTTCCCATATTAGAAGGAGCTAACCAAAAAAAGCCTCACCTTCCCTCCAATGAGAGGCAAGATGTGCATCTTCCCTGCATGGCTGTCCTTCACCGAGGACACAATGAGGCACGTGCCACAGAGAGTGACTGAGCGCTCTGCCCACTTGTGCAGCTGGGTCTTTCCTTTGCGTACGTTATAGACTCCAGAGAGCAGGACGCGATCCAACTGTTCCACTTGACATGGCTTTTCTGAAGAAAAAGGGGTCATTAACATTTACTTTACATATGTTCTCATCTGTGTATGCAAGTAACAACACAGATTTAACATGCAAAACGAGTTGCTGTACAGAGCAAGTAGACAAGTTGAACTTTAAAAAAAAAGTCTCATGCACAAGACAAAAAACTTCCTCAGTCAGTGCAGGAACAACTGAGCAGCACCACTGTGCGCCTCCCAAATAATGTTAGAATGGTTGCCATGCAACATGTTTTTAATCTACAGCTAATTACAGACCTTAGCAAACCTAGATGCTTGCTAAATATCCTTCATTCAGATACAATAGAAAAGCAATTTCAAGCTCTCACTGAGTCAGCTAAAGTCACAGAAACCATCAAATCAGTGGCTTCTACTGGGCTTTCACGGAAGGCCTGGAAAATCAGCTCTAGATGGAAGTTCTTTCCCTGAAGATGACTGTTGCAGTTGTGACTGGGATACAATTAATTTTCTTCCTAGCAGACAGTGCAGGGCTGTGTTTTGGATTCCATATGAGAATAATGTTGTTAACATGCTGCTGTTTGGGTTGTTGCTCAGCAGTGCTCAACCCAAGTCAAGGACTTTTCAGTGTCCCATTCTCTGCAGCAGGTGCATAAGAAGATGGAAGGAAGCACGGTTGGGACAGCTGATCCAAACTGGCAAAAGGGATATTCCATACCACAGAATATCATGCCCAGTGTACAAACTGGCAGAAGTGGGCTCAGGGAGGGGCACTGGTCGGCATGTGATGAGAAACTGTATTGTTCATCACTTGTGTTTTAGTCCTCTCTCTTTGTTATTTTCTTTTTCATTACAACTATTGTTATTACTTTACTTCAATTATTAAACTGTTCTCAGCTTTTTTAACTGTTTTACCTTTTTCCAATTCTCCTTCCCATTCCATGGGGGAAGCAGGCTGTGTAGTGCTTAGTGGCCAACTGGTGTTAAACCACAACAGTCCTTTTTTATGCCATACTGGGACACAAAGGGTAGAGACAAACAGATCAGACCAGAGCATGTTAAAACAAATTTCCTATAAGCATTTATTTTATGTCCAACTGAGATTGGACCTGGCACTGAGTGCCATGATCTATTAAACAGACTGGAGTTGGACCAAGGGTTGGACTCAATGATCTCGGAGGTTAGGGTTATGATTCTATTGGTTTAATAGTGGCTGGTCACAACGTTAATTTGTTTGCTCTGTTTTACTGTACTTGTTCTCAGGGCTGCATTATGTAACACCTTAGCTGCTGTTAAGGGCTGGGTTGAAGTTATCATGTCCTACCTTATAATCTGGTCTATGTGCTCAGCACAGCCCCCACCTCTGTGCTGTGGTGCCACATAGTGGAAAATATCCATATTGACACTGTTTGCCTTTTCTCCTTGAAGAGCCTGCCTAGGGCACATCCTTCTTTTCTCCTCCAGGCTAGTTACAACAGCTGTTGGTTGGGTTGGGAATTTTGAACATCCTTGGGATGTTGAAACCAGTGTGGTCCTACTGCTAGGAACCATGAATGTGGTTCAGGTCCTGTTTAGGGTGAAGCAACGATTTGTTGCTACTCTAACCCCATGACAAGCACTGTGGCTGCTCAGATCTGACTGGAGTCATGCTGCTGTAGAGTGCTGCTATAATGCACATGCTGGAACTCCAATAGGAAATGGAGTTAAAGGCAGCCCAGTGGTGTCACAGTTGATATTGCTAATGCATTCTTCTCCATCTCTTTGACAGCAGAGTGCAGTTCACTTTCACTTGGAGGGATGTCCAGTACACCTGGGATCAACTGTCCCAGGAGTGGAAATGCAGCCTCATCATCTGCCATGGCCTGATCCAGACTGCACTGGAACACGGGGAAGCTCCAGAACACCTGCAATACATGGCTGACATTATCATGTGGGGCAACACAGCAGAAGAGATTTTTGAGAAAGGGAAGAAAATAGTCCAAATCCTTCTGAAAGTTGGTTTTGCCATAAAACAAACATCAGAGGACCTGCACAGGAGATCCAGTTTAGGAATAAAATGGCAAGATGAACATCATCAGATTCCAGTGGATGTGATTAAAAAGATAATAGCAATGGTTCCACCAACTAAGCAAGAAACACAACCTATTTTAGGCATTGTGGAATTTTGGAGAATGCACATTCCAGATTACGGTCTGATTCTCAGCCCTCTCCATCAAGTGACCTGGAAGAAGAATGATTTCAAGTGGAGCCCTAAGCAACAAGAAGCCTGTGAATACATGAAACAGGAGACTGTTCACGCAGTAGCCCTTGGGCCAGTCCAAGCAGGACAAGACGTAAAACTTGTGCTGTATAGTGCAGCTGGGAAGAATAGCCCTACCTGGAGCCTCTGGCACAAAGCACCAGGGACACTAAAAGCTCAACCCTTTAGCTTCTGGAGTTGGGAATACAGAGAATTTGAAGCCTACTATAACTGAAAGAGATACTGGCAGCACAAGAAGGGGTTTTGAGCTGCTTCAGAAGTGACTGGCAGAGGCCCAGCTGTTCCTGGCACCTTGCTGGGGTGCTGGGCTGGATGTTCAACGGGAGGGCCTCCTCTATGCATCATGCAACAAATGCTACATGGAGTAAGCAGGTCACACCGATCATACAACAAGTTCAAATAGGGAACCTCAGCCATCCAGGAATCTTGG
This sequence comes from Acropternis orthonyx, assembly GCA_035583155.1. NCBI lineage: Eukaryota > Metazoa > Chordata > Aves > Passeriformes > Rhinocryptidae > Acropternis > Acropternis orthonyx. The sequence continues at coordinate 20,819,762 of JAWWEU010000020.1, read as the reverse complement.
AAGTGATCATGGACTGGCCAGAAAGCAAAGATTTCTGAATGTCAACACAGGAGGAGGTGACATGTGCTGAAGAGGCCCCATTGTATAAGGACCAGAAAGTGAGAAGCAATATGCCATGTTCACAGATGGGTTCTGCTGCACTGTTGCTCAGCAGTGCCTACCCCAAGTCAAGGACTTTTTAATGTCTCCCAGATGTTTAAGATTCTATCCACTGTTTATGCTATCGTACTGCCTAGGAATATTTTCCAAATAGTCACTAAATGAAACACTTTAAAGAATAGGAACAAGCATGACCTGACAGAGCAATGAGTTTCAAGCATTAAGAATCTCCTCATATAAAATTTGTATTTCACTTTATCCTAAATAATCCCCAAGACAGACGCTGGCAACTGGTCCTTTGTTCTACTTAGGAAAGGGTACTTTTTCTTTTTGAAGTTGCTGCTGACATGCTGCTGCTCTCTTGAACTGTCCTGCAAGTGTCCTGATATCTAGAAGCAGCATGAAGCTGCAGGGATTCATATTCCAGTCCTCCCCTCCCTCAGAGATAGACAGAGGAACCGAATAGCCAACACATATGCCAGACAATGACAAAAAAACCTCATTACATGGGCTGGAAAAATATTCTCACTGTTGGTTATACACGCCTCACTTCCAGACCCAAACCATACTCCAAACATTTATTAGGAGCAAAAAATTAACTATCAATGAAAGCTGTTATACTGTTTCTCAGACAGCAGATCTTCAGTTTGCCAAATCTAAACTGTTGTCTTGATGTTCATACCTGGCTGAATTTAGCTGAAACATTTAGCTGTTTATTTACAACAGTGGTTTTGTTTCATGGACATGAAGTTCAGCATAAGATATCCTTTATTAGTGAGAAACTGTAAGCAACCACAGAAAAAGTTGCTTTGATTTCGCCAAGCTGAAAGACTAGCCCCAGACTTCTAACAGACCAATCACCATGGCTAGGCTTTGCGAATGAAGATTTGGGAAGGGCTCTACCCACACTTGCTGCAAGTGCTGATGGCTAAAAAGGCCAATGCGAGATAGGCAAGTCCAGTTGCAAAAGGCACAGCAGAAAGTCTCCATAGGCAGTATGGGACCCAAAGTGGTATCCTACTGATTGCCTCAGCAGCGCTGTTCCAAGAATTAGTAAGCAGCTACACCAATCCTCCACTTTCCCTATCTGCTCCAAAACCATAACACCTGTGTCCTAGAGCAGGTCCAGGGGAGACCATGGAAACAGTCAGGTGGCTGGAGCACCTCTCCTATGGAGACAGGCTGAGAAAGTTGAGGTTGTTCACTCTGGAGAAGAGGGGGCTCTGGGAAAGACCTTCCTGCAGCTTCTCCATATATAAAGACAGTTTATAAGAAAGGCACAGAAAGACTTTTTACCAAGGCCTGTTGTGACTGAACAAGGGGCAATAATTCTAACCTGGAAGAGGGGAGATTTAGATTGGACAGAAGGAAGAAATGTTTTACAATGAGGGTGGTGAGGCCCTGGCACAAGTTGTCCAGAGAAGCTGTGGCTACCCCATCCCTGCAAGTGTTCAAGGTCAGGTTGGACGGGGTTTGGAGCAACCTGGGACAGTGGAAGGTGTCCCCGCCCATGGCAGGGGGTGGAACTCTGATTTTAAGGCCCTTTCCGATCCAAACCAGCCTGTGATGCTGTAATTCTAAGTACTATTTCTCTGGGTAAAATCTATACTTCCTCCCTTATGTTCTCAGCTGTAGGCTTTGCAAAATTATCATACAATCCTCTGTAGCTTTCCCTCTAATTCCTCCATTAACTCTGAGAATCTCTTTGTCAGCATTTGCTTTTACTTTACTAAAACAGGTCTCCTGAATACTCTTCAACCCTTATACTTCTTCCTTCACAGCCTCTTCCTAAGCAGGACCAGCCTCTCATGCTGACTGAAACTACTCAATTTCATTTTCTACCTCCTTGCTTCCATGAAGTTGAGTCACTGTTCCTGAATCCTCAGCAGTTCCCACTGACATACCCAAAATGAATTGCTCATTTTTTCTTCAAAAGCCCTCCATAGCCCAATGCTTGATGCCTCTCCTCCTTCCAGATGAAGTAACCTCTGACTCCCTTTTCCTCGCCCCATAAATCCATACTAGTCACAGTTCTTTGATCTGTTACACAGATGGAAAAATGCATATATACAGTGCATACAGCATATACACTGTTTTGCCTTTTCTGCACGCAGTTCCCAGACAGAAAGGGCTTGTCTCAGATAACAGAGTGAGGAAGCCAATTTCTTATGAATGCATTTTTTGACACTGAACAGATGATGGCTAGCAGCTTAGTCTGACTGCCTTGATCCATGGTGCATCAATTTTCCATTAAAAGCTCTTTGATTTTTTTTCCCCCCCCCCGAAATGCAAAAAATACACAAGTGAAGTATTTAAAAATAAGGAAATAATTTCTTTATTAGCTTTCCTCCCCCTTATTTCTTTTACATTTCCTCTTAACTCCAGTGAATTCCCTTTTTGACTGCTAGCACCATATGAGCAAAGGCCTGTGACTTTCATTCTGTGGCTCCCTGTGCACACTATGTCCTGCCCAAACCAATACAACAGCCATTCTCCTGTCTCGCTTCTGCAATCCAATGCCCTGGGTTTCTAATGGCAGCCTGCATTATTATTAACCAGCTGGCACCTTCACTCTCTAGTTACAGGCTGTGGAGGTATTTGACGAGGACCTTCTTTGCCCATATCCACATTTTTGCAACTACAATCTCTAGGCACATCTAGACAGAACTGCAATATGTTTCTGATCCCACTGGGAGCTCCAAACCATCAGCTGCAATACTAGAAATTAAAGACAACAGAGCAATCCCGTGGACCTGTCTTCATCTCAAGTCATAGGACCAAGAGAACTATAGAACTGCGAGTTTTCTCTATTAATCTTGAAAATGCTTTATTTTAAGAAATGCTTACTGGTACTTTGGGTGCTTGATGCAGCCCTCTATAAAGGCCAATGACTATGGCTTCGGCTGAGTTCCAGCTCACAGTTACAGCTACAGGAACAGTGACAGTGTGCACACAGTTTCTTACCACTGTAAAAGCGAATCATACAGCTGAGATCAGAATTTGCTGCTTCTTCCTGCATTCTGAGAGGATCATCAAAACCCAACCCAGCCAAGTAGTCATACACAATCTGAAGGGGTTTTTCTGTGGGCTCCAGCCTCCTGTCAAAACATACAAGAAAGTAGTTTGAGAACACAAAAAAGATTAACAAGTCTCAATGCAGCTAAAGTGTGAGGAATACTGACATTCTAGCTGTTCTGCTCCTCTGGAAAGGCCTCACAAGCATCCACCCTTGGGGCTGTGCAACCTGCTTGGCAAGCAGCACTTAAGAACTGTAGCACTTGTGATTACATTGCAGATGAGAAACAGAGAGGAAAAGCAACAGGCAAAAGCTGCACAATCCATGGTGGGCATTTCCATTCCACGATTTAAGGAGCACCAGGAGGAAACAATAACAAGACACAAAACCAGAAACACTGCACGAAAAGCAGATGCCAAATTATTAAAACCCCCTATGTACAATCACTCAAAGATATAAAAGAACTCTTAAATTTTTCTTCCAAATGCAGCTGGGAGCAAAGTATATGAAGAATCCTCCTGAAGAATAACTTCTAAAAAGAAAGAAAAAAAATTTCCTACTCTCTTCGGCTCTCACCAGTGTAAAAGTCTCATGCTTTGTCAAATTAACTCAACTGGTACATTTAAAAAGGGCTTTTAGCACTACAAAACATCGCAAGAAGGACTCAGTGGTTAACTTGAATAAATGGCAATAAGAGAAAGTTCTCATGAAACATCAGGTTTAGTACATTCAGAACAGAAACAATGTTTTCTGATCCTCTCTTCTCACTACTTCCAGAGAACCTGAGTTGTCATATTCTGCCATAAAAACAACCGAGTTTCTCACTAAATTAGAGGTTTTACTTTAGGAAAAAAAATATTAGTGTAAAAAAATTAAGCTCTGAAAATGTTAGATTGGAGTTAAAATAAACTGTTCCAATGGTCAACTCATTATCATCATTGAGGACCAATCCCCTACAAATGTACCTCTCATGCCATAGCACTCTTTTCTATTTGAAAACCAACCACAAGAGCAGCCTCTACTAGTGCACCAATTAGGCTTGCTCGCCAGTGGCTGCAGGACAAAAGCCTTGCCAAGCAGTTAAGTCTTCTGAATTCTAGAAGTTGTCTGTAAAACACCACAAGTTGTTCACAGCTCACTACCTGGCAAGAGAGTTTTGAGTTTACAGAAAAATCTATACCCAAGAAGTGCCCGGAGGCAATGACTGGCCACTCCACAGAGGAAGCACGGCCTGGAGTTAGGTATTTCAGTCGTGACTCCCTGCTGGCACTGGCTGTGTGCTGGACCTGTGACCCACCCAGGTGTCTGGCTAACAGCACACACAGGTCCCACACAGGGTTCTGGAAATAAAGCCATGAACAAAACAACTCACTGCCTACATACCATGCTCACTCCAGGAAAGGGAGCGGTTCACTGAATGCTTTTGGAGACATTCTGGAGACCTTGCAGAACGAACCATCTCATCAAGAACCATGTGTTTCACTGGCAAAACATTGGGCAGGCCAGCAAAAGGAAAACCATATAGAATGGCAGTTTCTGTACTGAATTTCTTCACTAACTTGAACTAGGCTGACAGATTCTGGAAGTAACAGTTAAACTGAGGTAGAAAAATACGCTCTCCTTTCGAGAGAAAGCAACAGCGTGCATGCAACCCAAACTGGCACGAGATCACATTAGAACTGTGCACACTCATTCTGTACCCAGTGCAGTAAACTCCAAATGCTGGCACATGCAAGAACACCCGGCTGTCACAGCAGCACAAACAGCCCATGACATCCACAGCACTGTCACACATCGGAGCAGCTCTGCTGAGCACAGGTGCAAAAGCTTAGGAGACAAAAAAGCCAACAAGAAGTAGCAACACCTTCACAATTCCTGTTGCAAATGTAGCTCTCTGTAAGCAACAGCCAAGTTTTCAAATCTTTGTGGTTTAAATTTTTGTTGTGAGGGGTGCCTAGATCAAAGAAGTATCTGTGCTATTCTTGTTTAACCCTGCCCTCTTCTGGAAGGTATGTTTTCTGAATATGAAGGGATGCAAACACAAGGAAAGATTCTATCTAGGAGAAAACTAAAGATCCTCGAGGTACATTGCCAAGAAGAAAAAGTTCTGACAGAAACTGACTTAAATTGACAGAACTGAAGCGGAAACACAGGGTGATCACAAAGATGCTGCTCAGTATTAAGAGTGAATACACAAGCAAGATTTTGCTATTCTTCCATTCAGCTTTCAGTCGTCCAAGTCAGGTGCCAAATCAACTTTTGCCACACTCAGCTTCAGAAAGAAAGTCACCTGCTGATATTGAAAGGGTGAAGAATTCAGAAGCTTTTTTGGGAGACACACACTTACGGTAAGATATGATCAGATGCTTAACAGAGTAATTGGTATTTGTGAACACATGATTAAAGTAATCAGCAAACTTTGTTCAAGGAAGGAATTATCTCAACAGGGCATGGGGATATCTTGAGGACTCTGTCATCTTCCTGTGGACATGCATGCAGGTACCATTCAGGTCTGCTTCCTGTTACTAGCACAGGTGTTACTGAAACAATAGTGGTAACTCCCATTTCCCTACCAAGAACAATCCCAGTAGGAAGTAATTCAAGGATCTCTTCTGTGGCAAACACATTCTGAGGATTACAAGGAACAGACAAACCATAACCAAGAACTCTTCACAAAATTTAAGACAAATCTTAACCAAGTTCTAGAGACCGCAAGTGGCAAAAAGGATGGGTAGCAGTAATTTACAGCTCAGTACTCTCTTGCAACACAACAGCATTAGATCCAACTTGCTAATCCACTGCAAAGCCTGCCACAAATCAAAGACAGGCACAGGTAAGTAGCATGTGAAAACAGAGAGAGACTGAAAAGAATTCAAACAAAAGCCATTTCAAAAGTTGAAAAAGTCAAAACATGCCTCTCTGAACCCATCTGCAAGCTTTACCTAAGCTTCTTTGTGACCTGCAGTAATAGGTCTGCTCTTCCTTCTAAATGCTGGAAAATCTGCTCATTCTTAGGGTCCAAAACAAGCCAACTTCCTTACAAATTCTTCAAGGAACAAACAGAGGTTTTCAGCTGCCTTGATGGCTATCTTCAAGCGTCCAGGCTCTCCTCATACAGTGTTTCTAACTAATCCATCCCTGGTTCCAACAACCGTGACTGAACAAGGCAAATGAGTCTAAATAGCCTTCACATAAAGAGACCACAAAAATTATTTGCCCCTGAGAACAGGAGTGGCAATTTTATAACTGAATCTTAAGTCAAGAAGAATCAGTGCAATGTCTACATCCTCACAAAATGAACGGGAGCTTGTAAACTAGGAGTCCGTAACACACCCACAGCATGAAGTTCATGCACATTAAACTTTGAGCTGTCTATTTTACCTGGCAACTCTTCTTAGCCAAAAAATTACTAACACATAAATATTACATGATGTAACTGTGAAAGTACCTTACATGTTCTGCTGACTCAGAATAACTGTTTACAGCCTCTTAAATAGCTCAGGTTGTCTGGACACTAAAACGTCCATAACACAGAACATAACAAAGGAATATATAAACAAGATCCTCTACCTAGAAAATGAGGACTTATTTCTGGCTGGAGCACCAGCCAAACACTCCCAAGTTAAAAGACTTAACTAAGAGGTATGTAAAAGGTACACTACTGCTTCATTTGTATGAATTGCATGACTCAAGGCTGTACCTGACTGCCACCTCTACCTGTGCCCTACCTGCCCTGCCAAGAGGCACAGGTACATAGTGAACGGAGCCCCACAAACCCTTACAAAACGTTTCTCAGACAGGTTTATCTTTCTCAGCCCTCACCTGACCAGATCTCCATGAAGCTGCAAAAAGAGGTTTTTCCTCCCCTCTCCATCACAGATCTCCGACGCTGGGGTGTCTACTGTGCACAGGACCAGGCGCAAGTCCGAAGAAGCCACAGCTGCAGAATCTCTTCCATAAACATACACGCAGCCTCGTCCGACGTCCCCTTTAAGCCAGGTCCTCTCACGGGACCCAACCCGGCTCCTGCTCAGGCAGCTCCTGCTCCCAGAGCGCTTCGCGTTCCTCTGCAAGGCATCCAAGACCGAGAGCGTCAGCACCGCCTCCCACCGCGGCCCCGCTCCGACCCAGCCCCTGCGCACAGGCCCCCCCGCGCCAGGCCCGCACAGAGCGCGGCCTGGCACGGCCGCCCCGCCAAGGGCGCGGCGGGACGCGCCCCCCGCGCCCGCCGCCGCCGCGTCCCCGCTCCGCCGGAGGCCCCGGCTT
>JAWWEU010000020.1:20741600-20812281 GCA_035583155.1 Acropternis orthonyx | reverse complement strand
CCGCCGCCCGCGCCCGCGCACGGCCGCCCCGCCAAGGTCGCGGCGGGAAGCGCCCCCCGCACCCGCCGCCGCCTCGTCCCCGCTCCGCCGGAGGCCCCGGCTTTCTCCTCACCTTCAGCACCCGGATGCCACCTCGGGGCGCGGCCCGGCCCCCTCGTGAGCCGCCCGGCGCCGCTGTCTCGTCCTCCTCGGGCTCCTGCGCCTCCCTGGGCCCGGTCCCCGGCCCAGCCTCCCCCATCCCGGCCAGACCCGCTCCCCGGGCGGCGGCGGCGGCCCCACCCCCGGAAGCGCGCGGGGCGCCCGACCCAGGCGCCGCCCCCGGCGGCGGGAGCGCGCGCGGTGCCCGCGCACGCAGGCCGAGCGCGCGGCCGGGGAGGCGCACGGGGCTCACCCGGACCCCGGGAGCGCGCCTATCCCCGCCCGGCCCGCGCTTCCCTCCCGGTTGCCTCGCAGGGCTGCCGCGTAAGCTCTGCCACTCTTAACTAGTGGCTGCTACTAATGATGTAATTATCTACTAACGACATCATCATCACGGTGCAGTTTGCAAGAATTTGATTAATGCCTCAGGGCAGCTGCTGCTCATGCCCCAGAAGGATCGCGCGCGCGCACACACACACACAAAAAGGCAGTCTCCCACCCTCCCCACAGTGCAATTAAGTGTTAGAAAAGACGTGAAAAGTTATCTAATCAAATGTGACTGCGACTAGAAAACACCAGGCAGAACCTCCCCGCAGCCACAGTTGCTGCTTTGACACAGAGATGACAGTGATCCTCGTCCCAGAGGCACAGACTCTGAAAGAGGCCTTTTAAGCAGCAACAGAAGCGTGACCAACTCTCGCAGCACACTGCAAATACCGGGGAAAAACATTCCTCGTGTTCAGATCCCAGCACACCTTTCTAGCACCTGGACAAGCACTGCTGCTAATAACTACCTGACACACTCTCTCTCCGGGTGGTATTCTTAACTGCCCAAGCGTCCATTCATTTTGCTCTCCAAAATTTCCCATAAAGTGTTTCAAATTCTGCCCCTTTCTTTTTGCAACAATCAAGAATCAAAACATCCTATTCCACTGTACTTGCAGAAAGCAACAAGGCAGTTTTAAATCATTGAATATTGACTCATTTTATTAGTCACTTCATAATTTGTTTCAACCAAAAGACAATACACACATAAGTCTAATGCATCCCATGTAAATGTTTACATCCGTTAAGCTCCTCACTCACCTATGACTCAGAATTTACTTAAAATTTTCACATCAAAAACAGGCTCCCTGCTCAAATGGCATGTTTTTGCTTTAAATTTGGTTGGGTTTGGTGGAGGTTTGTATTTTCGTGGGGTTTATTTGTTTGCTTATTTTTTCTCTATACTGTCAAAGAGGTGGGATGGGGCTGTATGTAAAATTTAGTTGACAACATCAGGAAAGAAATACAAAGGAACTGAGTGAAAGTTCAGAGGGAAGCAGTCCAGCAGCTCCTTCCCTCACAGCCTTGAAGTAGAAAATGAACACATAAAAGTGCACCAGCGTCATTGCTGCCGCAGCTCACAGCTGGGACTAGCCTCAAGGAAGGCACTGGCACCTTTCCCAGCTGTTTCGGCATCTTCCAAGTTACAGATTCAAGGTTCTGTAAAGCTGGCAGTCCCCTTACTGCTATTGCTTCAATAGATTGTTCAAGGCCATATTTTGTCCCATCAGAACCTGGACAAAGTCAGTTTTAGGACCTTCCCATATCTCATCCCCCTTCAGGCCCATTATGGCCACTATTGTTTCTGTCATTCTTTGACTTGAAATACATTCACTTGAAAAAAAGACATTCAGTATCTCCCAGCTCCGAAGTCTCCCATGCAGATTAGTAAGATTACCAATGAAGTCTGTATCTTGCTGCCTTTATATTCCCCTTACACTGAAGCAAGGAAAATGTTGACCAGGCGTGTAAGAATTGTCGCATTCAGCTGGTGGGAAGAGGACTCAGTCTGGGATTGCTTCAGACATGCCAGTACTCACCAGAGGGAAACCCCAGCAGCAGCACAGAGCTCGAGGCACACACAGGGGTCAAGAAGCAAGCAACATTATCTGGGACTGCAGGAACAGTAAGGTGGGAAGCCTGGCCTCCCTTCTGACGAAACGTCAGCACCATCCCTTAGCGAGGAGGGGTGAGAGCTCCAAGGACAACCAGAATGTTCACCTGCTACAAAAGAGTTCTTCATAGCCAAGGGATGGCTTCCTGCAAAACTCATTTCGGGTACATGTGCCATCTCCTCCAGCCTCCATGTGATGAAGGTGCCATTTCCCCAAGCACAGACACTGTGCAAGGGTGGTTGAAGGAGCCAAGAACACAGAAGGAATTCATCCTACAGGTTTACCAGAGACCACAAACAGCAAAATCCAGCTGCTCTAGGGACAGAAAACAAGCATGACAAAAGGGCCAAGATACACTGTTCCCAACTTTGCTGCAACAAACTGGCCAGGTGAAAGGCCATTTCCTTCTTCCTTCCCATCTAATCTCCCACACCAGTGCTCTTTCCCAGCAAAACCAAAGGGAGAGTGAGGTGTGCCTGGCTTTCAGTATGAGTGACCATGTACAGTTCTGTGAAGAGAACGGGAGAGCTTATGAGGAGTTCAGGAACCAAGGCAAAGACTTTCCATTAGCTTTCTGTCTGGGACACCCTCAGAGCTCACTGAAGTACAGATTTAACATGCTCAGTCTTCAACACTGTGTTTGAGCTAGTAGGGTGGTAAATAGCCACAACTGCAGTGAAAGTGACAAAGCTAAATGCTCAACACCAAAAATGCACCTTCATTCAGCCATCTCCTGCAAGACTGCGTATTTCATGATGCTTCTAGCTAGAAGCACAGGATGTATCTCACCACTGATAGCCAAGGTATGACCCTACCACAACCCAAAAAGTTTTAAGAAAATCATACACTGTTCTACCAGATTTTATAATCCCATGGTGATGCCAGTTCCAGTAGAATAAAGTCATTTGCTAATCCAAAGGCCCAAGCAAGGTAGCCAAAACACCCTCCAAGAGAAGATAAACTTACACCACAACACATGACTGGCACTTATGTCAGTGACAGTCCTACCTTATATTACATAACGCAGTTAAAACCAAAGCAGACTGAACAACCTTTAGTGGCCTCCTGTTTCCAGTTCAAGGGCAGAATAGTTTTATCCTTGTTTTTTCCAAAGTACACTCTTCATCACTCTTGCAATATTTTTGGCAAGGACTAGAGCCCAGTGTTAGCACTTCTGTGGACACAGCTTTTTATGTCTAAGCTTGTCATGAGAACACTCAGTGATCACTGTCTGGAATGCCCTAGAACAGAACTGAAGCAGACGTGCTCCTACCTTCACCTTACCAGCACATTCACAGATGAAGATCTAAGGTATATCCTCCCCTCTTCCTCCCTGAGGAGCACTGAACATCTGAACAGTTTGTCACACTGTGCTTTGTGTCCTATACGTGGCCTCAGAGACCACCCAGAACTGCACCACCTTCCATCAGTTCCACAGGAACATCCTGAACACAGCTTTCTGTGAGCTCACAGGGGTACTGGACCTCACCTCTTTGGATCCAAATACTCAAAACAACTGGCTTCCGTTCAAAACACAGTAAAGTTACTTTCAACTCTGAACCTGAACTGGCACGTTACTCTGAAAGGGAAGCAAGGAGCAAACTAGAATGATCAATTAAGTAACAAAATGGGAAAAGGTCTCTTTAAACCGCATGGTCTTTATTTCAGTGCCAATATTACAGATACAACACAAATACCCCAGTCAGAAGTAACTCAAATGGAACCCAGGAGGTCTACAACAGGCTCTGGAAATTAAATTGGGGAGAAGGTCTGGAATAACCAGGAAGAGCAACTTTGCAGCATAGTCTCTAGTGAGTCTCCCAGCAGGAGCAGAGCCCTTGCCCAAAGACTGATCTACAAAATTGAATTTGTCTTTTCTACCCACAAAGCATAACTAACAGGTTGAAAGACTTTGAAACCATCTGTGGTAGGAAACCAGCTGCTCCTTGGATCCCTACATCTCTTGTATCTCACTACACTTTCTGGGGAAGCTACAGAAGACTCAGTGAATCTGCATGGCTGTAGCTATGGATAGAAAGAAAGAAAATTCAAGTGTAAGGTCTTCATTTCCAAGTACAGCACCAAAGCAATTTTACCAGCTCTTACCAGCACCTCTTTTCCTGCACTGTCCCAGGTTTGCATATGAACTCCCAAGGCCTCACTAGCTCTTGGTATGCCATCACACAACTAAGAGGTGGGTGTATACAATAATGCACTGAGTAGGTAATAAGAAAGCCTCCAGCCCCTTCAGACCTACAGGATGCAAGAAGGAGGCAGGGCAGCCTGGCATTCCCCAAGTCCCCATCTGAGTCCCAGATGAAAATGCCTGAAGGAATCCAGGTAGAAATGAATGACAAAACACCTTGCCCACCCCAGGGAAAAGAGACAGCAGAAAGAAGGGGCAACTGCTCACTTGCTGCAGAGAGAAGAAAGTTTCCCTGCTAGAAATTCCAGACTTCTCTTCCAACCAGGCTGTGTTTCTTTTTGGGGGGCTGGGGCAAGGCAGGGAAAGGGGAGAAGGGAATGTTGCTTCTGGCTGTGAATGCATGTGTGAGGGAGTGCACAGTAGCCTCCACAAGCCACCAGCCTCATCAGCGGAGGAGAGGAGATTAGTCTTAACAGATATGCTTCAAAGTCAGCAATCACTTCAGGAAAATTCCTCCTCATCAGCAGGTCTCATCTGTTCCCCATGCCCATGGTGCAGTTTGGGGGATTGCCAAGGATCACAACCTTCTTCCCAGAGTTCTTTTGATTGGGTGGGATGAGAATAAGAATGGTGCCAGAGCCTCACTGCCAAGACTGAGGGGGGAAGTTGTTGACTTCTGCTAGGTCCTGCATTGCTGAGCCCTTGTGATTATATGTCAACTTGATCCGCATACGTAGTTGTTGCTAGAAAAGGGGGAAACACACAAAAAAACAAATTCAAGTCTTTTTTAAAGGTCAGCAAATCCCCCAACATCCATTTCCCCTCCCTCACCCCATAAATACTCAACAGACCATTCCTGACTGCAAGAGCTTGCTGGAAGGATGTGCAGAGTGAGCTATGACACTGCAGATAAATGCTCAATCTGGTAGGACATTGATTGGTCACTGTAGTTCTCAGATCAGGTACAAGCTCTTAGAAAAGCTTCTACCCACATCTCTGCACTGGCCCTGCTCTTGCAAGCACTAAAGTCCTTAAATACAGAAATAACTGCCTTAAAATTTCAGTTAACAACAGACAAGAGCAGGAGGCAGATCTGTACTCTGCTGCTCTGCACTTGGGCTTGCAGGGAAAGACTGCATTTCCCAAACTGGCTGTCCGCTCAGCGCATCAGCCTGGAAACTTCAAGTACTGCACAGCTCAGCAGCAATGTGAAGGAAATAGCCTAAGAAAAACTGGAAACAGAGTCTCCAAGAACACTGCCTTCTGCTGGGAGTAAAGCTGCTTTACACTGTCATTTGGCTAGATACTAGGTGGTCCTTCAAAACAGCTAAAACACAGCATGCTCCAGTCAAGTTCCCTATTCTCCTCACTCTCAAAAAACCCTAAAAGGAAAAGCAAGAAGTCAACCATTTCTGTCTCTTTTCTCCATACCTACAAATACGCAAAAGGGATAGCAGAGGGAGGAAAGGAGGACAAGGACTGCTCCAACCAGGCTCAGGATAAAGAAGTTATGCTTTATCACTAATGGATCAACATCACTGTCAGTTTTTTATTTGGAGTTGTTCTGGAAAACTGGCCAACAGCTTCAATCCAGCACAATGACACTATTTTGCACCTCTGTACTCTGAGGTGTTCCAAAAAGGAAGCATGCCACTACCCAGCTGTATTTCACCTCGTGGGTGCCATGTGAGGAGGGTGTACTGTGACTTGTGGCACATTACAGGAAAACTCCTAAATCCTCTAAAGTTCAGAAAATAACTTTTGAGGTGATCTTTCTACAGCACCACAGAGAAACTCTCATCAGATGTATACAAGACAGAGAATAATTAATGATTAGACTTGTGGATTAATAAAGGCAGAAGTTAGCAGACTACATGGAAATTAGGGGAGATGCATGGAAACCACAAACACTATGCACTAGAAGACTGCCATTCAGTGAAATCTTGGGCTGACATCTGTGATTTTTTTTTTCTCACTTGCATATCAGTTCTAGCAGCAACACTTTACATCTAGAGCAGTATGTAAGTGTTAACCTATGAAAAACTTCAGATGTTTTAAATTCTTAGAGTCATTTAAGATCTTAAGGCCATCCCTCAAAGGAAGAAACATGCAATCTCAATTTTATTTTTCTTTCTGATGACATCTGAGTACTTGCAAAGCCTCTTAAGGAGGAGACTTGGGCCACAGCCCTCCCTCCCCTCAAGTCTATTATATTCCACTCTTGAAGCTTGTCTCTGAAGGCTCTAAAACAAATAGAATTATGATTACATCACACCTAAAGATTCTTTCAATCAACTGTTTAAAACTACACTCACCACATTAAAAACAAATTACATCACTTGATAAAGCAAAGCGTTTTGTTAAGAATATGAATCAAGCTACTTTTTTCTGTACAAATATTTCAAGTAACATCACTGCAGATAGCAAGAACAATACTTGAATATCTTCATATGGCAAGATGCTTGCCTTCCAGACATCACTTTTGCAACCCATATAAATACCACGCTTAGCTCCTCTGGAAAGGCCACCTGAAAACAACCACTCTGATGTAAGACATGAATGAAGTCATGATAGCAAAGCTGTGAATCTCTTTTAGCAGTATAACCAAATAAAAGGCCAAACCTGTGTCCAGAACCTCCTTTTTTTTTTGAAGCTTTTGTTTTTCATAACCTTTTCCTATCCCTAATGAAAGTGACTGTCATGAAAAACACATCATTCACTGCCATCACTCTCTGTACCTCTCATCACAGATGCATCCCTAATTGACTGCCACTAAATGAACAATTCCAAGGCAGTATCTTTAATAATTCTTCTTGGAATCACTCACCTTTTGTGGATTCAGGACTTTAATGACCTGTGTGATGGTCCCCGAGTTAAATGCAGGGATGACACTGCTGCTGGGAGACAGGAGTTGCAGCTGGAATGTCTGAAAAAAGGCAAGGAGAAAACAATTTGATGCTTAATCGAGTAAGAAGATAAAGTGACTTGTTTGCACTGGGAGAAAGCACAGAAAATTAAAAGTTCAGTTCCTGGCCCTGGATAATCAGTTCTTCAACTCCATATCTTGTTGTTCCCCGAGAACAACACATTCGCTGGCCCACCTGTTTTCTGTGCAAGTAAGATCCAGGCAGCGTTAATACTGGGAGTTGAGTGCTTACTGCAGTGGACCAAGATCAGCACTGACACTTTGTTTTAGGTGTTGCATGCAGAGGAAGAGTTAGCACACCTGTAACTTCAGGAGGTTCATTCTTTCCCTAATTCCATCCTATGGCAGGTATGAAACCGACGTCAATCCAAGGTAGGGGAATACTAATTCCTAGAAGTGAAACTCTCAGAAATGAATGTACTTTCCCAAATTTGGAGAGCCTTCCAGTGACATGCCACTTCAATAGTCTACTCTGCTATAAACTAGATAACATCTATGTCCCATATTTTGTGCTGCAGCTGAGTGCAAGAGCTGAATTCAGTCATTTAAATGAGGACTGCTACTAATCACCACATGGTGACTCCCTTAATTTTTTATAAGCAGCTAATAGCTTCAAAAGACCTTTTATTTCATGTATTCATAGCTGCAAAGAACACTGCATATTTCTTAGAAAATAAGATTAAGGGAATGATTAGTGTCTCCAAAACGCCTTTTCTGACTCAACTTTTTTTTTTGTGTGGTTTAGCAACTTTCCTAGAAAATGATAATTTTAAACCACAATTTTGTCCAAGCAGAAGTTGTCCAACCTGATAGGAACCTATGTTCCATTGCATTTACAACACTTACTTTCAGACTAGAACTAAGCACAAAGAGATCCTTTTAACAGCTCTCAGCCTTGTTTACCTTGCAAGTTTCTGCCTACATGAAAGCACTGCTCAGGGAGTGTTTGCAGCTGACCCTCAGCCTTTCACTGCAGTTGACCTAAGTGGCTCTACCTTTGGTACTGCAGCTTGGAAAACAAAATCTGTCATATCCAGCTCTGTGCTGTTGGAGGCCTGTATCGTGATTACAGTGACACTGGGGTTGGTGTTCGACCTCTCAAAAGTGAAGTCAATCTTCAGCCCATTCTTGTTGTATGCAGTAATAGAGGGGATTCCTGTAGAAAACAAAAAAAGCAGCAGACCTACAGAATCTGGAGACCATCATAGTATGCATTTACTTTACTCCAGACATGAACTCTTCTGGAAATTAAATATAACCCCTTCTACTCCAGTGTCCATCCCACATTTTCAAATCCCCTCCCTTGTTTTTTTGGGTTGTTTTACTACCCCTTGTTTCCTCTTCTAGTTGACTGCCAGGGCACTTTAGGCAAAGGATTTACATGTCTCTAACCTGCAGCAACATCATTGAAGAGAGGCTGTGATGTAAGTCCATCGAGCAGGAATGGAGGCTGTGCTATCTGGGGTTCAGGAGCAGGTACTGGAGAACCTACAAGAAATATTGAACTATTATTACTCAGCTGTCATTAAATGAAGAATAACTACTCCTTCACCAAAGACTGACCACTGCATATTGTATTTCTTTACAGGAAGCTCTACAAAAAAAAAAAAAAAATAAAAAAATCTGTGTTATCCCCTTTTCTGCTTTCAAGAACTGGTTCCTCTTGAGCTAGCAGGCATTCAAAAGGAATTGGGAATTAAACTCTTCACATCTCCTAGTCCTCTCGGGGAAAGGCTCACAGCATTCCCAGACTCAAGTGCAAAAATGCTCAAGTCTTGCCAGCTAATCATGCAGAGTCAACCAGGACTTCATTCTCCAACTCCCATCTGTATGCTAATATGGATCTTGGTATGAGTAAGTGTGAAAACTAAGACTTAATAGACAATGAAGAACTGGCTCACCCTCATTGCACTCCAGGGCTGAGAATGTGACTTCTAAGAAATGCAGCCTGCTCACCTGTTAGGTTGAGGTCTCCCAGAAGGTCAAGGAGTTCCCCACCAGCAGAGGCTGGCTTGCTTGTAGGTGCAGTGGGGATTACAGGTGTTATATCAGTTCCCCCCAATAAGTCCAATAAATCATTTGCCTAATGAGAGAGTGGATGTAATAGTTACATATATTCAACTTTCTGCTACTTTCTCTTCAAATGCAGTGGATTCTACTTGTTGTCAGACTGAAGACCAACCGAACTGCTGGCAAGTCAGAGGGATTCTTAGTTTCACTGTGTTCCCAGGCCCCAGAAGAGATCTAGTTTCCATGCTCGTGGGACCACAGAGCTAGAGAAGAACAGAGTTTGAGCACGCTGAGACAGGTTGGGGAATCACAGAATATTCTGAGTTTGAAGGGACCACAAGGCTCATCAAGTAAAACTCTTAAGTGAATGACCTGTACAGGGATCAGACCCACAACCTTGGGCATTATCAGCACCATAACCAACAGAGCTAATCCCACCCTCTCCTGGGAGGCCCGCAATGACCTGTCCCACACACCTGTTCCTAGAGCCATGATCTGTCACCATCAGTCAGAACTAGCAAAGACGCAGAGAGGGGAAGGAAGATGGTCTCAGCTTACTGTTGGCAGTGGCTAGAGCATGGTCTAACAGGCAGTGGAAGCTTATCCCAGGTCAGTTTGTTACCTGGATAGCAGGCTGCAATCCAGAGGGTGGAGGTTTGCTTTCCAGTACTGCTGGCTCTGTCTCTCCGTTGGTCTGTACAATCTCAGTAGGACCATTTGTGGTGACTTTCTCCATTACTGGCATTCTCTCAAGCAGTGCTGGCCTGAAAGAAGCTGACATAGTTACACTGTGCCATCTTCCTAGATCCCAATCCAAATACTTAGACATTCAAGAGATGATATACACAGGGCAATCTGCCTTTTCCCTTGAGGTCCAATGCAGGGGAACTGTAAGATTGCATGACAGCTTGAGGTGGTCAGAAGCAATCTCTGGCATTCTTGCCAGTGTAAATAGGTTAGCTGGCAGCTAAAAACCAAAGAAGCCCTCCTGTCTCTGGTTTTCCCCCAGTACCTGAGAGAGTTTCCACTGTGGGGTTTGGATAACAAATCCAAGACAAAGATTACATAATTGAGTAATGGTGGATTAGCTGCAGATCTGGGACACATGACGGCTCTGTTCCACATGCAGGTGAGTCAAAGTCAGCTCATTTGAGTTCTCTTTGCAGAAGGGATTGACAACTTAAAACAGGTGGAAAAGCTGGAAAAGCAATCATCATGCTCTCATTTAACCAAATTAAGTTTCCAAAGAGACAGAGGTTCAGCCCCTGAGAGCACCCTTCTAAAATGATAGAGAGCCTGAAGAAGAGGAATGGGATCCTGAATCCTGACATAGGGAGAACTAGTCTGTAAATATACAAAATCACTTGTAGATTGAGCCACAAAGTGCTGCATGTAACAGGGGTAAGCCACACTGCCTACACATCTCTCGGGCTGAAAAAGTGCTCCAGTACCAATAAACCCAGCAATGGGCCATATTTTTGACCATAACATTCTTAACAGGCAGAAACTATTAAACATTGACTTTTACACTGTAATGAGCAGAAAATAAACCTGGGGGGTGGGGAAATACAAATGCTGTCTTGTAACACTGAATGAAGTTCACATGTATATTCCTGAAGTGCAATGCCTCCCAAAACTGGGAATAGCAAATATTGCCAAGCTGATTGCCAGACACTGTCAGTTGCAATGGTCAACTCTAATGAAAAGGCTCTCATGCTGGATTTTTCTCAACTCATTCATAAGGCTCCATGGAAGCCCCAGGCCATTCACATGTTCTTGCTCCTTAATATGACTTTTCTAAACAATTTGAGTTGTGGCATGGATCCCACAGCAGGAGAGAAAAGAGGAAGTCAGAAGGATGTTGTGTCCTACACATAGTGAATAGAATGGTACCTATGGAAACAAGTGATTGTGAAGAGTCTTTCAAACAATGTTTAGAAGCCCTTACAAACACAAACAATATTGAGTCCAATATTTAGCACCCATTTTATCTTTCATTTAAATTCTAAAATGAATGCTTCTTCATCCAGTGGAACTTTATGGAAAGTTTTCATGGGTGGATGAAGTTAAACCCCAGAAAAAACTCCTTTAATCTTATAATCCTCACTAAATACAACAATCTGAAGTGCTCCTATGCATCAACAATTAACTATTGCACATAGATTAATGACTATTCTGCAAAGAATTAGTTTTAGTTACTGCAACAAAGCAGGGCTTTAACTGCTTCATAGAGACACAATCACTTGTGCAAAGCAATTATGAATGAGGACCTCTGAATGATAAGGTGTAAGGAGGTTACCATGCTCACTAATTGTAAAACAGGGATGCTGAGTGGTGCAGTGAAATAGCATGCCTTTCCATGCAAAATTTGAGATTTTAAACAGATACCACAAGAAGATACAGTAAATAAAAAAGATGTTCTGAAAAACTGAGAAGCACTGATAGTTGGAAGAATTACTTCCAGTTCAGAACACTGCTTAGGAGAGCAGGTCAATGCATCTCTCCATGTTTATTTGTTTTAATCAGTTTGAACCTAATGATTCTGGTAATGCTAGCACGGTAAAAGCTACCTGCAGGTATTTACTCACCTAGGAAATTTAAGATTCAACATTTAGAAGTAAAAATCAGTCAAGCTCAGGCTCAAAGCAGGACTAATGTTTTAGCAGAGAAAGTTCTCTGATCACAGAATAGTATCAGAGGATATGTTAAGTCCTTAAAACATTCACTAACTCTACAGATGGGGAAGGGATTCTAATTCCTCTAAACCTATCAAAAATCACCAGACAGAGCTCTCAAAGAACAGTGTCATTGACAGGAGATCAGTGCACATTATAATGATCCTTTCAAACACCAAAACTCGGCAGTACTTACCTCATGTGATCATATTTCTTGAAAAGCGCATTATATTCCACAGCTCTCTGCTGCAGCTCCACATCAATGCTGCTGCCGTAGATGGAAACTACTTTCTTAATGCGACTGTTGGGGCAGGGGGAACAAACGAACACCATGGAATTAGCAGCAATAAGCAAAGGATTAGCACGTGTCATTCTGAAGATGCTACCTGCTACTGCTGCTCAACAGGAGTCCCGTGTAACTCACGTAACACAGCAGTCCCTGCAGTATCCATGCAACATCCATATCTGAACTGTCCTCTCACAACAGCATCAGCATGTGAGTAATGCACCACCTTAAGGTACAGCTTAAAAAAGTTTGACTACCCAGTTTCAATTACCCAGTAGGAAACTAGGCTATTTTTCTCTCCATCATCCAAAAAAGGAACTGGAAAGAACAGCCCACTGAAAGTAAGGACTTCTCTTTCCCATAAAGAGTTTCCAAGAAATGGTAAGATATGTCCTGTACAGTAGAGAACATCCATATAGAAAACACTATGAACAGCAGACATCTTCCACCCAGTGAGCAAAAGAAGACTATAAAAGCCAACAAAAAACAGGACGACTCTTGTAACCCATGGAAGCAGAACATGTTCAAGGAATACTCCTACTGAACACAACCAATGCCAGCATATTTGCAACAAAGCCCTGTGCAGTATACCACCAATGAGAACTCACTTGACAGTGCAGGTGAACCTTGTGGAAAGCTTCATGATGGCAGTGAGAGCATAGCCCCGTGTCACAGATGCAGACATATTAGATATCAGGACACTTTCTAAAATATCAAGAACTTCATCCTCTGTTACCTGAAAAGGTACAGAGAGGTTAGGCTGAGACAGAGAGGAGCTTTGCAGCAAGCCTGCCAGAGCATACTGTAAAAATCTGTCTCTTGCTTAACGGCCATGTCACACCTCCTCTGCAACTCTGAGTCTGTAGCATTATGTTCAGAGCATGTGAGACAGATGCATCCAGGTGGAGATCTCATGGTACAAGTTTTAAAATACAGTTCCTGTTCCATGCATTGAAGAGCAGGTTTATCACCAAAATACACAGCTAGGACCCTGGCAGACTTCTTGCAAGGCAGCTTAGCACTGAAACCACATTGTTCTGCCAACTGCAGCAGCACTCCACGCAGTCAGTGTTTACACAGTCCATGCCTGCAGCAGGGGATGGAGATTCCTGTCCAGGGTCCATCACCATCATGGACATCACTGGTAAGGAACTGTTGCAAGCATTCCCCTAACATAGCCAGCATCAAGCAGCTCCAGCCTTAGCCAGGTATACCACTGCTGATCTTTCTCAAGCTATACCTGTATTGGTTCCTCCTCTTCACACTGACCAGACACTAGAAGATCTCCATACTCTCCTATGCACCAGGAGGCCACTTGCACCAGGGGCTGCTGTTGGAAGAAAAACCAGAGAAGTCTCAGAGATAAATGGATGCTCGTACGATAAATTAAACCATCCTCATTTCCAAGAGCAAGCTTAGCCCTCCTCCCAGCCAAGGAAATTCTCCACAGCAGAAAAAAAATGAGGAATGTTTGATTTGATCAAAAATTCCACAAGAGAACTGAAGAAACTAAAAAACCCACAAACTTACAGAAGACACACCTTCTCTGCAATTTGTCCCTTGGAGCCAGACACTGTGATGTTAGCTTACCTTAAGATGCTTAGTAAACATGCATACTTATTGCAGTACAACAAGGAAATTGAAGCTGGCAATGTTTGGTTTTACCTGGGAGTAATCTCCAACGATGGCTTTGTAGAGTCTCTGCACAGTGTAGGCATGCATCTCCACGCTATTAGTTATTAGCTGGATCAGATTAGGAACAGCATCATCACGAACATAACTTCCTGCCTGCAAGAACATTTGTTAGGTGTTACTATTCACCTTCTTAGTAACACCCAGCAGCTGCTGCTACCTTTCACAAAATCACCCAATGTGCATGGAAATAAAAAAAAAATTAAAGAAAACAAAAAGGAAAAAAAAAGAAAAAAAGAGAGAAAAAAGAAAAAAGGGAAAAGAGAAAAATAAAAGGAAAAAAAAGAAAAAAATAAAAGGAAAAAAAGAAAAAAAAAAAAATCAACCTTCAGATCCATGAGGACTTTATGGTTGATTTTGAGCAGGCTCAGAGGGGCAGAAGTACAGGACAGTCCATTCGCCAATGAACAAAACTCTATCCAGAGAAATCCATACTACAGATACCCTGAAACTGCAGAAGGTTGTAAGCGGTTTCACTAACAGTCAAGAGAAGGAAGTTATTTTATTGAATGTAGTCATTTGAGAGCAATTCTCACAGCCAACCTTCTGATGGAAATCAATTCTCAGTTCAGAGGAATCTACTTTTCTGTGTTTCAGGGTGGCAAAATAGCTCACAAGCCAGACTCACTTCCTGATGAGCTTCTCAAATTTGAACATGCATACTGATAAATCTCTTCCCCCTCCTTTGGCTGATGGAACACACTGCCATACCCAAGTTATCAAGATCTCTTCCCTCTTGTTTGCCAAAAGAGTATTCCAGTTTTACCTCAGCTGTGATGTTCATAAACAAAATTAAAGTGGGTAAAGAGTAGTAATTAAACCCAAAGAAGAGGAACTAGTAGGCTATTGATACAGTTTCATTAATAAGTTTTTATAGACTTCACTTGGAATAATTCCAAGAAACTGCTTCACACCCTTTTTGTTTGCAAGTCACTTAAGGCTGTGTTCACTCTTCCCTGAAGCACTGTATAATGGAATCAGAACACAAGAGTAGTCCTAACTTCAAAGCTAATATGACTACTGCAGTAAAAACCCTCTGCTACACACTCTTTTTCTTGTGTTTCTGAAATCATACATTTCCTCTAAAAAACCACTTGGCCATATTTACTGAGTTTACATACTTCTGGCTGGCTGCCTTGGGTCACTATCGTAAGTACACTTTCTCTTTGTATTTTAGCATTTATCTGCCAGCCTCTATAGCCACCTCCAACTTGATGCTGAGTAACTTCCTAGCAAATTAAGAAAAGTTTATGTAGTTGCATACAAGAGAGGCAATTTCACTTACCGTTGTTAAGACTCTCATAATTGTGTCTATGTGCCAGCGCTTGGAAGGAGCATATCTGACAAAATTAAGAGAACAAGTTGGAGCAGTAACTGCAAGCCTTCAACACCATCAAGAAACCCATCATCAACAGAACACCTCGTCTCAGTTAATTCCTGCCCCACTGCTTCCTGAGAGGGGACACCAATACTAGTGTATCCTGTTCCTCAGAGTGTGCTACAACTGATAAACCACACATAGATCAGCAAATGGAGAAGAGATGACAAACACATTCACTCTTGGGGAGGGGGAGGAACAACATACAAGATGCTCACAATTCCAAGGATGTATCAAAAATTAATAGCAAGTAAAATGACCCCATACTTTTCAGCTGCAAGAAATATTCCAGATGCACAGTCTGCTTTGAACTCTGGTTCACAGGAATCTAGAAAATACAGCAACTCCTTCATCATTCCACGGACATTGTTCCCATTAACAAGAGCAAAACTCAGTTCCATTGCACGCCTAGGGCAAGAGACAGAAAACCAATCAAGTATGTGCACCTAGTTAAGGAAGACAAAAACCTTACAAACCACAAGTCCAGCTACAAAAATGCAGTTACCTTTTAATTAAGAAGAAAGCAACATTTATTAATCCTATGAGAATAGCCTTTCGCATTAAATGTGCCAATATTTTCGTGTTCATAGGCAGACAATAAACACTCACCCCTCCAAAAAAATAAGGGGGAGTGAGGTTGCAGAGTGTTCTAAAAACATCTATCCATATGTCCTTATGGCTGGCAATTCAGCAACCAGAGTTCAGCTTTAAACTCTGACTGTTCAAGTGTTTGTAATTGCTTGTTGATAATTTCTGACACACAAGTGCAACAACTAATCCATCTTACAACATGCTTTCTCCGGATTCAGGGATCCAGAAGAGACCTGTTTCCAACTCCATATATTACAGATGCAGATACAGTAGAGATTTAAAGTATTAACTCATATGCTTCACTGTATCCTGTCAGACTACATAAGATTTCTAGAACTAAAAGCTACTCTGGTGCTCCATTCATTCCTCCTCCCTACAGACAGGCTGACACCACAACTGGTTAGAGTACCAGCTTCCTGCTATTCTTTCTGGTGCACATCCAAAGCTCAGAGGCCTTTCTACTTGAAGCTTCTGTAGTTGATTCCAGCACAGGTCTCACTCTTGTGACATTTTTTGAATGAAGACTACTAACTTTAAATGTGATTAATTTCTGCAACATTTTGCATAGTTATATTAAAATGCATTAAAGCAGGCTCACTAAACAATGCCAACTGATCTTTAAAATGGTACTGGACACAAGCCATGTATTCTCAAGAATCTGAGAGCATCTAGACAGCACTGCTTCTCAACATCTTCCTAGTTATTATTGTAATAATGATTTCTACAGAATGGTGAATTGTAAATGTGTTACTTTGCCTTTTACCCAACTAATACCCAGGAACTGAGAAAACACAGAGGTGTTCAGAATTAGGGTAGAAATACCTAACTAAATTGTTACCTTTTAACATTTAAATCTGTATCTAGCTGATGGCCTAGACCATTACTAGAATTATTTCCATCTCTCCAACTAGTTCCCAACTCCTTGGACCTGACCATACTGGGTTACACATTTCTGTTTAAATTTTCAGTCACATTATAGCAGATATAGCAACACTGCAGGTGCGCAGGAGTCTCAGCACATATTTCTTACCCTCAGTCATATTACATATTTCATTTCTGTCATGAAGCTCTTAATCACATAGTTTCATCAAATTAAGCAGATAGAAAGACTTGAATTAAATCGCAAAGCTGTTTCAAATTATACTACATAGACCAAGGACACACTGTGACAGTTACAGGATGAGAAGAGGCCATGATTCAGATGATCAAAACCAGGTATCATGTCTTTCCCTCAAGTCCCAGCCCTTGAAACTTGCTACCTGGGGACTCTGGCGTACATTCACAGTCAATATATTGCTTCAATGAAGAAGTGCATTGTCAGCAGCACGAGTGTCAGCATGGCAGCATTGTGCTCTGCTGATGGATCACTCAAAGGCTTCATCCTTCAACAGCACTCAGACATGAAGCTCAGGTGTGTTTTGATAGCAAGCACCAATAAAATGCTTTTGTTGCCTTCTATCCAAAACATAGATGAGGCTTTGCTGTTGCACAGCCTAGCCCTGTGCTGGGTCTGGCACCAAACAGCAACAGCAGCATGACTTGCTCAGCATTTAAGATACAAATTTGTGTTTTGGGATAGATTGCAACTGTAAAAATAGATTACATGATACCCATTGCATAACAGTTAAAAGTAAGTTTCAGAAGCAAGACAAATCCAGTTTCTTTCCTATTCTTTACATATTAGACTGAGCAGTGCTGTTAAAAAAAAATCTAGATCTGATTCAAAGGGCATAAATTTAAAGAATGCCTACAATAATGAGTATCTATAGGATATCTGATCAGTCTGAGTAGATGGAAAAAAGAGTTTAAACCATTTTGAAGGTATACTCCGGATGTGATGAGAGCTCAATGAAATTTTGGCCTGTAGCAGAAAGATTCCACAAAATGCAACAGGGATGCCACTGTCTCCATCACTGCATGTTGTATACTGCACTGAGCTCAGACCCTTCTTTGTAACGCAGTTACAGAAAGAATAATGATGAGGAAGAGAGTTCTGAAAGAAAGAACAAGGTACTGACAGGCTGAAAGACTCAGTTTAGAAGAGACGCATTCCACATAGGCTGGGCAAAAGTTTCCATAAGTGACTGACAGAAACAGCAAAAACTTATTATCATGAGTAAAAGGAACATAATTGAAATAATGACAATCACAGAATTAGAGAACATGCCAAGTTGGAAGGGATCCAAAAAAGATCATCAAGTCCAACTCCCAGCCCTGCACAGGACCAATCCTGAGAGTCACACCATGTGCCAGAGAATATCATCCAAATGCTTATTGAGCTCTGTCAGCCTTGGTGCTGCAACCACTACCCTGGGGAGCCTGTGTGTGCCCAGACACCCTCTGGGTGAAGAAACAGAGGAAGAAGCTAAGACTGAGTATACAACAAAAAGTATTTTCATACTGAGATGTAAGGTTGCAAGCTTTCCCATTGCCCAGAGAAGCAGCAGCATACCACTATTTAAATGATAAATGAACACCAAGAATGATAAAAGAACATGGCAGTCACAAGCGATTTGTAAGCAAATTGTTTGAACAGTTAAGTTTAGTCTCAGTTCTACCACTGCCTAATCAATTTAATCTAGAATACATTATTTGGATGACTTAACACTGTTTCATGACAACATGAACGTGCCCGTTCATCTGGGAAAGAAAAACAAGATGGAACACATCAGAGTAGGTTTGATCAGGATCATACTCCACAGAGGCTTTTCATCTCACTGAGAGCACACAAATCTGATCTCCACTGAGACTCCATTTTGGAAAAATTCAGGCAAACAGAAAAAAATTTTTCCCCATAAAATAACAGTAGCTTTCCAATGAATCTTCATTACCTTCTTTGAATTATGAATCATATTATACCTTCATATTGGTCTCATTGACAGTTCCCCAGGATTACTGTAATTTCCCCCTATGCCCTGCTCACCTTCCATAGGCTGTCAACCTCAAGAGTTCGTTTCACTGATACTTCAATTACCTTTTAATGGAGACATCCAGATCCTTCAGGCAGTCCACAATGGTGCTTCTGTGCCGCTGTACTGCATTATGGTCTGTCTGCACAGTTTTCAACAATGATGTCAGAGCTACATATCTGTAATAAAGACACACAGTCATCAGTAGCTGACAGCAGCCATTTAATTTCTGTGCACAGACACTACTCCCACTCCAAACTTGGTCTTATTTTACAACAGAACAGGATGCTCTTGTACTCACTAACAAATGGGAATCCTCCAGGGGACTGGCTGGCCTGTCTCCACAGGAGAGTTACCACACTAAGCTGTAACGCACCTAACAACACCCCACTGCCCAGACAAGCACCTGCCCCAATTCCTGGGCTCAGATCAGTTGTCCAGTCTTCACAAAGACTTTGGAAAGATAGGGCAATTAAAGATTAGACCTCCACAGATCTGACACTCAAACTAGCGCGAGTCACAATTCCCACAGCTAGAGTCTGTGACCCATATCATGATGTGCTATCCAACTGCCTAATTCTAGCAGTTGCAGCAATTCCATGTCCACATTAATAGTGACCAAAGTACAACCAAATTCCCTTGTTGCCACCAGCATACAATCAGAAAAATCAGTCTTTGCCTAATTTGTTAGATCTCCAATGCCAACTCTGATTTGAATAGCATCACAGACCACGTGGGACAATAAAAGGGATCCATGGGTTATTGGAAAAAAATATGGACTGATCAAAACACACACTTTAAGAATTAGATCATACACCCAGGCTTATCAACTCAGAAGGGCCACAGTTAAGATTTGCATGGAGAAAGGAATGCATCAAGAAAGCATCAAGCTCAACAACCACACTAACCCAAACCAGTTATCCCAATAGGGTCTCCTGGAAAGCTTTACTTTAGCATCATCTTTATGCAATTGCCTCTCATGCATTTTAAACTGGGTGTTGTCAAAACATGCTTCGTACAACTTACCTAATATTTTTGTCGTTGTTTAATAAGAAACGGCCTAGGATATTAATGGCTAAGACCTGCAGAAAAGAGTTAGGGAAGGTCAGTGATCTAAAAAGACTGCTGGTCACCTGCATTGTTTCATGAAGATTTTAAAGGCAACATGTCAAAACTCGGTTCTTAGCCAAAAAGAACTCCAGGGGCTGCCTAAGCAGAGGAAAAGCAGAGACACGCAGCACAGGCTCTCACCTGCACTCAAGGAAACAGTCTGCAGGAATTTTGGCTTTTTAATTTTTGTTATAAACCACCCTCCCCCAAACAAGCACCACTTTCTGAAAAGGCTACAGTCTTATCTAGAATCAATTGCAGAGCTGTGTTTGGGTGAAACAACCTGGCTTCACATCCTCCAAACAAGTTACTCTAATACAATCCTAGGAAGAAAACAAAGGCCACAGCAAAGGCAACTTACTCTCAGGCCACTCTCAGATTTTATGTCCATAATAGTCAGCACAGTTTCATAGAGAATGGCATTTCCCACATTTTTACTTGTTTCTGTATTAGTGGCAACCTGGAGAAAGGAAACAAAATAAGCAACTCCAACATATGCAAAACAGATCCTCTTTGCTCTGCAGAACAGGGCAGTGAAAGTTACCAATCCCTAGCAAACAGCATCACAATTGTGATCATGCATCCCTTTCAGCAAAATGCCATCCAGAATGACAAGCAGCTGTATCCTCACCAGTGCTGCTGAATCCAAATTATTAAAAAACCAAGAGATTTTAGACCACTCATCAACATTTCAGACCTCACCTGTGCAAGTATATCATTCATTGCTTCACTAGAATCATCATCATTTCTCCCTAAAATTCTTAGTAACCGCAGGATTCGTACCTATTTGAAAAAAAAAAAAAAAAAAAAAAACAGAAGCAAAAAAAATCTCACTGGATTGGAGTGTTTGACATGGGGTCACAAAATGTCCAGTACACTTCCCGAGGAGTGGCAAAGAGGCAAAACAAGCTGCTGATTTCCACTCTTAAGCAAAATGCTTATCCTGAGTAAGACCTTTATCAACAAGAATATGCTTATGCTGTGCTCATTTTCTTCCCACTAGCCAGAACTGTTCAGAGTCCCCTCACTACTAGGCACAGTCATGCAAGACTAATACTTGCTGCTGCTTCTCCTTTTGTCATATGACATTGTAATGCACTACAACTGCTGGTTAAACTAAGGCAGGTGTCTTCCACTAGGGCAGATGAAGACCATTTTCATGATCAGCTCTAATGAAGACAAAATCTTGCAATCATCACAGCTGCCCTAAGGCTCAGTACTAGAATTAAAGCTGTCAGTCACAGTCTGCATCAGTTCTTACCTGCAAAAAGGGGTCACTGATCCCAGACACATCATGCTCTGGTGAATATCCAGACATGATAAGGTTCTTCAGAATACGAACTAATTGGGGAACAAGCTGTGAAGAAGAGAGTTGTCTTAAGAGTGTTGCTCTTTCCCCCACCCCCAGCACTGAAGCACAGGTCCAGGAAGAAATCTTGTATTTGAAAGCAAGTCAGTTTGAATTCTTCCGCATAGTTCAACCTGCAGACCTAGAACTAATGCTGTATTGATACTTACAGCTTAGCTAGGGCACAACTAGAAACAGTTAAGCTGGGACTGGAGCACCACATTGTATCTTTAAATCTGTATTTGTGCTACAGTGCAAGCAAAAAACCAGTTGATATTCCTCAACATCTTTTTGTTCCTACCTTTACTCTTCAGGAGTTACATACTCCCCTGAAAAAGTGCATTTAACTAAACACACAAACAAAAGGAACCCTGAATTTCCTTTATCTGCCTTAAAGACAAATCCAAAGGGTGCTACATCATCTTCCCTCAAGACAGAGTAAAAGACAAGTGGAGCATTTCTGGAACGCTGATTAACATTTTCCTTGCCTTCCAACATGCAAAAGTTATTAGGACTGAGGACAGAACAAAGAAGGAGAAACATTATAGCCATGGAGATCAGTTGAGGGCTGGCCCCCAAACTTCTGCAGTACAAATTACACCCACGAAGAGTATCGGCACTGCAAACGGACTTAGTAACTCTTTGCAGCCCAGTAAGGCTTTACAGATTCTTATAGACAGCTAAATAACTGTCTGTCCTGCTCCCTTTTGGGAATCACCAAAAGTTGCCCCATGATTCAGGCAAAACACAAAGTCAAGTTCATGATAAGCAGAAATCCCAGGGCTACATCTTGTACAGGCACAAAAAACTTCCCATAAGTATTCCTCAAATGAGAGAGAGCTTGAGGAAAACAGGCTGATGTTTGGAGAAGGCCACAACGGAGATTCACGGCTGCCATGGGTCTAGAGGTTTAGTGACAAGTTCAACACATAAAGCGCATTAGACAAGTACAGTTGATTTAAGATTGTGGCATCAATCACAAATATGTCATTAAGAGGCACTGCCTCGCAAGGGACAAACATCTCCAAATTCAAGGCAAACATGCACCATCTAGAAGAATTAACTCTTACCTTTTCATTCTAACTCAGCAGGATTCCAAACAGACATAAGGGACAAAACAGAGGAGGCAAGCATTAGGGACAGGTCAATGTTACACCATTCACAGTATAAACATCTGCAAGAAATAGCTAGAAACAATATATCTAGAAACTAGTTTTTGTGGACTCAGCTCTTCTTTTCCCACAGCTATCATCTTAACTGAGCATTAGTAGCAGGGACAACACCTGCAAAATGAACCTTATCTGACAATCATTCCTGCTTTGATATATGCAATCAAGGCAAGGGAAAATGCACCAAAGGATGAACCATTTGAAATTCCTAATGATACAGACAAGCTAAGAAGAACAGTACACTGGGCATGCAAATAAGCACCTTTAAGTCTTTTCAGAGGAGCAAATGGCCAGTTCTGTTCTACGAACTTTGTTCAGTTTCTCCTTCTTTAACCAAGAAGTCAAAATGACAATCAAGGCAATTTTGAGATGCCCTTCTAATGGTAGTCTTTCACATGGCAATAGTAATCTCTGCAAATTATAGTAAAGGGTATAAGGAAGTCGGGAGGGCGGTGGGAAGTAAACATTCCTAACCAGAGGAGGAAGAGTGATATTAACTCTCAAACCCTGAATTTAAATTGGCAAGTGATGTAGTACAGCATGAACCAGGCATGAGGTATCTATAGAACTAGAACTTCCATGGGTATTTTTGACCTGAACTTATACAACTGTGTGCCTGTGGCTAAGGCATTCAGGTGATGGCATAAGCTTCAATTTTTCATCTTTGTCTCTTTACTACATTTGCAATTACAGTGTCACTATGCAGTTAGACACAAAAAGTGGAAAAAACCCTAAAGGATCATCAAAGACAACCATTTAAATCTAACTTTAGGTTGTTTTTTACTGCACAATCTTAAGACTGATGTTTTGTAACTTACCCACTTACTGAAGGGGATTAAGCCTAGATATACATAAGATTCACACATTTAATGATTTTTTTAAAAAAAAATTAAGATAACAAGCAGACAGTATCATTAAATTCTTCACGCAAAGAGTTGTAAGGATTTTATTAGAAGGCCTTGAATATTAAGTCTGCAATATTACCAGTTCACACTTACCTTTCTAAAGTGTGCAAGCATGTCTGGGCTTCTCTCACACATCTCTGTGAGAAGGACAACTGATGTGTGAAGAACACCTAAACGTCAGTGGAGGGGAAAAAGAAAAATGTATCTACATTTATCATCATTCCACTGGCTCTAGACGTGTGACAAAGATCATAAGAAAACAATGGAAAATCATTAAAAAAATACTATGCTTGAATTCAACATATCTACCACAAAAGATATTTATGATTGCAGCTGTGCCCAAGTGGAAGCAGACAGCAATGTGCTCATGTCTTAAACCTGTAACTAAAGGCCAAACAAGGAGAGAAATTGGACTTGGTCTGCAAAAACTTGAAGAAACTAAACATACAGTAACAGACACAGTTGGGCTACATTACCTCTAAGGTCCCTTTTAAATCCAACCACTCTATGATTCTATACAAACAAAAGACTCCAAAGGACAATATGTGGTAATGGCATTGTGGATGTTGGGTTCCTCACACTTCCTGATTTTCTCTTCCGATTTAGGTAGCCTACCGGAACTTATGTGACCTGAATTGGGCCTTCCTCAGACAGTCTCAGAACTCCATCTAGACTACACAAAACCGCCAAACCTAAAAAGTGCACTTCAGAGTCACTTTAGCTAATGCATTGGATAAAAATCACAAACTTTCCCATCTCACCCACCACTCTGAAGTGTATCAAGACAGTGAGAGAGTACCTTTTGTCACCTATGCCATGTAAAACCCCTGCTGAGTAGCAGAGTCCTACACATCCCTTCCTTCTGAAAGACATTTGCTTTCACTGCATAGAAATGGGAAGAAACAAATCATACAAATACACCTCAAAAGTTCGCTCCAAACGAAAGGCTTAGGTATTAAGTGCACCATCCCATAGAAAACAGTTTAGCCTTGCTAAGTACTCTCTCAGCTATTACCGTGGTTCTTCTCATTCAGCAAGTTTTTGGTGGCTGGCAGGAACATCTCCATGAGTTCAGGCACCTTTCTGATGACATGAACAGCACACAGGGCTGCCTGGATAGGAAAAACATCTCTGTTAGTACATACTGCAATGACAATGATAACCATCTTGAGAAAGTTCCCACTGTGGTAGATGATCACAGACTTCACAGACAAAGGCCTGGAAAGTTTGTCGTACATTTTTTCATGTCTCTCTTACAAGTGTGACTAAACAGCATCACAGAAGAGAGTTCAATAAAACTACCATGAATTGGGGCACAGAAGCACTGAGCTACAAACTAGTACTCCCACTAGCAACAGTTCACTTTTACATTATTCACATCAGAACCTCTATTGTCTGCAAAGCAACTCTGCCTTTAATGTGGCTCCTTCAGCCTGTCTCCCTGTTGCTAGGGAGGAGATAATGCATTGGAAACAAATAATTAAACTTATGTCAAATTATGGCTCATTTACTTCCCCTTGAATATTATCTCTTTCCCCACAAAAAAACTTCTTCCTGCAAGTGATGGGTGCTATGAGAAACAAAAGTATACTTTGAGGGTTTTTTTGAAAAAAACTTGCCTATTTCTTTTAAGGATGCAGAAGCAACACAAAAAAACTACTCTTTGCAGCTGCTTGAGCACTGCATTGAGGGCCTCTTCCTAGAATACAGCAGTACCTCTTAGCTTTGCTTTCTCTCTAACCTCTCTCTAGATCCAGCACTAGACAAAGAAGTAACAATACATCTCTTCCTAAACCTTATTGCTCCACACTCTCCCCAAGATTTATCAATAAATAAATCTAGGAGAATGGGGGGATCATACTCCACAGATGCTCTGGCACACTTGCTGCAAAAATGAGACAATTTGTAAGTGTTTGCCCATTTTGAGACCTTAACCTTTCTAGCTCTCATACTACTGTGACTAACAGAAAACATCAAGTAGGTTGAAATCTTCAGATATCAGTCTGCACTGTTAATAATTAAAGTTTCTCTGGATTTATCTGAGAAGAAATATAACTGATGACTGTGAGTTTGGGGCTAATGTCTGTGGAGGGGCAGGTGTTCACATTACCATCAATAACCTTAGGGTAAAGAGTACAAAAATACAAACAATTGCCTCATCCATTGGAGGCTTGCCTTTTAGAGGCTTACACATATTCCTGCTATCAACAGACAGGGAGTTTTGAGCTCTATCCTGCACAGTGGGAAAATATTCAGCCAATGTGATCCAAGCCACCTTGATATTAGCAAGGTATTCAATCAATCTTGCCTTTTAATCCATAACAAAGTATTCAAAAGTTCCCTGAAGTACCTTCTTCCTAAGATAGGAGTTGGAAGTTTTGAGGAGCTTCTCCACCTCTCCTGCAAGGTCTCTGCACATTTCAGAGGAGCCCATGCACCCAAGAGTACAGAGTGCCAGCCCCTGCACATACTGTGTGCTGTGATTAAGGTCACTGTAAAGGAGAACAAAAAAAAAAAAAGTTAATTAGCAGGCACACAAGGAAACTGAACACACAAAAGAAGGCATCTATAGCTACAGTCATCTAACCAGCTACACACATGGCCCAAAAGAGCTTTCCAGATTCTCAGCTATGTGGGAACACAACTTGGGAGCAATAGCAGCTTTGAGTGCACGTACCACAGGGTTTGCTACTACTTCTACTTGGAATCCACAAGGAAAAAGATAAAACACTTGGTTGAACTATCAGGTGGGTATCCAGGGATTAAGCTGAGAAGAAGGAAGACCACACAGAACTCTATTAAAAACGTCTGAAAACAAAATGCTGTATTTTGGAACTTGCGTGCAGGAAAGAAATTAACATGAAGTACAGACCTGCAGTGACTCTGGGCTGTCCCAGTTGAAACATGTTCTAAGACAAGCTTTAGCTTCTGCATTTACAAACCAAAGAGCATAGAAAAATCTACATAAAAGTATCCTCCATCCTGACCAAAAAATCACAAACCCCACCACTTGCACACCTTGAAAATAATCCATACAGGAATTCTGTTTAGCAATTCTTCCTATTCATATGCCTAAGGAAGTTGCAAAAAGTGGTCAATAAGAGGTTAAACCACCTAACAGGAGATACTATTCATGAGGCCAGCTACCATTGTCACACTAAGCACAAGACAACATAGGTTACACAGGGTAATCCCAACAGCCTTTAAAAAAACCTGCTTGTACACTACTTTTCCATCTGTGTTTGGCACTCATGTTGCCACAGCACCCAGGATTCAATGAAGAAAGTTAAAAAAAAATATGGCTTCTGGTTTGGGAGGCAAGGGAGACTGGGGATGCACAATGGAAGAGCCAGGGAAACCAGTGGTACGTAACCCAACACACACAAGGTGCAGAACAGAGAGAGAACAGTATTCTGGTTGTAACATCAAGCAGTTATGGCAACATGCAGATGAAGGAACAGGTAGCACATGCTACTAAACAGGTTGTCTTTTTGTTTCATTCCTTTAACAAAATTTTGGCAGCTATATAAAACTGTGTGTATAGTAAGTACCTGCTTCAAGATGCTGCTCACCCTTTTGTATCAAAAATCTAGGTCTTGCTATAAAATAATGAAAACCAATGGCATAAATCAAATCCCTTAATGTCTAGATAAAAGCAAGACAAAGTGGTAGATATAGAAGCCAAAGGAGAAATCAATAAACAACCCAGGAAGGTGGTTGGGAAGCTGTTCACCATTTTTGCTCAGCTTCAGTCTGACCCATTTCCAGTTCAAACTCATGACACCCTTACCAAATTCACTTTAATATAAACAATCAAAAGAGGTGTTAACCTGCAGCCTGGTTCTAATGGAAGAGCCTCATAGGTATGGCATTTCAATGAAAGATCTTTAGACAAACAGCCATCTCCTGAACACTAGGTCCAACATTATGCAATCCTCAGGCCTCATTTTGTCAAGTTTCTTTCCAAGCAATTTGAGGCCGCAATATAAATGAAGATCAATGTTTTCCTTGCTCATATCTGAGAGGTTTATGCACTAAACATAAATCATAATAAAAACAGAAACATCACACACAACCAAAGCAGACCTTTGGGGAAGTCAAATAGAACCCAGATGTTCCACTCCTGCTCCTGTCCATCTTGAAAGAAATGTTACTGGAAACACACTAATTGCCATTTACTAAACTATGATGTAGAAAAGTCCCAGTTTAAAATCGCTTTGCTGAGAGAAAAAAAAAGTGTTAAAAAAATTAATTCCCACCCCCTCTTGTCTCATTTCAGCAAAATGACACACAGAGAGCACATCCCAAGTTGCTGTCCAGCTTCCAAGGAAAACCATTCATCAGGATCATCAGGGCAACCTCAAAAAGAAAGCAAGATACACAGCCTTGCTCCTTGAGGAC
Source organism: Acropternis orthonyx (assembly GCA_035583155.1). Classification (NCBI taxonomy): domain Eukaryota; kingdom Metazoa; phylum Chordata; class Aves; order Passeriformes; family Rhinocryptidae; genus Acropternis; species Acropternis orthonyx. The sequence goes on along the minus strand of JAWWEU010000020.1, from coordinate 20,784,657 downwards.
TCTTCAGAGCTCATCAGCAGAAGCAAACAAACATAGGACAGACAATGTGTGTTGCTTGCTACGTATGCCTCTTCCATATCAATGCAATTTTATATTCTCTTCCTATGAAGGAAGCAGGATCACCCAATACAGTGCAATACTACAGCAGCCTTACTAAGGTCATCAGCATGCAACCAATCGAAGACACCAGTTTTCTAACACAAGGGGAAAAAAAAACTAAAGTACTCAAAATATCACTGTCAGGAATGTACTTTCTGATCCTGAAACCTCAGATCATGTGTTGATGGAGAGAGAGGTGGTACCCTTACTTCTTGATGCAATTGGTCATAAGAAGATGGACATCCTGTCTCTCATCCAGCAGCAACATGGCACCTAAATACCCAATGCGCTTGTCTGTGAATTTCTGAGAGGCAATGAGCTTGAGGCACTCCAACTGGAAAAAAAAAAAAGGAAAAAAGAAAAAAAAAAGACAATTAGCTTAAAACTACTTCTTAGCTAGAGGAGAAAAGTTTGAATTTTGATCCATACTAGTTTAGGTCTCTCAGAATACATTTTTAAAAGTGTATTTGATTCCCATTTTGGTGATGTAGAAAACCAGGAATGGTTAAATGACCTGCCCAAAGTTCCCAGCAAGCCAGCAGGAAGGTCCATAGCTGCTCCAGTGTCTTGAAGTGGACAGACACTGTTTGCAGGCCTTCCACAACCTCAGATATACCAGATATGTGGGTTTATGTCAGAACACAAAAATAAATGATGACATATTGATAGATATGAGAGATCCATCATTAAAACCAAATAGAAAAGATCCAGAAATCCAGATCATGTGTCTTGTTGATTATGTACCAGAAACTTCTGAACCAGGGTTAAAGGCTCTATTTATCTACTAGAGAGAGGATCAATGCTCTGTAAGTCGGCAAAACAAGGACATGTGGTGATAGGACAAGGGGCAATGGCTTTAAATGAAAAAATGGCAGGTTTAGGTCAGTTATTAGGAAGAAGTTCTTGGTTATGAGGGTGGCGAGGCCCTAGCACATGTTGCCCAGAGACACCCCATCCCTGGAAGTGTTCAAGGCCAGACTGGACAGGGCTTGGAGCAACTGGGGATACTGGAAGGTGTCCTGCCCATGGCAGTTGGAACTAGATGACCTTTAAGGTTCCTTTCAACTCAGACCATTCTAGGATTCTGTGACTCTAAAAACATGTTTTGTTTATCATGATCTGTAACTAACTTGCTACCTAGGTAAATCTTAGATTGTCACGGACAGTTAAGTTTCTGCACTGCTCTGTAATCTTCACTGGAACACCTGAAGTCTACTAAAATCACATGCATTGTAGACACTACCAACTTCCCTTCCACCATTGTGTAGGAATGGCAACTATGTCCAACAGCATAGAAGAAATCCCCAAAACAACACACACAGCTGCCTGCCACTTGCACTCTGCTGATTAAGAATTTAATTGCTAATCCATTTTTAAACTTAACACTTTCTTAATGCAAAAGAAACCCCAAACCAAACCACAAAGATATTCTGACATTACTATGCACTAAAATATTTTTCTGTAACAGAAAACTAATCAAGTGTAATCAATGTCTACTTTCCAGACAGGAAAGTAGAGATCTCTCCCTCAGACACACTTTCTGTAAGTCTGCTTTACAAACTAGCTGGGGCAGCAAGTAGGTGTACGTGACAGGTTTGAGGAGGGGTCAGAAAGAGCTGGCAACAGATCCATTGTAAAGGAAGTAAAGGGGACATGCACAGGCAGAGATACAGGGTATTGGGGAAAGGGATTCACAGCCCCAGCTAGACAGAAGTTTGAAGAGGGCAACAGACACAGGTGAGATGAAAGAAGCACACACATTACATAAGTAAAGTTGCACAGGATACTGGTAAGAAAATTGAAGTGCCAGAGAAAGAAAGTGCTATGGCCTAGTCACTGATCAGTCCTCAAAACTACATGGCATCAGAACACACACTCAGCTGGGCAAGTTGTCCTCACATGTGAACACTCAGCTAGTGCAGGGTGATAAACTGGTAAGAAAGTTTGAAAGAAAGCAAGCTCAGTTTGCTAGGTTTAAAGGGGATGAAAATCTAGAATAAACATCTCTGAACAATAAGATCCTTCATCCACGAAGATAACTGAATTTGCATAAAAGGGCAAGATCAACCAGGGATAAGGTACAGAACACTAGATATCAAGCTCTCATCTTTCCAGTGCTTTCTGTAGGAGAATAATGCACTTCTGAATCAACCTTTTTTCCTGGGTTTACAAGGTACTTTCTTATACAATCCTCTGCAAAAATGCAATGTAAAATTGATGACATCTAAGCTACAGTATGACAGCCAAAAAAGGCAGAAGATGAATGACTGAGGAAGAGCATAAGGAAGCGGATGACTGCAACAGATACTCTAAGACATATTTCTAGTACTTTTGAATTTAAAAAATATTAATGGAATTTATCCCATGAAAGGCTGATGAGTTCTTGTTTCACTTGTATATAAACACATGCAAACTAGATACATGCACAGCAATACTAAGAAACATGATCAGCTGAAGCTCTTACTAGGTCTAATTAGTGGAAAAAATCTTGATACTCTTATATCCATTTCATTCAAAGGAACAATTAAAATCTGCCACATCACTACTGTAACAGATACATTAGCACAGCTGGATACAATACTGGCATATAACAAGACTACAACTTAGCGAACTTTTACTGACACAACCACTCTTCCAACTACAATTTTTTTTTTTTGCAAACAGAAACAATGGCAATAGTTATGTTACTTGACCATTTGTCTATGCTGACTGACAACTTCTGAACTTGCACAAATGGCCTTTGCACATGCTCAAGAGACAGCGTGCTCATGCTCGTATTTGTGTACAAGATATCCTGGGTCAAAGCTGAGGGTCTCTGACTTGGAAAGAGCAATATTAACCATTCACTCCTGGTTACACTGTTAGCTGCAGGGTGCTTACAGCTTTAAGAGAGACTGTTTAACACCACTTGTGCCTCTCCTGTTTTTCACCAAAACATCTTTCCTGCGTATTTATCTTGTCACTCTCAGAGGCTTCCTGTCTACAGTGCAGGACTGTCTATCTGCAAGACTCTACTACTGAAACATCATGTGTCCTCAACAGGTCCCCAGCTCACACAAACTATACTCCTCCTACACAAAAGCAAAATCTTGAAAGATTCCTTCCAATAATAAGCACTGAGGACATGCAAAAGTCTCTAACTCACTCACTTGGAGAATACCTGTTAAAACCTCTTCTCAGCACTAGGCCTTGTGCCTTCCTGAAAGTGCAGCTGATAAACTACACGAGAATCAAGGGCATCAAATGAAGTACCCTGCTTCCAAAATAGTCAGAATAGCTGTTTCTTCTTGAGATGTAACACCCCTGGCAATAACAGATATCGAATAATCTGCTTTATCCTTCTTTCACTGAGAGTAAGTTTACCATTACTGACCAAGGGAGAAACTGCAAATTATTAGATTGCTGACCTAACCTTCCATATATCACAGAATCGCAAAATATTCTGAGTTGGAAGGGGACTCACAAAGATCACCGAGTCCAACTCCTGGGTGAATGGGATTAAATACTTGAGTAACAATAAAAGAATAAAATTTAAACATGTTCTTAACATAGGTCAAACATATAGATTTTCAGTAACACATTATTCTTACAGCTCTAAGGTACTTAAGCCTTAATTTTTGTTGACAGGAAGTTTCTGTCTTGGATCAGGGAGCCTGGCTATGAAAAGTGTTAAGGACAGAACAACACACAAATTCACTTGCTCTTATGCAACAACTCATTACCCTGAGAGGAGAATCCAATGATAGAGAAGTAAGATGATGTACTTTATATGCAACAGCACAGCCCACACTCACTCCCTAACACTATTTGCAATTTGATTTCACTGGTTTGAGTTTACTGCTTCAGTGATACATACCAGGATTGGTAAATCCAATCATGAATGGACAGACTCACAAGACATGAAACTACTTGAAGCAATACAACAATCTGACTGACTTTAGCTTTACTGAAGACCTAGGTTAGATTACTACTAACAGGACACTTACTGACTTCTAAGCAAAACAAGACTGTGAGCCTAAGACTAAGCAAAGCTAACCTGAAGAACACCTTGTAGACCAAGAACTTCCATCTTCCTGTCTCCCTTTTCTACAATGTGTCAAAAATAACACATCAAAAATAAGCCAAGATATGGAAAACTCATACCTGCATTCCCCATGCCACCTCACTAAGAGGGGGATAAGGAACACCAGCTTCTAATTGCTGGCTCTTGTCTGCCTCAAACACATTACTTTAAAAGGAAAAGGGTATAGAAACTCCTTTGAAGTAGCTGGTATTTTCTACCAGAACATCTCTGTCTTGGACTGTGGTTTAAGCTCCACTGCTCTGCAGAAACACAGGTGTTAAGGTGGAAACAGTATGGCAAAAGTAGACTAAGTTTCAAAACAAAATATGCCAGTCCCCAAACAGCAGATCTCACTAACAAAGTCAAAACTAACTAATATAAGTTCAGATCATACATGAAAACACACCAAAACATCCCAAAGGAACACCAGAACTGCACCTAAGAATGCTCTGAACAGGTCAACATGCCCAAAACACAGAAGGTATATTGGTTTATGCACAGAAGGCATTGAATTCCGACCTACCTGTCCAAAATGTGCAGGATAGCCCAGCATGTGCATATACAGCAGCTTTGCCACGTTTCTGCATCGGTACGTGTTATCTTCCTCTCGGAAGGATGACCGGATAGCAGCACATTCCTTTTGGATCATTTCACGCTCTTCTGCCTGGGTTCTTGCTGTCCGGATGGTCCGGATCAACTCCCGCAGTCTGATGGGGGCTGGCATCCTCTGGGAGAAGAAAGAGGTCTGTAAAACTTGTACTGTACCTAAAGGCTTCATAATGCTCTTATACTGCTGCATACTTTTTTTTTTTCTTTCTTACCCAGCAAATATATACGTAAAAGAATGAAGAAAATTTAGGCTACTTCAATAGCATGGTGAAAAGTAAAATTGAGAACCTGAGGAATTAATTTGCTTTTCCAGAACATAAGAAATGGGAATTGCTGTGATTTGAGCTACCTGGCAAGTGAACATAACATGACTCCACACCTGAAACAGGCAGAAAGAGCACTCTGCGAGGTACTCTCATATTCATATCACCTGCCTCTCTCCTGAAAAGTCAGATTGCAAAGACAGAATCATGACAACTTGGGGCAGAAATCCTTTAAAAAACACAACTGTCTAATAATTTTCACACAAGTGCTTCAGATAGCCATGCTACAAAAACACTGCAAACTTGTGCCATACACACTACCTTCTTAGAAGTGTAGAAGCCAGAAGAAAAGCAAGTGAAAGAGCAATCCTAGCTGTGTGGCTATTTCAGAGAATCCTGTTTTAAAAATAAACAGATCAAGTTGACACCATCCTTCTACCACACCCCAAATAGAACAACCCTTTCTGAAACGAACAAAGCCTGTCACATTACTGTCTGATGGCACTAGTATGAAAAGAGTATGCAAGAAATTCAAGAGTAGCTTCACCTCATCAGATGGACTATTGATGGAGCCATCTTGACCATGAGAGCAATGTAGTCTGACAAGTATCTGGTAAGAGGGAAGTGGCTTTCAAACAGAAGCCAAACTTTAGGATTGTGTTCAACATGCTCACCAAAGTTCACTTCTGACTTTCTGGGAACTCAGACTATGCAAGCATCTTTATAGCCTTCTTTCATCCACACCAGGCCTCAAACGGAAGCGGGTCCTTCTGGTAACAGATAATGCCACACCAACCTGCAAAAAGTGGCCATGGCAGTCTGCTACAGATTTTGTCTGGGTCACCATTCTCCCAGAACAGTGTGTCACACATTTTAAGCATGACCATATCAAAAAATTATGTACATTCAGCTGGTGCACTAACTAGCTTGCATGACAACACAGACAGGCTGGGACATGCACAGAGCTAACAGGGGGCTTGTTTGCTTTCAGGAAAGCAGAGAGAGATGCATGTTCAACAAGTAAAGGTGGCATCACAGTAAGCCAGCCAAAGCTAGCTCTAAGTCTCAATTATAAACTCGTACGTAACACTAAGCTTCTTCAGTCAAACCATGTAGACTCATATTTCAGTTCCCCATTTTCATACTTAGAAAGTTTGAACTTACAGAAACACAAAGCATTCAGTTTTGAAAATGGAAGAGATGTTTTTCCCGCATATGGAGTGTCCCAAAATGCTGATATGCATAGGATCAAGACTATTGGACACATTAATCCTTACTCTTGCCTTATCTCTTCATGTGAATTCATAACACTTCCATACACTACTGTGATAGGAATAAACTAACAGTTGCTATGCACTCATGCTGCACTAACAAGCACTACAGAAATTACAGGGACGTAAGAATCTCCAGAAGCCCTTCCATGACCATGCTGCCATGCCTGCTCATTCTACAGTTCTCCTGCATCCTTCCTGAAGAGAAAGGCAGGCAAAATGCTGCACTCAGTGCTTGAGAGGTAGATGTGCTATTGATTTATTTATATAAAATATCTCCTATTTTGCTCCCTATTACTTTTTTAATAATTGGTAACACTCAGTTTGGAGTTATGATTGCTACAAGGTGCTCAGCTTGCATTTTTCATATAACAGCATCATAAACCCAAAAATATCTTTCCTGGGTGACAACTGTCTGTTTGAAGTCCCCAATTTTAAAGCCTAGAGTCACCTACTGTTCATGCATATCACATGATTCTAAACTGATCTTGATCAGCCATGCTCTTGGAAAATTGGGCAGAAGTTATAAAAGCACTACTGCAGGAATATTCCTCTGCAGTCTACAGGTAGTAATTTCACAATCACTAAGACCAGCCATAGGGAGGCTCGTGCTGAAAAACTGTAGCTCCAAGTCCTTCCACTGTGCTGACCTGGCATTCTGGGGACAATGCACCACATAAGGCAACCTGTATGTCCGAGAAACAGCCTTCCCCTTTCCTCCTGCGAGCAGTGCTCAGACACATCTGTCTGGCTCGTACAGACCAAGGCAGCAGCAAGAACGTGCAGCTTTGGGAGATCTGAGACAAAGTGCGAAAGAGGAGAAGAGTTCCCTCCAGCAGTAATCCACACTTATGCTATGGCTGTGCACACTAGTTAAGCTGATCTACAATTTGTTGCTTCTGAGAAGATAGGCAGTGGCTATGGCAAGTTCAAACCATGACTAACTGCTATTTTAAAGAAAGATCTCTTTAGAAAGTTTGAGATACCAGTACATAATCCGCAAACAAACTGAAGTTTGGCAACAAGTTGCTTTAATACCACAAGTCATTTTGCTTCCACCCTATATCTGAAGAGTTTTCAACTGCTGAACACTGATATGTGCAGCCTGTGACTTCTACAAGCCCAGGGCTTTCCTAGGCCATGGGTCCAAAATTTTCTGTTGGTATGCCCATGGAAGGCTTCAGCATCTTAAGTTTGGCCCTGGACAACCAAAAGTAAAAGGACAGACTGCCTAAACAGTTCTAGTCAAGTGAAAAAAGAGAACTGAACAATGTTCCCATATATTCTAAGTGCAACTTTCTATAAGTCTTTTTGCATCCTTCCCCAGTATTTAGGCAGGACTTCCTACCTCACTGAGAAGACAGGTACAGTGAAAGCAAACACTGAAGATCTAATAGGACTTAACTTGAACATCATCCAGGTGTTGAACAAAACAAATAGTCAGTATTTACAAAAGCCCTTGCATAAAAAATCAACAAGGCACACTGTAAAGATTATTTTTTCTCCTTACCTCACAACCACAAGAAAGCAATCAGAAACCAGCAATTTGGAAAGCAGAGAATTGATGAGTAAGACTCAATAGCCAAATTCTGAGGCTACCTGCTGTTCTCATTCGTGCAACACACTGACACACAGTTACAAAGACACAGTCCAACCTGAGACTGCCTAGGAGCACGTGCACCTCACACATGCTTCCTGCCTGATGAGAACAGAACAATTCAGAACCGCTCTGGTGGAGGACAAGGTCAAGGACAAAAGACAAAGCCATGGTTTATTTTCCAACATTGAGAACTTCTGTCCTTTTGCTACACCTACATTCTCTTTCATTTTTTAGTCAATATTAAATCATTCAGCTTTTTTTATTAACATATCTTTGAATGCTTCCCATAAAAAAGGTTTTGCACTCATCTATGTAAACAGTGTCTCCACCTCGCAAGTCACCTCACACGCTTACCCCTTGAAGCTTGAGTTCCATTCTTGTGCACACACTCTTCCAGCATTTCAATACAAGATAACCCAACATGCTATGTTGCATGGGAATTTTCTTCCCCTCTACAAACATTCTCTTCATACCAACAAATTCTTGCAGCAGGTATCTGTTCTCTGCCTTCATCAACTTTGATACTATTTTGCATGTTAATATATTAGAAATCTCATCTCAATTTGGCGTTTCAGACATTCCAAATACATATAGCCAGTAGATAATGCAGATGAGAAGAAACTTCAGACATGAGAACACTTATAATTCAGAAACATTCCAGAAGAGATTAGCATTTACCTATTCTCAACAATTCCAAAGCCAATTATAATGCCAACAGACCTTTAATGCAACAACAGGAGGACAACAGTATCATCTGCCAACAGCAGACCTGGATTTTTAATTTAGCTGGTGCCTAAGTGCTGCTTACAACTTCCTCCAAAGTAACAGATCTTGTTCTTCAGGATTAGTTAACATTTTTCACCAGTACGGGCACATGTTTTTATTTTTTGCTCATTAACATAAATGACAAGGCAGTTTTTAGAAGTAGTTACCTATTTCCTCCTTTGGTTTACAGCAGGAGTTTCCCTTGGCCATTTCTTTGCTAACTACAAGCTCCAGAAATCAGGCCCTGAAGAGAGCCTGATAGAAGAATTCTGCATGCAGTCCTACCAGATATTGTAAATATTAACTATCTCGTCCAATCTGTTTCCCCCTTCTCATTGTAAAGGCTTACTTCTCAAAAGAACCTATGATCAAGATCAAAACTTCTCAGAGTCGGATACCTAATTCAGGTTAGTTCAAATGGTGGCTGATGTCTAAGTTCCTATGAAAAAAGAATTCCAGCTTTTTTCCTGATCTGTGGATTGCATGAAAGGTTATTCTCCTCCCTCTGCCATTCAGGAATCCTTCCCCTGAATCAATAAAAAGGCATTCTCTCTTTATGCAACTCATTCCTACTAAACTAAACTAAGTGAGAAAAAAAAAAATCAAGAAAACAAAAACTGTAATGTATTAAAACATTTAGTTTTCATCTAAATTATGCTGCTGAATCAGTATTTTCTCCTCTTCCATGGTCTTTCACTAGTTAGTCACATTTCAGAGTCAAGGTTTATTCAACGTGCCATGATACCAAAAATATTTGAGTATAGAACTTTACCAGAAGTCTCTCCCAGAACACAGTCACATTCAAATATGGTGGGTCACCTTTTATAATTACAAGAGGCACCTAGTATTACCAAAACCCACCTTGGAAACGCTCAAGTGCTTCCTCTATCAGAAACTGAAGTGTAAAGACAAAGGACCCTTAAACATTGTGCTGTGATCTTAGTGTCTGGAAACTATTCAGGCATGTGAGCTTATGTCTAAAATGTCTGATGTGTCTCTATGGTAATGAAATTTCAAAAATAAACAGCTGCTTTAAAACTCCTTTAGGACAAATTATCAGATATTTACCAAATCTAACATTCCATTATTATTTAGCCTTGAATCCCAGAAACACTAAGACATAAAGGCCATCAAAGCTCATTACATTATTCACAGAAGGGCTCTACTGTTTGGGGAAATAGCCTGAATTTCCAATTCTAGTGAGACACACAGCAAGTTACAGTTTTTCTTGTAAATAGTATTTCTGAAGTCAGTTCTCTCTAGAAAGCACTCTAAGACTGAAACAGCACACATTTCAAACTCATCTAAAATACACATCTCCAGTTGCTCCACAGCACTGCATGCATAAGAAATCACACTCCTCAAGCAAACACAGCTTATAGGAAGTTACACAATTAAAGCCTGACTCAACTCCCAACTGAAATCAGTAGCAAAACTCACCCAGTTGCTTTAGTCTGACTGAATCCAGTCTCCTGCACACAAGAGCAGAGGATATGTCTGGACTTCATGAAAAGAGTAACTGCAGTGTTCATACACAACACTGATGGCCTCAACTCCACACAATTACCAGTGGGCTTCACACTTCTATCATATACATTAAAACAAAGATATATTGGCAGCAAAAACAGAAATATACACTGCAAAGAGACATGAAGCTGTGAACAAAAGCAGAGATATTGGTATATGGTCTAGTATTATCAGTATTTATACAGAAAACAGTAAACACCAAAGTAAGGAGCACCATCCCCATCAAAGGCAAAGGCAACACGAAAGAGTTGAAAGGGCAACCACCCATGTAACATGCTAAGTGCAATGATCTCTCTGAGAAAAAGCTATTGAATACACAAGAATTAGAAAGTAATATCAGAAAATCAGGAAGAAATTAAGGCAGCAGGGGGCTTCAAAATGCATTTTCATAATAAAAGGCATCAGGGTTATGCTGCACTCTGTTCAAGGCAGCTGGGGGAGAGGGGGGAGGTCAGGAAAAAAGTGCCCCAAAACATGAGCTAAAACACAGTCTCAGAAGAAGAGATGGTCCCACTTCCAGTTACATGGAAAAAAGACAAATGTAGCACAAAAGTACTCAAGAGGCAAGGCATGGTGCTGCTCAGGTGCCAGTGGGAAGGGGAGAGGCAGGGCAGGACCGAGGACATCACATAGGCGGTTCTCAGACAGACCCTGGATGTGCACAGACCTCACCCAACACTGCTGCCCCCTCCTCACTCTCTGCTGCCTGAGGCACAGCCCCAGAGCACAACTCAGCACTTTGGATGAGGTTCTGACTACTGCGCAACTGTGCACACACACCAAACTAAACAACTCCTCAACTGCATTCAAAAGATGCACTGAGCTCCCAGCCACTACAAACATTCACCTCAACAGCTGCCAAAAGAGAAAATAAGTATTTTCCTTTTTTCAGATGCTAACAAATGTAGGAAGAATTAGCACAACTACACAGCTGATCAGCATAAGAGTTGCAAGGAGAATTCCAGATTTCCTGGCTTCTGTTCCTATACTTTAATCACCACTGACCTACATTAGCTTTGTATTTATTACCTACTTCTAGTTTCCTCACTGTTCTAATCTGTAAACTGCCTATTTTACTTCCTGTTCACTTGCCTGTAGAGTTAAACTTTAAATAAAAAAAATTAGCTACTACTTTGTCACAAAAAACCCCACACCCTTCTTTACTCTGGTTAATGCCAGATGAAAGACATGACACCCCATTCTTACGTTCATTAATATAAACTTTACAACAGGCCAGTAACTTCAGCTAGGCCCTAGGAAGTTCTAATCTTCTATTTTATCTGCAGCATCTCTGCCAAACAGCAGGTACAGGTTGTACTAATACCTGTGATACTAGCATATTCACTTGTACTCATATTACTGTAGCTCTGTTTTTCAAGTTACAGCTTCATCATGTATTTACTTATTATCTTCAAAATTTTCCTCTAACAAACTAATGCTGGTACCAAGGCAGAGCAGACCCTTTTCCCTACAAAACAGCTGATTATCATCTATAACAAATTAACATCACCTTCAGTCAGAAGAGTTTGCCCTGTCACTAAAAAATACAAAGAGGTCAAATAAACCATCTCCTGAAGTTACACACTGCAAACTCACAAATACAAATATTCACACTAGAGAGGCACAAGCAGCTTTACTGAGTGAGTACCATCAGCTTTAGCAGCAGTTAATACTTCCATCAGCCCTCACACTTGGAAAGGTGATGTTTCAAACCTGAACTGCACGAACCAGGACAGGCTGTGTGTGCCTGAAAAGAGACAACTTGAGTTCCTTTGCTGCTGTCCAAAACCTCCTCACATCATGACCTCACACACTCACTTATCCTGTTGTACAGTGATGACACTACAAAACTCTGTACACAAAGGAGCTACGAATCAGAACATTTATGTATTCCTTACTCTCTCACAAAACACTACAAAGGTACTACAGGATCCCCTGATCCCTACCATACTACCATGAGGAAAACAGATCAGCAGTCAGAGGAACAGAAAAGCAAAGCAAAGAAAGAAGATAATGGGGGTTTTTTTACCATAAAAGGAGGAAATCTGAAAGTTATTTCACACACTGGAAACACTAAAGAAAGTTGGATCCCTTCACAAAACAATTACCTCAGACCTTCCCCTTCTCAAGTCACAGGAATTTAAAATACCTTCCCACTCCTTCTCCCAGCCCAGAAGAATGAAGGGGTTCACACTGAACCCCTCAGAAAAAACACAAACTCTCCTGCCTTTTGCTGAGCTCTTGAGTACCCAGTAAGTTTTCAAATCATGTGCCAAATAGGAATGCACATGAGTAGACAAAGGAAAAAATCTGGCAACAGAATGGGACATGCAAATAAACAAAGGGGAAAATACCAAGTGTAGTTTAGAGGAGTAGTGATGAGGAAACAGGAGTACAAAAAGCTGCTGGGCTCTATCGCTTAGAAGTGAAACAGAAACAAAAGAGAAACAGAATTCAGCATAAAATTCTCTGCCCTTTAAATGTGAGATGCTGGAAGCACTATATTAGGGAAAATACATACGTATTTTACTCTGTTTAAGCCACTACGGATCAAACACTTTCTATCCACACGTGTGATATGTCATCCTCCTAAAGGTGTTACACTGGGATTCTCTGCTGTCCCATTAACATTTCAATCACCAGAAAGTGAAATACACCACTCAGCATTTTTTCACATCACTTACAACATAATAAAAGGCACACTTGTTCCATCTACTAACTTTAAAAACAGTATCTACTATTAAAAAAAAAAATTAAAATATATAGTTTGTCTTATAGTTCGTGCGAGAAGAGAACTCAACCCGACTTGAAGCCGCCCTGACAGACCGGCCGTCAGAAAGCAGCTCCCTGAAAATGTCTCTAGGCAGAACGTGCATCTCCCGCGCGCACTAAAACCCAGGTACGGCAAATCCGTCCGGCAAACACGGCAAGTACCGGCCGCGCCGGAATGCTCGGAGCGGCCGTACAGCCCAGACAACAGAACACCGAAGGAAGGACGGGCACGGGTCCCGCCCGCTCCGGGACGGCAACAGGCGCCAGCACGGACCAGCCCCCAGCCTGCGCTCCCCGCTGCTACCTCGCCCTTCCCGAGGCACGGGCACGGGGCAGAGCCCGCGCCGGCGCCTGCCCAGCGGAGAACGGCCGGGGCGAGCACGGAGCGCTCCCAGCGCCCCCGGAGACGGCCCCGGGGCGCGAGGCAGAGTCCGAGTCGGGCCGAGCCGCCGTGGGGAGGCAGCGGCGCCGGCAGCGGGAGGGCACCGGGCGGCCCCACGAGCAGAGCGGCCGCGGAGCTCGGGGCGGGCAGAGGCACCGAAGCTCACGGGGCCCCAGGCAGCGGGACCTCGCGGGCAGCGGAGCCCCGGCGTGGGCAGGGGGGCCCGGGCCGGTCCCACTCACCAGGCCGGTCCCTGCAGCGGCAGCGGCGGACGGAGCCGGGCATTCAAAATGGCGGCGGCGCGGCCGCAGCACCGATACCGCAGGCGGAGGAATCCGCGCGCCCGCTCGCTCACCGCGGCCCTCCGGGCTGTCCCGACTGCGGGCGGGGGCGCGTTCGCGCCGGGCCCGGCGGGAACGGAACGGGAGGGGCGCGCGGGAGCACCGGCGGCAGGGCAGAACAGGCTGCTCGCACTACTTTTATGGGCGGAAGCACCCGCGATGCTGGTCCTGCGGGGTGCGCGAGTCTGCACCGTGGCAGTCCCTGATGACGTCAGGCGAGGGGCGGCACCCGCGGCGCGCGCTCCCCGTGGCGGGGCCGGGCGGGGCCCTCCGCCCGCGCCGGGAGTTCCGGGGCGCTCTGGGGCCGCTCCCCGCCCGCCGCGGTCTCGCCCTGTTTAAGGGCCCGCCGGCGGCGGGAGGAGTTCAGTGCGCGGCAGTGAATGAGGCACCTCGGGAAGGGGACGTGGAGCCGTCCCCGCCCCGGGCAGCTCTTCTGTCCGCTAGTCCAGGACCTTTTGTCACCTGAACGATCACCGAATGCCGAGAAACTGCCCTCCGTGGGGGTACGGCCAGCAGCGCGGGGCCGGCTGGGCACTGCGGGGATCCGAGAGAGCGGGCCCGTTCAGACCACAGGCCCCCGAAGGGGAGCCGGGCCGCGGGGCCCGCTCTCCCGTCCGGCCGCCGGGAGGGCCTGTGTGAAAAGCGGGGCCGACAGACACAGCACGGCGCTGCCGTGGCCGACCGGCGCTGTGAGGGCGGGCTCAGGCACGGCCCGCGGCGGCGCCGGGCCCGGCCTGGGCGGACGCGGCCGGCTGCCACGGCAACGGCGCTGCGGGTGCCCCGTGACATCATCCGGGCGCGGCGGCGTCACGGCCCATGACGACGGATGAAGCACTTCCGGTGAGCTGCGCGCGCGTAATCGCGGTGTGCCGCGTCATCGCCGTGCGCCGCGGGCGGGGAGGAGCCGGTGTGGGCACCGGGCGGGCCCGCGGGGCTGGGCCGGGCCGGGCCATGGCGGGTGAGCCGCGGGCGCCGGGTGGGCACCGGGCGGGGCCTCGGGACGCAGCGCGGCCGGGGCTCTGGGGCCGGGGCGGCGACCGGGCTCGGGCGTCTACCGTCGCCGGGGTTCCGGCCCTGGGCTGGGTTCCGTCGCCGTGCCCGTGGCTCGGACTCACGGCTCCCTCTGTTCCTGGCACAGGTGAGGCGGCGGCTGGCGGCGCGGATCCGGGAGCCCGCGTGTGGCAGCCCCGGCGGGTGCCCCCATGACCGAGCGCGGCGGCCGGGGCAGCCGGGACACCGCGGGGCGCCATGAGAGCGGGCCACGAGCGGAGCCAGGAGTGCCTCCCGCCAAAGAAGCGGGACCTTCCCGCCGCCAACGCAGGCACCGAGGCGGGACGAGCGGGGGGCGCCCAGGGCTCGGGCTCGGGCTCGGGCCCCGGCCTCGAGTGGACTCGGACGGCCGGGTCGGGTCCCGCCGCCCCGCGCTTCGGCCCCGGTGAGGCTCCCGAGGCGGCGGCGGGGCTGTCGGTGGACCAGTACGGGATGCTCTACAAAGTGGCTGCACCGCCTGCCACCTTCTCCCCTACGGGTCTGCACCCCGTGGTGAACGTGAGCCCCCTTTCCCCAGCCTTCAACGTGACCTCGCCCATCATCCAACACCCGGGAGTGCCCTTCCCCCCCATCCACTACGCGCAGATCCCTCCGGCCTCCCTGCAGCTCATCGGTTCCCACTACACAGTGCCCTATGCAGTCCCTCCTGCCTTCCTGCCTGGTCCTCTTCTGTCTCCTTCCACCAACCTCACTGCCGCCCACGTCCCCCACTTCGTGCCATATGCCTCCCTGTTCACAGAAGAAGCTGCTCCTTCCCCCCAGACTACCTCTCCCACCCACAGCTTCAACAAATCCGCCTCAACAGCCTCTCCTGGGCAGATACAGCACCAGGCTGTGCCCCAGCAGCTGGACATGGCCCCGGGCAGAATTCCTGTTTATTATCAGATGTCCCGCCTCCCACCAGGGTATGCAGCCTATGAGGATGCAGCAGGCGGGAGCCCCGTGTCCCCTCAGCAAGACAGTCAGCTGAGCTCAGAGGTGGCTGCAGCCAACGGTGGGCAGAGGCACCTGGAGCAGAGCATGGCCAGGAGGACCAGCAAGGCCGTGGACTCTACCAGCAGTGCAGCTGAGGACTGTCAACCCCCGGGGGCTGCAGCAGGATGTGTGGGTGATGGACAGTTCCTTCCAGGTTACCAGATGCTGGGAAGAGAGATCTCTGTGCCAGCTCACAGGAGCACCCCAGACACTGATCTGGAGGTTCAGAGGGTGGTGGGAGTTTTGGCATCTCAGGATCATCATGTTCAGGCGGCCCAGAGGAAAGATGGCCCGAGCCCTTTGAACCTTTGCCATAATATCCCTGATGGGCAGAAAGACATGCTGAGGAACACCATGGATAGGGCTGGGAACAGCCAGTCCCAAAGCCCATGTGGAATATCCCCTGAGGAGACTGTTAGACAGTTAACCAAAGGAATGGTGATAGCCAATGGCAAGCCAGTCCTTGTTCCCATTGGGTCTGAGCCCATCAGGTCTTCCACTTCAGAAGCCCTGGTGAGGCAGAGCCCAGATGCACAGGCTAGAGGAAGCATGCTCGAAAAGGAGCTGGCCCAGCTGCAGCCACCCAGCTCCTCACAGCTGCCCTCTCACTTCATGAGAGGAGCCATCATCCAGCTGGCGACAGGAGAGCTGAAGCGGGTGGAAGACCTGCAGACTCAAGACTTTGTTCGCAGTGCAGAGGTGAGCGGTGGCCTGAAGATTGACTCCAGCACTGTGGTGGATATTCAGGAAAGCCAGTGGCCTGCGCTTGTCACACTGCATTTTGTGGTGGGGGAGCAACAAAGTAAAGTGAGCATTGATGTGCCCCCAGAGCACCCCTTCTTTGTGTATGGCCAGGGCTGGTCCTCCTGCAGCCCAGGGCGGACTGCTCAGCTCTTTGCTTTGCCCTGTCACAGGCTGCAAGTGGGGGACGTCTGCATATCAATCAGTTTACAGAGCATGAATGGCAACTCTGCTTCTCAGGCCAACTCCCCTCTCACAGGTCAGCTGGGATCTGCTAGGGAGAGATTGGAACGAACAGCTCAGGGGCCCCGAGAGCCATCTGACAGAGCTGCTGAAAGGAAGAGCCACACGGACAGGGACAGCACGGCCCAGAGTGCTCATGCAGAGCCCTCTCAGCCTGAAGCTGGCAGTCAGCACTGCTGGACGGCTCCAGGCTTCCAAAGATACAATATGCAGGCAGAGAAGCCTCGGCCCTCTCTGCTCCGTCCCTCTTTCATTCCCCAGGAGGTGAAGCTGTCTATCGAAGGGCGTTCAAATGCGGGGAAGTGATCCTTTGGAGGTGTGAGCTGGGACAGCCCTGGCAGGTGAGCCTCACCCTCAGGTGGAGGAATTGCACAGACTCTGTGACAGGTTCACCAGCAAGGCGGCTCTCTGCCCTGCAGGACTGGCTCCATTCCAGTTCTGTGGCTGACCAGTACGTCTTGGGGAGTCAGGAGGGCTCCAGTGCCTCAGGGAGCAGCGACAGGCTTCGCTGGGGTGGGGAGCAGGGACGTGCTTGTGAGCGTGCAATGAGAGCATTCCAGAGGCTGGAGGCTGGGGCTTTCTCTCACCTCCGGGGATAACTGACTCCCTGCGGGGCAGGGGCTGAGCATTCAGGACAGATGGGGAGATGAGAAGGGCAGACAAGGCTTAAGGTAGCAGGTAAAATTGCTGAAGATTTTATTCCTCCTTTCTCATGATGGGGAGAGATGGGTCCCCACTGGAATTCGGGGGCTCTACTCCCAGTATCCCTTTTCTTCACACATGCACTTTAAAAGGACCGTTCACTGACGGAGCTCTCGAGGGCAGGACAGAGATGCTTCTCTGGTGGTTCTGATTAATGTCTCTTCCACTGAATCCAACTACTCGTTCTTCTTGCAAAGAATGTACAGATTTGAATGATTCACAGAAATTCAAGAGGAAGGACCAAAAGGATGGGTTTGGGTGTAGGTGAATAGTGAACTTGACCACTTGGGATGGGATGCAAGTTGGGATGGAAGACATTTAATTTCCTGCTATAAAATACATCTAATTGTTTGCCACTAAATCAAGTCTTTCTTCCCGTGTTAGTAACTTTAAAAAAAAATCCTGGGCTTATACATTTGCAGAGGCTTAGCCTAGGGATGAATGGGGTCAGAGTTTTTTGTTTGGTTGGATTTTGGGTTTTATTATTTTGCTGGTTTGTATTTTTTTTAAGCTGGAGTAAAATATATTCAGCATTCTCTAGGGAAGGATGAAAACATCCCTTTTCTGTGAGAAGACCAAGGCTATTTTGTAATTAAGTCAGAAAAAAAAACATTCTGGATGGCTAGTTCTGCCCTGCAGGCAGTTTCCTGAATAAGCTCTAGACAAGAGACAAGTGTTTGTGCATGTGCAAGCAAGGTACAAAGTTTCTGCTAAGTACAGTTCTATGATTAATGTAGGGGCTCTAAAAATATCACAGCATCACAGGGCATTTTGGGGTGGTTTTGTTAGTTTTTCTGATGCTTCGCTTTGGAGTTCCTCTGTAGAACAACGTGATAAAATCAAGAGTAGTCTTTTTCATGGTGAGATTTAATACAATTGTGTATGAATACCTCATTGTGGTGATAACACTCTATTGAGTGAAGGCTCCTGTAGTTACACTAATCTGCCCTCTCTGATGGTGTGTTATGACACCAGCTCTATCTGCTCAGCTAGGATAAAAGAATGGTCACTGTTCTGGGGAGGAAAGCTTTCACTGACTTAACCTGGGTTAAGTATTCCTTGTGTTCAGGTGCCCATCTCTGTGCTAGGACCAGGCTTTGGAGAGAGCTTTTCTCAGTGTGCAGAACCCCGATGTCCAGCATGCTGTTCCTGTCTCCCTGCTCTCATCTTCCTGAAGCTTCTGTCAGGTGTGCCTGACTCCTGGGGCACTGCTCCTCTCTGTTACAGAATGGTGTGTGTCAGCATCTCTCCTTGCAGCAGTGCTGAGGGCTATTCTGCACTTGCTAGGAGTGTGTCCTGTAACTGGCTGGCTCCTGCTGACAGTGTGATGGGCAGGTGCTGTGCCTGGATATTAGGCAAGTTAGAGAGTCTCCAAAATGTCCCTTCCATCCCAGTCCTGTTTTCCTAGCACATTGTTAGCCTTTTCTGTTGCCTTTGAAATGCCTGCCCCAGGACAGACTATCTTCAGGCCTTAGGTGAGATACGTGCTAATCATGCCTTCAGTGTTTCTGCCTCTCCAGAATGAGAGTGCTGCCTGTATCACATGTAGCTGCTCCCAAATGACACACTACTCCTGATCTCATCAGCTGTATTGGAGATGTGTGAAGTCACAGTGATGCTGTTGTGTGAAGATTCTGCCTCCCCTGGTGCAGCATCTGCGGGAAAAGATGCTATTTTCACAGCCCTGTTTGTCAGTGAAGTGCCCACCTGGGCCCCCTTGTCACCTGGAGGCGTCACAGCTCCTGTTCACTAGACTCTACTACGCAAATGCATCGATTAATGTTGGTAATCAGTACTTAAGGCTCAGGATATCGGAGGTGTCTGTGGCCAAAGGCAGGAGACAGAGGAGCTCAGGTTCTTGTCCCTGTTCTTTGCTCAGTGCATGCAGAGGAATTCAGAGTTGTGACAGGCAGCTGAGAAAGGGATCTCATGTACATATGGCGTGTGAATGTAGAGGGGTTGGTTATACCATAGAGGGAATATCTGAGCAGCTGAGGGTGCAGAGCCTCTCACATGTGTGAACACAAGGATCTGTCTTGGAGTGAGGGTTTGGAGAACCTGCCTTATCCCCTGTATGTTACTGTGACTCCTCCCCGATCTCAGCCGCACCGTGCCATGGTCTGAACAGGCAGCACAGGCAACGGAGGCAAGATGCTGTGTCGCTAAAACAGCTTTGTATTGTAGGCAGCTGAAGGGCTGTGAAGGTGCTCACCCTTGTTATTTACCTGGCTGCTGACCTGGACTTTGGCTTGCTGCACCTCTGTTGAGTGCCGTCCTGAGCTCTGTGGAACAGACCAGGGTGAACTGGATCTTGGTCCTTCTACCCAGACTCCCTGTCAGTCCCACTGTTGTGCATGTTTCAGCTGTCAGCTCCTCCCTGGAAGCAGTGCTTTGGAGCTCAGCTCGAGGCAAGGCACTGAGATGAAGAATAGGTATGTCTGGCTGCTTGCCCCAAACAGTGGACAGGAGGGGGCCACTGGAGGTCCTCCAGCCCAGCTCAGCTGTACTGGTATCACTGGAACCTGTCCTTACTGGGCTGGGCTGTGTGGCTCAGCACTGTAGTGGTGGTTGTCCTGAGCATTGAGACTCTCCTGGGACAGGGAGTGTGTGACAGGCTCTGCTGCAGGCAGAAAGGCTGTGAATGAGCCCATGGAGAAGACATTTCTTGAGTTTACAGGGAAAGGAGGAGATAAAGCCAGGAAGACATTGTGGAGTGGGATGGTTACCTGGGCTTTTCTGCTGGCAGAGATGTGACAGACTTCTCGGAGAAATATGCTCCTGCTGCTGTTGTGAAGGAGAGGAGGGCTGTGGTCTGTCCTGCCTGGCGGAGGAGGCAGCCTCCTGGTACTGGTCTTATCCAGCTCACACTCTGTAGCAGGAGTCTGTGGGAATGTCTGTAGCCATCTGTCCTATCCCATGGAACATTCTTGGGGTCAGCTGCCCAGCTGAGCCAGGCCTGTCATTCACAGCAATGAGTGCTGATGCCTATGACTATGCAGAGGAGGCTCTGTCTGGAAGGGAGGGAAGCTGCAGAGGTCCCCCTCTGCCTTCCCCTTCTAGCTGCTGAGCAGATATAATGCACTTTTCACATTAAGTGTCCCTGTCCCCACCCCACACTTGAAGTCACTTTGCCCCATAGAGAACTAACAATCCTTGTTACTCAGAAAATATTGTAAAAGAAACTACAGCAGCTGGAGTAGCCCAAATGGTAGTTCCTGCCTGCAGCAGCACACGTGCCTTTCTCCAGCATCACTCAAAACTGCTTCTTGTCTTTCAGGCTGTCATAGGGCCTGACACTTTGCAGAAGCTGCTAAGATGGCCATGAATGCACATTCTGTACAGTTTGGCCCAGGGTGTTCCCTGTATGGCTGAAAAAGTTGATGGTCCTGGCCCTTGCATGGCCTTCATGCCTGTCTTTGGAGGACAGGATTGCCCCTAAGGTCCTTCCAGGCTGCTGCTGCCGCCAACGCGCCCCTCCACACTCAAGTTGTTTTCAGCTTTCATGGCACCTTAGCGCCGGGGAGGGTCTGCCCAGAGACACACGTGGGGGGGGCCGGCTGGGCTGCCCAGAGGCAGGGAGGTGTTTGTAGATAAGTGCTGACCCCTCACTATAACCCCAGTATATGGCTGTATTAACATGTAACCGACGCAGTGTATCTAAAGCCTTAGAACTAGTCAGGTGCTCCCCTCTGACCTTGTCCCTGCCCCTTTCCTCCTACCTGATCTTTAACAAAGCATTAATAATTCTAAGGATAATCTCTATTTTGTTGTGCTTTTTTTGTAACTGTTTTAAATAAATCAATTTGTACTGTATATTTGTACTTTTGGTGAGATCCTTTTTCCTGTTTTACCATTTTAAGTCTGTACTTGGCTACACACAGATTGTATTTTTATTGTCAATGCTCTTATGAATATTGCATTTAACTTGTTGACTCTGTAAACACAGTATATATCTATATCTATATATATATATATCTAAATCTATATATAAACCAATAGCTTTTCCTTTGGTGTTTGAGACTTTTTGCTTGTCTGTAGCATCAGTGATCATCAAGATGTGCCTTCTCTGGTCTTGCACAGTGATCTGAAGACTCACGACAAGGGCAAGGTACAGGCTGTCTGACAGATGGATTATAAGCCAGAATTTTTCCAGATACTTTTGTTTTATGTGGTCTCCCTTGAACCCTTTGGCATAAAGATCAGGTGCCAGTGATGCTCCAGGGAAAGTTCCAGCTGCAGGTTGCAGAGTGAAGGTACTTATCTGTTGGGCAAGCAAAACACATGAGGTAGAGCAAAAGCAATATTGCCAGAAGCAAACTGTGGGTTTGGGTATGAAAATAAGGATAAGGTAAAATAAGGTAAAGATAAAAGTGAGACATCAGAGAACAAAGGAACATGGAACTGAACAGCTCCTTTGCAGATCTGGTGCCTTTTTCAAGTGAGAGAGGCAGGGATGGCTCCTGGGTATCACTACTGGGTGATGAATGTCATATTAAAACAGCTTCTGTACAGGGAGGAAATGAGATGTTGCAGTGGCATGTGGAGGAAACTAGCACTGAAAAGGTTCATGCTCCTTCCTAGCAGCTTCCCCAGGGCTGGCATTGAGGGTAGTTCATTATCGCCAGAAAAATGCAACATTATGCAATTTGAAGGCAACTATTGTTAAGTTTAACTAGGGCTTTAAGACACTGCAATCAAATGTTTTTCAAACTGAAAAATGAGGGGGAAATCAAGGTTCTAAGTAGTCTGGTCAAAAGGTTTCACTTCTTAACTCTACTCTTCTGATCTCAAATAGGAGTCTTGTGGTCACCGTTTCTGACTTAAAGCACAGAAACAGCCATCAGAGATACGGCAGTAGCTCCCAGTGTGTTTGAACCAGTGCGTGACTCCAGACGTTAACTGGAAATATGTAAGGTAGTAGGGGTCTTCAGGCTACAAAACACAGAGGCGTGGCACACTGACCTTTGGTGGACTGATATTTGGAAACCACAAAGCTACACCATGCATTTTCAGATGATCACTCTTAAAGAAACCAAATAATGGAGAGTGTACCGCCTTTTTCCCCTCATGAGTCCTGTGCCACTGCTTCACCTTTCCCACTTTCAGGATGCCTAGATTTAATTTCCATTGTCACATAGTTTAATAGTGGGAACCTTTTCCTCTAGGTATAGGCTATGATAACGTTTTGCCTCCAGTACCTCTGCGCTGGACACAGGACTCCAGGTGTGGCCTCACCCGTGCTGAATAAAAGAGAAAGCAAATCCATACAGTCCTAGAAACTGACCTGCTCTATTATTTACCATTCAGTCAACTCCTTCACTTGCAAACCTGAAATGCTGTTTAGGTGAAAATTAACATGTGAATAAAGCAGCAATCTTGTCTGCTGTTTTCTTTCCTCGGCCAGCCTTTCTTTTACTATTTTTATGGGGTATCTTACAACACGAGCTCAGTTTCATCTTAATTTTTCCATGGCTGCTACTGCAAATAAGCACATAATAATAGTGTTAAGAAAAACGGTGTGCACAGCCATTTCCAGTGAGACATCCTCCTTTGTTTCCTTTCTATGGGCGCAAACTGCAGAGGATTATTCCTGGAGGACTTGTGGACTACCCAAGTCTTCAGCTCCATAATTCATGCTGCAGTAAACAAGATCCTTTTTTTAGTGAGGTGGTTTTCACCTACAGAACTGCGGCAGCCCAAACCCATCTGTGGGGCAAGGATCCAAGAACAGGACAAAGCACAAGAGGTAAAGAAGGGGACTAATGAATGTGAACATTAATTTATTTGCCTTTTGTCACAGGCTGTGACTTGGCCCCCAGAGCAGACTGTATCCTCAGAATCTGCTCCCACCAGAGCTGCTTTGAGAGACATCTCTCAGCTTTGTTCTCATCCTGGATTCAGAGAACCAGAACCACCTGTCAGGGAAGATCAGAGATCCCCAGCAGCCTCCCGAGTCCAGAAGCCTGTTAGTGCACCTGAGGCAGGCACAGCAGAGGCAGCAAGATTCGTGGCTGTGGTTCACTGCAGGGCACTATTGCTCTGCTCCTCAAAGGTCATTTTGCCCAGCAGCTGGCTCTCCAGCTCCACATTGCTCACTGGCAGCTGGAAAAAGTTCATCTCAGCTGCTAATGCAGCCATGGCAGAGGGGTCCTGGCCAAACTGTGCCCGGAGCATCATGTCCATTTTCTCCAGGCGCCGCTTGAGCCTCTTGGCCTCCCGCTCCCGGATGAGTCGGGCCTGTCGCTTCTCAGGGGTCTCATTGGCGCGTTTCAGGCGCATGGCCTCCCGGTCCCTCTGCAGTCGCCGGGCCCGCTGCTCATCCGTCTCCTGCATGCGCTGCAGCCGCTTGGCTTCCCGGTCCCGCATGCGCCTCACTTCTCGCTCCTCGGGCGTCTCGTTGTCCCGACGGCTCTTCTTGGCCCTGCGCTCCCGCTCCAGGCGCTGCAGCCGCACCTCCAGGGGCTCGTTCTGCCGCCGCAGGGCCCACTTGCGCATGCCGGGGCTCTGTGCCTCCAGCAGCTTGCGGTATGCAGCGCAGTTGTTGCACACCAGCAGGATGCCCGCAGGGTACACAGGGGTGCGAAAGGCAACGTCCTTCCCCTCAGCACCGGAGGGGCCCTGGCTCTGCGTCACCAGCAGCCGGTCTGCACTGAGCACCTCCGGCAGCTTCTCACTGCAAAGCATAAGGAGCAAAGTCAGGCACTTAGTGCAGTCGGCAGAGTCCCCATCTCAGAGTGCCTCGGGGCTGCCATGAACAGTGTCCCCGCTACAGCCCAGGGCAGAGGCCTCTGCTACGCCATTTGCCCACAGATGCATCTGAATATCTAAAGGAAAGCACCATCCTATCCAGGTAGGAAGTGGGTTAGCCCAGAGCAGTATCTGGGCTGGAAGAGCGCAAGATCAGGAATTAACCAGTGAGCTGCTGGTCCCCATCGTGTCTGGATTTCCCCTTTCAGTCCCTTTCTACTGGTCAGTGGATAATCTCCCACCAGGCAGGGCACAAAGAAAGAATGTTTAGGTCTCTGCCCGTAGCCCTGCTCTGGAAACTATGAACCTACCTGGGCAGTGCAACGCTACGCTGATGGATTGCTGGGCAAGGGAAGCAGTGTGCACTGTTCTCCAGTGACTGGAGACCCCAGTGCTTCCTGCACCCCTCTAGCACAGAGCTAAGGAACACCCTTTTAGCAGCACAGCCCATGGAGGTCTTGGCAGCAGATGCAGATCTGCAGACAGGAAGGGATTGAGGCAATCTCACTCACTGGGGATGTTTAGCACTGTCCTACAGGCCTCTGTGTATCCAGAGCCATGACTTCTGAGTTATTTAAGGCAACCAACCTAATTTTTAATGTGGTGCTCTAGCCCACTCACCAGCCTGACCCTGACCTGTTGAAGGTGGCGTGGCTGGTGAACCGTGTTCCACACACTGCACAGTTGGACAGCTGGTCCTCTGAGTGGATCAGGAGGTGCCTCCCAAGGGACCCTGGTGAGCTGAGGGCTCTGCCACACACAGGACACAGATAGCTCTTGGCACTCACCACTGCTGCAGTGTGCTGCAAAACAACCACTCCAGTGTTAGTTACACATTGCCCAGCTCCCTGCGCAGTCCAAGGCACACTCAATCCATTCTGTTCAGCCGCCTGGAATGGGAACCCTTTACCACTAAACTTCTGTCTGACAGCAACTAGAACAAGCTCAAGACATTTGGTGTGTCACAGGTCAAACAGGAGGAAACCTTTCTATAGCTCTACTCCAGTGCAGGAGAAACAATTAAAGCCAACACACTTGGACTGTAAGACCTCATTTTCAGAAATGCATCTGAGGAGCTGGTGCTGGACAAAGCATGACTGGATTAACAGCAGGCAGGATGCTGGTGAGGAATGGTTAGATGGAGGCAGCTGGTGCAGGTAAGTGGCCAATTCAGTTCTGCTTCATTCCTTCTGTTACAGACTTTGATGTGCTATGAAGAGAGCACTGACAACAAAACCTTAAGATTCCACCACTGGTTTCCTGCAAAATTGGAATCATTTAGAGGAAGAACAGCTATTCTCATGGGTAATTACAGGAACTGTAATGACATACAAAATAAATGAGTGATTAGGAGGAAGGTTTCTTATCTCACTGAATGACGTAAGAATTGCTTCCATGTTTAATCTGAAGAAACTGCCTGATTTTAGCCTGCAATACTTGCACAGACTGCCGTGGGTTAGAGTTGAGTTTTTCAGAACTTCAGACTGCTGCCTTGCTAATTCTTTTCCCAGGATACCCTCTGGACACAATTTACTGCTGTAAAGTTCAGTCACATCCTAGCTACAAGCTCGGTTCTGTGACTGGAAAGCCTAGAATGAAGTTACTCTGTGCTTTGGGTTGTTTCTGGATTGGGGGCTTCAGGCCAGAGACATCCATACCTGGTACACATGAGCAATGAGCTGATCTCTGCTTCCACACTCCAGCTGGCAGAGTGGGCACTGTGACAGTCCCAGCATGGGGTCAGCGTTCAAACTCTCAGGCACCTGCTGGGAGGAACAGCCACTTTGGTGTACGGCACACAGACCCCCCGCCAGCAGCAATCCCACGCTCCCTGAGCTCCTCCCAACGCTGCTACAGATCCAGTGCTGCATGCCCAGTCCCACTGGGGCTGCTTTGGGTTCATGACACCAGAAACATCCTTCATGTAGCTTCTGAGCAAAACTGCATCTCAAGGAGAAGAGGCAGAGGCCTCATGGCCTCCACTTGTACCCAGGCTCTTGCCAGCACAGTGGCTCTGGAAGGCAAGGGCCTGCTCTGTGGCAGGGGGGAAGGGGAAGTCAGTTGGAGAAAGGTACCAAAACTGAGGAAGGGGACACACTCCACAAACATTTTTGCCAGTTTGTGCCTGCTGTCTCATATTCCTGGCAGCCCAAGAGCTCTTCATACCCTTTCCTCCTGCCAGGAGACATTATTTGGAGGAGGTGGGAGGGAGAGAAAGATAACAAACCATGATGGGGAGAGGAGGTGTTTAGACAGTACCCTTCTCCCTCCCTGGAGGCTACAGGAAGTGCAGAGCCAGTACACACTTGCCTCGTTTTCTCTTATCAGTGGGGTCCTAGCCACAGGTCGTTCTGCATTCTCCAATTCCTTCTTCACTTTCATCATTGAGCCATCCTCCTCAGATGTATGGGAAGAAACTTCATCCTGGGTGGTCTCCTCATCATCGCTGCCACCTGAAACATGCAGAACAGTTATGCCAAATGTCAGGACCCTGAAAGCACTTGTGCATCTTAACTGTATTGACCAGCATCACATCATGCCTCTACTCACTCCCTCCAACCAGGGGCTCCATTTAAACTCAGTCTGGGACACTTCAGTTCCCGAGCTGCTCTGCAGCCCCTGGGCATAGCCTCTTATCCTGCCTTGCTCCACAATTGCCAGACTGTCAGTTGGACCTTCTGCCGCTCCCTCCCTGCTCTGGCGAGATGGGACTGTGTCCCACTGGTGAGGGCATTGCCCAGTCTGTGCTGTGCTGGTCCTTGGCTCTGGGCTTGCCTTCCCTTAGGACAAAGTCCTGCACAGGAGTCAAGGGCTGACACAGAGGAGGAGCTGAGTAAGACGGTCCTCAGAGGACCCCCACACGCCATCGCAACCAGCCTCACCCCTTGCCAGAGTGTCCCTAGGCCACTACCTTGCCATTACTGGAAGGGGCAGAACTCACTGCTGCTTGAGTCGGGGTCTTGCAGTGGACGAATGGCTGGCCTTTGGTCCCCAAGAGCTCCAGGAAAGTTGTTTTTCATCATGGCTTGGCGGGCTTGCTCCTCCAGCCCTGCAAAGACTTGCTCCCCTGGCAGCCACAAGGACAAAGAGTCAGACCAGTGCTGTTCCATCACATTCACTGCCACAGCTTGCCAAAAACACAACAGGCATAGGGCTGCTCACCTGCACTGTGCAGAACCTCTGGAGTCACCTCTCGGAAAGCACTTAGGTCACTTCTCTGCTTGCCTACCCTGCCACACCAGCCTCTGGCACCCGCTGATGCAAGTCCAGTGCCTGGGTGGAGAACAGTCTCACTAGGACAATGTGCAGCATTGGGCTGCCCTCTTCATACTCTGAATATGCTATTCCAGCCATAAAAAAACCCATGAGACCCCACATACCTGCCTTAAATAGCTTTTGCTGCTGCCAAGCTATCCACCAGTATCCTACAGCACAGCTCTGGGCGGAGGGAAGCTGCTGGGGACTATGACAGTATCTCAGATCACGGACAGTACTATATAGCTCTTCTAAATCATTATGTCCTATTCTCTGCTCTAACAGGCATCTTGCACAAAAATAGCACCTCCCTAAGTGCCTGGTACATCACCTGCCCTCCACAGCGATAGCAAAACTAGGGGTTGTCCTTGGCATGCTCTGTCATCTCCTTCTGTCCCAGGAGGGATGAGGACAAGCTGTTCTTGCAGAAGGTGTTCGCACTTTGAACTGGTGTTGTCCTGTGCACGTGATGGATAACTTGCTCCACTACCTTTCCTTGCCCAGGAATATATCTCGATAAAATAAATCTCAGTGGCACTTCATGTGCCCAAAAGAGAAGCCTAAAGGAATGAACCCAAAGAGCTGATGTGCATGTTTAGGACAAAGCAGTCTGTTTTGTTGAAAGCACTGACCTCTAGTACCTCAGCTCAAACAGGAGATGGCAAACACCTTGAAAGAAAGCAGTTATATGTGGTTCTTGGAAAGAAAACTTCTTACAGCAATCCCTGCTCAAGAGAACTTTTGGTTTCAGAGAACAATAAAACATAACCATTAATTTTTGTATTCAAGCAAGCAAATTACTTTGTTCCAGGTGTAGTTGTGATTTACCTTTTTCAGTGGATGGGAGGCCTGGAAAAGGTGCTGAAGTTCTCAGTGGGCTGGCTTTTGAATTGCATTTATCAACTGACTCGTAAGTGATTAAGGACCACTCAAAGCACAAATGTGAAAAAGCCAAGGAAGACACTGCATTTTTCACATACAATCAAAACATAACTTTCAGAAGAAAATGTTACCTTTTAGTACTGGGCCACAGCTGGCATCAGTATAACCAGGGAACTGAATTCTCGAGAGAGCACCAGTCCTGTTACAAGGACAGACACATTCCACATGATGCACTTGTTCCAGCCAAAGTTGCTCTGTGTTCCCACTCACTGTCTTTCCTGAGGGTTACTTCACTATTTTGTCAGGGCTTTAAAAATCCATAATTTATGGAAGATTTCAAAGACCTTCAGAAGTTTTCATGGAGACTGGGGGAGAAGAGGTTTAGTTCCCAATGTCCCCACAGAGGTTTCCAAAAGCATTTGAAGGCTTTCATCATTCTATTTCAGACATGTGAGAAAGGTTTCTGTAGACATGACTTGAGAACACAATCCAGGCATCTGAGGAGAGGTGCTGAGAAGCACCCCATGTTTCTTTGTCACTGAAAGCAGCAGGTACTGTCGTGACTGCTGTGATACATGTACCCCCTTCAGAAGCCATTGCAGCACCCAATGGTTTTCATGACCTGGAGTGGTGTTTTTATGTGTAGACCACAGCCTCATGTTGGTAGGACCGAGATACAGACTATATGAGCAGCAGACACCACAGAATCCCACTGCCTCTCCAAGAAGCAGATACCCACAAACCACTAGGATAAAAGCCCAGAGACCAAAAAAGCATTGCAAGAGAAAGAGAAAGCATGGTGAAATGAGGACACTTGCAGAACACGAGGCAGAGATAAAACTACAGTGGGAGATGTGCTACGTGTGACAGAGTTCCAAAACAGGATTCCCAAATGCCACTGCAGCTGCTCACGGAAGCATTTACGTGTTTGTTTTCTTCCCCCTCTTCCTTTACAGACAGATTACATTCCCACTGAGCAGCAGCCTGGAGTCCAAAGGCAGGCAGGTACCTGCTCAGTTATACAAGCCATGCAGAGAGTCTGCAGGATTTAAGAGCTAGGATATCTATCCAGGTGACAGAGGAGTTCCCACTTCTCCCATCAGGAACACTGACATCAATCACAGTAACCAAGAGCGATCATGTGTGCCTGTGGCCTTTCTGCACAACACTCCCAGAGCCCAGTGAGCATTGACTCAGCACAGGGCAGAGAGCAACCAGCTTACAGCCAGACCCATGCAGGGACACCCTGTGCATCCTCTACAGCCTGAATCCACAAACATCATTGGATTGGGAAAGGTAAACATGTAAAAATACCATCTTCAGCTTGTACCGAATTTATGTGTTATATTAAGTGTCCAAAAGAACTTAGCAAAGAGTGTCCTGTTCACCTACTGATGGACTAAGTCCTACTTTGATGAAGCTTTAGAGCTTTAATGTTTGATAGGTACAGGGCTGTACTTTTGTTGTTTTTGCACACACATGCTCCCGATACATTTACACACCCCCTCCGCCCCACTCTGGGTTCACTTCCATTCATTTGGAAGGGAGTAAGACAGGCAACAGTTCTAGGATCACTGCCATAAGTAAAGCATGTTATGCTCAATAGTGAATTCACAGACTCTTCTCCAGAAGTTTCTTTATTAAATACAAAAAGGGCTGCAGGCTGACCACAACACCAAAACAAGTCACCGTAGTTGCTTACAAGCAGCTAGAGATGTAGGACACGAGAGATCACACAAATGCCCCTGCTTTGTATTCCATTCTCCTCTCCATACTCCTGTGAATGAGTGGGATGCCAGGTGAGCAGCGGTGGAGGTAGGGGACAGCCCTGTGGTACTGTGCAACAGGGACAGGCATGACTGTTACGGTCTGCTGGGTTATCAGCCCTGAGCCCTTCCCTTCTCCAACTGTATGAATGCAGGATAACTCTCACGTGTTCTGGAAAATAAACACACAAACAAACAACTCCCACCCCAAAATCCACAAAACAAAATCCAAAGGAACTGCATCATTCCTCTGCCTTCCTTCCTAAACAGAAGGGTCTCTCAAAGATGAGTAACTTTATTCCCAATTGTACATCAATTTAAAGTCCCTGTTCATGTAGGTCTTCTCTGTGTTCCTGGACCTGAAATTTGCAAGTCTTTCCACAACTGTGGATCTATTCCACCTACCCCATGGCTATTCTGGGTTGTCCACACTGCTGTAGTGGTTACTGAAATGAAAAACAACACAATTGAAAGGGTTAAAAACGGCACCCCACAGAGCCCTTCAGAACCAAGGGTTTTGATGTAAGTAACATTTCTGCTCAGTTGAGAATGCTGGGTGCTATTTCTTGCAAGATACTTTCTCTTCAAACTGGGAATATTATAGACAGCAGACTCTAAGGAACACCAAAGAGCACAGAATGTGTGTGTGTGTGTCAGAGAAAGAGAGAAAAGCAAATAGAGGATTAATGGCATATTAGGACCATGATAAATAGAGCTCGGAAGCAGGAGTTAATCTGACTAACAGAAGCTGTTCTCCAGAATTCTAAAATAAGCATCAGTTGCAGAGAGCATAAGCAATAGAAAGCAAAGCAGCTCATGGACAGCAGGGAGAGAGAAGTGCACGCTAACACCTGCAGCAAATTTTGGCAAGCACAAAGACAGCAAGCGGCCCACAATTGATAGGGTGACAGAGCAGCAATGGATGGGCTTGAATGTAAGGGCAGATGAACTGCTTAGAGAGCTTTTATACTTTTCTACTTGAGACTCTGGGAGACAATAAAGACCAAATTGAATCAATTGAGGTATCTCCACAGGAACAATCTAACCGTATGGTATTTTTCAGTAAGTATATTCCACTATTACTGTTCTGCTTGTTAGTACTTTGTCAGGTGTGTTTTTCATGCATTACATGGCAAAACAAAATTAAATTATTAAGAGCCAATTATGTGCTGCAAGGGAAATGACTATAATTAAAACTGTAGAACAGGCCAACATGCACAATGAGACTTTTGTGAAAATAGTTATTTTTATCATTGTTTTATCATTGCTTCAGTATTATTTTGAATTTTCTTACACATCAACTTCCATTTAAAACTGTTTTGACTTGTAATACAATCTCCTAGCTGGTCACTCTGCATGCCAAACAAAATGATTCTGTGCTAAATGAGAACAGCAAACCATGTTGTTGTGAGAGCAAGGTGAAATGAGGGCCATGCCAAGCCTGGAAAATAACCCTGGAAAGAGGAGGAACCAAGCAAGCCAGGGAGAGGAGATCTGCAGCTGTCACTTGCCCTAGTGAGTCCAAGAAGAGAACATGGAGTAGCCATGCAAGGAAGAAGTAGGCACCATCCTCCCATTAAATTGTCCAGTCAGATATTCAGAGCTGTATTTATTCAAATCCAAAAAGCACTTCCCCAGCCCCAGAGCCTGCCAAATCAGACCCGAGCTGCAGACAACTGTGTAAAAAGCTGCATACCTGCTGTCCCTTTCATTCCTCTCCTCCCAACCACTGCAGTCCCTGTGAAGAAGTCCCAGTAACGTGTCTGCTATGTCTCAGCCTGACTCCTCATTCTGCTGGCTCACCCCGTTCTTGGAGCCGATGCTCTCTCCGATTATCCTCGTCAGGGCACTGCACGGCATTTCTGGGCCCTCCAGACACACAGCGGGCTAGGTAGACAGAGAAGTCCCAACGATTTCGTGGTGTTCATCATAAGACAGACAAGATTTTCCATCCCAAGGTGGAGATATCATCATTGACATGTTTCTGGTATCTTTTGGTCCCTTTATTTTCTTGTGGTGCTGCTCGCTGCTCCTCATCGCTCCTGCTGAATAGTTGCTCTGTAGCAACGTACTGCACGCACAGGGGGTGGACAGGTCCCAGAATTCCTCTCCATGGCATACCTGATGCCATAACCTCAACCTCATGCCCACTAGTAGAGCATTTGTCAAACAGCTTCCCCTGAGACCAAGACTGGAGATACAATCACTTGTATGGCAGATAAAAAAGCAATGTTCACTGTGAAAACAGTGCACAGCTGAATTCTGTGATATATGGAGTTTTATATGTAATAGTACAAGCTTCCGAAGAACATAACCCTTACACTGCGGAATGTAGAAAAGCACCCACCTAAACAGCACAGAAGCTGTACCTAGGGCACTACTAGACCTGCTGTAGCCCTTGGCTTTCATACTTGAGAGAAACCCCAACTTTGCTCCCAGGGAGACAGCTTAAGTGCATGCCTGACATAAATCTGAGCTCAATGGCAGCAGTAATACCCAGGTACTTTCAGAAGCAGAAGTGTGTGGACACAAGGCATCATAGGAAAACATACAGGACATACCAAATTTCTCTAAGAAAAACAACTCCAAAGTCATTAACGTAGGCAAATCACAACTATACTCTGACCACTGTGGAAGCCAGCGCCCAGAAGCAGGAATTGGAGAGCACAGGGCAGTGCAGATGCCACAAGCCACACCTCAAGACCCTCCCGCTGGCCACCAAGGACAGCTCAGTCAGCTCACAGGAGCTGAGTGGCCAGTGAGGCTGCAAGTCCTAGAGAGAGGCAGAGTTCTTTCAAGTGCACTCACTGAGTGTGCAAGGTGTCACTCTCCAGCAGTGTTTCTTCACAGACAGAGCAGCATGCACAGATCCCTGTTGTGTACCCGTGCATGGAGGCAGCACACAGACACACAGACATGCAAGCCAGCAGCACCAGCAGTGAGGCAGTGTTAGGGCTGCAGCACTCAGCTCTGTCTCATACTCCTGACAGCTACTGCAGCTAGCAATATCCAGGGCCCTCTCAGCAGCCTTGCTCTCATGGGCCTACAGAAGTGGAAACTTGTTTTCCTCATTCCAGCCCAAATTCCAAGCATGTCTTCCACCACAAACCCAGGTATGAACAAGGGCAATAGCTTCAAGTCCCTCAACTTCCCTCTGCTACCACCTGCCAAACAAAAGCCACACGTGCAATTTCCCTTCTGCAGCCAAACCTCCATGCCTCCCAGCTGCACTGACACCTGGCTGTAGCCTCCCACAGGAAGTGCTGATGTACAGCACCTTCCACCTTTCCACTGTCAAACAAATGCTCAGGTCTTGGCGAGGTTGGAGAAACAGAGATCTGTCCTGCCAGCTCAGCTCAAGAATGATCTGGTAGACAATATATATCCATCCTGCAGATTACTTCACCACCACTCATTCCCTGGCAGGAAAGAGCAAATGGCTTTATTTAATTATCTGATAGGAGACTGGGGTACAGTGAGCTTGAGCAACATGCCCACGGCCAGCCAGCTGGGTCTGGTAGGAGGAAGATCAAAACCCAGGACTTGCTGGCTTTCAGCCACATGCTCCGACCACCGTGCCTAGAGCTTTCTTTGCTACCGAAGACAAGCCAGAGCCTTAAGTCACATTTCCTAATATTCCAACTCGCACTTATGACAGTGTGAATGCAAAGCTCAGCTGCAGACTCTACACATATACACCTACCTTTACAGCATTAGTTGTTTGTTCAGGCCTATCCCTGTCCTGCCATGCCAGGGCACAGCCAGCTCCCCTGACGCACAGAACTCTATTTCTGTCCTTACACTCCCTAAGACAAAATGTGAGTAACCACAGTTCCCCACAAACTGTACCTTCCTGTCATTCCCATCCTTCCCATCTCACTCCACAATCCAGAAAGTGAAAGGGTTCCACAATGCTGTGTAACATCATACTCACAGTGAACTTTGTTAGGAGTGGTCTGTTTCCGACGGGACATGTTTCCCTGACCTGGGAGCAGGGAGTGTTCCTCCCGTCAGCAGAGGGCTCACCTGAAAAGAGAAGAGCCTGTCACCCACTTCAGTGGAACCTTCTGAGTCTCTGGCCAAGCTCAGCTTCCTGTCCCAGAGTCATTTCCCACCCTTCTGCCGACACGGCTCGCATCACCACATCTGGATTCCGTGCAAGCATCCAACACGATTCACAAGCATTTCACAAATCACCATGCACAGGCAGTCCTATCCAGTTCTGAGGCAAAGGTTTAAGCAATCCTTCCCCCCATTCCAAAAAACTGAGTGCTCAAGAGAGACTGCAACCTGTCCCAACAGCCTTCTCCCTCCTGTCCATTCCTGCAGCCTCATCATCGACTCCGTGTCCTTAGACTGACAGAAAAAGGTGTCAATTCCAGCAGTCTCCTCAGACAGACAGACAAAAGGAGGACCATAACCCATTTTCCACAAGACAGATGGTCACACAGGGATCCCATCAGCTTCCTACCGCCAGACGGCCACAGGGATGCGTCAGCCGCCTCAGACGGATGGACACGGAGATCCCGTCAGTCTCCCCAGACAGCGGGATCCAGATAGCAGTCCCAGGACACGGGAGGCGGCAGGAGGAACCGGGCCCGCAAGCGCCGGACACACAAAGGCACCCGGCTCCCCTGGCAGCGGGACGGACCGCCGAGGCTCCCGGCCCCGCAGCCCCGATAGACAGACCCGTCACAGCAGCGTAGGGGCGGCCGCGGGGCCCGGCCCGGCCCTCCTTACCCGGTCCCGCCGCAGGCGCCGGGAGACACGGACAGACAAAGGGCAGCGGACAGACGGACAGGCAAAATGGCGGCGCCGCCGGAGCGCGCGGCGCGGGCACGGGCGCGGGCACGGGAGCGCCGGCTCGGCCCCGGCACGGCCGGCCCGGCTGCCACCGCCTCGCCCGCGGACCCCAGGGGCCGGCTTCTCACTACCTGGAGCGTCTCACCTGTTTGCCATTGATCCGCGGCTCCCGGCCGCCCGAGGGAGCTCATCCGTGCCCACGGCGGGGCTCACCTGCCCCAGCCGTCTCCGCCGGCAGCTCACCGGGAGCGCCCGTGCCGCCCCGGCTCACCGGGATCTCGCGTACCCTGCAAGGCCAAAACCCCCGGCTTTAGTATTAACTTAGGCCCAGAGCACGCGTTGTGAAGTCGCGCGCCAACTGAGAGGCGAGGCGAACCGCCCCTCCCCCACGGATCGGGGTCGCCGCCCCCGCAGCGGGCCCGCTCCGGCCGCCCGCTGAGCCCGCTTACCTTGGGGCTGCAGGGCCGGGCCCGGGATCCGGATGGACCTCGGCTCGGCCTGACCGTCCCTTACGGTGGCGCCAGCGCCGTGTGACCCCCACAAACCCGAGAGCGCCGCTGCCCGGCGGCCAGGGGCGAACGGCGGCGCTGCCGGACCCGCCGCGCCGGGGGCGGGCACCTATCGCGGTGACGCCGCGCGCCGCGCGCAGGATTCCTCCGCCGGACCACGTAGTCCCTCCGCGCTGCTCTCCCCGGGCCGTGCCCGCACCTCCCCGTTCCTCCCCGGCCGCCGCCGTGCCCGGGCGACATCTGCGGGGCCAGGCCGGGAGAGCGCCCGCCGCGGCGGCTCGGCCGTGCCCCGGGTGGGAGCGGGGAGCGCCGGCGCGGGATCCCTCCGCACGCGGTGTGGTGCTGCCGCCGACGCGCGCCATTTTGGGTGGCTGAGGCACACAGAGAGGGGGGAGCCGAGCGGGACAGGTGAGGGTGAGCGGGGTGGTGGGCCCTGACCGGCGGCTGAGGAGGTGCTGGCGGTGACGAGGAGGCTCTTCCCCGGGGTCTCCCGTAGTCCCGGGACCTGCCCCGCCCACTCTGTGGGACGTCCCCTCGCTGGGGAGGGAGAGGGAATACCCCCCGCGGCTCTTGGGGTGCAGGCGCGCCGATGGAGCCCGCCCGGGGCCTCCCGGGCGTGTACGCTGGGCCGGGCGCGGCAGGTCAGGGCTCGCTCCGCGCTGGGCAGATCAGCCGCCGGCAGGGAGGGATGGCGAGGCGAGATACAAACCAAGGTCTTGCTATGTGATATCTTTTAAGGAAGCTTTGTTTTTGGGGGGTTTTTTGGGGTTTTTTTTGTTTGTTTGTTTGTTTTGGTTGTGTTTTTTTGTTTGGTTGGTTTTTTTGATGAGCTGTTCTTGGCAAAACAAAATGCTGTAATTAAATACCCTTCAGAGTTAGCTTTCTGTAGGGTTAATGAGTTGAAATGACTCCTGGGAGACGGGGGGAGTGCCAGAGCTTGTGTTCAGCAAGCAGGAAGAGTGTGGGGAATGTGGAATGGCAGTTTCTTCCTTCTTGTGACAAGACTGTTACAACCCTAGTTTGTACAGTTCTTGGGTTAATTACCTAGCTGGTTTATAACTTGATAGGATAGAGATAAGGTTTGTTCTTCCAGTTGACTTTCCCATTTCTTTAAAAATACCCAGGAAGTTTTCGTGGATAGTTTCTTGGAAGTTTCCAAGGCCAAACCTGTTGGGCCTGCAGGATTGTAAGCGGAAAAGGTAATGAGTGCTGGAGGTTCAGGTATTTATAAATAACTAGATTCAGGAATGGCAGGCTTGGGCTTGTTTGGAGAATTTCTCGACCTCCCTTCATCCTCCCTGTAAAACAGTGACTGGTGTACTGATTAACAGGCTCTGGTTCCAGTAATCTTCCCTCTTCTCCACAGAAGGTGTTTATGATGCTGGGCTCTGGGTTCAAGGCAGAGCGCTTGCGAGTCAACCTGCGCCTTGTTATCAATCGCCTCAAACTGCTGGAGAAGAAGAAGAGTGAGTATTTGAGGGGACAAATGGGATCCAGGATGCTTTTGGAGCTCATGAGACTTAAAGAGTTTTTTCTGGAGTTGCGGTGCTTTTGTGGGCCAAGTACTCAGTAGCTTTTTGCTCTTCCGTGCTGGACCCAGGCCTTGCAGCCTGCCCCAGTGTGTGAGGGCCCGGAGGAGCAGGTTGGCCGCAATGTGATCTCTGTCCGCCTTCCTGGCAGGTGTTGGAATGTAATGTGTGGAGTGGTAGCTGTGGTGCTCACAGCACAGTTGGAAATTCCCTGAGTGCTGTGAGAGGTTCTCCCTACTTGCCCAGCCCTGACACAGATAAGATTTGTGGTTATGGTTGATTGCAGGGAGGTTGCAGGTACAGGAGCATTTCCAGCAGCTAAAGCCCACTCTCCTTTCTCCTGTGAGTTAGTGTGCTTGGACCTGGACACAAGGGCTCTGCCAAGCCATGGCCAACTGCCTCGTGCTGCACAGGCTCAATGGGGGAGAGGAGCTGGTTGTTGCTTTGGGTGTGGTGGGGACTGTGGGTGGTCCAGAGGCAGCGGCCCTGGCCAGCACAGTGACCAGGCTCGGGGATGTGTGCTGCAGCTGAGTTGGCCCAGAAGGCAAGGAAGGAGATTGCAGATTACCTGGCAGCTGGAAAAGATGAGCGTGCCAGGATTCGTGTGGAGCACATCATCCGTGAAGATTACCTTGTGGAGGCCATGGAGATCCTGGAGCTGTACTGTGATCTGCTGCTTGCCCGCTTTGGCTTGATCCAGTCCATGAAGTAAGCTCTGGCTGAGAGGGTCCTGGACTCAGGGAGGAGGCACTGCTGGGGGCAGGTCTAGGGTACAGAAGGGCACCTGTGTTTGTCTCAGTGTCCTAAGGCCCCCAGAGACTTTTTCTTCCCCAAGTAGGGAAGACTCTGGTGCCCAGTGTGGAGGATTGGAACTTTGAGGCTAAGCAGATTGAGAGCAGCACAGGCTGGGTACATGAGAATTATTTTTTTGTGTTCTAGGGAGCTGGACTCTGGCCTGGCAGAGGCAGTATCAACATTGATTTGGGCTGCACCACGTCTCCAGTCGGAAGTGGCTGAGTTGAAGATTGTGAGTAGAGTTGCTTGAGGGATGTTGCACATGCAGGATGGAGATGATGCTGCCAGAAGCTGGTGGAATCCCTTGACTGGGACTTCATGTCGTTAAAACAGAGGATGTGTTTCCATGGACTCTGCAGATGGAG
Organism: Acropternis orthonyx; assembly: GCA_035583155.1. Taxonomy (NCBI): domain Eukaryota; kingdom Metazoa; phylum Chordata; class Aves; order Passeriformes; family Rhinocryptidae; genus Acropternis; species Acropternis orthonyx. Next base: position 20,746,603 of record JAWWEU010000020.1, on the reverse strand, counting down.
ACCAGGTGTCCCTGGAGCATCCAGGGTGGCTGCAGCTGCTGAAAGGGGATGCTCAGTGGCAGAAATGAGAGGGAGGGTGGCAGCAGTAGGGGCTACAGCAGATGTGTGTGGTGGGGGGAAAGCAAAGGTCTGCGTGTTCCTAGAGTTTCTCTTCTGTTGTAGGTTGCTGACCAGCTGTGTGCCAAATACAGCAAGGAGTATGGGAAGCTGTGCCGGACAAACCAGATTGGGACAGTCAATGACAGGGTAATGAACCGGTGGAACAGCTGGAGCTGGTAGAGCAGCAATGACTGCCTGTGGCCAGTGGCTGATGCCCACAGTTACTGCAGAGCCAGGTGGGCACTGTACAGATGGAGCCCACCTGTGCTGGAGCACAGTGCTGAGAGCCTGGGCAGGGGGCCCTGCTGTGCTGGTTGTGGATGGGCAACACATGGAGCCCTGGCTTGTCGCTGCCCACAGCCCTGCGTGCTGTACGGGGCAGAGGGGCTTCCCTAGGGCTGCCCAGTGCTTCCTGCAGCTGGTGGCCCGGGCTGGGAAGTTGCTGGGACAGAGCTGTGGGGTGCTGCACTGTCCAGGCCCTGCTGAGTCTCTCCACCCATGTGTTCCAGCTGATGCACAAGCTGAGTGTGGAGGCGCCACCCAAGATCCTGGTAGAGAGATACCTCATCGAGATTGCTAAGAACTACAATGTGCCCTATGAGCCTGACTCAGTGGTAATGGTGAGTGAGCACTGGGCTGTGGCATAACAGTGAACTTGGTGATCACTGTGCTCTGGTATCTTCTAGACAGCCGCAGCACAGCATGATCCTTGTTCCTTACCACAGCCCTATGGCATGTGGCTATAGTTACTCGTGCTACAGCAGCCTAGTTCCTGTTCTGTTTTCCATTAATACCACTGTATAGCTGCTCTGTGTTCTGTCCTCATTTATTCCCATTTTGTCCAGTGACAAAGGCTGCATCTAATGCTGTTCAGAGGGCTGTGATCTGAACAGAGATGTGATGGTGAGCAGAATTCTTCCACTCTTTCCAGGCTGAAGCCCCAGCAGGTGGAGAAGCAGATCTAATTGATGTGGGGTTCACGGATGACGTGAAGAAGGGTGGCCATGGAGGAGGCGGAGGTGGTGGATTTACAGCCCCAATGATTAGTCATGATGGGTTAGTACCCATGCCCGTGATGATGCCTATGCCTATGCCAACACCAAATCCACCCTTCTCCTATCCACCTCCAAAGGGACCAGTAAGTTCCTTCGCTTTGTGTGCTTCATTTTTCTGTGAAAAAATCTGACTGTCGTGGTTAGCCCTGTACCTGCTTACTGGGAAGTATCTGTACCTGGTAGCATAATGTGTCAGAAGGCCATTGTTTTGGTGTGAGACTACATGGGATGGAGACCGTTGGCAGTGCAGCTGAAGCTTTGTGTTGCTTCGACTGTGGAGGTTCCTACCCCTGTTCTCCAGCCAGCCCTCTTTGCCTTCAGGGAACAGAGGAGTCCAGACTTAACTCCTGAGGCAGTTTTCTGACTGCCAGGCTTTTGTCCAGGAGTTGGAGCTGCACTTTGAAGTTGGTAGGCTGGTAGTGTGCCAAGATTCAGTCAAGGAAATCAGGTGAGTTTTTTGGGGTGGGAACAGCACAGAAAAATGCAGAAGGGTCCTGCCTTCAGACCTGCAAGGGGAGGAGACTGAGCCGATGGCTCGTGCAGATGACTCGTAAGGGTGGAAGGTGGGAGCTGAAAAGAGCCCCATTCTCTGAATTTAGTTATTTGCAGGATATCTGTGTAGACTGGAGAGTGTCAGAATAGTGGGATGGCCTGGAGTCTCAATATGGTCCTAGTAGTGCTGCAGTGGTTTTTGTGGAAAATCTGGGCCAAGTATTATCAGCTGGCTGTTGGCCCAGACATAAACATGCTGAGAACTTATGCCTAGTCTGGGTCCTTGAGGCACTGTTGTGTTACAAGTGAGGGTAACACAGAGCCTTGTGTGAGGCAGAAATCTTCCTGTTCTGTGATACTGCACCCAGAGCCAGAAATGGCAGAGTATTCCCTTTTTGTCCTAGTACTTCTGATGCCTTGAAAGTGTTTACCCATGCTGGTTCTTTAGAATAATCCACAGTCCTGTTAGCTGGGTCTGCCTGCTCCAGGTGGCTGAAGCTGACTTAATACTTGAGAATCTTTTACTTGTAAGCATAAACTCAGTCGGGTTGGATACTTGGCTGGATTTATCTAAGACTCTACTTCCTGTGACTCCTGTAGCAGCTGTAGGTGTGCAGTATCCCAGGTGAGTAGTCTGGTGCATGATTGATCTCTCTGTACAGGACAACTTCAGTGGCCTGCCAGTGGGGACCTACCAGCCTTTCACTAATATCCACCCACCACCAATTCCGGCAAACCCACCCACATATGAGTCTGTAAGTGCCTGAGCTGAATGGCCATTGCAGGCAGCAGAGGGACCCTCAGAGAAAGTGCAGTGGTAGCCATAGAGAAGGGAAATGATCATTAAGGATACTGCCAACCTTTGGAGCTTTTGGAGTGGTGCTGGCATTGCTTACCGCTGTGGTGAATCACTGTGTGTGATGGGAGGATGGCGTGTGGGGAGAAGTTCCTTGTTCAGCTCGCTGCTTTGGCTGCAAAGGAAAGCCAAGATTTCTCTTGCTGAATCGTTCAAGTAGCGATAAACAGTTAAGCAGAAGCAGTCTACAAATTATTTTTGTTTTTGCAATGTGAAGGGTTTATCACCTTGAGTCTGTTTAATTACGGCTTTTGAACTAATTAATAGTTAGCCTGGATGACAATTTTGGCTGTCCCAGATGCTGTATGTTTAAACATTCTTCCTTTCCCAGACTTTACTCAGTCCTTGGGGAACAAGGGAGAGGCTGGAGACTTCCCTTCTTTGCTTGTCTTTGGTTTTGTTGTTGTAGTTTGTGGTCATGCTTCCCCCACTCTGCTTTTGGTGACATGCTGCTTCTTTTTGTGTTGTCCTGAGTAGGGAGGAGCACAGCCTGTGTGTGTGCTGAACCTTGCGCTCCCTGCACAGCAGCCTGAGTCTAGGAGGGGCAGGTGCAGCAGTGCAGGTGAATTGGATGGGGATGGATGTTGCTGCAGCCTGCAGGGAATGAGGAGCTTCACCAGCACAGCGAGTGTGCTATGGGCCTTTGTCCCAGCCAGACCAAGACCTGAGATGAGTCATTCACACCCTGCTGCTAGTCACAAGGGCCTGTTAGTGGTTTGTGAGGAAAGGCAGAGGAACTGTGATGACATGAAGATGGCAGTCTTTTCCCACTCATGCCCGTGAATGTTTTGGACCTGATAGTGGATATGCTCTGTTGATTCAGTTCCAGAATACGGTCAGTGAAGCTGCTTTAATTGAAAGGGAGGGAGAGGAAAGCTGAAGCGCTGCCTCTGTTTCTTGGGAAGAGAGGCAGATTGTTCCTAAGTCAGGGCTGCCTGCTTGGGGCAGGGAGGAGTGTGCACTGCTCTGTTGGGACCCTGCCCCTGTGCTCTGCCTGCACGCTGGAGTGACTGTGCCTGCTGGGACAGAGCTGTAGTAACTGAGAGTCTTTTTCAGATTGATGAGCCGAATGCTGACAAGGACATTGCTGCACCAGTGCCTGGTAAGTATGCCCAGAGGTTTGGGAAACTGTGGGTGTAAGGGGCTGTTCAGAAAAACCCACTGGTACTGCCTGTTTGCTGGAACAGCCTTTCCTACGTGCAGCTGTTTGGCCCAGTGAGTGTGTGCTGATGGTGAGGTGCAGTGATACTTCTTGTTTACAAACAGGGCCTGAGCCCAAGCCAGAAGCTTCTCCTAAAGCAAGACCTGGAGCTCCTAATACCTTTGATAACTTTGTGCTGCCTGAATTACCGTCCGTGCCAGACACGCTGCCAACAGCATCTGCTGGCGCCAACTCCTCTGCCTCAGAAGACATTGACTTCGATGATCTGTCTCGGAGATTTGAGGAACTAAAGAAGAAGACATAAAACATCCTGGGCTGCAGGAAGGAGAGGCAGGAGCTGTGACATCTCTCTGAAAAGGACTCCCCTTGAAATTGGTTTCCTGTATTAACCTCAAATGAACATGCTCTTCTCTTTGAGCTTTCTTCCTGCTATACTTACACCAAATGCTGCCACTTTCCTGATCTTTGTTGCTCCAGAAGGTGAACTGTGGGGAATCGTGCAAGACTGGGCTCCTGTCAGTCTGGGTAGCTGTGTGGGGAAGCAGTGCCTTATGTTCCGGGCACTGTTCCTGGCTGCCTCCATGATGGCTCCGTGCTCCCAGAGGAGCCACCCTCTTGGGGAGTCCTTGCTGGCCTTCATGGTGTTCTCAGGGGAGTCTGTTCCTAGAGTGTCATGTTCTGCCTGGGCCTACTGGAAGTGTGACTGGCCATGCAGAGGGCATAGCTGCGGGTGCTCTGCTGCTGCCCCAGGGCTCCCGTGGCAGCTTTCCTGCTGGGTGCTGAGCACGAGGGGGACTCTTGACGGGGTAGGCAGCAGGACTCCCTTTCTCCCTAAGCCGGGGTGGGGCCTCCCAGGGCTGTACCTTATCTGTTCGCGATGCTGCCCATCGCTGTAGTGTACCTGTACTGTACCTGTCCGTGATGCTGTGGACGGTTGTACCGTACCTGTCTGTGGCGCCGCAGGCGCTTTCTCGCGGGGCTCGGCCCGTTTATACCTCGCGATCGGTTCCAATAAATCGCGGACCGGGGCCCGCCGCGTGCGGGCGCTGCGCGGGGCGGGCTCCGCCAATCACCGAGGGGGCTCCCGGAAGTGTGGGCTTCGTGTCGGGCTGAGGCCATGGCGGCGCCGCTGCGTGTGAGCGGCGGCGCTGGCCGGGCGATGCCTCTCACGGCGCCCCGGAACGGCGAGGGGGGGACCCGGGAACGGTTGGGCTTGGCCGGGGTGGCTGTGGCTGGAGCGGGCAGGGACGGGATGGGATGGATGGGGTGGGATCCGGGCGGGGGCCGGGGCCAGCATGCCAGGATGTGAGGGCATGGCATCGGGCGGGGAGCGGGGGGT
>JAWWEU010000020.1:20719253-20741500 GCA_035583155.1 Acropternis orthonyx | reverse complement strand
GAGCCCCAGGCGGAGCCCAAAACCTGTTTGGGGCGGGGAGCGGGGGGTGCTGGTGCCGAGATGGTACCGGTGCCGGTATCGGCATGGCTTAGGCGTTCGTGCCGGTAGCGGGGTGGGATGGGATGGTGTCGGTGGAGGTGCCGGGATGGGGTCGGTACCAGGCTGGGATGGGATGGGTGTCGGTGGGGGTGCCGGGATGGGGTAGGTGCCGCGGTGGGATGGGGTGGGTGCCAGTACGCTGCTGACGGCCTTCCACAGGGGCGGCTGCTGGCGCTGGGAGGCTGCGGGCTGCTGCTGGGCGCGGCGCTGGCGGCGAGAGACGAGAGGCTGATGGCAGCCGCGGTGATGCCCGCGCTCCGGGCGCTGCCCCCCGAGGCCGCCCACGTCCTGGCCCTACGCGCCGCCGCCCTTGGCCTGCTGCCCCCCGCCCGTCCCGACGGCCCCGCGCTGGTGCGGCTCTGGCAGGGGGAGACCGGGGCTGGGGGCGGCCGCGGGGGGACCGGGGCAGAGAGGTGGGTGGTCGGGACAGGCGGCCGGGTCCCTGTGGAAATCTGTCTCAGTCCGCGGGAGGCAACGAGGGTCTCTGGGGCAGACACCCCATGGGGACACACCGTGGGGCAGAGGAAGGGAGGTCAGGGGAGGCAGCCGCGTCTGCTCGGGGGTGGGGGAGTGGTTCGAAGCGAGCCCCGGCTGTGGCTCCTGGGGTTGGTGCGCTCTGACCCAGACCCGCCTCCGCAGGAGGTGCGAGTCTTTGGGCAGCGATTCCGCAACCCAGTGGGCCTGGCCGCTGGCTTTGACAAGCAGGGTGAGGCTGTCGACGGGCTGTACAAGATGGGCTTTGGCTTTGTGGAAGTCGGGACTGTCACGCCCAAGCCCCAGGAAGGGAATCCCAAGCCCAGGGTCTTTCGGCTGGCAGAAGATGAGGCGGTCATCAACAGGTGGGATCTGAGGGTGACTGCTCTGCAGTGTCCTTCCATCTGCCCACCCCAACGGTGGTTATTTGGGTGAGGTCAGGGGCAGTCCTTACTGTCTTGGCTGACTTACACTCACAGGGCAGCAGGTCCCCATCTGCCAGCACCTGTAGGTGCACATGGCTGTGCAGGGTTATTCAGGTGGTCCTAGCTTTGTAGTTGGTGCTGTGGTGGCTTTTGGGTTGGATGTGCTGAGCAGAGCTGCAGAGCCTATGTATCTGCCTTGTGTTTTTCCCATATCCTGTTTGGGACTTGTGGACACCAGCCCAGCCCTGAACCCTCTCTGTCCTGGTGCAGGTATGGATTCAACAGCCATGGTCATGTTGCAGTGGCGCATAGGCTGCGGGCCCGTCAGGAGATGCAGATCAGGCTCACTGGTGGTGAGACAAGCTTGTAAGACTTTGCTCTTGGGGTCTGCAGGATGAGTTTGCAGGTCTCCCAGATGGTGGTAGGGCGGGAAAGGTGTGTAACACCATTGTCCAGGCACAGGAGCACCCTGGCTTGAGCTAGGTACGCTTGGACAGCAGGACCCTCTTGGGCCTGTAGCCTCTCCCCTTGGGATTGTGATCAGACACCTTTCTCCTGCCATTTTCCTGGGATCAAGTTCCACTTAGTGCTTTAGGCAGAACATGTTAAAGCCAAGAGGACCCCAGCTGGGCAGATTCTGAGGGCAATCTCTGCCAGGCTGGAGGCTGTGGTGCTGGGAGGTGCTGAGTGGGGTGTCTGTGGGACAGTGCAAGGCCCACTTTCATGAAACCTGTGGGCTGCATATCACCATCTTGATTTTAGCTGGTCCTGGGGCCTCCCTTTTTGGTGCTCTAGCCCTTGGGTGGTGGTTAGTCCTGCTGCCCTAGTTCAGCCATGTCTGTGTTCCAGCGGGGATGCCCCTTGGAATCAACCTGGGCAAGAACAAGAGCTCCATTGATGCTGCAGCTGACTACGTGTCTGGGGTCCAGACACTGGGCCCTTTGGCTGACTACCTGGTTGTGAATGTGTCCAGCCCAAACACCCCAGGACTGCGGGACCTGCAGGGCAAGGCTGAGCTGCATGACCTACTAAGCAAGGTGGGTGACCTCCCCCTAGCCAGCCCAAAATGCAGCTGCAGGACTGGATGCATCCTGTTTCCTGGCAGTGTCTGCTGTGGTCCAGCCAGTGGGTTTGCTCTGGCAGAGGGAGAAGTGAGGTGACTCTCAGGCGTGGTGGGTGGGGCCCCTGGTCAGCTGCTGCCGTGGCGTGCACCAGGGCACTGCGCCCCAGCAAAGGGCTTGGGAGCAGTGAGGTATCACCATCCACTCTGCTCTTGCCAGAAGCAGCAACTCATGCACCCCATAGCTTTGGGCATTGTCGGGGTCCTGTGCTGGCTGTATGCCCCAGACCCTATACTGAGAGTGCCTTTCCTGTCGGCACTGCCATGTATAGGAGCAGGGTCTGTTTCTGTGCTGCCTGTGCTTGTGCTCAGGGCACGAGATTTCTCCCTTCCATGCACTGCCATGTGCATCTGCAGGTTCTGGCGGAGAGAGACCTGCTGCCTTGCAACCACAAGCCAGCTGTGTTGGTGAAGATCGCCCCTGACCTCACTGCACAGGACAAGCGTGACATTGCCAGCATTGTCTGTGAGGTGAGATGGGAAAGGGAGTCTGATGGCCCTCCTGCCTCACCTCACACAGCACAGGGGCAAGACCATGGTGGACGAGCACCTGCAGCTCTTTGGCTGCCATAGAGATGGTATCCTGGTAGCTTAGAGTCTGTGAGGACCTATGTGTGTCAGCCAGACCTTGGGTGACCCAGACAGTCCAGGAAGTGAGGGGCAGCTACTTTGTACCCAGGCATGTTTCTGGGTCGTGTGCTGGGGGAGTCCTGACCTGGCAGCCCAGGGATGGGGTGGGATGGGATAGAGGTGAGCTGCTTGTTGCAGTTGTGTCCTCATGCTGCTGTCGCTCTCAGCTAGGTGTGGATGGGCTGATTGTCAGCAACACCACGGTGAGCCGCCCCAACAGCCTCCGGAGCAGACAGCGCATGGAGCACGGGGGCCTCAGCGGGAAACCCCTGCGGGAGCTTTCCACACAGACCATCAGGGAGATGTACTGCCTCACTCAAGGTGGGGGCAGAGCAGGGTGTGGGGGCATGTGCCAGCATCGCCTGTGCCGTCCTGACCCTGTGCCTGCCCACAGGCCGGGTGCCCATCATTGGGGTGGGTGGGGTGAGCAGCGGGCAGGATGCCCTGGAGAAGATCCGCGCTGGAGCCTCGCTTGTGCAGCTGTACACAGCTCTTGTGTACCACGGGCCACCAGTGGTGGGGGCAGTGAAGCGGGAACTGGAGGAACTGCTGAGGTGAGGGGGACCCCGGCACCTCCCCAGGGAGCCCCTGGGCTGGATTGGCTCTAAACAGCTGTGTCCTGGTGCCCAAGCAGTGGCATGATGGGGCTGAGCTGCAGTACCAGGCTGGCCCAGCCATCACACACTGTCCCTGGTTAGGGAGCAGGGCTTCAAGAACGTCATGGAGGCAGTTGGAGCAGATCACCGGGGCTGACACCCTGCAGAACCCAAGGTGTCCTAGCCAGGAGGAGCCATGGCTGAGCAGGATTGGGTCTGGTAATTCCAGTCCTGGACTGGCTGGAATTGAGCCAAGGTCCTGGTCCCAGCCCCTGAGAAGGATCTGTGATGGGTGAAGCAGGGACTGCACTGGTGGGGAGCAGGGGAAAGGGGCTCCATGCCAGTGCCACTGTCCAAGGCTGTGTTTTGGCTTCCCTGTGGGCAGCAGAACCCAGCCTGACTGTCAATAAAAGTTTAGGTCACCTAGTCCTCTGTGCTGCTCTGGGGATACCCCATGGTCTGGAGGGCTGCAGCCCAGCTCTCCTGAGCCAAGCAGGATCAACTCTCGCTATGTTGCTCCCAATCTTCCTGGTGAGAGAAGCCACAGGGTAGCTGAGCTCTGGGATGGACTGACAGAAGTGCACCCGGGCTCCCCTGGCAGAGACCTCTGCCCAAGTCCAGGCACCTGGGCAATCTGGGTGCCAGTTCTTCCCTTTGCTGCCAGTATGCAGATGTTTGGAGACACCTACAGTTATGCCCTGTTACTATTGAGGAAAGGGTCTGATCAGCAGTGCTTCTGCCTGTTGGTTTTGTCTCTGGAGCCTCCAGTGCTGACCATTCCTTCACCCTGAACTCCCTGCAGTTACCAGGCTTTTATTGAAAAGGAGCTTGCCACCGCATTCCCTTGGCAGCCTCTTGCAGTCCACCTGGAAAAGCAGGATTGCCCCACAGTATTTCCCCAAAGTTGTTTACAACTGCTGACCCCGCTCTGAGCACCAAGATGCAAGCAGTGCCTGCTGGGGTCAGAGGGCTCACCTGGGCCCTGCTCTGCCCGGTGCAGTGTATGGGAAGCTGAAGAATCCCCCCAGCATATGCAGCACATCACTGGGGGCCTGCTGGCTTGGAAGGGTAGCATCCCTTGGCAGGGCCAGATGGTGACCTGCCACAACCTCACTATGGGGGCCACACTCATCAGTGACCAGTGGCTGCTGACCACAGGCAGGAACGTCTACCCGAACCACAGCAAGAACACCAAGCCAGAGGAGATGGTTCCTATTCTGCAGCTGTTCCTGGGCAGCTGGGAACAGCCTGCCATCAGCATCGAGCACGTTGTGCTGCACCCTGGCTACCCACAGGCTGTGGAGCTGGCCCTGCTGAAGCTCAAGCAGAAGGTGCTCTGTGGAGAGGAGGTGATGGCCATCTACCAGCCCCAGAAAGACTACGTGCAGCTGGGGCAGGTGGGCTTTGTCTCAGGCTGGGGCTGTGGTGCCACCTGGCCTTTCCCAACATGCTGAAGTACACGATGCTGCCAGTGGCTGAGGATGAGCAGTGCTGGGAGTGCTGCAGGGCACGGAATGCATCCTGCTGGGTCCAGCCCATCCTCAGCAACACTACCTTCTGCGTGGGCATGAGTGAGCCGTGAGAGGATACGTGCCGTGGGGATGCTGGTGGGGCCTTTGCAGTCCAGGACCCTAATGACGACACGGGGTACGAAGCCGGCATCCTCAGCTACAAGACCTGCGTGGCTGCCAAGGATGGCGGGTACGTGGGTGTGCAGCGAGTTCTGTCGTGAGCGAAGAACATAGTGGCAGATGGCTGAGGCAGGGCCGTGGGGGAATGAAACTGTCCTGCCTCAGGCCCTGTGTTTGTGCTTGGTGGTTCGCGGGCCTGTAGGGCGGCAGTGAGCGTGTGCCCGCCCTTTCCCCCCCGCATCCCCGTGGGGTCCCTGCAAACTCTGGCCAGGGATTGGGTGGAGAGCCGGGGGCCCGCTCCGCACTCTGTGGGGACCCGGCCCGGCCGGCGCTCCGCCCTACCCCCCCGCCGGAAGTCCGCCAGGGCCGCTCGCGCGAGTTGCCCGGCGGTGTTGGCGCTCGGCGCCTCCGTAGGCTCTGGCCGCCGTGTCTATGGTGCGCGGGGCTAGAGCGGCTCCTCCCGCGGAGCACTGTGGGGCGGCTATGGCGGCGGTGGCGCTGCCGGGTTACGGTCGCTGAGGCAGCTGCGGGCGGCAGGGCCCGGGCGGCGTTGCGGCCGCGATGGCCGCGGCCAGCGAGGAGTCGCTGCACCGGCTGTCGGGGACGAGCCCGGGTGGCGAGGCGGGCGGGCTGGTGCTGCGGGAGCGGGGCGCCGAGCAGCACGTCTTCAAGGCGCCGGCCCCGCGCGCCTCCCTGCTGGGGCTGGACGTGCTGGCGGCGCAGAAGCGGCGGGAGCGCCAGGAGGAGGCGGTCGGCGGAAAGCGATCCCGGGTCGCGTCCTACAGGGACTGGGAAGAGGGTCGTGACGAGGCGGGCAGCGCCGAGGAGGACGAGGAAGAGGCCGAGGCCGACCGGAGCAGACGCAAAGTTGGCAGGAACAGGTGGGGTGTGCGGGGGGCTCCTGTGCCAGCGGTAGGGCGAGCGCAGTCAGTGTCACGGGGCCGCATAGCGGGGAGGAAGGCCTGAGTGGGACTGTGGGCGACTGCGGCAGAGATTGGAACTGGAGCTGTATAAGACCAGCTGACGAGCAGCTATTGCTCAACACTTAAAAGCGTTTCTTTTCCTTGTTTTGCTCACCTAGGCATTACCGCTCCGTCCACGTGGAGACACCTTCATACACGGGAGGTGTCAGCGAGGAGTTCTGGGAACGCAGCCGGCAGCGGGAGAGGGAGCGTCGGGAACACGGAGTCTTTGCCTCATCCAAGGAGGAGAAGGAACGGAAGAAAGAACGCAGTAGGGATCGGGACCACGATCATAAACGGGACCGTGGTAACTGCTCAGAGGCCTTTGTGGTGCTTCTTGCATTGAATCTGGGCCTGTCCCTCAGCCTGTTTGTAGTCCTTACCTAATGTTTGTGGTGATTTCTGCAACAGACTTGGGAAGCTTGTTCGTGCAATAGGCACTTGATCCCACTTTCTTTTCACAGAGGAGCGAGACAGGAGTCGTCACAGCAGCAGATCAGAGAGGGACGGCTCATCAGAACGGAGTAGCAGGAGGAGTGAACCCGAGAGCCCCCGACATCGGCCCAAAGGTTGGTGTGTGCGACCCAGTAGAGCTCTTGTGTGAAAGCTAACAGGGAGGGGCTTGGGGTTTTTTTTTTAATTCCTGCTGGTTGTCTCAGGACAGAGGTGGTAGAAAAGCTTGTACATTTTAATGTTTGTGGTTCAGGTAAGCACTAAAATCCCATCTCGACTTGGGCCTGGGAGCAATATGCTAGCTCTGCGTATGTGCAAATCTGGCAGATCTCTGCACAGTGGCATCTGTTCTGGGTCTGTGTGATGGAAATGTGGCGCTTTGGCAATTCCTTGGAATCATTGGGTCAGCCCCTGCTCTTAGAGGGAGAGCAAACAAGTACTCTCTCTCCCTGCTCCTTGCTAGAAGGTGTTAGGTGGCTCCAGGTGCTTGGGGCTGTTGTTTGAACATCAGGTGTCAAACCCCACTTCCTCTGTCAGATGCAGCCACACCATCTCGCTCTAGCTGGGAGGAAGATGATGGTGGCTACAGCAATGCCCGTCGCTCACAGTGGGAATCTCCCTCACCCACACCTTCCTATCGAGACTCGGAGCGCAGCCACCGGCCCTCATCACTCCGGGACACAGACCGGCGGGAGCGGGACAGGTACCAGTGCCCAGGGCTGGGCTGTGTAGCTGCAGAAAGGAGAAAGTATGCTTATGAGCAGTGCCTGGCTGTGGGGACCAGTTCTTCCCTCCTGCTGTGTTTTTGTAGGTCTGTGAAGAGCAGGTCCTTGGATAAGACGCCATTGCCCACCCCGTCGTACAAATACAACGAGTGGGCTGATGAACAGAAGCACCTGGGCGCCACACCACGACTCTCCCGAGGGAGAGGTGAGGAGTTTGATCTGTGCTGCCTGGGGCAGGCAGCACAGAATCCCCTTCCCTGCAGCAGGGTCCGCTCCATGGGGTTTCCTCAGGAGCATTCTGGACCAACTGCCTCACCTCTAGGGCGGCGCGCGGATGGGGAGGAGGGTATCGCCTTCGAGACAGAGGAGGAGCGGCAGCAGTGGGAGGATGACCAGCGGGTGAGAGGCGGGGGGGACTGGCGAGGGGACTGGGGCTGCTGGGCTGTGGGGGGCGGGCAGGGGTCAGTGCCACACCTCTCCCTTCTCAGCAAGCTGACCGGGACTGGTACATGATGGACGAGGGCTATGACGAGTTTCACAACCCCTTGGCCTACTCCTCTGAGGAGTATGTGAAAAAGCGCGAGCAGCACTTGCACAAGCAGAGTCAGAAGCGGATCTCAGCACAGCGGCGGCAGATCAATGAGGTAGGGTTAAGATGTGGGGTTGGCTGCTCTGAATGCGTGGGGTTTGTTGCCCCTTGAGAGACGCATGGGCTAAGCCCTTGCCCTCAAGTGGAGAAGGACACTCTTGGTTGTGGCTCAGGCTGAAGGAGGGCTCATAGGGAAAGTATGGTTGAGTTCCCCTGGAAATTCCAGCTCTGTGTCTCCTGCATGAGCAGAATTCACTGTCAGTGTGGCTAGTGGATCGCAGTGTCTAAGGCAGCAGGAGTGCAGAGGGCTGTGCTGCTGTTTTGCGTGCGAGGTACATTTACTGGAATTGTCCACTGTTGGCTCAGTGGATGCTGGGGGCAGCTGCCCTCAGCACATGAGCAGGACTATGCTCAGGCTTCCTGACATATTTTGAGTGGGATGGGGTCTTCCATGTCTATCCTGCCTTTCCTTGGAGACAGTCTTGTTGACCATGTGCCTTGCATGGCCAGTCTGTTTCTTGTACCCTACTACTTCCAACTACTGTTTCTTCCCTCATGTTTACATTTAGGCTCCCTAAGCTGTTGGAACCATCAGTTCCATCCTGTCGCCAGTGTGGAGCCCAGGCCTGACCCTCATGTTCTCGTATGATCTCTGGAGCTCTTTGTGACTCTTTTGTGTGTTTATGACATGTTGTTTTCTGCAGGATAACGAGCGCTGGGAGACGAATCGCATGCTAACTAGCGGTGTGGTCCATCGGATTGAAGTGGACGAAGATTTTGAAGAGGATAACTCTGCTAAAGTTCATTTGTTGGTGCACAATCTGGTGCCCCCTTTCCTAGATGGAAGGATTGTCTTCACCAAGCAGGTAGAGGCTGCAGGTGAAGGTGCTGATGGCTGCACATGTGAGCCGTTTGTACTGAAGCAATGCCTCCTCCCTTCCAGCCAGAGCCAGTCATCCCCGTGAAGGATGCCACATCAGATTTGGCCATCATAGCCCGGAAAGGCAGCCAGTTGGTGCGCAAGCACAGGGAGCAGAAGGAGCGGAAGAGGGTATGCTGCGACCTTTTAGCTTACTGCCCACTGTAAATGTTAGGCAGTGCCTCACACAGTTGTTTGGACTCTGCAGAATTCAGGCTTTGGCAGCAGTGATGATAAGAAGTTCATATTTTTGTGACCTGGGACATCTTGGCAGCCTAGCTCACTGCATTGCCTCATAGTAGCTGCTGTGGTGTGATTGCCTCGGATATCTGCCTGGGACATGAATCGCTGTGCACTTGTGCGGAGGAGGCTGATCTAAAGGACATTCAGATCATGGGAGAAAAAAGCAGGTGGAAGAATGCCAGTTAGCTTAGGGACAGTCAGCAGGCAGTATGGCAGCAGGATGTATCTTGTCACTTCTCGGTGGAAGAGTTGTGAGGAGGAGTATGTGGTAACGTAGCAGATTAGGTTTTGGGGGTGTTTTCTGGGGCCTTTATGTGAAGCTCACATGATGGCTCTGGGGAAAGCACCTTGTACAGTGAAACTGGGCTGGATTTGAATGGAGGTGGAGGCTAAACTGATAGTAGAGGTGGGAGAGAGGCCTGTGAGCACCTGTCAAGGGCAGGAAGATTATCTCTGGTGCAGATTTTTGTAGGTTTAAGTTCAAATTTAATGGAAGCCTCAGCAGCTGGAACTATTTTCTTAGGAGGCAGTTGCTTGTCTTGTGCATGTATCCATACCAGTGTCTTAAAACTCTGCTCCAGTTCATTTGGAAGAAGGAGACCTGATGTAGGAGTGGAGTGCGCATTCAGCATTGGGAAATTGTGGGACTAATATCCTTTCTTAGTTTTATGAATAGGATTGTCTGTGCTTCTTGTGGTAAAGTTACACTGCTCTCTATCCTTCTAGGCTCAGCACAAGCACTGGGAGCTGGCAGGCACCAAACTGGGAGACATTATGGGGATCAAGAAAGAGGAGGAGAAGGATGAGATGGTGACGGAAGATGGCAAAGTGGATTACAAGTAGGGGCTTGCTCCGAATTACTCTGTACAGATGGTGATGGGGGCTGTGGGTATAACAAAGTGTGTGGAGAGGCAGCTTCAGGACTTGGGGTGTTTCCTTAGGACTGAGCAGAAGTTTGCAGAACATATGAAAGAAAAAAGTGAAGCCAGCAGTGAGTTTGCCAAGAAGAAATCGATCCTGGAGCAGAGACAATACCTACCTATCTTTGCTGTGCAGCAGGAACTGCTCTCCATCCTCAGGTATGGCTGCCAGGGCATCCCCAGGGCATTGGCCTGTTGGGGAACCTGAGTGAGGAATTCTCCTAGAATCACGGCCATTTGGAAGTCTATTCTTGGGAAACAAACCCCATTGCTTTCTGTGGGTGTTGGCAGCTCCTGCCTTAGCAGAATGATACTTGGCTGGCGAGCGCAAAAGCCTTTCTTTGTGGTGTACAAAGAAATACTTTTTCCCTTTACGCAGAGACAACAGCATTGTCGTTGTGGTGGGGGAGACAGGGAGTGGGAAGACAACTCAGCTGACGCAGTACCTCCACGAGGATGGCTACACTGACTATGGCATGATTGGCTGCACCCAACCCCGCAGAGTGGCTGCCATGTCGGTGGCAAAGCGGGTCAGTGAGGAGATGGGGGTGCGTCTAGGGGAGGAGGTGAGTCTGGCAGGGAGTTCAGGGCTACCACCTGATGACAGTGAGTGCGTGGGGCTGTTGGAGGACTTGCTGGTATTTCTGCCCTCCCAGGTGGGCTATGCCATCCGTTTTGAGGACTGCACGTCCGAGAACACAGTGATCAAGTACATGACAGATGGGATCCTTCTCCGTGAGTCACTGAGGGAGGCTGACCTGGACAACTACAGTGCTATCATCATGGATGAGGCACATGAGCGCTCGCTCAACACTGATGTGCTCTTCGGGCTGCTTCGGGAGGTGTGTGTGAACCCAGGCTAGAGAACAGTAGCATGGGACACATTGAGCAGAGTATGGGCAGGGACAGCCCTTTTCTGCCAGGTCTGGGAGAGGGAAGGAGAGCTGCCATGTCTCTGTGTGCACTTGCTGCTTCAGTATCCTGGTTTTGGGGGATTAAGTCTCCTCTAGTGTTGCGAGAGTCTCACTGGCTGAGCGTCAGAACTCTCAGTACAGAGATCTTTGCTGGTTTAAGGCTTCCTGGACTAAAGTCGGTGGGGTTTTTTAGCTGCACAGATCATATAGCATGTGTGCTCCCTGGTATGAGCTACCAGTGCCTTTGGAGTACAGCAAAAGCTCTGTCCTGTGCCATTGTGTCAGTAAGAACAGAAACAGCCCACAGCCAAGTACAAATGCCCCTTCCTTATTGTTTCATCTGCTTTCTAGGTGGTGGCCCGACGCTCTGATCTGAAGCTTGTTGTCACGTCGGCCACCATGGACGCAGATAAGTTTGCCTCCTTCTTTGGGAATGTTCCCATTTTCCACATTCCTGGGCGCACTTTTCCTGTAGATATTCTTTTCAGCAAGGTATGGTCAATGTTGCAGAGGGAAGTTCTGTTGTAACAGAAGTGGGTTGTGACCTGGGTATGCTGTACTCTGAGGTGGACACACAGGACAGGGGAGGAGTGGCTATGGTCTGCTGCACACAGCACAGGGCAGGTGAGGTTATTGGCCCAGGTTAACCATAGCTGTGCCTTTCAGACCCCACAGGAGGATTATGTGGAGGCTGCAGTGAAACAAGCCCTGCAGGTCCATTTGTCTGGTGCTCCTGGAGACATACTTGTCTTCATGCCTGGCCAGGAGGACATTGAGGTGAGCTGGAAGGGCAGGTGCTGTCCTACTCCCTTGTTTCAATCTTATGTTTACACCCCTCTTTGTGTCTAGGTGACCTCAGAGCAAATTGTGGAGCACCTTGAGGAGCTGGAGAAGGCACCTGCTCTTGCTGTACTGCCAATCTATTCTCAGCTGCCTTCAGACTTGCAGGCCAAGATCTTCCAGAAGGTGCTGATGTGTGCTCTGTGGCTGGGGTGGGGACAGGGAAAACTGGAGCAGGAGACAGTACAGAGCAGGAGTGAGAGGGGCAGACATGTCTTTGTATTGGATGTGGAGGGCGAGAGAAAGCATGTGCCCCGCTCCACCTGTCACTTGGGGCTCTGTGTTTCTGCTCCACACTCCTCCCCAGGGGAGCAGAGCCTTGCCCAGGGGTGTGACTGATACATAGTGTTCTTGCAGGCTCCCGATGGCGTCAGGAAGTGCATCGTTGCCACTAACATTGCAGAGACCTCACTGACAGTGGATGGCATCATGTTTGTGATTGACTCTGGCTACTGCAAGTTGAAGGTCAGCCAGGATTTCCTGTACTGTCTATCTGTGATCTCTGCTGCGGTTGTGCTCCAGCCTTCCACTTACTTCCATCTGATTTTGTGCCCTGCAGGTTTTCAACCCACGTATAGGCATGGATGCGCTGCAGATCTACCCCATCAGTCAGGCCAATGCCAATCAGAGGGCAGGCCGAGCTGGCCGGACAGGCCCAGGACACTGCTTCAGGTAGGCACATCACTGGTGTTCCCGTGTCATATCCCCAGCTTGGCACCAGATTACGTATATTTTTTTCTCACTGGAGCTGTTCATTTTGTGGAACTTTTGGGGGATGTGGGCAGTAGGCAGGCCCAAAGGCCTTCTCCTTTGCCTCTGCAGAGAAAAGGATGTGCTCCAGCTTCTTCCCATGCCCATCTTCACTTGTGGCTGTTCCATCCAGGATAATAGCCGAGCCAGAGGTCTTTCCCCAGCTTTGCTCTGAGACCAGGGAAGGGCTGCTTTTGGGTGGCTGCTGTGCTGCAGCCCAGACACCACAATGTGCTGGGGAGGCCACACTTTGGCTGTGGCAGAGGTGCTTCCCCAGAGTCCTACTGTCTGGGTGTAGGGATGCTGTCTTGTGCCATGCCAGGCTGGGCTAGACTGAGCTGAGGCTAGCAAGTCTGTAAGGAACACAGTGGCTGAAACGGGAAGCATACTCTTGGCATCTGTTCCCAGACTCTACACCCAGAGTGCCTACAAGAATGAGCTGCTGACGACCACGGTGCCCGAGATCCAGCGCACCAACCTCGCTAATGTAGTGCTCTTGCTGAAGTCCCTGGGTGTGCAGGACCTGCTACAGTTCCATTTCATGGATCCACCCCCCGAGGACAACATGCTGAACTCCATGTACCAGCTGTGGATCCTGGGGGCCCTGGATAACACAGGTATTGGCTGCTGGGGCAAGTTGCCAGCATGTGAAACTGGGACCTGTCCAGCTGCTGATCGTGATCGTGTGCTATTCCTACAGGTGGTTTGACCTCAACAGGACGTCTCATGGTGGAGTTCCCACTGGACCCTGCACTCTCCAAAATGCTTATTGTCTCCTGTGACATGGGTTGCAGCTCTGAGATCTTGCTCGTTGTCTCCATGTTGTCTGTGCCTGCCATCTTCTACCGGCCTAAGGTACCCATTTCATTCCAGCAGCTTGCAGCCTTTCCCTGCCCTTTGACTAACCCATGTTCTTTGCTCACCCATCAGGGCCGAGAGGAGGAGAGTGACCAAGTGCGGGAGAAATTTGCTGTTCCAGAGAGTGATCACTTGACTTACCTGAATGTTTACCTGCAGTGGAAGAACAACAGCTATTCTACCCTGTGGTGCAATCAGCACTTCATCCATGCCAAGGCCATGCGGAAGGTGAGGCTGTGGCCATGAGGCTGGGGGAGGGAGCCTTGTGCAGGAGAGGGATCTGACCAGCACACACCTATGCAGGTGCGGGAGGTGCGTGCCCAGCTCAAGGACATTATGGTGCAGCAGCGGATGAGCCTGGCATCCTGTGGTACGGACTGGGATGTTGTCAGGAAGTGCATCTGTGCTGCGTATTTCCATCAGGCTGCAAAGCTGAAGGTGAGAGGTGTCTGAGCTGCCTGGGGGCTGTGAGGCCCTGCCTGGGAACAGGTGGACTAAGAACACTTGTTTTTGCAGGGCATTGGGGAGTATGTGAACATCCGCACAGGCATGCCCTGCCACTTGCATCCTACGAGCTCTCTGTTTGGCATGGGCTACACACCAGACTACATTGTCTATCACGAATTGGTTATGACCACAAAGGTGAGCTTGAGCTGAGGGCTAGCAGGAAGGGTGACAAGCGCTCTGAGGGAGATGGGAGGGCTTTGCTGTGAGACTGGGATCTGTCTGAGTGATAGTTCTCAGGCTTTCCCATCTATACCATTTGGCATGTCTGTGTCATCTGCAGGGTCCTGTTTGTCCCTTTCCCAGTATTTTTCCCTGGCCTCTGTGGGACATGTTTGAACCTCCTTGTAGTCTCACCAAATCCAACCCATAGCAGCTTCTGAGGCCAGGAGGAATTGTCTGGAAGGGGTATGGTCCCAGCCTGAGAAGTGTGGGGGGAAGAGAGTTGCTATGGCTCTGGGAATGGTGCCCAGGCCCCAAGAGTACCATTGTGCTACCCTGGTCTTCCCTTCTGTCCCTGCAGGAATACATGCAGTGTGTCACTGCTGTGGATGGAGAGTGGCTGGCAGAGCTGGGCCCCATGTTCTATAGTATCAAACATGCTGGCAAGTCACGCCAGGTAAGTCTCCTGTCCAAGACGAGCTGGCAGATGGCAAGCCCCCCTGTGTGGCTATTCCGCTGCTGTGTGTGGGTGCTTTGACATGGAGGGAATGGGCCTGTGGTCCTGCAGTGTGAGTCTGCTGCTGGCCATCTCTCTCCTCTCCCTGACCTGCTGCTGCCTTGCTCCAGGAGAACCGCCGTCGTGCCAAGGAGGAGGTGTCTGCCATGGAGGAGGAGATGGCTTTGGCCGAGGAGCAGCTGCGTGCCCGCAGGGAGGAGCAGGAGCGCCGTAACCCACTGGGCAGTGCAAGGTGGGTGCTGGGCCTGCCTGGCAATGGCATGCCTGCATGGAGGATCCCAGCTTCCCCGTGGGCATTCTGGCGCAGCAAAAGGCTGCATTTTCCATTAATCACCCTTGTCTTCTCTGATAGATCTACTAAAATCTACACCCCTGGGCGGAAGGAGCAAGGGGAGCCCCTGACGCCACGACGCACCCCAGCCCGCTTTGGCCTCTAGGAAGGCAGAACCTGTTGCTTTGAGGCTTAAGGACTTCCAGTAGCAGCTGAGTCTCAGGAGAGTGCCCAACTCCCCCGATCACTGTATTCTGTGAGATCTCTAAAGCTTGTGGCCCACGACAGCTTTGGTGCTTGGCACTAATTTTGCTACAGAACAGAAAGAATTTTATTTGTTTAAAAATTGTTAGTCTAATCCTTGCTTTATTTTGCATTGCTTCTTGTCCAAGAGGCGAGTGTTGGGTGGAGGCAGCTCTGCAGAATTGTGCAGGGATGGTGCTGTCAGGTTGTTGCCCTGTAGAACCTGGAGCAAGACACAGAATTACAGTGACCTGGAGGACAAATGCAGCCTGTCCCTATTAAGGCTCTGGCCCATACTCCTGCAAAGGCAGTTCTCCCACAGCCCATGCCCTGGGTATGCAGATGGTGCCCAGCTGTCCCTGCACACCTGGGACTGTTGGCCCAGCCCTGTTTCAGGCCAGGCTGTGCCTGGAATTCTACTCACTTTTTCGGCTGCTGACACTTGTGGGGCTGCTCAGGTATTCTGACTATGAGGTGTGGGCTCTCCTTCATCCTGCCTGGTGTGTCTCAAATGCGTGTTTGTATCCTGCACCTGCTCTGCCACCCTGCTGAGCTCTTCCTTAAGGAAAGCTAGCTCCACCTTGCAGACAACCAGCTCCTCTTCTCGCAAAGCCAGGGCTCGCTCACTGTTGACATGTAGCTGCTGCCAGTGTTGGGCTTGTGTGCTCAGTTCCTGCAGCCTCTCCTCGAGGGAGCAGACCTGCCCATGGCACAGTGAGAGACATGGGGTGAGGACAGACTCTTGGTGCCCCATGGAAAGGTTTGAGACATCCTTACCTCCTGCTTGCTCTGCTGCTGGGAGCTCTGCGTCTTCCTCAGCTCCGGATGGAGCTGCTGCATTTGTGTCTTGTGGACTGCGGTCTTTTGCTCCTGCTTGGCACTCTCTTGCAGGGCTTGGGCCAGTTGTTCCTGCAAGTTGGCTATGTCCTGCACCTGCCCACAAACCTGTGGGGCAGGGAGGGTGGTTGGCTGCGCCATGGGAAGGCTGAGCCTTCTGGAGGCAGGAGAGGGCTTTGGCACTGAGGTTGTATCCCTGTCCTGCCTTGTCCTCACCTGTTGCTGCAGCTCTGCCGCTTCTTGGTGTAGGCCTTGCGTGGTCTCCTTGGCTCTGCTTAGCTGCTGTAGACTCTGCTGCTCCTGTGTCCCCAGCTGCAGAGAAAGCAGTGCATTGGTGGGTTGGCCTCGTGCTGCATGCCCTTCCCTGAGTAGGGGCACAGCTGCCTTCCTTGCACTGCAGGAAGCTCCAGGCCAGCCAGTGCCCAGCTGTGTGAGGTGGTGGAGACAGGCTGGCATTGCTGCCACCTGCCCTGTCCCAGTGTTCCTGGGGGAAGTGGAGCAACGCTCAGCTCTGCAGCATGTTTTGGGACACTGGCTGTAGTGGCTCTTGTCCCCCCCTGGCTGCTTCCCCCCAGGCTTAGTGCAGTGGTTGGGCAGTTGCTGGCACTGATCTACCTGCTTGAGCTGCTTTCCGCTGTCCACTGAGATACCGTGTCTGGTGTCAGAATGGCTGTGGGCAGCCATGCAGGAGGTGACCTCTGTCTGCACCGTTTGACCCTTCAGGCGGAGGGGTGCATCACTGACCTATGGGTACCCCATAGATTGTGGGATCACCCTGTGTCCCTGCTGTGCAGAGCTGGGGCTAGAGATGGAGCTGCTTTGTGTCAACCCATGGACAACGAGCAGTGGGGGAGGACCTGTGGCAGAGGACTGTGGCCTGCACCAGGTGGAAGGCAGAAAGGCTCCTGGCCCTGTCCTCTCTCTGCAACCCGCACAGTGCCCTCCCTATTGGAGCAGTGTCTGCTGGACACCCAGCAGCCCTAGAAAGCAATCCCTGAGGACCGT
Organism: Acropternis orthonyx; assembly: GCA_035583155.1. Lineage (NCBI taxonomy): Eukaryota > Metazoa > Chordata > Aves > Passeriformes > Rhinocryptidae > Acropternis > Acropternis orthonyx. The sequence continues at coordinate 20,724,813 of JAWWEU010000020.1, read as the reverse complement.
GTGACAGAGCATGGGCACAGGGAGAGTGGTGATCCTGGCTTGCTGGCAAGGTTGCAGGCTGCAGCAGTGCCACCAGCCCTGGGACAGTGCCCAGGGTGTCAATGGGGCCATTGGGGGCTGCACTCTTCCAGCTCTGGTCAGCTGGGTGGATTGGGTTGTGCCAGCCATGCCTGCCCTGTGAATGTGCTCCTACATACAGGGTATGGAGCTAGAACCGTGTCCCCTGTGTAACTGGCAGGACATCCCCTGCCCTCCCATGGAGGGTCACTGGCTGTTTGCATAGGCTCTGGGACAGGCATGGTACCTAGCCTTTGATGGGATGGCAGTGGGGAGCGCATGCAGCTTGGCCTGTGGCTATTCTACCCAGCAGTGGTACCTTGTCCTTCAGCACTTGGAACTGCTGCATCAGAAAGACCAAGTCCTGGTGGTCCTGTTCCATTGCACACTCCTGCTGCTGCAGCTGGTCCAATTGCTTGCAGTTCACGTCCCTGCAGAAGTCCAGGTCTCGCTTCAGTGCCTCTGTCGTGGCCAGTACCTCAGCTAGCTCCAGCTCCTGCTGCTGTGTCTCCTGGCATGCTCTGGGCTCCCCATGCTGTGGCTCCAGCACCAGTGCTTGCCTTTGGCCCTAGGACATGGTGTGAGCAGCATCTGTCCAGCTGGCCACTGTGGCCAGCCCATCTTGCAGCTCCTGCCTGGGCAGACACCAGGGCTGGACAACACTGGGCAGTCCTGGTTTTGTGCAGAGCAGCAATGGAGCATGTTGCTGATGGGCGCGTGCAAACCTAAATTGCCCTAGGCAGCACCACTCTGCGTGTTTGTTTCTGACAGCACCCCTGGGCTCACAAATGGCCAAGCCCCTAACACTGCTGGCCCTTGGCACTGCAGTGATGGCCAGCATGAACTGTGGCACTGTGGGAAGTGATGGCTATGGTACCAGTGCAGCCATAGCAGGACTGGATGTCCCCAAGCCCTTGTGCTCTTTCCAGCCCTGGGGATAAGCAAGGCTGGCCAGGGTCTCCTGTACCACCTAGCCACCAGCCTGTGGCCACACAACCAGCACCTGGGTTGAACACAGAGTTGGCACTGCTCACCTGGTGCTGCCAGGCCTCTGTCTCCTGCTGAAGGTGCTGGATGGAGTTGCTCCGCTCTGGTGTTGTCTCCTCTGCCCCTGGCAGCCCTCTACAGGAACCCTCAGGCTGGCCCTGAGATGCAGAAGCCTCCCTGGGCATGCCACGTTTTGGCCAATCCCTCGCTGCTGGAAGGACGACAACAGGGAACAGGCCTTTTCTGTGGTGCCAGACAATCCTCGGTCCCCGGGATGTCACCCAGCCCTGTGTGGAGCAGCCCCACCATCCCATGGCATTCACACTGCCACTCCCCATAGCAGGAGCACCTGTTGCCGGCAGGAGAGGCTGAGCCCGGGACTCCCAGAAAAGCACGCTAGAGCTGTGTGGGACCACAGCCCTCCCCTCAGCAGCACCTGACCCCACCACTGCCCACCGTCCTCACCACAGCCTTCCTGGGCCATGATCCTTCTCTCCGCCCTGTGTCCCTGGCACACTGTGACACTTCCCTGTCTGCCACCATGAGGTCACCAGGTTCTGGCCATCATCCTCAGAACCGGGCCAGGGCACAGCAACACCCTGTGCCAGGGCTGGGCCTTGCCACCCTCACGCTGCCCCTGGTACTGTCCTCAGGCCGTACTCAGCCTGTGGCCGGCCACAGGACATGCCACGGGCCTGTGGCCAGAGCGGGGTGACTGTGGGGCCAGCACAGCTTGGGACTGTGCCCTGGGACAGCTGGGCACAGCGGCCTCCCCAGTGTGGCCCCTCTGCTTCGAACCCCAGGCACGGGGCAGGCCGGGGAGACCCACTGCAGGGGCACATCCGGGCGGGGCTGCAGGCCAAAGGCCCTGGGGGAGGCTGACCGTGCCCGGGGGAGGCTGAGCGTGTGTGTGGCCAGTAGACTCACCCTGCTCGGGGCCACCCCACAGGGCCCGGGTGCTCAGAGCAGTGGAACGGGTCTCAGTGCCAGCAGCACCCTGAGTGTGCCGCTGGCCTGTGCTGGTGCCGCAGGGCTCCCCCTGCAGTGTGCTGGCCCTCGCCGACGCTCGGTGCAGTTTCACAGGTGTTTTAACCAGAAATTTCCAAGGCCAGGCTGGGCCTAGAAGGCGAACGCAGATGTACCATAATAGAAATCATCCGTTGCTATGACAACCTGCTCCACCAGTGGGTCGCAGCCACAGGCAGTTGGGAGCCAGCCCAGCACAGACAGTCCTGCAAACAGGGCTGCTGAACCCCCCTGGGCAGAACACAGCTGAATTTGGCCCTAATTTCTGCCAGTGCAAAATAACGAAATTTCCCTGCAGATTTCAGTCTTGTTCAGGCAGCAACAGCTGGGACGCAGAGCCTCCATGGGGCACAGAGCCTCTGTGGGGCAGAGAGCCCCGTGCCATGTGTGCTGTGCCATGTTGTGTTGTGCCACATGCAATGCCATGCTGCATTGTGCCACACGTGCCATACTGTGCTGTGCTGTGGGCAGCACCTCTCTTGAAGGGCTTGACTCTGCTCCAGCTCCCTGTGAGCCCATGGGGCAGCCCCACAGCCCTGACCCACAGCTGCCCAGCTATGCTTGCCTGGTGCTGAGGGGATGGGGTGGCCAAACCTGTCCCTCTGCTGGGTGAGCCGCAGTCCTGGGGGTTGGAGTTGTCTCACTTTAATTACTGCCGTAATGTTATGCTTTTCAGTGCCATGTTAATTGAAATTAAACAGCTGCCGCGTTCAGGCTGGGACAAAAGTGAATCCTTTTTCATTCCCCTCTGGTTTAATGAAGACTGACATGCTGGGAGAAAACAAAGGCGATCCTGCTGTTGCCTCTCGCTGGCACACACACCAGCAATTACTGGAGACCCTGTGGGCTGGCAGAGACACCCTGGAGCACCCCACAGCCACCAGCCTCAGGTAGCCCAGTTCTGTGTCCCAGGGCACTCCCACACAAAGGGTCTGGCCAGGGGGATGCAGGGGATGGGACATGCACAACACGGGGGATGCCAGCATGGGGGTCTCAGCGCAGATACTAAGTTCAGGCTTTCATTCTGTCTGTTAAGAAGCATGTGGCCACCAGCCATGCCCCAGTGTGGCCCTTTGGCCCTACTGTGCTGCCAAAGTCCTGCCATCCCTGCGGGCTCAGCCAGCTTCAGCCTTATGATGTTCAGTTCCCAACTGGCCCATGCAGCCCCTCAACCTCAGCCAGAGCAGCAGTGTCAGCAGAGGTGGGTCCCTCTCTCCAGTTTTAATCTTTGTTCTGTTTTAGGACCAGGAGTTTGCTTGTGATGCCATTCAGAACTTTAAAATATGCATAATGAGGCACTGGTACAAACCTCATTAACGCCCGCCTCCAACATCATTAAGATGTTTCCAAGAAAATTAATTGAGAGACTCATTAAAAATAAATTAAGAAAAATGTGTTGCAGAGCGCCTGCTTCAAGCTCGTAAATCACAGCTCAGAGCTCCAGGCCGCTGCACAGGCAATTAACGCCAGCCAATTTGTTTTATCCTGGCTGCGAAAATTAGAAAGCAGACATGGAGATTAGATTAGGGCTGTCTGTCAAGCGGAACTTGGAGTGAATATTTTAGGATACAAAATGGAAATCAGGAAAACAAAGCTGGGACTTCATTCAGGCGAACTGGCAGGCAGAGGTGGGAGGGAGGAGGGAAGGTTTGGATGTTCTCTGTTCCAAGGATGGTGCCATGGCTGTATGTCGATGACACCAATCTCGCACTTCCGCCGCCACCAGCTCCATCCTTGCCTGCTGCTTGCCTGTCCTCAGTGGCTGCACAGATGCCAACAGCCCCTCTTGGGGAGCACAAGCTCACAGTGAGAATGCTCTGAGCCACTGTGTGTGACACAGCCCAAGCCAACATGTCTCCCATGTGTGCCGATTACACACTTGGCTTAGCAAACACAGTGCAACTGGGTGAGAACGCTGCTTGCGGCTCCATCAGCTTTGGGCCATTGGTGCTCCTTTGTCCATCCCCAGCACCTTCCACCAAAGCAGCTGAAACCACTTTAAATTCATGAACCGAAGGACAGGGCCCCTCTGCAAAACCAGCACTGTGATCCCCATTTCACACAAGGGAGCCAAAGGAGACATGAGTTAAGGTCTTGCTTGTACCTACGTGAATGCACAAGCAGCTCATGCAGCAAGAGCCCCAGCAATGTGTGGGATACACCAGTGGCTGCTTGTGAAGTCAAATGTCAAGCCACTGCAGTGACATGACCCCTGGCATCAGTGGGGGCCTGCATGCTCCCCTTGCTCATGGTGCAGGGGGACCTTGGAGCTCTGGGAAAGGCTCTAGGAGGTATGGGCACTGTGTCACCCTGCATGACTCAAGTGATGCTGCTTGAGGGGTTCAGTGCAGAGCAAGGGGTAATTTGGCCACACACCAGAAGGTAAGCAGAAAGTGGGAACGGAACCATTAGGCTCTTGGGTCAGCACATTAAAGTGCACCTCGATCCAATGGCTGAGAGATAAGTCAAACTTAAACTGGAGTACAGCACGCACAGGAGGGGTTACCTCTGCACAGAACAAGCTGGATGCTGTGGATTGGGCCACTTGGAACTAAGTCTGGATGGCTCGTTTCCAGCTCTGCCCACCTGTGCCTGATCCCAAAGGAGACACTGATGCTGGTGGTCCCATGGTAGGGTGGGACACACCGAGTAAGGTCTTCACTGCCTCCCTGGTGCCCTGAGCCAGGTCCCCCCATCCCTGGGCATCTCTGGGGTGCCTCAGGCTCCAGGTGAGAGCTATCTCAGACCTCAGGCTGGAGGCTGTGTGTAGGCTCTGAGCCTGCTCAGGGGACTCTGCCTGAATGGCAGGGAAGCTGAGGTCACCTGTGTGTTACTGTCTGCAGGCTGGGGACCACAGGCGTGGCCTGTCCCACTTGGGTCAAACTCCTTCTGTAACATTCCTATTTGCAGCTGAAGTTCTCCATGTTGAGCTTTTGCATGAAAATATATTTAAATCAGAGGTTTGATTAACCTCCTTGCAACTATTCCTGAGTTATGGAATGAGTGGAGAAGTTTGATACGTAAAAAATACTGGTGTTAAAAATAATTGTAACCACAGGAAAAATAGCTACATATTTTTAGCTAGATTGGACCCCATCCTCCTGTAGCCCAACTCCAACCTCAGAATCAAACACCAGTACACCAAACATGTTTTGGGCCCCCTCTGTCAGCCTTTGCTGGGAAGGGGAAAGGAGAAATGGAAAAACCAAAGTCCAACCAAGTATCCCAGGATTTAAATGGAGAAGGGTGAGCCCAGAGCTCTGGAGAGCTGCGGGAGTGGCTCTATCGGGAGCTGCTTGTGCATTTCAGTGACAAAATTGACAAAGATGACATGTGGCTGCTTGGCAGAGCCTGCTGCAGGATTGAGGAATCATTGAAGGGTTTGGGTGGGAAGGGACCTTAAAGCTCATCTCGTTCCACCCCCTGCCATGGGCAGGGACACCTTCCACTATCCCAGGTTGCTCCAAGCCCCGTCCAACCTGGCCTTGGA
>JAWWEU010000020.1:20680099-20719153 GCA_035583155.1 Acropternis orthonyx | reverse complement strand
CTCCCCTCCGTACACCCGGCCACCCCTCGGTACCCCCGGGCATGCCTCCGGGGTACTCTCCGGGTACTTTTGTTCCGCCGCGGTCGCGGTCGGGGCTGGGCGGCGGGCCGGGACTGCTGCCTGGGCTCGGGGTACCCATGCGGGGATGCCCGGGGATGGGGGTGCCCGGGGATGGAGGTGCCCATGCGGGGGTGCCCGGGGATGGGGTGCCCGGGGATGGGGGTGCCCATGCGGGGGTGCCTGGGGATGGGGTGCCCGGGGATGGGGGTGCCCGAGGATGAGGGTGCCCGGGGATGGGGTGCCCGATGCCCCTGCCCCAGCGCGGCCCCAGCCCGTGGCAGGTGGAGGCCCGGCGGGTCCTCAACGGGGAATGGGATTCATGAACGAGAAAGCGGGATCAGCGTTTGCGTTGGTGGAATTTTAATGAGCCTTGAAGGTTATTTCTGAGCGGTTCCAGTGACAATTCCCGGTCTTCGTGTTGGCAGGGAACCATACCCCGGCCCGATCCCATCAAGTACTGCCCGGGGGACGCTCCTGTGTTTGGGATGAGGAACAGCGACAGCAAACCGTCAGCGTGGGCAGAGTCCACCGGCAGCAACAACAACCGGGACAGGCTTGCAGGCATTGCATTCCGCAGTGGGAATGATTTCATTATCCTCTCCGGGGCCTTGGCCAGCTACTTGAAAAATAATTACCGAAAAACCACGGCAGCTCTCGGTAGACAGTCCCCGCCAGGAAATGGAGAGAGGACAAACCGGATGTGAAAAACTGCAGGGAGAAACAGCCACAGTGCCGAAAAGGGGTCAGGGTCTTCCCTGCTGCGTTCCTGGTGCAGACTGAGAGCCCAGACCACATCCCAGAGTGGACAGAAGTGCTTTGCATCTCCTCTGTCTCTTCATCTGACACTTGTTCCCGTGAAACCCCGAAGTGGGGAGTGTTAGTCCATGTGGGGACCCACCCAGCCCAGTCACACAGGAGCCAACCTGGGACATTCTATTGCTCAACCACGAGGACACCTGGCTCATCACTTGGCTCAACCTCGCATCCTGCCTAGGCAGGGTCAGCCGGAGCAGGCTACCCAGGGCTGTGCTGGTTGGGTTTAAATGCCTCCTTGCAGGGCCAGGGAAAGGTGCAGGCAGGCACAGGAGCGATCTCACAGGAGCGATCTCACAGGAGTGCAGCAGCCCCCAGGACCACCTCCTGCCCACTGCCTGTGTGCTGGCAGTGCTCTTGGAGCTGTTGTGTATTCATGCCATCACACCACCATTTCCACTGCTTCTGCTGCCAGCTGCATCTTGTTTTTTTGAATCTGTGGGTTAAGGACATACACAAAGTGTGTAGGACCTGTCATGTTTCTCTAAGGAATCATGAGTCAGAAATCAGCAGGAAACAGGGTTCCTGCTGGAAAAAGGAAGGAACAATCGAAGGGAAAGCAGCACTTCTCAGGTCTGGTCACAGGACACGAGTCATTGGTGGTTCTTACAATTACAGCCACCAAGTCACTGGGAGAGAGCCACGTCAGTACCTTTGGAGCCTCCTGCAAGCCAGCAGCAATGGCAGCAGTGGGTGGGAAAAGGTCGGGAAAACATGGGGGCTGAGGGAAGACAGAAACCAGAGGGAGCTGGGTAAGCTGAAAGAGACTCTGGTGGTGGGGAGTACCAGGCGAACCTCCACAGAGTGGGAGGGCATGGGGTTGCTGAAAGGAGGCAGAAAAAGAGGATCCTCCTTTCCCTTTCCCTTTCCCTTTCCCTTTCCCTTTCCCTTTCCCTTTCCCTTTCCCTTTCCCTTTCCCTTTCCCTTTCCCCTTCCCCTTTCCAACTTGCCTTGCCTCCATACTGCTGCTGCATAGAAAGCTTCATTAGCCCTGCTGGCACAGCAGTAATCAGAAAATCAGTAGGACTGATGTGGAGGGACTGACTGCCAGGGGAGGATGTAGTGCATTTGCCATATCTTGATGTCTTCAAGCCCAGCCAAATGCCCATCTGAAGTTGCCTTAGTCAGATAACTTACTGAATTCCACAGTAACATGGTGTTTTCTTGACTGCAGGTACAGGAGGCCAGGCTGCCCAATCCATTCTTGCTCACCCCAGGAATCTGCAGGAAGGAAGTGCAAAGGAGGACCACAAGAATGTGATGTTATTTGTGCTCTTGGATAGGACTTCATGCCAGTGCTGATCTGTCTGGCTCCAGCAGCATTCCCTGGAGAGCCATGCCTGTGATGGGCAGTGAGCAGTCACAGAACTCCTGAGAGATGGAGCTTGCTGCTCTTCAGCCCTTCCCCATGCAGGCTGCCTGTTCCTGGGGCACCTGGGCTGTTCCTGTGTCCCTGGGCCACCAGTGTCCCTGGGCCACCAATGCCCCTGTGCCTGTACCACAATGGCCTTAGTGCTCCATGTGATGGTGAAGGTGGGTTCTCAGAGGAAAGGGAGGCCAGACTCCACAGCCACAGGCGTTTTGCCTAAGGAGACTTCATGTCCAAATGCAGGGCAAATGTAGGCCCTTCTTGCTGTTCTGCCTGGCTCCAGTGAAGAGCTGGCTCTCGGGCTTTCCCCACAGGGTGACTCAGCCCCTCAGGTGGGCAGACACTCAAGGGTAGACCTGTCCGGAGGAGACCAGGTCTGCAGTGTGGTGAGGCTGACCTTATTTCATTATTTCTTCTTTTTTCAATGTTTAGCAGCTGTCCCCAGTCTCCAAGGTATGACACAGCCGGATTGTCCTAACCTTGCTGAGGGTCTGAGGCATTTGCGCCATTTTTCATCAGTCCCAGCTGTTCTAGCTCTGTTCCTCCTCAGGAGTGAGGGCCTGGAGCTGCACTAGATAAAAGCAGACAAGGATGGAGAGATGGAGCTGTGGGAATGTGTGCTTAGTGCCCAGGAGCAGCCCAAAAGGCAAACTGACTGTTAGCGATTATCAGGAAAATAATGCAGAGCAGATCACTGTTCTGCCACTGAACAGATCTACGGTGGAAGCTGCACTGTGATTTCCATATGCAGCTGTCTGCCCCTCTCAAGAAAAAGAGTTGGAAGAGTTTCAGAGCAGAGCAACAAGGATAATCAAATGCAAGGAGTATTTTCCATGTGAAGAAAAGGTGGATAGTCTCTTTAGCCTGAAAAAGACTGAACGGGATTATAGTATAAAGTTTGGCAAATAGGGGTTGTCTGCAGTATGATTTCTTGTTGTCCCTTCAGTATAAGAACTAGCAGCACCCCATAAATTTACACGTAATAACCACAAAGCAAAAAACAGATCTCTTTTTAAACATCATGTGCTATGTCAGACTGCTTCACACAGGGTATAATGGGCCCCCAAAGTTCATGTGCTTTAAAAAAGAAATTAAACATTTCAATGGGAGAAAAATATTCACTCACAATGATGGAATGCAAGACTGCTTCTGCTTCTAGAGCTGTGAGCTGTGGATGGCTGATGCTGGCAGAGTGTTCTGGGCAGCGCTGCAGGGTCTGTGTCCTCTATACCCCAGCGCAGATGCATCAGCCAGACTCCAGGAATCAGTCACCAAATTGCACTGTCTCCTCCTGGAAGAAGCTAGCAGTGGAGAAACAGAAAACAGAATTTTTGTAGCTATAGTGAAACTTCACAGTTGGTTTTAAGCCTCTTAGATGGTATAATAGTGACTGCAAGTTCCTGCTGAGGGCTATCGACTACAGCCTGTGCCAAGGTGCAGGGAACACCCTGTGCCGTGCCTGTGTGTGATGGAGTGCATCCCTGCACCAGCAGTGTGACTGACTCAGATCAGAAACCAGCTTCCCAGGATTTCCCCCCAGCATCCTTTCAGACTGCCATCCAGCAGCAGAGAACTGTGCAGTCAGGAGGTGACAGGCACCAGGAGACAGCGTCGTCTTCAAACCACACAGAGGAATTAACACAGGCTGGAAGCAGCCCCCCGCTGCCCTCTGTCCAGGGTGGGACATGCTGCCTGCTGGGCTGTGGGGAAGGAGGGAGCTTGCCCTTTGGATGTGGCTTTCCTGGGTCAGATGTGCTTGTAAGCAGACACTGTGGCGAACAACTTGCATGTTATTGCACTGTTAAACCCTAACCTGATTCTCTCAAAGCACCTGCTGTTGTGATGCTGTGGTGCTAAGGAATGTCTGCATGGGGGAATGCAAGGCTATACCTTAAATACTTGAAAAGAATTGAGAGCAGTGGTGTTTTTGTTCTGTTGGACCACACCAAGGCCACCAATTATTTACAGTTCTGTAGGTTAGAGCAGCAAGGCAGCTGCATGGCTTGTCTGGGCAGGATGGACAGTTTGGCCAGTATGGGCCATATGGCCAGGTCACCAGAGCAGCTCCTGGAGGTCAGTTGCCTGGTGCTGTTCCTGTTGTCACTTCAAGCAGTGCCTCTTCTTTGTCACACACTTCCTATTCTGTGGCACACTGCTCTCTCCAGCAATCCAGCAATCACAAATCCTCCATCTTTTTATCAAGGTGATTTCCCTTCACCATTATTTTTGCATACCTTCTACCACAAGAAAGAAGAGGCCAATACTGAGCTGCAGTGAATGCTCAGCGAGCACAGTAACCAGCCAAAGTCTGTATTAGCAGCATGGTTTAAATGCCCAGCCTCCTTCTATGGGGTGACCAAGAACACAGTGAGTGGAAGGGGCCCCTGCTCTAATTTGGTAATGCTCCCCTATTTTTGGAGTTCATTAGTACAATATCAAAATTACAGACCACAACGCTTTCCATTTCTTTCTTTCATTCTGAATTAAAGACCTTCTACTGAAGACTCTCATTTCAAAAACCAGCCAGACATTTTCTAATATCAAGCAAAATGCCTGAAGAATAAATTGCTCCTATCAGAAATAAAGTATTTTAGTTCTGCCACAAGCAGAGAGATCTGTGTTTATAAGTCCCTCCAAAGGCAACTCCATCTTTCCTGCTTTCCTCTCATTTTCTTTTGATGCACAAAGCCTGCACACTGCAGTGTTGTGATTGGATTCAGCTTTGGAGCAGTGTAATTGTAAATATTCATTGGAATCCAAGCTAGTTTTCCCAAGTCTCTCTTAAAAGCTCTGCAGCTATACAAACAGCCATGGCTGTGCATTAGCCTCACAGCCTGGAGGCTGCCTATTCCTCCCCAACCCCAAAGTCTGCTTCTTCAGAGGCTGCATGGAGAGAAATCAGCCTTGCTGACTTTTAGTCAGTGCTCTATTATTTTCTTTATTCCCTCTTTAATGCCTGTGTTGTAGACTGGCTCTCAGATCCAGGTACCTGGTAGGGTTCCTCACTAGTGTCCACACAAATAACACGGCTCACTTTGGCTCACACTTCCTCTGGCTGTTGTGGCCATGTGTTTCTGTCCCCGTCTCTACTGGTAGTGATGGGATATTGGTGAGTGACTCTGCATCCTGGTATATGGTACAAGGTCTATGGTACATGGTATAGGGTTATTGTGCCTGTGACCATTCCACCCTCCTCTGAAGATACTCCATGGCTGCCCTCACACAGTGGGGCAAGGCAAAGGGCAGCAGACTCCTACAATTGCCAGGGAGCTGAGCCCCGTACGCCAGCCAGACCCTGTACCCTGCCAGTGGTGCCTGGAGCCCACCCTGCACAGCCGAGCTGTGAGCCCCAAACCAACCCTGATCTCCAGGTGGCCTCTGACTGCAGCCATGTCCTGCACAACTCATCTGCAGAGCAGCACATGTAAGAAACTGCACACAGTTATTCTGATGAGAAGGGAAATTGAATCCAAAAGTTCTGATAGCAAATCTATGCTCCCATCTCTGCCTTATCTAGTCCTGTGTTCCCCACCATGGGTGGGACTGCAGTGCTCCGGCCAAAGCCTGCAGCACAGCAGCACATGTCATGCAGATGGTGGTATCGGAACCTTCATCACCCACTTGACATCCTCCAGGCTCTGCTTGCTCCTTTCAGCATATTACAGCATGCATTCTGCCTCCTGGGGAACCTGGCACCAGACAGGTCTGCAGTAAAAGGAGCAACACTGAAGGAGACTGCAGTGGGGGTCTGGGAAAGGCAGAGTTGTGTTTCAAGGTATGAGCAGGGATAGGCTGAGGAAATGAGCAGGGCTGGCATGAACCTCAAGAGGCTGATAGTCCATCTTCCAATTCTGAGACAGGGTAATAACCTACAAGTGCCCTGTGTATTGTGCATCTGTCCTTAAAGCTCTCCTGTGACATGGGATCCTCAGGGCTTGACAGTCTGTCCACCTGCTCAGTTCTCCTCCCCTTTAGAAAACTGTTCCTAACCTGAATCTTTCCAGATGCCAGCTCTGGTCATTAGTTCTTGTGTGTTCCTCCATGGACATGGAGAACAGATGGCTTTGTTCTTCCTTTCCAGGAGTTTCTTACATACAGCTGGTGTTGTGATTTTCCTCAGTCATGTAAAAAAAACCCAAAACCCAATAAAACAGCCAGATCATAACAAAAGAAACTCTGTCTAGTGGAACTCCCTACCACATAGAGCAGCAGCTATGAGTGCCCTGTGAGAGCAGATGAAGCAACAAGGTCTTTACAAAGATAACAGCTCCCAGAGTAAAAACAGCTCATGGAGATAAATGCCCTTCTCCTGTAGATCCATATCTTCTGGTGGCAGCCACCAAACTGTCCTCTTCATCTCCCTTCCTACCTCAGGGGCAGCAGCTCAAAGCCAGCTGCCTTCAAATGTGGTGAAGGAGACAGCCCTAGGTAAAATCCAGCCTCCAGCTGAAGGGAAGGAACATGGACAACCAGATGGTCATGAAGAGGGGCTGGATGGTGAGACATGCTTGGTGACAGGGGCAGAAGGAACCAGTCCCTGGGGTCCCTGTGGGAATCCACCCTCTCCAGATACAACACATTGCCTTTTTCCTAGCTGTGGTGTGACACCGTGACTCCTCAGCAGGTGCCAGGGAAGGGAGTGTGCCAGTGGACTTGTCTCCAGGACCTAACACATAGCCTAAAGCCTGATCAGGGTCCCTGGTGTGAGAACACACTGGTCCTTTTGCTGCAAAGTCCTGGTGCAGAGGAGTCTTCCTGGCATGAGCTGAAAGCACAGTCCTTCCCTTCCAGCTCCATTTTCCAAAGCAGCCAGAGCAGTGTTCCTCATTGCTCCTGCTTGGATGATTTATCCAGGTCACAGTGAGGACAGCTGGCTAACTGAGGTTAACAGCTTTCTCGATTTCATTTCAAAAAGACATTAGCATGGGGGCTGTATTAAAGAACAATATGCCAAATCCTGATTCATTCACCAGGAAAGCTCATGATCAGGTAGGGGACTGAGCTGACAGGCAGGGCAGTGCTGCCAGCCTTTCTGTAAAGGGCAGGACCATAACTCATGCTCCCAGTGCTAAATTACACCTGGCACTCCTTGCAGAGGACTCCTGGTATGTGCTGCCTGCTTGCAGGCACCTGGGACCACCAGCCTTGGGAGCCCTGAGCCCCCACACCAGCAGATTTATCAGCAACTCAGGCTGGCTGAGAAAAATATATTGGAGCCTTTCTGTCTGGAAGAACAATGATGGAAAGGAAATATGACAGAGGTCTATAAAATAAGAAGTGTCACAGAGGGGTGACTGAGTGACTGTTCATGGTCTCTTCCAATAAAAAGTGGAAATTGTCAGAGAAAGGTTCAAAACAAACCAAAGGAGGTGGCTTCTCATCCCATGCGTGGTCAAGCAGGGGGACTTGCTGCTACAGGATATTGCAGAAGTTGGGTAAGATCTGAGTTACAAAATTAGTTTGACAAGTTATAGATGAAAATTCCTGAAGGGCTGTTAAACACAAAGGCTCCTGCTTGGTCTTGGGAAGGCGTTTCACCACAGAAGGTGAGTGTTTCGGGGTGATATGACAAGCTTCCCCTGCTCTTCCCAGGGGAAAAGAGCTCTTTCCCAGGTAGGGGCATAAGCTGCTGCCAGATACAGAGCCAGCTGGAACACTGTTCTGCCACAAAATAGTGTTATATTTTCATGTAACAGGACTTGATGCTGAGTACTTTAACTGGGAGTTTTTTAAGAGAAAGTTGAGAGATGGGCTTTTTTATCTGTCACTTTCACACCAAAACTGATAGTGAAGCTCAGTTGAATTTGATATCAATGGATGGGGAGATGGGAAGAGAAGGGAATAAGAAGAAACAGAGTGTGGCTCCCACCCTGCCATGCTGTCCTTGCACAAATTAACATATGGTGACCCATATGCATGTGCAGAGCAAAACGAAGGCACACGCTGAGCCCCTCCCAGATCTGTCCATCATCCTCCATCCATGCACACAGACAAAGACGCACACATCCCGCTCCCGCCTTCACAGTGGGCAGTTGGAGCGCGGGCTTGCCGCGCGTGGTTCAGCCCACCCTGTGGGCCGGCTCCTCACACAGAGAACAGTGAATGATGTGGGAGTAAATGGAGCATCTCGTTACCTTCCTTTAAATGCAATGAATGTAATCAGTGCATTGTGTTCATATATGATGCAATATATGTATTATTCTGTATATATGAACGTCTTCATATGAATATATTCATAATCACCACATTAAATGAAACAAAATGTTTCCCCTTTGACTAATAAGGGGGACTCCCCCACCCAAGTTTAAATGCTGCCCTCTGAGCTGCTGCTCAGACAAACCAGCAGTGCTGAGCTCATCCTGCCTGTGCTCCAGTGTCAAAAGTACCTGGCTTATTCTACCAGAACTCTGAACATATTTAACTATCAAGCTGTTAAAATAGACACATTGTTTTTATGTCTTACAGGGTGCGGAAGAGGTTGAGAACTGGGTTACCAGGGTAAACAAGTAGTGCTGCAGCGTGGGACAGCAGCAGCTGCCCAGGTTTCCAAGACCAGCTCTCCTCACCCCTGTTTACCAAGTGGATCTGAATGAGAGCTTGTGGACAGAATCCACTGAGGAATGCTGAGGAATGCTGTGCCCAAGCAGACATCAGGCAGACAGCCAGATGGCTGCGGAGGTGGGAGCAACTGTGCTCTCCCAAGGCAGGCTCACACGGAGGAGGAACACACTGAGCAAAGGGTCTGACTACTACAGCTTCTGAAATACAGGGGTAGGAAAGGGGGGCTGTGGTGGCACAGGGGCAAACAGACCCATCACGGAGCAGACTGGCCCAGGCTGCCCAGCAGGCTTTCAGCAGGAAATGAGGGTGCTCCTACCCTGATGTCCAGGAGCAAACAGGGTTTCATCCACGGCAGCACAGCTGAACAAGTCTGAGCAAGCCTCATCTCCTGGCTCATGGCATGTCACCATCACCGCCAGCCAGGACAGCGCTGTCCTGAGGCAGTATCTTTGTGATCACCCTGTTCCTGCTTCTCCAAGGTCAGCAGCAGGAGCAACACCAAGGACATCTGTGCATGACAGCCATCACACCCCCCCACTAGCTGCGATCTCAGCACCCACTTACAGCCAGCAGAGCTGTGGCCATCTCCCTGCTGCCCTCAGCCTTCCCCTCCTCACTAGGAGGTGGCAGACTCTACTCTCGCATCTTCAGCCCTTCCTTACGCTACCATGTAAATGAGAGCAGCAGATGATCACTATTTCTGTGAATGCATCAAATACAGTTCCCTTCCCAGCCTGGGCTGCTAAGCTAGAGCAGACTGGCATCTTCTCCTACCTGCTCCGAGCTCCCTCTCGCAGCTGGTGGCTGTCCCCCAGATCCTGGCTGAGCTGCTTGTCTGGCTGCATTTCTGCTCCAGTTCTGCCTGCCTCTCCCGCTTCTTGGTCTGCAGTTGATAGATCCTCTGCTCTTGAGCATCCAGCTATTGACCCGCCCAGGGAAAGAAAGAAAAAATGAAAAAAAAAAAAATCAATTAATACTAAACGGCTTAACAAAACCCTGAACAGCACAGGCCTGATGCTGCTGGGGGTGGGGATTGGTGGGAGTAGACCCCCCCACACACACACATTAGCTGCAAAAATCTGATGTTCTAGGGACAGGAAGCCAATATGGTAGGTGTGATTTGACATGCTTACCCACAGCAACCAGACATGTCTGACTCAGGCAAGGCAGAGACTGCAGCGCAGGGGCATCTGCCTCTGCTCATGGAGGGGGTATCAGACTGCCTGGGTGAGGGAAGCAGTGAGCAGCTGACCAAGACCAAAGTTATTCTAGCGAGTAACCAAACACTCAGCTCCTGTTTTGGCTGCTGTGTTGAGCCCTTCAGGCATTTCCTTCTGCGCTGTCCTTGGAGCAGAGGGGAAGTGGCTCAAGTATCCCACAGCCTGGCCTTCCCTCCTGTCCTGCCTGAACTGGAGCTGTTCTGAGGGCTCAGTGTTTTCACTTCTTGGTGTCCCAGCTGTAAGGAGTTTACACAGGGCAGGAGCAGGGAATGATCATGAATGTCGACTAAGGAGCATTAGCACAAGACTCGAATACTGACCCAGTGCGACAACAGTCCTGAGATGGAGCCAGTCTCCCCGATGCCTTGGCAATGGGTATCTCAGGGGTGCTCGTTCGCCTTCTTCTGATGGGTGACAGGAGCCACAGCCAGCTGGCTCTGTGTGGCTCCTGCTCTGCTCAGAATTGGGAGGAAAGAAAAAATGCTGGCCATGCAGCTCAGGAATTGGTCTGCGTGGTAGTTTAATTTAGCACAAGAATTCCTTTGCGTTGCTGGCTGGGGACTGTGCCATGTCCTGTCATAACCAAGAGTCCTACATGCAGCGACACTGTCACTGCAGCTGTGAACAGTATCTCACTTCTGCTGCTCAAGTGTGCCTGGAAGCAGCACTGTGTCCTGGGGAAAGGGGCCTCCAGAGTTTCCTGTGGACACTACTTGGCCACCACCACCTTGGCTCCAGCTGGCAGCAGTCCTGCCCTTGGGAGGGCCATGCTGTGTGTGTGGGGTCTCCCAAGAGTGACATCTCCCAGAGACTTCTTCTTCAGAGCATGTGTCTGTCTGTCCTGCTGTCAGTGCCGCTGTCCCTGGCCCCCCAACCCACCAGTGCCCCACATCGCTGCTGGGCACAGTGCGGCTGACATCCAGTAACACACCAGCAGCAACAGAGGGGCCTCATCAATGTTCACTGACTTGCTAAACCTAGAGAGGATTTCGATATTAATTAGATGCTAACTGATTAGTAAAACATATTTACTGAAGACTGTCACCCAGCTGTCAACATTCAATAAATACATTAATAATCAATTTGCATGTAATTAACATAAAATGATATTAATGTCTACATTAAAGATGCATTGTAGCACAGTGGGACGGTGTGTGGCCTGTGGGGCTGGCATGGCACTGGGAGGGCTGCACCTTGGCTCAGTCAGGTCCTGGCTCTCATGGATGGGGGGACAGAGGGTTGCGCTGGGCAGCTCACAGAGAGGACATCCGGAGGTCCTGGGTGGAAGGGTGGGCATTCACCAGCAGCAGCAGGCTGGATAGATTCCAAAACCATGGGCTCACAAAGCTTTGTCAAACAGGGATGAGAGATAGATGAGAGGTGGAGGGGAGCTGATGTCTCACCATCCCCCTTCCCCCAGCTGCCAGGCAGGTGAGTGGGTTTGGGAAGCAGAGTGATTCTAGGATTTTCAGTGCAACGCAGCTTCCTGCCAGCTCCCAAGCACCAGGAGTACCTGTGACAGCAGGGGATGTCACAAGGCTCCATGGAGGAGCATCTGCTGTGGATCCAAGCTCACTGAGGGATGCAGCCTGCCCAAAGCAGTACTGCCTGCCTGAGCAACCCTCCTTCCTTGTGTACCATTCAGACAAGCCTACCCTTCCTCTCTCCCCACACAGCCACATGCAGTGATGTACTTGCACCAGGAAAGAAGGTGGCAAGTTTAGGGTTAGCATACCCCACCCCCACTCCTCCTCTCATTTAAGTGGAATCAATTGTGCCATTTCTGCTTTGCTTTTCAAAAGCAATTACTTTCATGTCATTTCTACAGACATTCACAGAGAGCGAGAGAGTGAGGGCTTGATTATCCCCCCTCCCATCCCCATCCTGTGGCTTCCGCAGTGGCGGTGAAGTATTAAATTAAATGAGGTGTCTATGGAGCGGCGATGGTTTCAGGTCAGAGGCGCTATGGAAAGCTGTATGCTGCACTGCTCCTGTATATGTAAATGGATATATTAAAACCACTGATGTCAACTTGCAGCACTCATCTCCTCTGCTCTCGGGTGATCAAAGCTGATTGCAGAGGCAATTACTGCGAAGGAAAAGAAAATCACGGCCTCCTGCTCATCCCTGAGCTACCGGAGTTTAATTGCTTAGTGTAGCTGAAGCTGCCTCTCCATCTCCCTGGTGTGCACACACACATGTGGGAGCAGTGCACGCCTAGAGACAGACAAGAATGGACATTTTTGAGGATGGGCAGTGAGAAGCACCCCAAGCAGGGGAAGACCACAACATGAAAAATAATGATGCTTAAAAATGAATTAAACCACTACATCAGGCAGGGCTGTATCTTAGCAAACCACTGGATCGATAGCACAGGGAAAAAAACAGGGCAGCATAAATAGATGCCTGTGAGACAGGCTCTCCTGTTCTCTACTCTCTGGTCCAGGATTCATAGTAAGGCTGCTTCAGTCTTTTACAGGCTGTGGCTAATCAGATTCCCAAATCCTAGTGACACAGGTAAGAGTCATGACACCTGTTTTACAGCTGAAGTGACTTGAAGGGAAGGTGTTGGTGTTGCCCTGAGGAGTCCCAGCTCCTCACCCTGGCCTCACCTTTGTGTTTCACATGGGATTCCACAAGTGCACTGTGAAGGCAGGGGACACTTTAAGGCAGGGGACACCGTAACACAAGCACAGCACTTGGCCAAGTCACAATCAGCCCCATGTCACACACCTGCTTGGGCTGCCCAGCTGCACCATGGGGTCACAGTGCTAGTCAGGCTTCAGCTTTGGGGTCCAACCTGTTCTGAGGCAGGGCTGAGCACATTCTCTCTCCATGCACACACGTACCTGGTCTGAAACAGGACTGAGCAAAGCATAAGGGCATCGGATCTGTCACTAAGGTGTTACAAGGGAGCAGGGGGGGCAATCAAGATGATGGGGGCGGCAGCAAGCAAAAGGCCTGCCTTCCCACCTGAGAGTGGCCACAGCCAGCCCTACAGCACCACAGAGGTGTTGGCCACACTCACACAAGGCAGCAGAAACTCCAAGGATGTATTTTCTGCTACAACCCAATTGTCTCCGACGGCTGCTGCTCTCCTCCCACCCTCAGCTGCACTGAGTGCTCATGTGAAAGTTGTCCTCACCTGACACCTGGGGAATGGGACAAACCCAGAGAAATCCAGTGCTGCAGTGCATAGACAGAAATGCCACCTGCAACAATTCCCTCAAAGGCAGAGGAATGGAAACACCTCATGATGAAGACAGTTCTGCCATCCCACAGCTGCATTTGGGAATGATGAGTCTGGCCCCCAGCAGCAAGTATTTACAAAATTGTAAGTGCTAAGTTACTTGTTGTTCTGAATTTTTGACTTTTGAGGGTTTAGTTTTTGTCCTTTTCTCCTGAAGCACTGGAAAGTGAAGTATAGGTTTTATTTTTAAATTGTAACCAAAGCCTGGGACTCTGTTCTTCCTGCTGGGTTCTGCAATGGGCGCTTCAAAAATCCACAGAAAATCAGGAAACCAGAAGTGAGCCCTGTGATCTGCTCTTGCTGTGGGAGCACCAAAAGCCTTTGGCAGCACTGCCTGGACCCTGGCCACTGGTTCACTCTGCCATGTGCCCTCTCCCCTGCCCTGTGAATCCAGATTTTCAGCCCAAGGATGCAATTCCTTTTTTATGAGCTGCCTGTCTCTTTTTGTTTAGCTGAGAGTGCTTGAAGCCCTTCCCCCATCTCCTTTTCCACCGCTGCTGCTGGTTTTATTCAATTCAACACTTGAGGGAACTGCAGATGAAATGTCTCTGAATCTAAATTGCCAGCGATAGATCTAACAGCCTTTTTCCCTCTCCCCTCCCCGAACTCCCCTCAGACAGAATGCTCCAGCACATTGTCTCTGCCACACTTGGCTCCAGCTGCAGAAGGGCAGCACCAGGATGGGAACATGGCAGTGGATGCATGGGGCACACAGCCCTCTCTTGCCCGGCGTGCCAGCATGTGAAGGGAGAGGAGGTTGTCCAGTGTCACTCTGGCATCAGCCTGAGGAGATGGGAAATGTGCTCTTCCTTTAGGTGGGAATCAGAGGAGAATGTCCTTGCTATTGGTAGTGCCTGCATGCCCAAGCACTGCCAGGCTTAGTATGGGTCATGTGATGCCAGGTGGGCAAATGGCCCAAGAAAGGCTAGGAAAGGCTAAACTTTTCTTTTCCATAGGGAAAACCCTTGACCTTAGAGCACAGAAAAACGGTCAAAAGGAAAAATAACAAGGCAAAGAGGAAAGATGAGTCAAAGCTGGGAAACCCAGAGGACTTAAGAGCCTGAAGGAGTCCCCTACCCGGGGAAGAAGCTCTTGAGCAGTCCTGCCAAGCAGCTCCTTCCACAGAGCTAGGACTCATGGCATTATCTTCATGCTGCGGAAATTAAAAGCTTTTTGCCCTTTGGCTGCAGAGAAAAATAATAAAATATTGGCAGAATATTACTGAAACAATAAATATTTTTTTCTGAGTGTAGAGAGAGAAAGTGAAACATTAACTGTATGAGGGACTCTAAAACCTTTGTAACCCTGACACCTAAAGACAACAGCTTAAAAATGTCAACTTTGCAGTTCCAATATTATTTTAAGGAAAAGACCAGTTGGTGTATTTATTCCACAACTGTAAATGATGCCCATTTCCACCCAGATAATAAAAACTACAACTGACCTCTGTCCCACTCCCCCCATCCTTCAGTCCCATTCACTCCTCGCATACAGATGTTCAGTATGGAAACTTCTCTCCCAAAGGAAGAACATGTTAAGAACACAACAAATAGATGTGGTATAAAAATAAACATACCAGGAGGCATCATGCTGACTGCATTATAGATTTTAATATTTAATTAAAAGAAAATCTGCCTTTGGGTATCTGTCAGGAGAACAGAGCTCTGCTGTTGAACCTGCAGCCTGTCCAGGGTCTGGAACAGTGCAGGTTTCCACAGAAATCTGGCTTGTTATCTGCAACAAGAGCTCCCTCTTCACAGGAGGTTTTTTGCAGCAAGGCTGCCATGGATCAAGGCATTTTTACACCCATCATGAGGAGTAAATCAGACAGCCCTTGGTATGAAGTGTTGGAAAGGGAGCTGCCGGATGTGGAAGGGAGTGGAAAAGGAATCATAAGGCAAGATCTGAACATGACCAAGACACAGTCCCCCTGACAGAGCTCTGGATTGCCTCTTCAATGGAAAAGTCAGGGGTTTCTGATGAAACAAGAAAACTACAACTAGGCAGCTCAGAAAAAATACATATCTTGCCTGCCCAACAACCCCATGTCCTGACTCGCTGTGTGAAGAGTGTAGACATATTCCTTCTACCACTCATCTCCTCTCACTGTGGCATCCTCATCTCCAGCTGGTGTATCAGGTGATGACACATGAAACACAGGTCACTGGGCACACTCTGAAGTGACAGGCACAGGGTCTGGTTTTCAGGAGCGATGGATCTGTTCAGCTCCCATGAGCACCACATGGATGCAGGATGCTGAGGAAGGTAAAGCAGAAGCTGTAAAATGACTACACTCATCATTGACACATGCATGCACTCTCCTGTAAGTGAGGGGAAGCCCAGAAAAAGAAGATAAAAGCTGGATTGAATATATAGACAAGCACAGATAAACACAGGAGTAAGCAAAGACCTTAAAAATACAAGAGCTTATTCTGAGGTCCGGGTGGCTACAGTGATGTTACTGCCATGCTGCAAAACAGAACAATTTCTTCTGGAAGATCACTGACACAGAAATCAACCCAGTTGTTCAGTGTCTGGGCAAAGCAGCACCAAAAAAGGGCCTCCACACATCATTTGGTTTTCATCTCTTCACCAGTGCTATGAGACAGTCCTGATGCTCACAACTGCACCTCCACTGAGGCAGCTGTGAGCACTCGCCTTCTCCACTGACTGACTGTGGCTG
This sequence comes from Acropternis orthonyx, assembly GCA_035583155.1. Classification (NCBI taxonomy): domain Eukaryota; kingdom Metazoa; phylum Chordata; class Aves; order Passeriformes; family Rhinocryptidae; genus Acropternis; species Acropternis orthonyx. The sequence continues at coordinate 20,703,197 of JAWWEU010000020.1, read as the reverse complement.
CAGGCAAGTGTGGAGATACTGGATTATAACCAGGAACTTTGCTGGAAAACCTTCAAGGAAATTCTTATCAATCTATCTTGAGATTTCCTGAGGACACAAATTCCCCAGCACTCCTCCAAGAAAACATCTGAGATGCAAATATGAGGATTTGATACACATGGCTGTATCAGCCTGCTGTTCACTGTAAAGTTAGTCTGCTACGTCTACTGGAGACCAAGAATATGCAGAAAAAAACACAAGTGAAGGCTGTGGCTTTTGGAGCTGGTGCCAATGCATCTGTGGTTGCTCTAGAGACAGCTGAGGCACATCTGTCAATACCGAGGGTCCCTTCAATGCTGAAGAAATACACAGCACTTATAAACACTGTAAGAGAAAGCTGTTCTGTGAAGACCTTACAGCCACAACGGAGAGCCCCACTTCATCCACTTCCATGGCTGAGCCTTTAGCAAGGAAACAAACCTCAGCTCCAGCCTCCTGTCCAGGCTCTGTGAGCTGTCTCTCCCACATCACCCACCGCACCCCAGACACCCCTGATTCTGTAACTCGTGAGGGCGGGCCCTCATGAAAACAGCTCTTCTGAGGGGACAAGGATTTCCAGCACACACTGTCACTCACTGAACACCTCTCTGAACTCCTACTCCTGCACTCGAGAGAGATCGCTTGTCTCAGAGCAAGACTTACTGCTGAGAGAATGTGGCTCGACCTACCGGGAACATACGGGCCCTGCAGACACAGGCAAAGGGCTCCAGGGTAGCACAGCAGAGCAGAGAGGGGACAACGATCCTACTGGGGCTAAAACCTGCTCTGCCAAACGGTGGGGCTGAGCCGAGTGCTGGGAGGGGAGCCCAATGCGGGAAGGTCCCACTGCTATGGCAGCACCATGGGCTATGGCAGCACCATGGGCACGCCAAGGACTAGCAGGGAGACCCTGTCCTCTGCCCCAGCCCAGCTCTTGGCATCCGTGGGCTCCAAAAAGCTCCCAGTGGCAGCGAGGCTCTCCTAGAACCTCATCAGCCATTGCTGACAGGAGGTTTTGAGGCGAGATGACAGACTATTACACAGATAAAAGGGAAAGATAGGAGGAAAACCTTAACCTCACTTTGCAATCATACTAGCTTTGTCAAAATAAAAGTCGGAGTTAAATCCTGCTGCCACACACCTTCCTGCTCCGGAAACCTCTCAGGCACAGACATCTTCCATTAGCTGCCCGTTGCAGGCACAAGGGAGACGCTCCAGCATTATGTCTGCACAGCAGCACCAACAGCAAATGCTGCAGCAGTAATGAGAGGTTGTCGTAATGTAAAGCAGCAAGGTCACACGGTGTGTCCAGGAGCCCTCAGAAAGGCAGAGGCTCTCCAGATATTGCAGAAGGAAGCTCAGAATTGGTCTTGGTTCATTAGGCTTTGCCTGAGGGGTTTTCTTCCACTATTAACTACAAAAAAGGTTCAGGTTTCGTGCATGCAATGCAAAAAGGTGAAAGGGAAGGTTTATCAAGTGCCATTTGTAAATATGCTAAGGCAATTCAGATCTGTTTTTAAAACCCACCAGATATCCTGTGTACTAAGTCACCTTAGACAAGAACGTTGAAAAAGATCTGTCAATACAGCAGCATCTTTTTCTGCATAGAAATTTTACATCAATGCTAGCAAAGAGTTTATGCATAAATTACACATCGCAGAACACACAGTGCAATTTCCTCCCCTCCAGGCACCGCCACTGTGTTCCCCTGCAGCCTGCCTGTTCCTGCCGGCTTTATGACCCCGGTGAGATGAGCTCTTGCTGTTTTTTTCCTTGTTACATTCTGATATTTCAAAGCATGGCCTGCTTCTTACTCCCATCTCCCTGCTCCACATTATTAATGAATTGGAAAGCAGACATCATTAGTTTTTGGAGACCATTTCTTTTAAAATTTACAGAACCCTTCATCTGAATCCCCAGAGTCAGTCTGCTGTTCTCATCTTGGAATCTTATTAGCATCATATCTCCTGGATCCTGCCATGCAAACTGCATTGCTATGCACTTTCCAGCACTTGACCCTTTTGCGGACGGAATTAATTTTCTCTTTGAAGCAGGAGCAGCATGCTGTTGTGCTTGTTAAAGGAAGAAAACTCACGGTGGAACAGAGGAAACAAGCAGAGGATATTCTCAGTTAAATATAGGCCACTACAAGGTTTCATATAGGCAGGCTGAGAAAGACTGGCCAAAAGAAATAATAGATTGATGACGCTTTATTACCAGAAACATCTCCAAAAATAGTACACAAATAAGCTGATGGACAATACTCACTAGGAATTGCTGGGTTTACAGCATGCCCTGTTCATCAGCACCACCTTCTCTGTAACGCTCTGCATCCTCCACTCACTTCTGTATCTGAACTACCCCCAGATTTTGATTGTGGAATTAGTGTGAAAAATACAAAGAGACAGAATTTGACCTCTGCTCAGGCCAATGGAAAGGTGCCTAAGCTCTATCTGAACTGGATAAATTAAAGCCCAGGTACAAAGAGGTCATTCTCTAAAAGAGAGTAATATCTAGCAGCCCAAGAACATCAGTGTCATTGCTAGTATCCCCTCAAAAGGCACAACATTCCTAACATATGAAGTAAACTAGAAAATGTAAAGCATTCATTACTCAGTTTGGGCTATATGTAGTTCCACAGGACTCCCGGAAGTGAAAAACTTCCCTCATCTGCAGTGTTTTTATAATATTGGTCCTGCTGTCTGGTTTTTGCAGCAATCTTTACTATGCCTGCTGTAGAGGAAACTCTTTAGATGAAGGCTGCATCTTTTCCAAAATCAGGAATATGTTAATAAAGAACTGCAAAAGTTTATTTTTAAGTAACTTCCTGAAAAAAAAACAAAACAACCAAAAACAAAGCCAAAGAGCCCAGAATAGCAGAGCAAGGCTTACACCTTCACTATCAGCAGTGACCAGGGTGGACTTGGGAACTGGAATGAGTCCTAGGTGGATCACACAACAAGAGGTGGGATGGGACACCAGTTTCAATCAATAGCTGACTGAATTGTTCTTTCCTCATGGCTGGATAGTGGCCCAAGTGAAAGAACCAGAGAGGGATCCAGCTTGTGTCAATCACACCAGGGAGCCACAACCTTGGAGTCCTACTCAAGTCTAAAGGCAGAGGAAAGGCTCCTGAGCTATGCATGACTGGAAACAACTCCTTCCTCTCTGCACACACCTGCCCTGTCCACCAAAGCCAGCCCAGAAGTTAGAGCTGGAGATGGTCTTTGCTGTGAAGATTGGTTCTACCTAATCTAGCTCACAAACAGCCAAATCTTGATGGTGCCACCCAGGCACCACTTCCAGCTCCCCAAAGCCCATGTCAGAGACTTACTCAGCACCTCAATCACTTCTTCCTCCCCTTTCTATCTTGCCACAGCCTGTAACTTTGGTCTGCCTGGGAAAGCAAGGATTCCAGGCACAGGTTCCTCAGGCAGTTACAGGATGGTGCCTTGTGGTGTGCAGAAACCCTAGATGTATTTTCCAAGCTACTGTGCTGGTAATGCTAGGTGAGTGAGTATCATGTCTATTACCTTATCCTTTACCATGTTCTCCAAAGAGCAAAAGAACTGGTTACTCACTCTTTTCACCTCGTTTACTCCTTGCCTTTTGAAAACATGGGGGATGTTGGTGCAGAATTCATCAGGCAGTGTTACAGCAGCAGCACAAGTGCCAGAGACAGACTGGCAAGAGCTTATGAATAACATGATGGATGATCTATAGCTAAAGCCATGGGCAAGCACTAGCCATTATTCTGGGCGCTGGTAATGCACTCCCCTAGTCCATTACTCACCAATCCATCAGGCAGCCTGCTACAGACAGAGAGATTCCAGCACTTCTAAATCTGTAACACGATGGCTGGCAGCCTGCACTACATGCCCTAGGTTACAAGGGCATGCAGGAAGACAATTCATTTTGTGTCATAGCCAGTATTTCTTCTTCTCCTTTGCTGTGTGTACTTAAGAAATGGACCTTCTATTATCTGCAGATTGATAGCCAGGAGAATGCTCTAGTGTCTCCGATCACATTTACTACTGAGGAAGCTTTCAAAGGATGCCAAACCTCTCAGTTCTCATTAGCTGGACAAAGTATGGAAACATGCACGAGTACAGATAGAATTCCTTAATTTATGAACAGTGCCTACAGTTATTTTAGAAAAACATTACAACTATGAGACACTAGTGTAACAGCAGGTATGACAGAATCAAGGTTACCAGCATAATCTGGGCCCTTCTGCATAAGCATATGATGTGGGCACCAATGCACATCTCACACTATTCTGGACTATCCGCATGGAGGATAACATGCATAGATGAGGCATCAGACAATGCTTCCTGGTCTCTGCTACAGCTCAGTGTGCGACTCCAGCTCCAACTTGCATTTCGTGCCCACTTTTCAAACCTCTCACAGAACTTTGTTATCAATCTGCTTGTGGAATACCTATGACATTCATCACTCTCAATTCTTCAGGAGCATTCCCTAATCTCAGCACCCCTGTGAGGCAGTTTTATCATCTGCACTTTACAAATGCCAAATAGAGGCAGAGAGAGATTCAAGCACCAGATCTGTCCTCTAATTTTAGGTTCTTGATTCGAGGTGTCTAGTTCTGATTTGTGAAGCACTTAACAACTTTATAGCATTTCATATGTTTCAAGTAAAACCATGAGTGCTCAGCAATTTTGCAAAGAAACACTTTTCTGTTCCAGCCCGAACACAGGACAATTAGAGCTGTCTGCAAGGGTCCTGGCTCATCCACTGCCTCCAGTAACATAACAAACATAGCAACCCAATGGCTCTATCTGTCACTGAAGGCAATTCCCCACTGAGGCAACTCCCAAGCCTCTGCCTGCCATCCGTCCAACAGTTCCAGGTTTCACAACAGTAGAGTGAAGATTCCCACACACAGCAATCACCTGTGCCATGTGCTGATCCATTCCCAATGCAGGATCTGTGCACAGACCAAGTCACCAAAGAACAGGCATTTGCATCTGTGGCTGGGCTGAACTGCACCAGCATGAAAAATTCTGCAGCTTCAGAATGTGGGTCAAGAAGTGCCAAGTAACCAAAAAAAGAATCTTTCCATGGAAAATGTCAATACTACTTTTATGTGACAATATGAGTCAATAATTACATGGAAATTAAACACAGGAACTTCACACATTAAAACTTAAATAGCAAATCACCTTTGAATGCATAGTTCTAACATACTTTTGACTTTCTCTTGCCACAGCCAAAACCTGTAATGATGAACACAGCAAATGCTACCTGTTCTCCTCCCTGACCCTGTTTTCCCCATCCACAGCTGCCTTGACATCTGTTTTAACAAAGCTTTGTATCCAGGACTCTGAGTAGAAATAGGAAATGCTGCTCATGTCCAACATGGATGGATTCATGTTGCAGTAAGCACCTGAAATTTCTCATTTCATGGCTTTTGAACACCCAGATTTGCAATTCAAAATTTTGGTTGGTTTTCCTTTTTTGGGAGCCAATCTGGCCGTAAGAGAAAAGGGGCAACCTGAAGAGTGAGATATGGCCAGTGTAACATATAGTAGCTCCCATTCCCTGCCCTGGCCAGAATGAGGACTCTGAAGCAAGGAAATGGAAGAACGAATAGCAAATGGAAAAACAATGCAAGGAAAAGCATACGAACCTGGCAGAACTGAAATCAAAGCTTTGTTTGTCATGACAAGGAACATCACCTTCCCACGGAAGGAGAAAGGAGCGCACATGGATGACATAGGAGCAGTAGGAATTCATTTGCCTTGGAGGCATCCCCATGCATGAACTCACACAGGCACAGAGCAAACTCAGCTCTTGCTATTCCTTCAGGGAACCCTCACCCTCAGGCTAATCCTAAAACAAGCATTAACCTACTTATTGTGCCCTAAGGGCAGTTTGCAGGGTGGAGAAACTGCCTGTTTGGGAGGAAGAGGAGCAGATCTCAGCATCTGAGTACAATAACCTGAGAGCGACAGCAGGAACCTCTTGTCATTTTGGCAGAGCTGGGCTAAGGCAGGGCACCCTCCTGTTCTTCTTTTGAGCCATCTCCTCACGTGATTAGATGTGTAACAAGTGTAACTTTATTAGAACAGAAGTGTCACTGTTTTAGGAGCCCTTTCTGGGGCAGCTTTGGAACCTTCAGCTTCTTCCTTCTGCCACTAAAGCTCTGCCTGCACAATGAGGGACCAGGCTGAATCACCTGTGCCAGACCTGTTCTGCCTGTCTCACTGGATGGGGGAGGGACAAGGGAGGTGATGAACCCCCTGCTCATAAAGCACCCCCAAATCTGAACTGCTCTCAAAGAGCCAAACATCAGCAGCCAAAACGGGGGAGTGCCAAGAACTCCTTTCTTCTGGGCCCAAGCTCACCAGGCTTGGCTGGTTGAGCAGTGTTGATCACTTCTGCAGATTTGTCCTGCATCACCCATGTCCCCTGGCTCACCACCAAACCCTGAAAACCTGCTGTTGGCCTGTCACCCTGGACCTTCAGGAGCCAGCACCAGTGTTTCCATTCGTATGACCACAGCTGCAGGAGACACCGCTGCAGTTTCTAACATGGGTCACCATGGTGCCACCTTTGAGACACAGATGTGTTGGTGCTGAAGCAGAATGGTCCCAGTCCTGGGTGTGGGGACAGCGCAGTGACAGAGTAAAAGCGAAGACAAAGAAAATAGAACCACTGAGCTGGCAAAGCAAGTGAGCACCATGGGATGGGCAAAATGTGAGAAAGGGTGACAGACAGTGTCTGGGGGACCACAAGCCACAGGTACTGTGTGAGCAGGCAAAGAGGAGGGCCAAGGAGAGCAGAAGGGAAGCACCAGCTGGCAGCAAGTGCTGAGTGACCATGGTGATAAGGTTGCTGGCCTTTGCTGGAGGGATTTCACTGGTCCTGTGACAGCCAGTGATGTCCCTGTACTTTACAGCTCGGAATGTACACTTAGGAAAGGAACACAGGGTTCTGAGGAAGAGAAATCCCAAACCTCTCCAGCTAAGAATCTAATCCTACAAAATCTGCTTGTCCAGTTAGGAAGCAAAGTCTAAGTGGTGAATTTCACTGTGCCAAGATATTTAACCATTTCATTGCCAACCAGAGCTATCTCTACAAACACAGATCAGCTCCAGTGACCACTGTGGAGAGAGTACCACAGCCACAAACAGACCTGTCTGATGCTTGGGACTTTAATATCAGGCTGAACCTTGATAAGGATCCTGATTTCCATCTGGGAATCCAGCAGCCTGTCCTTTTTTGCTGAAGATGCCATCCACACAGCACCACTTCATCCCCTGAGTCTGCAGCACACGGACAATAGCTGTAGCATCTTTGATACTTTTGAGTCATGCTGTACAGAATTGTGCTGTACTACCCCATCTCACTGAATCTTTGGCTCCATTGAGCCCAGGACCTGTAGTCTGGCCACCATCCTGCTACCTTAATTTTATCTACACTAAGAACACTGGAGCTGCACCTTTACAGTCTGACTGTTTTCATTGTATGTATTTTCTCTGTTCTGCAAGTGATCAGCTTTAATCTACTTAGCAGGGATTAATGAGAGATTTGTTAAAGATTTAAAGATTTTATACACTTTGCTTACAACTCTTGTTATCTACAATCATCAGGCAAAAACCCCAATACAGACAAGCTGTTCCTAATGCCAGGCATATCTGTCAGGTGTGCCAAGGCTGATAATGTGACGCTGATGACCAATGCCTATTGCTGGCAGACTGGTGCCCTTATGGACCTGGTCAGACAGTAGTGCCCAGATTCTGCCTGCACTTTGCCCATCTTCTGCAAAACTGAGCAAGGGAGGGACAGAGCTGCCAGCTCAGAACGTGCATCACTGCATTGGCATCAGCAACCCACACTGTCATGGAATTCAGCACTGATAGGAGTGCAAAACTGGGACTGTCCATCCAGTTGAGGTTGGCATTACCTGAGGGTGCATGCTTTACCCAGGAGAGGTGAGGAGGGAACTGGAGGTCTTGGGGTTTACCTGACACTGTATCTCACTACTCAAACCAGCATTGGTACCGAGGAATGGAAGGAGGCAGTGGTTGTTTAAAACAGAGACTCTGTGGCAACTCTCCTTGGTGGAAATGGTAACAACAGGTAATGCCAGTAGGCACATGGCTGCACTATGCTCTGCTGGAGGGGGCCCCAGGCACAGAGGAACCCCATCTCACAGGTCCCTGGATCAGTGTTTCAGATGACTTACCTCATCAAGGGACAGAGCGCAAGTCCTGGAGGCAAAGGTCCTAGGAAGTCTAAAGGACAGAGCTGCAGGGAATTCTTAAAATGTCACAGGTGAGGAACTGCAGGAGGACACTGGAGGAGTGCAACATGGGTCTGTCAGGCACAGTCTGTTCAGCTGGAAAAAGGCACCACCTCAGTAGAAACCCAGACCATGAATAAGCAGCTCTGTGTGAGGGATTCCCCATGTACTGTCCCTTGTTGCTGACCTACAGAGACCAGACTATCTTGTCTGGCAGACATGGAGGTTTTGGTGCATGTTCAGGATGAGCTTTCCTTCTCTCACCCCAAAGATGCTGTTTCATCCCTAAATACAAAGCTCAGGACATTTGCCAGTCCTCAGGGCAGTATCAAAACCACAAGGGAACATTCATGCATTTTGGTACTTTTATAAAAATTTCAGAAAGCAGCCAGAGTGTGAGGAGGGTGACCAGGACCAGCACACCACACAGACCAGAGCACAAGGGACATTCCCCAGGGCCACCATCCCACTCCCTCCCACTGCTCTTGGCCCTTTCTGCTCTTCACAAAGCACACTGCCTCCAGTGGGACACACTGGTTGTTCCCAGTGGCCCCAGTCCTGCACTGTCTCCAAGTCAGACTCAGCTACTTCTCTGTACTGTCAAGGACCAGGACCGGGACAGTCACCCCTTGATGCAGAGGCAGGCACCAAACCTGAGCAGCAACAAGCAAAAGGTGCTTCAGTCTGGCTGTGCTGCTGCCTCTCACTGGTGTCACACAGAGTACACGCTAGTTTGCCTTGTACCTGACGCAGAGGGTTTCCTCATATTCCCACAGCAGGAATCCCCAGCACAGCTAAGAGCACAGTCTATGAAGTCACTTCTTTGTCCTAGGGATGCTCAGTGTGACTTGCACTGTCATAGCCTGGAGTTGCATCCACTAAACAAACCACACACACAGTTACAGTGTTTTGAAACTGATGGAAAGTGTGAGATTTGTCACTTTAGAGGTAACTACACCAAAACTGATTTGGAACCAGCGAGATAAACATATCTGGTTATACAATTGAAATGCAGACTCTCAAGAACAGCAAATCACACTTTCTTGCCCAAAAGCCCTTTCAGGGACCTCCAAGAGCTGGGGAAGGCCAATGTTGAGCTGCCCTGACATTTGGGTTCTCCCGTTCTCTCCCCCGTTGGGCTCCTTGCTAGACATTGCGTGGAGCAGGCGGGCTATGACCCACACAGCTTTCCACAGGCCAGTGAATTATTATTTACCCTCTCCCCATGCAGGCAGCTCAGGGCAGTGGCATCCCCAGGTGCAAGAGCCCATCTGCATCGTCCTGGTGCCCCCCAGATCATCAGACACACAGAGAAGAAGGAAAAAAACCAAAGTCTTGATACCTGTCCTGCATGTCCAGATATTCCAGAGACCTTTCCAGTGCTGACGCCAAGAGCTGCAGTGCAAGACAGGGTGTTCAGGGTCCCTCCGCTGGCAGTACCAACCCCGCGCTGACCTCACAGCTCTCCCCAAGGTCAGGGGGCTCGGATCCGAGCAGGGGCTGGACCCGACACATGGCAAACTGGCAGGAATCTCACCATGCGGGTCAGTAGAGGCAGAGGCTCGAGGCAGCTCTCCAGTGCACCGTGCCCACAAGATTGCTTACCTGAGCGGCACAGGGGCTCTGCAGCTTGGGAGAGCCCCAAGGGACCTGAGCAAGCCCTGGCTGAGCCACCTTCAGGACTGCCCAGCCATCCAGCCCTGGGCACCGGCCCCACACCCTCAGATAAGCTTGAGGGGAGCAGGTGGGGACTTGGCAGAGGGAGAAACAGAAAATAAAGCAAGATGACAAGGTGGGAAGCGAGGGTCAGTTCTCATTCCTGAGTGTTTGGGCTGGTGCGTTCAGGTAGACTTTGCAAAGCAAGTATGGACCCTCCCGGCAGGGCAGCCAGCAGCTGCCTCCTCACACAGCAGTTTTTATAAATTCTGGGAAACACTTTTAGACAGACACTGGCACTCATAAATTATACAGCTCATTTGCATATTCCAGTCATGAAACATTATGCAAATGTGACCTGATTTGCATAATGGATTCCTTTCGTCGCTTCACTTGCTTCATGCTTTAAAAAAACAAAATGAAACAATATGAAAGCATGGGAAGGTGAAAGCAGCAACTTCCTAGTGTCACTGCGCCTCCTCCTGCCACACCGTCACCCTCATTGGCACACTGGGGCAAGGGAGAGTGAAAAGACAATGCCAAAACCTTCATATGGATTATTTATCTCGTAATTACAACCAACCAACTTTCCTGTGGTTGTGATGCTTCATCCCAAGCGACATGTTGGAGCCAATGAGGGGAACTGAGCCCTGGCAGGCAGGGTGAGCCTGTGACAGTTGAGGGCCCTGTGATACCCCACGCTATTATGCAGGAAGCTTGGGCTGGGGAGTTCTGTGGTGTGAGATGTTCTTGAACTGTGATAGGACTTTGGGGGCACAGCTCCCCTGCTGAAACTTCAACAGCACTCATCCTGAAAGGAGGATGGGTGGGAGAGGCAAGGGGAGGGATCATGTTGATTGTTTATAGCGAAATACAGTGGTGACATGTCCGGAGGACGAGGCAGGAGTGTCAGCCACCCCAGCCACACTCTTGCAAGAGATGGCCGCCTGTCCATTCCTTTGCAGTGGCTGGTTTTGCTGTGGGCTCTTCCCTGCCCCCCTGCACCCACGTGAGGCAGAGCCGTGCCAGGCGGCTGGCGTCCGTACCCTGTGGGAAAAGTTAACTGTAATTCTTCAGCTTTTAAAATCAATTAACCCGTGTGTTAATTAACATCAAGTCGACGGGAGGAGGAGGAGGAGGGGAGAGCAGGAGGGAGGAGGGAGGAAAAGAGCTGCAAGGGCGGATGGCAGCAGAGTTGGCACAGTGCCATCCATTCAGTGGCAACGCCACAGCTCCCTGTGATCACAGCAGCGGGTATATGTTACGGGGGCCCTGTGCGCGGGCCAGACAGTGCCGTAGAGCCAAGGGAGATTATCCAGACCCCCAGGAGCAAACGGCAGGCAGCGACCGGAGGCACGAGTGCCAGGATTACAGACCAAGCTCCTTCGCCGCAAGCCCTTCCTCGGACGCACACTGTGGGGATGGGGCTCCCCCACCAGCACCGCACAACTCGGACTTCCAGCACTTTTTCCCCCCTTTGGACGTCATTCTGCCGCAGTGGAGCCAGCACAACGGATGCTTTCACACCCTGCGAGACAAAGGCCGTCATCTCCGCCATGACACCGCTCCGTTCCAAGCTGAGGCCGGCATCTTGGAGTCTTTAAAAATAAATGGAAAAGGGAAATGCGAACAATAAACACGGCAACTGAAAAAAACCTCATCAACAAACCCCTTGTGCCCGCTCTCCATGCCAGGGGCAATATGGGCATCTGTCGCAGCAGAAGGCATTTGTGTGGGGCTTGCTTTTTTTTTTTTGCTTTTTTTCCCCCACAAGCTGTTGATGTGTTTTGCCATTCAGGTTCGTTTACAATTAATGCCAAAAAATCCCCCAACCACACCCAGCCCAGTCAACAACAAACAAAAGGGAGTAGCCGACATGAAGGAGGAAATGCCATGAGAAGCTACAAGGATGCGATCTCCAGCCGGTGCCATTTGCCATTGGGACAACTGCGGGGAAAGGTGCCAGTTCTGCAGCTTGGGAGGGACCCCGAGGAGGGAGCATGAAGGTCTCTGAACAGCACGCCGAGGAAAGGAAGGGAAGAAGGAATACCGCTCTTACAGGGCAGGATCAGAGCTGCACACAGCCTCTGCTGGGAGGAGAGGGAATGTTTGACGGTGTAGCGAGATGCCTGTGTATGCACATGCACATAGAACAGTGCATACACGGACACACAGACACACATGCACACACCGCCTTGGGTCGGTGCAGAGGAGCTGTGTGAGTGGGGGGAGTAAGGAGGTGTGTGTGTGCCTCTGTGCATGCACAGACATGTCTGTGTGTGGGTATTTATTTGTGTGCACGCGTGCAACACACACACGCAGGGAGAAATATGTTCATGTACCTCGGTGAGAGAGAATGACAGGGAATGAGGAAGAGACAGACACAGACACACACACATTCACCCACCGTCAGTATACATCCCACTTTTTGACCCAGGTATACACGGAAGACAAAATAAAAATCATACTGGAGCAGCAAGGAGGCAGGCAGAGATTTATCTACATTCACTGCTATCACCAGGGAGATGAATGGGGCCGATCTGAAGCCCTTCACGAGATCCACTATGGGAGTGAAGGAGGAGGAGGGATGCCACACAGACATGCACAAACTTGAAGACAGAGAGATTTGGAAGGTGCTACTTGTGAAACCCAGGTGGCACTCGGAGGGTGAGCGAGGGAAGGAGCCGCACGGGTGCTCCACAGGGTCTGGAGGGTGCAGGGCTTCTCGACAAGGGCGTCAAGGGACAGCTGGCTACTTACGTTGTCTGCGCTGCTGAGGATCCTGCAAGGTGTTCTGTTGGCACCGGGCGCTGAGCCAGGGAAGGGCACTTGGAGACAAAAGGGAGAGACAAAAAATAAAGTCATACAACGGGAATATTAATTGCCTCTCTTGCGGATTTTACAAAACACACAAAATGTTTTCTTTTTGCTTGGTGGTGGTGGTTGTTTGTTTTTTTTTTTTTTTTTTTTTTTTTTTTTTTTTTTTTTTTTTTTTTTTTTTTTTTTTTTTTTTTTTTTTTTTTTTTTTTTTTTTTTTTTTTTTGTGGATTGGCGCACTTCTCCCTTCTGCATGGAAAATACTAGCATGGGATTTACAGCCCAGCTACAGGGCTCAGGATTAACAGCGCTGGCATCTTTTGGGCATATTTTTTCTTTTAATGAATGAGCTTTCGCTGTTAATGAGGAATAATCGTTTGGCTAATGAGCTTTGAAACATTAAGAGAAAAGAGGTTTTTTTCCCCGTTAATCGCCCTGGTGCGACCGCATGGATGGATTACAAAAGACAGCAGTAGGAACGCAGTACAAAGAGGGGGAAACGTCTCCTGGAATGGGATAAATGCAGAGATGGGTGATGTGTCCCCGCACCTCTCCTTGCTTCGCTCTCTCTTACTCCCTCTCTCCCAACTGCTGTGGGTTTCCATAACTCTGCAATCAAAGTGGATGCTCGGGAAAGATTATTATAGTCAAACAGCGAAGCGTCGGCGGTTAATGTCTCCAGTGTTTAATCATCATACAGTAGAATGGTTTTATGCATATTTCATTTGCATATCATTAAACTGCGCTAGCGCGGGACATTCAGAGCTGGAGAGGTACAAGGTTGGGGGGAGAGAGTACAAGAGCAAGAACGAGACAGAGGGAGGAAGGTCCCTATGATGCCTATCTTCAAAAGCCAGGGACTTGTTCCATAATCTGTCTTCTACTTTTATTAAAATCATGATGACTTGGAAACCTTTGAAGTTGGATATAACCTTGGATTCTTCTAATTCCAGCAGAGTGATGTATTAGGAAGGGGGAAATGATGTGTGCTAGACATTTAAAGGAATATAAGCTCCAGTGGAATGGAAATAGGAGCTCTTTGGGGAATGAACTGGCAGAGCCAGCCACAGCTTCGACAAACATTACACTGCTGGGTTCATACTGGTGAAGGATACCAGAGTAATAGAAAAGAAATGAAGACAAAATATATATTAAGATGGGGATTATATTTCTCTACTCTTTCTCTTTTCCTTTTTAAAGGCACAAAGAAGGATGGAACCAGCGGTAATTTACACGCTAATTAGTGAACAGTTGCTTCTTTTTGTGTTTGTTTTTCTTCTCTCTTTATTTTGGAGAGGGGCGTTGTCACCACTGAAGTGATTAATCAGTTATTTGGTAGTGCAGATCCTTCTCCACTGGCACTGACCAGGAAGGGAAGGTGGTGGCTGCGGGGGGAGGAACACAGTGGGTTCTTTGTAGATCTTATACATGCACAACATATTAATTGGCGTCTTTATAAAGCTCCCTCAATAGACTATTTCTTTCCTGAAGACCAGCAGCTGGTTAGCCACCGTTGGTGACTCTTCATACATCCTTTTCGCTGGGGGCAGTTCTGCCACTGTTTGTTGCTGTGTTTTATTTTCTGTCTCCATGGCAGGGGCTGTGGGTGCAGTGCTCCTGCTGCCCACACTTCCACATACGAGGCAGACAGACAGACAGACTGACCAAATAGGTACCAAGACAATCTCTTGAGCTGAGCGCGGGACTTTTCTTCCAAATGAAATGCTGGTTTATATTTAAATTATCTTCCTTTCCCTCCCCCACTTCTCCTCCAAGTCTTTGTCTCGGTTATGAATATTCAGATGAGCCGTGATGTGATTACACTGTACAATTACTTGTGTCCATGGTAGAGGCAAAGGCACTGAGGAAAGACAGAGCCAGATGAGCTTGGAGCTCATTTGGGGTTTGTTTTCTGTATTCTCCCCCATCTCTGTGGCGCTGCGGCACATGCAGATGTCGCTGTTGTTCTTTATAAAGCCCTAATGATATGCAAAAGCATAACAACCCCATTTGGGTTCACAGCATCAACAAAATATTATTGGGGGAGGGGGCGGGAATCCTGACTGAAGGAATGTCCACATAAATTATTTTTATTTAAATGAGTCAAAGAGGTGGCGGTGAGGCAGAGGAAGTCACATGAATACATGCATAATGTGAGCATGCAGAAAGGTTATCACCAAGGAGAAGAGGCTTTTGCTCTGTGTCTGGGACAAATAGGCTTGTTGGGGAATCGCTCGGCTCACCGCATGATTTACTTATTTATCGTCACTCATCCCTCAGCCAGGGCACCGGGCATGCTCGCTGCCGGGAACTGGGAGCGCCGAGAGCTGGATGGGTGGATGATTCCTGGTTTTTCTTCAGAAGTATGTGGTGGAAGGGGAACAGGAGAAAAGGAACCAGAGAGAGAACACGCTCAGTGCCACAGCTCGGGGACAAAGGAGCGGCCCCATGACAGCTCGAGGGTGGTGTGACAACATGCTGCCCAGGCGCTGGGGCTGGCTGATGCCAGGCTGGCACACGCGCTTCCCAAGGGACGTCGTGCTGACGCAGTGCTAACTGGGTCCCCACCACAGGCCAGTGGGCAGAGCAGTTCTGGCCACTGTGTCATCCGGAAGCATGCTGGGGACAGGAAGCCCAGAGCCGCCCAGATCTGCCCTCACCCATTTTCCTCAAAGTAGTGAGTGGCACCTGGATAATATGAGTATGAAAATACATGCGTGGGACCCCTTAGCTGCTCTGTCCTGCTGCTCTTCTAGGCTGGGATCTGCACCCATGTCCATCAGCAAAGGGTGAACAAGGAGAGACAAAGTGGGCTGGTATCCAACAGCAACACCCTCACCTGAGCTGTGTAACATCAGCTCAGGAATCTGTGACTTGTGTGCCCACCCTGTGCCGTTCCTGGACATCTCTCCAGCCTCCACACACCCTTGAGGGTGGGCAGGGCTTGGGCTGCAGACAGATGTGGTGCCAGGGAAGGAGCATTGTTCTCCTCTCAAGCCAAAAAGGGAGAGGCAGGCTGAGAGGAAGGTCAGTTGCAGATGGGACTCACTGTGAGAGGAGCTTCCCCTCCTCCCATGCCCTGGACATGCACAGACCATACCTGCAGCTCCAGCAAGGCTCCTGAGCAGTCCCTTGGTGGTCAGAGTGAGGTGGCCCCACTGCCTCTGCGGGTGTTCCACCTGTCACGGGCACAGTAGTGGTAGGAGAGCCTGCCCAAAGGAGTCTGTGACCCCCAGGCACACAGCAACCAGGGGTCCTTAGGCAGGCCACCCTGAAAGGGACACTGAGACCCCAAACAGGAGGGCTACGCTCTAGTCTGTGTCTAAGGACTGATGTGCAGAGGGTGCAGTGACCCATAGCCAAGAGAGAGGCTGCTGCCCTGTGCTGCTCGGACTCCTGACCATGGGTCCATCCAGCTGTCACCTGTCTTTACTCCCTTCCCACATCTCAATAGATGCATCCCTGTTATATACACACACCCCCCCTTCTGCAAGGGCACCCAGGAGACCAAGCACAGACAACAGGCTGCTGGGTCTCATCAAAAACAGGGCATAGGACCACCTCTGGGCAGCAATTCCAAACCTGGGCTCTGCTTGCCGTTCCAAACCACTTGCAAAAATCCAGGACAGGAGGAATAACCCCACCACCAACCTGACTCAGCAGCTGGGTGTGAATATCCCACCCTTGCAGCCTCTCAGGGGCATGGCTAAGGCATGTTACCACCTTGGCGACAAAGAACCTGTGTTCAAACCAGCCTGGACCTAAATGAGCAGCCCAAAGCCATCTGTAAGGAACAGAGCAGCCATGATCAGATGGAGTGGTCTGTGCAGATCATAGAATCATATAATGGAATGGGTTGGGTTGGAAGGGATGTTAATGAACATCTAGTTCCAAGGTCCATCCCATCCACCCCAGTTGATGGCTTCCTGACCCCAGCATGGCTGGTCTGGACCCTGCGGAATGGCAACTCCAAAGGTGTCACCTGGCCTTGCCCCATCTTTCTGGTCTCCAGCCTCAAAGCAGCTCAGTGCCGAGGTGTTTCTCCAGAACAAATGGAGCCTGGGAATACAGCTCCACGAGGCTGTCCACTCTGCCCATGGGTCCCAGTGCAGCCAAGGCAGCCTGTCACCCTGACCACAGCTGGTTACCAGCCTCAGAGGGTCTTCTGACCCAGACATGGAGCAGGCTGAAGAGCGGATTGATGACTCTAGCCGTGCCCTCCATTGGCTGACACTTCTGCAGTCCTCAAGGTTCCTGCTCCTGTTGCATGTTGGAGAGTGTCCGGCACGCCAGGAGGAGCCCAAAGGCTGGGGTCTGCCAGAGGAGTCCAGAAGCCTGCTGTCTGCTCCCAGAGTAGAGAATCCCTCAGGGAAGATGGAGCCAAGCCTAGGACCAAACCCACTCAGAGTCACTCTTTCCACAAGTACTACTGAAGAGGAGCAGGAAAGAGACTGTACTGAGGAAACAAGCATGGAGCATGCAGTGGGTGAGGCAGAGGAGGTGGGGATGTAGCACACGGTGAAAGTCAGGATGCTCACCCCATGACACCCCCACCCCACTCCACACAGTGCCCAATGTGCTCACGCAGCTCCTGCAGCCGCGCTCCCACCGCTTCCTGACATGCACAGGTGAGAAATATTACCAGAAATACCACTCCAGTGTCCCAGACACTGTGATTTCAGCCTGTGGCCTTTTGGAAGTGAGTCTGCCCATGGAGACTTTAGGAAGGGGCAATTTCTGGAGCACTGCAGGAGCCGTTGCACTGCTTGTCAAGTCGCCAAATACCCTGAAGAAATGGCTATTTAGGAAAAGGAAATTCAAGCATTTATAGAACATATTGCTATTCAAAACACCAAAAGAATTGTTTTACAAATAGTAGCACTGCTGAAGAGGGGAGAGAAGTACATCAGTCATTTGATATTACATATAAGCAGTTTATTAAAGAATTAAATATTTATAGACTATAAAGCAAGCAGGGCGATGAGTCGCAAACAGCTTGCTGAGAAGTATGTTATAAACAATGAGTCTGTCAGGGACTAATAAAGTATGGGGAAGGCAAATGTTTTATAAAATCACCAGGCCAGGGATGAATTTCCACAGCTGAGATGCTGCAGAACCCGTGGTGGTTCCTGTTGTACCTCTAACCCAGAGCCAGGACAGGAGGGATGGAGTAGGATAGGGCTGTGTGAGTGCAGACACACTGAGCACTCATGGGAATGCACATGATTCAATGCTTGGAGATACTCAAATTTTCACATTATTCTAAACATGGATCTGTTGATAAGGAAGTTCAGGAATTTTCAGAGAGTTCAAGGCACTACCCTCTTAGTTTTTTATTGCACCTACTCTTTCATTTCCAACAAAATCAGAGTTTGTGATTCAGATTGAAATTCCCCTCCCTGCAAAGTCCTTCCTTCAGCTACCTTCCCCAAAAGAGATGGAACAGCCAGCCCAGCCACCAGTGTCCCTGTCCCCAGCAGTCCTGTGGAGCAACAGGACTCATGTCTGGAGAGCAGCAGCTCTCTCCATCACAGACACAGCACATTTACAAGGGACAACTATGATTTTCAGAGACTTTACAAGAGGAACAAGGTGGTGGCAGCCGCTGAGGACAAAAATAACTTTTTGTTGGCAACACTGGGGGAAATGGTGACTGACAGTTAAAAAGGGCATTTTTTTCCTGCACGAAATGGACAGGTCTTGTTTTCCAATGGAACACAGACAACTGTCACAGCAATCATGAGGACATGGCTGTTCTGTTACTAATCGAGATGAAAGACTCTCCAGATTGCTTTATATTTTTGTGAAGCCAGCCTCAGGCTCAGAAATTATTTTAAACATAGGGTGACCTTACACTTTTGGTCCCCATAGCTGTCCCCACAGTTTCAAGACTGGTGAAGTGGATGAAACTTCCAAGAGGTCCAGGCATTCACAACCCTTTGGAATTCACTCTCTTTGCAAGCCATCAGGACTTAGACCCACCTGAAACCCCCAGTCACCACCAATGCTATTCCTCAGGCTGGCACTGTGGGGTCTGACATGGGGGGAAGTGTGCACAGAGACATGGAGGGAGCATGGCTGCTGCTTCCCTCCTGACACAGATAAGTCCCTATGAGGGGCCACGTTAATTAATACAGGAGTAAGCAGGCTAGAACTGTCTGGGGTTGGCTGAGACAGAGTTTATTTAGTACGCAGAGAGAAACCTCCCTTTACCAGCTGTTCTTTATGCACTCAGACAAGGTGGGAGATTTTCATCCTCTGAGACGTAATTAAGACAGATTTTTTTTTACTGTTCAAATGCAGTAATTATTCAAGCTTATTTGCCAGGGAGGGTATATCAGACTAAATTTTGGTTTAAATAGCAACCTTTGTTGTCCTGTTTGGAAATGATCACAGTGAGGTTCAGGTCTCACCAGACTCCCAAGCTGACACAGAAGGTATATTGAAAAGCACAGCCCTATCAAAGGCACAAACCCCATTAGTTCCAGATGAATAGCTTGAGCGGTTCCTCTCTCTCAAGCCCAGAGATTGTAAACTTCAGGGGTCTCTACAGCAAAGTGTGGTACCTCCTAAAGTATACCATAACCAGATTCTGCTGTTCCCATGCTGCTGGAGGCTCTGCTGTTGGCACCAGCTCCCCCAGTGACTGAGTGCTGCAAGGATCCCAAAGCACCATCCCAAACCAGAACAACATCCATTGAGCTTCACCGTTCCATTCTCCATAATCTCCCTTCCTGCAACCCAGCTATCACCTCTCCCCACACTAGCAAATCATGGTATTTTTTACCCTCAAATAGGTTTCTTTATCCCAGTGATTTTACTAAATATTATACTATCCCTGTCCTTCCCTGCAATCCTAAAACCAGTGCCACATACTGGGGGTTACTGGTGGCCAGGGTCATGCCTCCATTGCACTGAGAAGTGTCTGCAGCCCAGCTCTTGGCCTTCTCCCACCTGCCCAGCCAGATCTATGGCCCCAGGATGCTGGCACAGTGCCTGGCACATGTCCCACAGAGCCATCGCCTCCCACACAGCACATGGGAGCCTTGGTGTCTAACGGGATGTCTGGCTGTCACACTGCCTGGCAGCTGCAACACCACGAGCCTAGAGCAGTGAAAAGAGCTGTGAGCCCACCCTGCCACCCTTCCATCTGAGAGCGGTGGGAACTGAGCACCCTGGACTATTGTCACGCTGTGCTTTACAATGCCTTTGACCTCATAGGGTGGATAACTTGCAAGGAGGAGGAAGGGGGATGGCCTGTCACCTCCCATGGGATGTTACCCCACACCAGCTCTCACTAGACTGCCTCTGGTCTGGCTCTGATGCTGGCATAAGGGAGGTGCAGGAACAAATTTCGAGGGTGGGAAGGGAGGAATGGTGGAACATGTCATTTTAGCAGGGTCAGTTATTGAGGTTTTAACAACACAAGAAGCTGCATCCTTGGTTTCTGAAGACGACAAAGACCAGCAACATTTAAATGTTTACATTTTGAGAACAAATGAGATAACCTGAAAATCTCACAGCTACTTCCCACACTACCTTGTTAGTCCTCATATGGCATCACTGTGAAGGCACTTGTGCTTTAGGATGTCAGATAGTCATGTTTCTTTTTCAATGAGAGAATTAGAAAGAACATTTGGCAGTAGACCTGCTGCCTCATAACTGCCTGCAGAGGAATATTTCTGCATCTTGTTAAAAAGATCATGATTAAGTCAAATCCTGATTTATCCTAATTTAATTTTCTGTATTCCTGTTCTCTCAGAGCTCTCATTTCTGCTGAGGACTCTGAATGCTCAGAGCAGGGGTTCAGACAGCCATGCCTGGAGCCAGAGCCCCAGCAGTGCTGGGGAGTGGAGGGGTGTACATGCAGGGGGTACAGAGCCTTGGACCCCCAGCATGAGAGAAAAGGGTCTTGCAGGTCCTTCAAAAGACAGTAACACAATAAACACCCCTGAACTTGTCTGCTATAACAATCACAGTGTTATTACAGAAAAGCCTCCAAATTGAAAATGTTCAATATGCTTCTAGGAGACTGCAGAGATAGATCACCTGTATTCACTGAGAGGAGAGACGGTTTTTAGAAGCTACTGTAAAAGTCTGCTCTCTCCTTCTACCTTTTCAACCAAGAAAAAGCATAAGAAAGAGGGCCAGAGGGAAAACAATAGCTCAGGAAATGCACAGTTTCACTCTTCTGAGAGTATCTAACCAAAATTAAGCTACTGTTTGCTGTGCCATTGCTTCTCCTTGCTACTGTGGGCTTAGGGGTTTCTGTGTCTAGGTTTATTAATGAAATACAAAGCAAAGGAACGTGATTGTTCATGTCTCAGCATACAGAAATCTAAATAGTCATCAGACATTGATGGAACCTACATCCAATGGCTCGGAGTCATGCTATGGGCCACACAACCCCCATGCACTTAGGACAAAACACGCAGATCACAGACTCGCAGCATGGTTTGGCAGGGAGAGACCTTCAGAGGTCACCTAGTCCCATCCCCTGCCATGAGCAGGGACAAGTAGGGACCAAAGCTGGCCTTTTGTGCAACAAAACAGGTAATACAGAACCGTGAAATGATTCAGGGTGGAAGGACCTCATCAGTCCACCCCTTGCTCAGAGCAGATCTAATCAGACTAGGTTGCCCAGCAGTGTCACTGAATGCTCAACCATGTTCCTGAAGGTGACAATCAAAACTTACATACGAGAGAGTTCACAATACGAACACTGAACATTTACAGACAGATTGACCCGAGAGCTTTCAAAAGCACCCTGTGGGTCCACAAACTTCAGGTTCTGGGCTGCTGATCTAATTCAGCTGTTATTTAAACCATTACTTCTTAAACACAGAAAACAAACTATTTCCTTCCCATTGGCAGCATCTTCTTCACGTTTGAAAGCTGTTGTTGTACCAACCTCCTCCACTGCTATCATAAAATTTGTGCCTAGAAGTCAAGAGGACAGGACAGAACAGAGCTTGGCACACTGCCTCTGTACTTTTGCTGACTCATCAGTTCAGAAGTATGAGCCACCCTTCTAGAAGCAAAATCACACTAGCACCAAATGCTTCCCAAAGTTGATTCCCAGCCTACATTTACTTTCATAAATAAATGTAGAGAATCAAGTTGTTATCGTCTTATGAAACATCACAAAAGACTAGTCCAAAATGGCACTTCCCCCTAGTAAAGAGCATCTACAGGTTCATTCATGCCTGCAGGAATAATCCATTCTCTGAGTGTGTTGGCAATGGCTTGAGGGGTGAGACGGATTCCTAAAGCATCTGACCCTGTGTGATTCATAGTCAACAAATGCTCTCGAGCAGGAACAAGTCAGGTGCTAATCCCCCCCATTTTCACTGCAGCAAAAAGCAGCATATGACACATCAAAGGTTTGTACTGAATTTCTGTGGCAGGTGTGTAGCTGGAGCAGGACAGGAGCTGCACATACCTGGTATGTGTGCCTGGTAAGGCCAGTGGGTGGTATTGATGAACACCACGTCAAACTTGCACCCTGCTATCAGCCTGCCTGCCTCTGGAAAATTTCCTCAGCATGACATCCTTCCCATCTCTGCTGATCATTGTTTTAATTCAAAGGGTGTTTTAAAGGATGTGATTTTAATGAGCACAAGGCTCAGAGTAGGAATACTGTATTTCTTTCTCCTGAGTGATGAAGTGGGTACTTGGACTCTCTGCACTGATTTCTAATCTGCCATTTCATATTGACAGTGAGCCCTGCAAACCAGGTTCTCCCAGCTACCTCTTGAGGGTCTTTATAGGTAAGAGCAGCTGAGGCTGGTCAGGTCAAACAGGAGGACCCAAATATCAGAATTCTAACCCTTACTCAGCTCACAGCTCTTCAGCCTGGCCAACAAAAGTTATAATAATAACAACTACAATAATTATAATAGTAAAGAGAGAAGATGTGTGCAAAGGAGCTCAAAGTGGGGCTCTGCACCTCTGGGTGCAGACAGGTCCCCCCTTTCCAGGGAAGGCAGAATGACTGGAAAGTAGGAATATAAAAGCACATGGATCTACTAATCAGAAAGACAAAGCCACATGTGACCACCACACGCAGACACACCTGAGCACAGCTGGATTTTGTCTCATTCCCCACATGCACAAGACCCATGGCTGGGTAGCAGTCTGTTGTTGGTTCCTAAGAGCCTGAGTCCCAGAAAAGCCCACAACACAGGTATGCTGCGTTCCTCAAACAGCACAACAATTGAACTCCCTTCCATCAAACCTGTGCTGGGTTTCTGATGAGGAATAATGTTATGGGTTTAAAATCTTGGAATTTTTCTTTCATCTACCAACCCTGCACCTCAAAGGAATCACCCTCTGTCT
>JAWWEU010000020.1:20652382-20679999 GCA_035583155.1 Acropternis orthonyx | reverse complement strand
ACTGTAATTCTGACTTGTAATCTGTTTGTGAGTTAGACTCATTCCTCCTGCTGGTTTACCTTTAAACCAGCACAAACACCTGTAATTAAAGTGACAACTTTCTTTCCAGATGCAAAGAAGACCTTTATTATTTCTTGCTATATGGCAAAGGCTGGTTGGTTTTTTTGTTTTTTTTTTCCATTTTAGGCACTTTTGTTTCAGAGATCATGAAACACACCCTCCTCTCCTTGACACTGGGGATTTAATTCCTGTGCGTCCTGACAAGCTGCATCCCACAAAGATGTCTGCATCTGCTGCCTGCAGAGCTGTGGCTGCAGGTGACCCGCTTCCAGCCACCCTCACAGCACCCACTACTGTCATTTCTGTGGAGCCAGAAATATTCTTTGGACTCATCGGCTGCTGTGAAGCCAGAGTTGTAAAGTCAGATCTTTTCCTCCTTTAAATGTGACTGGCTATTTACTCCCTAACAATTCTGCTTCAGAGCTGATTTAGCATTTTTATTGGAATGTGAAAGCTCTTAAAAGAAGAAAAAAATCTAATCAGGCAGAAGAGATAGAAAACTTGCTGAATTTTTTCTCCCCCCTTTGCACTGCTTCAATCCTATCAAAAGCACATCTTCCATTCATTGCTTCCCCATGTCATTATGACAAGCGGCTACAAATCAATAGCAGCAGCGAAGGCGGCCCCGGCCCGCGCGCGCCCTGTGATAAAGATTCACTCTCAACCCCGATTTGCTAATAGCACATAATAGCAGCCATTGGCGCCCCGCATTAAATCATACATTTCACTCGGCGTTTATTATGGGATTTTTAAAACTCCTCACCAAATTGGATTTTCTCGATGGTCTCTAATTTCCACATTTATCATTTAACATTAAACTCCTCTGTGGGGAGGGGGTTGGGAAACAGGGAAGGAAGAGAGGAGCCATGCAATTCTGTATTTTCTTCTTTCTTTTTTATGAAAACCCATAAATAATCCCAGGTATTGTTGCCATCAGCCCTGAAGTTTTATATATATAAAATACCAGAGCTTAGGATAGAATAGCTTTGGGACTCACCTTACCTTTTTGCAGCCCTGATAAAGAAGAGGAAATTAAAAAGAAAGCCATAAAGAAACAGATTTTAAATAACAAATCCAATAAACAAAATAGTCAACAAAGTGAGGGCATATGAAAAGCACTAGGGAAAATCACTGTGGATTTCCTCAGCTGAGTTAGTAGCAAGGAAAGATGGATCGAAAAAATTTAAAAACCCAACCAAACAAGAAAACATGCACAAATAAAACCTTATTGTCTCTTTTCAGTTCACAGAAAAATAATATAGCAAATAAAGTGAAAACTTAATAAGAAACTCACCTTTAAAAGCAGATTTTTCTTAGAACTGATTTCCTTGTGGTCAGGACAACAGCCATAAGGTGACACACCTGAAAACATGTTCTTTGCAATTTGTTATTTCCCACTCATCACACAGGTGCCATGTGTGTGGCTGGTGAGCAGAGGAGGGTGTTTAACACCCTCTGCAGGAGCATACATGCCATTTTAAGCCATCTGGCACTTGATTATGGGTACAGGCAGAGCATGGATCGCAAATGCTCTCTGAAGGAGTCTTCAGGAGGAGGCAGTTACTAAGGTTTTGGCTGCCTATGGCCATGCAGATGGTCAGTCCCAGCACCCTGATTCCAGGCTGGATGCACAGCTCCATTGTAAGGGGGCTCAGGTCCACTGTTACCAATAAACTGGGGCTTTTAGGGTTCAAGTCAGTATAATCCTGGAGTTTCCTAGAGGACAGCAGCTCCTGCATATGTCCCAGCTGCAGACTGAGCGCTTAATTTGGTCACTGTGAGCAGATACGTATGCTGAAACCCCACCTTGGAAGGAGCCCGTTGGTCAGAGGAGCTGAGGCAGAGCACAAGAATGATACATCCTGTGATCTGGGTGACCAGAGCACTGCACTGGAGGAGAAGTGATCAGGGAACACTCTCCACCTCCTCCCCAGTCCATCACAGTATGAGACATTTGTTCAGAGAACACACATGACAGTCTCTGTTCTCACAGCAAGCAGAAATGTTCAGCTCATGGGTATTGAGGCCCAGATCCTCCATCGTCTTGGCCTTGGAAGAAACATCTGGATCCCAGGCTATTGAAAACACTATCTGTTCAGACATGAATTTGAGTCTGGCATTAACAAAGGCCAGTGGCTCATGAAACAGGAGGTGATGCTGTAACAGTATGGTGAATTAAGCTTTCACTGCTCGTGATTTCCAGCCATGAGATGTGAACTCAATCAGCCTCTGTCCAACATCCAATTAGTACAATCGCCTCAATTCACAAACTACTGAGCAGTTTAACCAGGGCTCTGCTTAAAAGGGCTAGGAGATTTCTGTTCTGGTAAGTTTTGGTTTCACTGAAGAGCTCTTAGAGACTAAATTCCTCAGTTCAGCTGCTATGAATCAACCACATCACAGGCCACACTCCAACAGCTCTAGGCCTTTTGCAGCTGCATCAATGTTGTTCTGAACCCAGCTGAATGCAGGGGCAGTGACTCTTTTACTCTAAAATTATATTCTCTTAAATTTACAGCAAAAGTCACAAAATTCCAGAGCTTTGAACTGTTACCTGTTACCCTGAGCATTGGCAGCATTAGGAAAGACTGGCAGGTGTAAATGCTCCTGGGAACCAGTCACCTCTCACCAAGCCAAAGAACATCCCAGCACGGTTTTCCCTCCCTGGAGGGGCTGGTAACTTTCAGGGAATACAATGGTTACAGGTATCAAATCTGAGCATTAGCCACCCTCGATTTAATGAGTCACAACTGAGTCTGGTACCTTCACAGGAAGCAACATGTGTCCTTCCATCTACAGCCAGAACAGGAACCTGGCCAATGCAGAACTGAATCACCATTTTTTCACCATTAGAGACATCTGTTTGAAGTTAAAACATCAGTCAGAGCTAATATAGGCACACAGAAGAGGGAAGGAATGTAATATTTTAGGGTAAGAGCGTTTTTTACTTCAATCATCCCACACAACAAAGGGCAAAGCCTCAGCAGACAAACATCTCCTGCACAGCAAGTTTAAGGATGTGCTGGGATCTCATTTCCTTTTCTTCCTCACTTTTTCTGTGGCATTGTCTATTCAGTTTGAGGCTTCCTGCTACTGTTTTCTACTTCTTGTTTTCATACCTTCATTCAGGCACATGAGCAGTCCCCAAATGCTGGCTCTGTGTGAATACACACCTTCCAATGCCTCCCACTGTTTCTTACTGCTCCAGAATCTGAAACATCCTGTGGTTTATCAATCCACCTAACCACATTCTGCCATCGATCTTTATCTTTGCATTCTTCCTGGCTCATGCATCAGAGTGGAAAGTGTGTGACACATCACTTTCCAACTGACCTGGAGGGTTTTCACATCATGTAGGCACAATTCCCTGGCAGCCACTCTTTCTCTTTCAGTTGCATCTGATGGAAAAATATTTGAAGTTACCAGAGTAATTCTGCAGCTCTTGAGCAGACCAAGTGTGGTAATGAGGAGGGTGGGCAGGCCCTGGCACAGATTGCCCAGAGAAGCTGTGGCTTCCCCATCCCTGGAAGTGTCCAAGGCCAGGTTGGACGGGGCTTGGAGCAACCTGGGATAGTGGAAGGTGTCCCTGCCCATGGCAGAGGGTCTGGACTAGATCATCTATAAACATCCTTTCCAACCCAACTCAGACTGTGATTCTGTGAATTTAGAACGTAGTTGCATCTATCCTGCCCCAAAAGAGATCACCATGTGGGGGGAATCATCTGACAATGAACAGTGAGTTATCTGTGGACACTTAAAGAGGTGCCAGCAATGTTTGCAGGACACCCCAGAATGAAAATGACTCAGAAAAGATTTCTTAAGAGCAATGCCACAGGAATACAGTTTCAGTCATGGTCAGAAAATCACATTCTGGGTTATCACTTTTGTGGTAAGAACATGACAGTAACAAAGGATCTCATTTCTCTAATTGCCCAAATTTGGATATTCATCTGCAGAAGCAAATCGGTCTCTGCAGATACAAATGGAAGTGTGAATGTGCTCCCTTCCAGCTGGAAGAGGCTACAGGTGTGCCAGGTATAATCTCTACCTGACCCAGCCTTGCAGAGGTTTCCCCAGTTCCTACTGGAGAAGCTCTGATCACTCCAACCTTTTCTCTGCAGGAACTACTTCCCCCATGAAACTTCCCAAAGTGCAGTTTGTGCAGCAGGTTGTCTGAAATTCATTTGGGCAAACACTTCAGATTTAGAGATGGTGATAGTGTTTTGTGCATGTTTTGTGGTAATAAAACAGATCAAGATTTAAGTGATCTGCCTGTGTAAAAAATGATAATAATAAAAAAAGCCCAAAGGTTTAAAAAACAGTAAGTCCTTCAAAGCCCATGTAGGCTGTTTCTCTGGGACATCCATACAGCATCTCAGTACCAGCAGTTTTTGTTTGGACTTTGGCTCTTGGAAACATACAGGAAACATAGGACTGTTGTGTAAGCACAGGGATTGATTAGTTGGTTTACAATAGGGGAAAAAACCAAAACAATCGCACAACTAAAAGTATCAGAATCTGAATGGTCTCCAATCTAAAAGGCAAGTGGCCTTTTAAAATCCTCATGACTTAAAAGATCATAGGGTCAGCAAAATTGTAGGATGACAAAAAGCTCCCCAAAATTTGGGGGGTTTTACCCCAGCAATTAAAAGGTTTAGCCAAAACAAACCAACCAGGACTTGCACTAACTGGCTTCTTCTAACAGGTCATTCTTCCAGCTCTGGCTCAGTGGGATGAGGCCCAGAGGGAGCTCTGCCAGACTGTCCCTCTCTGAACAAATGGACAAGATGATGAAAAAATGTTTTCATTTTCCTTCTGCATTGAGAGCACACGGAAAAGTTTCTCCCTACACCTTATTAAGAGCCAAATTCTGACTCAAGCCCAGCAAGAGCCAGGTGTACCCTACCACCAGTACCAATGGGAACCACACAAGGTGTGTTCAGCCCAGGCAAGGAGGCTGGAGGCTGGAAATGCCAATGGCATAGCACAGAGCTCCATCTCCCATGGAGCGCCTTGCTTTGTGACATTTGATGAATTCTGATCTCTTTCCATGACTGACCTCCAGCACTTGAGTTGAGCCTGTGAGTGCTCAGCCCTGCAGAGGCTGAAGGGATGCTGGAATCCTGCATCCTGTCCCGTGGGCTGTGGGGTACTTGTGCTGACACACCTGGGTTCCAGCCATGCCAGGAATTAGACACAGGGCAGTCTCAGCATCATGGCCTCAGCATTAGAATTTTTTTTTTTTATTCTGTCAGTGCTCAAACTTGTTGACCTTCCAATCATTGTTGCCCTCTCTATCCTCATCGTGCCT
The DNA here is from genome assembly GCA_035583155.1 of Acropternis orthonyx. Classification (NCBI taxonomy): domain Eukaryota; kingdom Metazoa; phylum Chordata; class Aves; order Passeriformes; family Rhinocryptidae; genus Acropternis; species Acropternis orthonyx. The sequence continues at coordinate 20,674,628 of JAWWEU010000020.1, read as the reverse complement.
TTCAGGGAGGATGGCAGGTTTATTACAGGGCAATTGGGAGTGTTCTCAGTACACTCATTTGTCCAAGGCAGTTACGGCATCACGGTTCCAGATCAAACAGGATCAGGGAGCTGGGACTCGGGTTAAGTGACATTCCTATTCCTGGAATGCTGAAGGCCAAACAAAGGCACATTAGCAGGGCCATGAACAAATTAGGACAGGGTATGGCTGGGGCAAGGCTCGATACTAAACACAGTTATACCAAAATATAAAAACCTGAAGCAGTGTTTGTGTTTTCTGAGGAAGGTGAGAAGGCAAACAGTGTAAGGAATAGGGGTAAAATGGGTGAGGGTCTGCCCAAGGGAGAGCTTCTGCAGGGCAGGAATTTACATTGATTCACTTCCACCTTTCTAATGTCACGGGGGATATTTCAGTATTATCTAGTGCTGAAGTACTGGCACTGTAAGGCAGCTGTTCTGTCCTTCAAACCAAAGCTGTAGATGCCCTCAAATAGCTTTATGAGGGGTCTGCTTTACATCCATCCAGACCTGCTTCTGGCCAGTACCAAACTCAGATTCTAGCTAGAAGAGTTTTGGGGTTTTTTGTTAATTATGTGAAAAGGTGCCACGCACTAAAGCTGACCTGCATTTCCACATGATCCATTGCAAACAAACAGGTATGAAAGTTATCTTCCAAAACCTGTGTCACTGTGTTAATACTGTGCCCACCAAGCCCTACCCAGCAGGCAGTCACTCCCTCTGACAACGAGGGATCCCCTCCAGGCACCCCAGAGAGCAGCAGGGCTTGCCCAAGTCCTCCTGCAAGGCCCCAAGTAGCCAGGAGTGTTCAGGAGCTGCTCTCACACTGTAGTAACACACGGACAGAAATGGAGACCTGCACCTTTAAAGTTCTTCAGCATTAAATCAATGATGCAGAGCCGCAATTATATCAAGTTATTCTGCCGACATGAATCCTGGCGATACAGACCCAGACCAGCAAAGCTGATTAGTAGTGTTGGAGCTCCCTGCATGCTCCTCCAAAACACAATTAAAAAGAGTTTTATTCCAAGTAACACAGGGGTTACAGGGTCAGAAGAGTTTCCATTTCAGAAGGCAGCAGGATAAAACTAGCAGGAAGGGGAAAGCAAATTGCCCAGATTTTGTGCTAGAAATATGTGGGTATTTAAGCTGCTGGACTTCAATTTCTTACCAAATTTTTCATCCCACTATTCCTAAGGAAAATAGGAAAATCAGTACAAAGACAAAACCCTTCAACATTGTGATGGCAATAACCCCACTTCCCCCTGCAGCAGGTACAGGTTCTGCCACCTTGCTTCAACTTTGGGCTTTCCCATCAAGTCTTACAAAGAACAGATAATAATCCTTTTGACTTTCTGCATTTTAAAATTTATTATGATTAAAACAGAAAAAAAAAATAAAAATTGTACAGGAAGATCCAGCAAATAGTTTCTTAAGAAATCAAAAATGCAGTCTCCTAGGCCAACAAAATATGAAAATATTGTCCAGTAGCTGGAAGTTGGCAGTGCACCTTGTCCCAGGGTTCTTTCTGTGGCCCAGTCTGGTTGCAGTCAGCTGCCTTCCTGCAGGCTCCAGAGAAGACTGCTTTCAGGAGATTCTGTATCTACATATTTTATCTGAATCAATGTGCAGTTTCTGTGAAATGAGGTTCTGCACAGATGACAAAAACTGTGGAGATTTCCTTTGCTAGAGCTTAGAGGAGCAAAGCTGTTGGATTTCACAGAAACCAGCCAATACCAAATAACAAAAATAATCCTAAACATCAGTGAAAGCAGCGTGGAATGACAGTGAGATCTTGTATTGTCAGTCTGATTTGGGATTTCCAGAAGCTATTTGGCTTTCCTCAGACCAATGTGACCTTGCCTCCAACTCTCTGAAGTCATGGGAAAGGGAGATCTTTCCTAAAACACTGCACCAAAGCAACAGGCTGCTCGTTCATTCCTGGCTTTTCTACTAACATAAACGTAGAAGCAGAGAAGGGCTTTACTCCACAGTTTCTCTGAATACATCTATAGAAATAAAACAACCCATTTCTGCATAAACTGATTTCCAAGTATTTGTCATATTATGGGAGCACAAAACCCCACTATTATTATTTAAAACAAATTTAAAAATTCCAAGATTAAGCAGATCCCATGTTTGTAGGAAAAAAGACAAATAATAATGTTGGAATCTTGCAGCCAGGCTTTTGTGTTTATCCCCCTCCTGACCCTACATGCCATGGAAAAGCTTTAGGAGTACAACTTGAAGGATGCTCATGTGCTTTTACAGTCAATAAAAATGGTTTTGTAAATAATCATGCCTTTTCTGCTCTATGAAAAGCCTTTTTTTAATAAAGAAAGTATGGCCTAGTTAATATTTGTTTTAGTAATCAGATCTGGCCATGAAAAAAAAGGGACAATTATAAAAAGGGCTGTAGAAAATCCTGCATGTCTCCAGATTAGGAACAACAGGATAGTTCATCACCAGGCACTGCTGACACTGAGTTTTCTAACCAGATAAAATGTTTAGCAGTAGTTATATCACTGCCAAATCCTTTGGTTAGTAGCAGAAGGGTGAAACCTTGGATATGTTTGCTCAGAAAAAAAGAGGGTTTATTTTTTCTTTTTTATTACAACCCTAAAACATTTTCTTTGTTCCTAAACTACTTAATCTACATATACATTCAAAACTACATATGAGTAATTATATATACTTACATATATAATGTTATATACAAGGTATATTATCGCATTCTATATTAGATATATTTAAGGTATATTACTTTATTGCAGAATCTTGGACTAAGTCGTTTTTATACCACAGCATTATCTAGCCCCATGTTGTTTAGGATTAGCACTGCAAATATTCTAAAAACCAAGCTGAAGTTGTTAGTGACAGTACAATGTCCTTGCACTTGGTGTATAAACAAATGTTAATAAACTGAACATATCAATGCACTGTTAATTGCTCAGCTCACTCTGAACAGAGCCACATGCCCTTGTCCCTGCAACCAGGCTGCTCTTCACTCCCTGGACTCTGATGCCTGAGGTGTAAATGCTTCTCAATGCTTCTCTGTTTTTTAAGAAAACAACAGAATCTTAACTGGGCCTCAGAACTCTGTTTTTTGTCTGTACAACAATAAGACATTAGTGAAAATGAGAATCCATGCATCTTATTGTTATTAATGCTTCCATACGATTGGAAACATTCTGAACCTGGAGACACAGGAAATCCATGAGTTACGTGCCTCATGCCCAGGTCTCCAATTTTCTCCTCTCTTTCAGGCAACTGTCCCCACACCTGTTTCAAGGGTTTGGTCCCTGTTGCTCTCTGCAGAACGACCTCCCACTCCTGAATCCAGCTTCCAGCCATTTCTGCAATGTGCCTCAAAGAAGTTTTTGCTGTTCTGTGAAACCCTGGTTGAAGGAACGTGTCACATTCACAGTCACTTGGGGGATGCTAACTCAGAGAAAACCAGTAATATTTGGCACAAGGTAATGCCAGAGGGAGAATGCTGCTTGGCTTCTATGTATTATTTACATATATAAAAATCTTATTTTATATACATTATTATACACTATATTACACTATTATTTCATGAAATGCAGAGTATGTAAATCTTTTTGCTGTTCTTTAAAGAACTGGCATCCTAAAGCAAGGTTCCATGCCAGTAACATCAATAAGCCTGAATTCACACCACAAAACTGTGACATTCTCAGCTGAGGCTGCAAACCCCCAGCCCCGTGTCAAGCTCTCAGCCTTGCCCTGTCAGCCCTCCAAACCCACACACACTGCTGCTTCCTGGTGCCAGCTTGAGACCTGCCACATGCAGTGCCCCAGCACGACTGAGCTCTGGGTGACAGCCTTTGTTCCCAACTTCTTGGAATTCTTCAACCGCAATGAGACAACCCGGGGTTTGTGCTTCATCTCACATAGCCTTCCCCCACCTCCCATTCTGCAGCCTGCAATGATTGCTTTTCCCACGCTTTCTTCCCCAGCCCTGGCCCTTGGGAAAGAACAAGAGGCAAAATGTTTACAGGAGACAGACTGGTCACAAACTGCACCCTGCCCTGGTCTGGTAGCAGCATTTCTGCTCCCCATCTAACCAACATCGATGATATCCAGAAGTTTCCATTTTTAATCATTCCAAATCAGCTTTTTTTTTCATTCTCAGCCCAGCTAGTTGAGACCTCCCCCACCCAGAGGATGTCAGTAGGGCAATGCACTGTTTTTCACCCACAGAGCAGAGTCCATGATAAATAACACTCAGCTCTGTGAGGATGAGTGTCCTCTGCAGCTCACAGCCCAGAGGCTTCATTATTGCATCGCCCATAATTCAATTCACCCTTCCTAAAAGGTCTCTTTCTTCACCCAACCCCCACCCCTGAAAACACATCCCACTAATAATTCCCGATTAATGCCGTCAATTACCAGCTCTCCCCCAGCCCCTCTCCATATCCTGATTGGGCCGGAATGGAAGGGAAGCAGCATCTAACAGGGGAGGAATAGAAGTAGGGGTAAAATGGCAATAAAAAGTAATTACATAAAAATGCTAAACATATTACATCTGTTAGTTTGCTGAGCCCAGTGGGCTTGACAATTCCAGGTTTTTGCCATTGTCCATGCCCAGACAGACAAGAATAAGAGAAACAGGGAAAGGATCTTTCAATAAGATTATTAAATCAGTGCATGAAAAATAAGTCGTCATTACATTGCAAAAGGGAGAGAGAAACTCGCTGAAATTTCTTTCTGCAGCTTTGCCTTTGTGATCTGCAAGGTGCTGTGCTCCTGCTTACACTCTGTTGCCCTGGCAACGTACTCCTGTAAAATAAAGATTATTAAAGCGCATATGATTATTTGGCCGCACAGTGAATGAGGCAGCCGCTTCTGAAATTCCTTATCAGAGAAATTCAATTTTAGGCCAAATTGTGTTTTCACTGCCTCTCAGCTTCTCCCTCCCCCCCTGCAATACCAATAAACCCATCATCTCCCCAGCTGTACATGATATTTTGTCACTAACTCTTTCATGCCTTTCCTTTCCCATTCCAGGTTTTATTTTTATCCTGTCAAAGCAGAATGCTCTTCCCAATTTGTAGAAGGCTTTTATTCCTTACAGGTTTTTCCTCCCCTGCAGCGGCCAGCAGCCTCCTCACGTGCTGTGGCAGCGGAAAGGGACATTCCCCTCCAGTCCAGACTGGGAGCTGGGGCCACATCCCGGCTGGGAGCTCTGGAAGTTGAAGGGCGAGCATGGAGGGGTCACCTGGAATGTCACAGCACAGAGCTGCCCTTTACCCCTTGTGGAGCCTCATCCGCTGTCGGGCCTCGGTGGCCTCTGCCATCCCTGGGGAGGGGCTGCCCAGCCCACGGAGATCCCAGCCGGGTGTTTGAGGCACCGGTTCCATCGGCCACAGCCCCTCTGGCCCCGCTGAGGGGCTCCTCAGGTGGCAGACAGCCCTTGCCAGGTGGTGCCACCCTGTCCCTGTCCCTGTCCTTGTCCCTGTCCCTGCCCCAGTGCCACCTCACGCACCTCACTGCCCATCACTGCTAAGCCCACAGAGGGGACGCGCTCGGACACGGCCACACACCCGCCCGGCCCGGGGGCGCGTCCCGCCGAGTCCCCGCGCGGTGTTACAGCGGTGTGACAGCCGTGTGACACCGGCGGGGCCGGGCCGGGCCGGGCCGTGCGGAGCCGTGCTATGCCATGCCATGCCATGCCATGCCATGCCATGCCGTGCCATGCCGTGTCATGCCATGCCATGCCGTGCGGTGCCATGCCGTGCCAATGCCGTGCCATGCCGTGCAGAGCCGCCGCCGCGCAGCAGGGGGCGCTGCCGCCCCGCCGCCGGGCCGCGCCGCAGGGCGGGTCCGGAGCGGCCGGGGCGGGCTTGTGGGGGCTGAGGAGGGACACAGCGGGGGCACCGGCACGGCCAGAGCGGGGTCGGCTCAGCTGCCGTCCCGCGCCGGGCGGCGGCCCCTGCACTGCCGGCGGCCTTTCACAGCTCCTCTTGCCATGCTGCAGTTTAATTGAAAAACAACGGCCCGGTTGGGCAGGTGAATTAGAAATAAAGCAGAGACCCCCGCAGCCAGGGCGCGGGGCCTGCCCGGGGCCGGGGGCGCTGCCCGGACACACCGGCGGCCCAGGCGGGCCCTCTCCCTCCTACCGCACGCCGGGGATGAGACCCGAGTCTGCAAACGCACCCTGCTCGCCAGGAACAAGGGATTTTGCTTCTTCAGGGAGCATTAAAAAATGACACCGGCTCCCGAAAGGAAATGAAATTGCTTCTTTTAATATTAAACTTGTAATTGTTCCTATTTCCCCTCAATGTTTGATGATGGCAAGACGAAGCGACTGACAGCCTTTGTGCAATTCTTGGAGGGCAACCGCAGTGCGGCGAGGAGTGAGGATTTCTGAAGGCAGAACGGTGCAGATGAAAGCCAGCCTCAGAACTAACGTGTGTGCTTTATTTTTTAAAGATGGAACAGAGAGGAGGCACAATTACCCCAGATTTAGAAGATCTGAGTTCAAGCCCTGACCTACTGAAGCTTCCCATAACTCAGCTTCTCCTCCCTGTCTTAAAACCAGGGTATAGCTGTTGCCTAGCCGGCAGATAAATTGCAAAGATAAATATCTCATAGGCCAGTTGGTGCAACAGAAAAAAAGCCTAATATTGTCAACACGTGGTACCCCAAATCTGGCTGCCAGTTTGCTTATAGTCAGCAGAAGATAACTATGATTAATAACAGGGACAGGATCGGAAAGGGGACCAAAAGGGGATTAATCGGTTTCAAGAGAAATAGGTTCACCAAGGCAACATCTGGAAAATTTCCTTTTTATTGGGAAGGGGAGTGGTCATCCACTACTCCTTTAATAAACACAAATATATTGCAGGGGAAAAAATGCCAACGAAGTAACAATTGAGTCCTAGAAGCAGCACCAGACAGGTTTAGAAAATCCTCACAGACAGCATCATTCCCTGTACAAACCAGGACAGCTTCCTGAGCTCATTAGAGAAGTGTAAGTGGTTCCTGAACTCTGTCCTCTAGTCCAGCCAATCCACCTGTGTTATCTCCTAAGACGACTGCCAGAACTGAAACAACCACACTGGTCACTGAGATTACTTTCAAACGGCAGCAGAAGCCTCAGTTTCCTCTATGAGAACGAACAGGCTCAGTTACAATCTGTAGTGATTTTGCCCTACCCCAAACAGCTCAAGTTCTTCTCCTTTTAGAATGTACAACACACAAAGGTCCTGGTTCCAAAACACTGGTGATTTGAAATAGCTCCTACAAGTGGGTGAAAAAGACAGTTGCACTGTCCAGAGCACAAGTCCGCCCATTTTTTTGGTACTAGATTACCTGTCTATGAGTACTTCTGGCTCACTTGGAGCAAATTACATCAGTGGTCATAGTTTCTAGGAGCAAGAAAGTCTTCTACAGATTGGGGAACCCATAACATGGAAATAAGAGAATCTAAAGGATTTTGGGAAAAGGGACAAACAGTTGGCTGTAAATTCCCTGAGTGCCTTTGTTTCTGGTGTCCACATTTTAAAAAAGACATGGGAAAATCAGAGACAGTGCAGAGTCATAAAAATTATTTGAGGTTTGGAATAGCTGCCTTGGAATGAGAGACTTAAGGAGCTCAATCTGTTTAGTTTATTAAAAAGATCAAGAGATAGCTTGATTGCGATGTATAAGTACCTTCAAAGGGAGAAAATACCAGGTCCTAAAGGGCTCTTTAATCCAGCCAAGGAAGGCATAACAAGAACCAATTGCTGAAAGCTGAAGCCAGACCAGCTTAAATTGGAAATCAGGCACAGTTTTATAGTGAGAATGATTAGACATTAAAAACCCCTGCCTTATCAAAGGAACGAGGATTCTTCATCTTTTAATATCTCCAAATCAAGACAGGATGCCTTTCAGTAAAGTAAGCTCGAATTTTAAAAAAAGGCTAAATGCAAGGGTAATTGAGTGATATTTAATGACTTATCATAGGTAAGGAAAGCTCTAACATCTGATTTTGGAACGATGATTTGAAATTTGGCAGCAACATAACTCTGGCAACAGGTACATACTGACTGCACTGTGCAAGGAAATCTGCTGAGACCTGGCTGTGTTGTTTGCCTCAGAGACAGATCAGATGGCAGGTGCCAATCAGAGACCCAGTAGTGTAAAAACTGACACCACTGCTCTGTATTCGGCACATTTCGTGTCCTGCAAAGGCAGAACCATGGCGGTGGCACTATAAACGCATCTGCTGAAGCCCAGGCCACATGTACAAAGCCATAATAAATATAAATGAAAGTTCTGAATGGTCAAATTGTGGTTGTAGGGAACAACTACAGCTGAAACCAGGACACCAGCCCATGGGTTGAACCAGCTGCATTTAACCCCTTTGCTGGGGATGGATGTTCCAGGGCTCGTGGTTGCCTGACTGTCTAAACTAGGCCTAGATGCTTCATGAGAGCAGATGGATACAGGGAACCAGGCTGGCCCCATCAGTGAGACATAGGAACCCCACAGAGAAGGCAGGATTGATCATGTTATTTAATTATACAGCAATTGTGGATTTACATAAGGCTAAAATACACCCCAGTGGGTGCTGAGGAGTTTATGCACCTACATGACAATATAGCATCGCCCAGGGTTTTTTATTACCCTATGTCTTTATGTCATATTCCCTCTTCAAAGGTTAGTATCAGTCTTTAGGATTCTCTGCATGGAAGATCTTTGTGCCATGGCCATCATCCTTCTCTGAACGTCTAGATCAGCGGTCTTCAAGTTTTTCTGTAAGTTAAAAGAAGTTTTTGAGTGTGCACACCAATGCATGTATATTTGTCTATAAATTATCTCCATGTGCTAATCCATTATGTACTTTATAGAACATACACAAAAATAGACACAAAGAATAAGGATGAAAGAAACACTATTTAAAATGTAAAAAAATTATTATCTGTAAAAATATTAAATATTAAAATATAAGAAAATATTAAAAAATTAAAATATTAACTGTAAAAAAAAATAGATTGTCTTGTACAACCCACTGTGTAGACCACTAGGCACCTTTAACTTCTTCTAAACAGTTCTGTGCAGGTGCTTCAGATTTCCTAAAGGGAAAGTGGCAAATTACTGAAGGTTGATTCTTGGTGATGTGACACAAGGGAACTGCCAATGCTGGCATTTATAAAGAGCTAAGATGGAGCAAAACCTGACCAGCCATCACCATGCAGAAGGTCGCCAGGAGCTGAACAGGGCAGGCATGTTCTCAGGTAAGACTCTAAACAAAACCTGCTGCAACGACAGGAGCACTGACCCCAGAGCCTGTGGTGAAGCCAACTGTGGAGAGAGGCTCAGAAAACTCCAAGGTTCTTTTGTGCTGAGCATGATATAAGATGTGGAGCAGTGCCAGAGAAGCACTTGGTGCTGGATGTCAAACCATCTGTCTGCCTCAGCCCTGGCAGCGACCAACTCCCAAGCAAGCTGCTGAAGGTGAAAAAGAATGGGATCCCTTCCAAGTCTACCACTGAGGCTTATCACCAGACAGCCAGAGCCAGAGTTCTCTCATGCAGCGCCAGGCAACCAGAATCAACACTCCTGAGCCTCTGAAGTGAGTCCGGGAGCTCTCCAGGCAGGCACCTGAGAGCCATACAGTGACATCAGAATGTTGTGTCCTCAGTTTCTCTGTGGAACCCTCTGGTTCCAGGGACACTCATGGGGTGAAAGAGCGTGTTACCACACTATCATTTATGAAGACCCTCTGCTGCAAGATTGGGGTGGAACTTCTGCTGAGAGAAGCCAAGGCATGACCAAGACACACTCACTCAGGGACTGCCCACCTGCATTCTCACACCAGGACAGGACCTGTATCTCTGACATCAAGGGGAAACTTTGAAATACATCTGTGTTGTGCCATGCTCTCACAAGTCCACAATGTTTGTTGGGCATGTGACAATTTCCTTTTCAGGGCTGAATTGTTCTACATCTTCTAATCCAATTTCAGTTGACTCAGTCAATGGACTTTCCATCATTTCCTTCATACTCCCATCATGATGGGTCTTATAAATATTGCTAATGGAGGATATTACCTGATATCTGAGATACATTTTCCTTCTTGCATTATGATCACAATACATTTCATTTGCATTCCTTAGGCCCTGTCCAAGGCAATTCTTCTTCATGGTTTCTGTTCATGCTCTTCATATGCTTGTGGACAAGTACAACACTCTTCATTTATTTTGCCAAGTTAAACACATCTAATTCTTTTCATATTTCTTCATAAATCATTGCTTCCAGCCCTTAAATGCAGCTTTACTCAGAAAAATTATTTTAGAAATGGTGTTGCCTGGTATGCACACTTACTAATCTCCCAGCAACTGTTCATTCCATCATTTTTCCAACTGCCAGTGCTTTGCACTAATTCCACAATTTATTTCTTTTTGTCTGGGTGCTCTACAGAGCAGCATGAGGAAAATCTTAGATTTGTAGTGTCAACCTTACACATTTTCTTTATTCACATCATTCAGCTTCTTCTGAATTCACTTTTGCCGTCTTGCATGCAGAAATTAATACAAAAATCATTGAGAAATTAACATCTAAGTTGATGGAATTCTGCAACACTGTCACTGTCACTTTCTTCAAATACAATATAATCCTTGATGAGAAGTTATGGATAAAAATATTTTATTTATTTTTGGTGTGGCACCTACTATGTATTAGATGTTTTAAAAAACTCTTCCTGTAAGTACAAACCTCATGTTCTTTAATGCAGTGCTGGTACCCTGAGACTTCCCGGGGCATTTATGTTCCTGTGGCTGAGTAGACGTTAATTCTGTTGAAGATTCAGCAGCAGAATAAATCCAATCTAGTTGATCTAAACTTACAGGAAAAACACATCTTAAACACGAAGTTATTTTACTTCTTTAGGTACCCAGTCATCCAGACTTACTAAAGAGTGGAACAAGCATCCAGGCAGCTCCGTCCCAGAGCAGGAGGTACCTCAGCAGAGCTGCACAGGTGACAGACAGGCTTGCAAGAAGAGCAGCTTTTTACTGAATATGCTTCACAGATCATGAGCCAGAAAACTCAGACAATGTTGTACCATATACTGAAATACTTGAAAGACTTGAATCCCTTTTCTGAGGGAAGGAAAAGGAGTGGTTTGCATGAGTTCTGCAATCCCTCTCTATCTCAGCAGTTTATTATCCTCCAAATTAATTCTCAATGTTTTGGAAAAAAAAATTAATTTCTTTAACATAAAGGACACATGCTATACATGGAACTGGTTTTCTGTCTAGAGTCATCCTTTCCAAGTGTTCTAATAACATCCCACATTGTGAAATGTCTCCATTACACTCAGATAGCCTTGTGCTGCTGTGTTTTCCCCTTTGTCAAGGCCCATTTATGAAATCAGTTCAGGGCTCATCCATTTTAGATTCCTGGTTGACTCTCTGTTTAGTAATGATTTCTTTTCTCTCCCTCCCCTCCTCCATACACCATAAGCCATTTCTTATTTCATTTTAGAATTTACTTGACCTTTTTGATTACTGTCTCTCTCTCTCTGCATCATAAATAATCCTCAATATTCTGATTTTTGCCCTATTTCCTTTCATCATTTCAAGTAAAGGCAACTTTGTACCATCAAATCTTTGCGCTACATCAGTCACCTCTTGTGTCTTGTATCTTTTTTCATGAGATGAATTAGTTGTGATGTACTTATATTTAAATCCTTGCCTGTTTTTCTCTCTATTTGTGTTTGTTTTATTTTAAAATATTTCTTGCACCCATTTCTCTGTCCCTAGTTGCTTAGTTCCTTGAAATTTATCAGACTCTTGAACACTCTCATATTTCCTGTTACATGCAACTTCCTCGCACACAGCGAATTCATGAATTTATCGTGTTCAAAGCTAACATAGAGCTGTTTTTCCCTTGCTCAGACAGAGCTGCAGCTCTAACAGGGAAGTTCTCCCTGTTTTCATTCTCTTTCACAAATCTCCCAGCAAAGGAGATCAGTGATGATGTACTTCCATGTTATTGTTCTGAGCAATTACTCTAAAAATCCTACTGATATAGATTTGAAAGAGCAAGAAAAACAAGAAATTCCCTTTAATTACCAAGGACAAAATGAATAGCAACACTTCAACTGAGGATGAAAGGGATTGTTTCACGTTCTACCTCAAATTCCTCATCAGACACTGAAATTTTCACTAAATTTTAGGGAAATCAGGGCTGAGAAGGGTCTGCCCTGCTTCTGATCATCTTAAACATGATTTGTCTCTTGCCACGCAGTGAAATGTGTGCCTTGTGCTTCCAGGGATTCCTCAGGAATGTGCTATCATGTCTTATCAACACAGAGTACTTATAAAGTGTTGATGCAAAAAGCCCAAAGGAACAGGTGTAAACTGACTTCAGAAGAAGAAATCATGAGGAAGACCTGAGGGAGTTTAATATAGACACCAGGAGTAAAATTTGATATTAGAAACACTCTTGTAATGCTGAAGGTATCCCAGGGACCAACAAAATCTCCCATGCACTTGGAGAGGGACAAAAGAGTATAAAGGCAATGCAGGACAGACTCTGAAGAGGGCTCTGCCAGAATATTGGGCATGGCAGAAAACAGTGTCAGGTGAATTGGTACCTTCAGTTCAGTCTGCCAGAAATACAGCACTGTAGCCCGTCGGGATGGCTAGAGCAGGTGAGAGGAGGGATTGGCAAGATAAACGGCTTTGCAGTGCCACACTCCCTTATACTCATGCGCTTAGGGTGGTGTATTTATTAACACATGCACCAGGTATTTTGCGTCACAGACAGACACAGTGTTTATTAACTGATTAAAACTGAAACACTTTTTCAGATTTAAATACATTACAAAACTTAAAAAGAAATGTTGAAGTTATTTAAGATGCCAAGTACCAGCTCTCACCCTGCTTGCTGCTGAGTGCTGCCCAGGGACAATGGCTGTAGGCTTTAGCAGACTCCTCACTCACATTGGAAGACACAAAAAGCCAGTTAAGGGCTCCTCAGGGACATTCTGATGGGTTTTTTTAAGATTTAAAAAAAAAAAAAAAAAGAAGAAAACAGAGAACTCCAGGAGCCAAAACTGAGATGTTATATGTAAAAAAAGAGAATGGGATCCTCCAAGAAGTGGGCTATATTATTTCCCCCAGTAAAGTCTGTGCATGGAGAGCACAGCTATAATAAAAAATGCACCCAAATTGCAGTTTATTGTGCCTCAGTGATCTCAAGAGGAAATCTGCTTAGTCTGCATCCCAGAGAAGGATTTTCCCACCTTCTAGTTATGAAAATCTGAAACTAATTCTGTGTTCTCTGGCCACTCATAATACAGTCTTTACAATCAAAACATGATTAACAATACTGCTGCTGCTGCTAATGAATAAGCTAGAAAAGAATCTACCTCACTCTTATCTAATGCTAATTTTCCAAGAAGAAAAGGAGAGAGAAAGGCAAAGATGACAAAGTAATATTTTGAGGTCAAAGCAGGCAATTGCAATTCCATCCCATAAGGCCATCACTTTCTGAGTAGAATGAGCAGTGATTAGCAAAGGAACCTTATCAAGGGGGGAAAAAAAAGGTCCATCCACCTTTCAGACCTTCCTGGTCCTGAACTTGACAAACAGATATTTCTAACACCTGCATACTGGCTGCAGAGCCTTTCCCAGCTGGATCCACGAAGAGATTGTCACAGGCAGCCCAACATATAGAGACACCTTTGAAATTATTCCCTATTCATGCTCAGACCTTTTTTTTCCCCTAAACATAATAGTGATTACAGGAAATTATAGAATCTTTCCCCGTTTTTTCTGTTACTTCTTCCTAAGTTCTGTCTATGAACCCAAACTCTCCTATTCCCCCCAAAATCCAAAACAGAGAGCAAAATATGGTCCCCTTCTCCTCTCCACCAGACCAGCACAAGCTATGCTCAACATCAGGTCAATAGCAACACAATGGGGAGAAAGTGTTTCAATATTAATTTAAGTTAGTCTAATTAAAGATAACACCTTCAATTTCCCTTATGCTGCATTTTCCAAACATTTTAGAACATTGGATACAAAATGCTGATTAAGAAAGAAGCTGAAAGCTAGCTGCTGAGCTCTGCCAGGAGGAAAAGCTTTGTCCCTAGGGAACTGGCCAGCAATCAGCCACGTGATCCAGCAAGTTACACCAACCTCTGTCCTATTCCAAGGGCTTGTTTTAATCCAATTGTTTAGATACAGCTTGACATTATTATCCCAGATCTCATTACCACATTGCAGAGAACAGTCTGTAAATCCTGAATTGAGAATGAAGAACAGGCTGCAAAATACACTGTTCTATTCCTGGCTATACCAAAAACCCTATGCTTAGAGCAACCCATCTTTGCTTGGAGTAAGGCGTAGACAAATATGATGGAAAAAAACAATGTTGATGTACTATCCAAAAACTACAAAAAAAAGGAAAGTCCAAAGCTTCTCTCTTCCCCTCAACTTTTTAGGTGTAGTTTGAAAATATCCACACTTTGACAGGAAAGACAGGGCAGGTACCAAACCGTGGTCAGAGGGGCCCCAAAACAACTAAACATGCCCTCCACCTCCAGTGGGCTCTTAAGCAATTATGTGTTGTCCCCAGGTTATCAAATTACATTTCTGACTCTTGAAGCACTGTCCACAACTATCCTCCATCTCTCCAGTTTGAGGGACCAGTGCAGTATTTTCTCTTCCTGAATAATTTGAGTTGGAATCAAATTTATCAGGATAGCAGAAGATGGCACCAAAATCTGAGTGCATTAGTACCTGTGCACACTATTCCTTGGAATTACTATTTCATATGATGATGTCTCACCATCTGACTCTCAGGCCATGGAAAGTGTGGCACAAAAATGCATTTATGATTTTGGCCGTTATAACGAATTCCATAAATTTTATTAGATGTTGTTAAAAAGTATTTCCATTTCTTTTTGTAAACCAACTGTCTTCAGTTGGTTCTTGCATTAGACTAAGCAGAAACAGCAGTAACTTGGTCACATTCCTCATGTGCCACAACCTGCTCTCCCCGTGCCACTGACACAGGCACTTCTCCCTGCGCTGAATGTTATTGGCTGGAGCGTGTCAACAACTTCCAGTTCCACTCTGCAAAAACCCCTGATAAAAACTTGGAACTCTGAGGATGAGGAGAAGAAAAGAAGATAAATATACACACACAAAATAAACAGTGGATGTAATTGTTTGCAGGGTTGCTACTGCTTTGAACTGTCCTGATTTTGAGGGCTGCTATTGTTGATAGACCTTGGTTATAGTCCTCTGGAAAGTGACAACACACTGTCATGATATCCAGCATGGAAACTAATATTTATGCTTGGCATCCAAGCAGCTCCACTAACCCAGACTGGTGGCCCGTATTCCTCCACTGCTGAAACAGTGATTTAGTTCCCAGCACCATATTCAGTCAATTATTTCCTCTTTCTCCTTAATACATCAATTTTTTTTGTATTTGTTTAAATTCTAGACAGCAGGAATGAGAAATCTTATCATCTTCTTCCTGAAGAGCCTCACATACTGAGCACCGCTAAATATTTGGCAAGATAAATGACAGAGCTGCTCTAAGGAGTCATGCATTCTAGAAATAAAGAAGGTACATCTGTTCTCTCTTTTGTCAATGTGAAAGGTGAGCCACGTAAAACACGGAATGGTAAAATACTGAGGGATGATGGAAGACACGCCCGTGTCAATTTAGGTGTAAGGTTATCCCATTGCCTCTCATTTCTGAGGATGTGACATGCTTAGTTTCTCAGAAAGATGTGCAGGAAACTAAAGTTATTGGATCTTGCTGGCCTGAAATGCAGGGGAAAAAAGCTACACAGCTGTTAGCTTTGGACATAGATATTGTTGGATTCGACTCTGCTGGGGACTGAGACACAACCTAGAAGGCTCAGATGCCCATCAGTGGCCATCTGAACATTCAACCTTTGCAGCCAAGTTTATAGAGGCATCCCAGAGCACCACCAGCCTTTTGACCAGTGAAAAGGCCATGACTTCCAAGTCACACTCTCCTTAGGACCATACTCAAACCGTGCTGCACAGAATCCCCCAGAGGCTCAGCAAACAATGGATCAGGAGGGCCAGAATATGGAATTTTCCACCCCAGAAGCAGCATGAATAGCTGGGTGAAGACTTCCATTCGTAGAGATCAAGTGGGGACACCTCCTTCACTGCCAGAATGGTGCTGTGCATCAGAGTATCCCATTAGCCTCTCCCAGGTGGAAAAATACTTTTTTTCCTCAATAAAAGAGTAAAGACCATTGATTTTTCTGTTTAGAGAGAGCAGGCAGAAACAACTCAGGTAAAGTCCTCCTTCTCAAGTACTTCTTTGAGATACAGTATGTAGTTGGGTTTTTATAGGTGAAACAGTTGCATCTCAAACTGTGAAGCCTGAGCAGCTCACACCCTTGTCAGTGCAGCACCTGTGGGTGGGGGGCATTCTGAGGGACAGAAACTTCTTTTCTGGAGGAGGAGGATGGCTGGCACCTGACACAACTGGCCTTCAACTGAAAGGAAGAGGCTGCAAGGCATTTTCCAATTTACGCTATTATTCACAATACCAAAATATTTGAAGTACAGAAAAGGTATTATTTCAGCTTTTTCTTGGATGCACAGTGTAGCACACTCACTGACCACTATATCCCCTGGCAAAATGGCACAGACAGTTCATAAATGTTTACTCCAGGATTAAAATATTTTTGGTTCAGCTTGCATATGACTCACTAGCAGGCTCTCAGGTTTGTCTGGATTATTTGTTACATTTATTGAAAAGTACATATGTACACATACTAAATTCACTTAAAAAGGAAGGATCCTGGAAGACTGCTGTTCAGTAAACAGGAATGCCAATATCCTCCATGCTAACAGCCCTGACTGAAGCAGTTTACTTAAGAGGAGGAATTAACTCCAGGGCAGTTATTCTGCTGCATGTCAATAGACAGCAGCACTGAGAAAACCCTTTTTTTTTTTCCTTCTTTTTTTTCTGTTGGTTTCTGAAAAGGAATCTTTGAAAGTAGAAAACAGGAAAGAATAAAACCAAACACACCAGTCATCAATGGATGAATTCTAATATCAGTTATTAAAGATAATTCTAATATTTGTCTCCCAGAATATGGACTTTTCACAGAAGGAACAGAACAGGAACATACACCCCAGACCCAGAATCCTCTTCCATACCCAGTGCAGTCAGTGGGATGGGACACACTCATCAGGCTGAGCAAGTCTCCAATGAGGCGTTTTCCTGTTGGTGTATTGTCCAACAGGGAAAGGTATGGGTGGGGGAAGGCCCATAAGCATTTCCCCCTCCCAAATTGTCTCAGACATTTCATTTTGCAGACATGATGAAAGTGCTCAGCCTCAAGATGGGGCCCTCTGCGTGGCAGAGCCATGACTGTGATGGCCATCCCTGGCAGAGTTGGCCGTGCGCTCCCTGGAACGCACTCAGCACAGGGAAAAGATCAGTACCTGAGGGGAAAGTGCTCTGGGGTTCCCTGGCAGCCATGAGTGGTGACAGAACAGGATCCCAGTGCACATGGACACAGTGATCATAAACATGGATGTCCAAGTAGTAAAAATATTCTGAAGTACTTCAGCTAAATATTTCAGTGTAACATTTACAATGCTGTCTGCTAAGTTAGAGCTCCTGCAGAGTACTCTGCACTTTAATGTGTGTTTCTATATTAACTTAATATTAATTTCCCATTGAGTTTTAAATCAAACTATGGAACACCACTTATTTCCCATTAGTATTTTGGTGAAGTGTTTTGAGCCCGTTACTGTGTTATTTCATTCCATCTCTTGATGTTTCTTTTTTTACCACCTCATCCCTCCAAGCTTGCCAGTATTCCTGCCCCACCACCCCATGTTAATCAGTCTGTTATCCTCACTGCCACCCCATGTCTGTCTATGCTGAAGAAGGGAAGAAACTGGGGGGGGACACTTATTGAGGCAGCAGGGAGACATGGAAAGAGCCTTGAGATACTGAAAAGGTTGTGACAAGGAGTGAAAACTTTTCTCCCTGTTCACAGAACACAAAAAAGTAGAAGTAGGTATGAACTACAGTAAGGGAGATTAAATAAAGAAAAAACCTCTTCTCACAGAGAAAGTGTAATTAAGCACTGGAATACATTTCCATAAGGATATCAATTGTCTCCAGAGATGGAGGAAACTTTCATGGTCCTTTCCAGCCCTAAATCCAGTGATAAATCCTTGACATCCCTTTCCTTTACTTTTCAGACTGTTCTTCACTGTTACCTTGCAAGATAACCAAGTTTGATTTTTTTGTTTAACAAATGGTGTAGGGTTACTAAATCTTTCGGTATAAGATATTGCTTGTCTAAGGTACACCAGTGATCCATAAAGGCTGACAGCCTGTCTGCAAGGGCTGCCAGCAGCAGGGGAGAAGAAACTTTGCCTGGGAGGCTTGCAGAATAATCTGTCTCCATGTGCCCCCCCGGTCTCCAGCCACTAGAGTAAGGAGGAATGGCAAACTTCACAAAGCTGTTTTAAAGGAAATCATCAGAACTTAAGATTTTCTTGCTATAGCTCTGAATCTTACCATATTCTTCAGCTGCAAAATATAATCCTAAAGGCTAATTTTAAATTAGGAGAGAGAAAGATTTCAGTTTATTAGTTTTGGTCTTGAGTTTTGAGTTGTATCAAGTGCTCTTCTACTTGTTGATATAACAAAGACCAAATAGAAATATCTTTCATGTATTGTATTTTTGTGCACTGACAATCCTTCAGGCAAGCTCCAGTTGTTTTGGAAGCTTACAGAATGATTTATCTGCACAGAGAATTCTCCCATTCAGTGGAACATGTAGAGGTTCAACTGCAAATTCTTTTAGAGGAATTGCAGGATAAGTGATGGAGATCAGTATCTGATCCAAGATTTCAGCACTGTGGTGGTTAAAACAGTGAGAGAAAAACAACGTTGTTTTGCACTTAGAAACCTGTTTCTAATCAGCTGAGCTACTCCTATGGGGTCAAATAAAAATGATTAGCTTATTAAAAGCATAGCTTTGCTATTTAATAAGCAAAAATGATTGAAAATTCTGTTCCAGATCCTGATAATTTTAGTGCTTCTAGTTAAGCCTACAAAATTGCATTCATTATTAGTGTCTAGATTCATTAACAATTCAATTTATAGGTATTAATGCTTATAATGCATGCTTCACTTGCCAAAACTTGAAGAGAAATTGTTTCAATTAGCTTTCATGGATCATGGATCCTACCGGCTGGGTATTTTTAGACAAAAGATACAAACACATCCCCAAGCAATGCTAATGCACAGCTGGGATCCGTATGGAAGGTCAGCTAACGGTTTAAAAGGAAAACCAGTAAATGAATTTTACACAGAACAGTGAGACAGGAACAGAACCAATCAAATATTTGCAGGTCACACCCCTCCCCTTGAAAACACCACAATTGCCTGGGCTTTGTGCTGGATTTTTAAAAATAAGTGAGCCCACGAAGATACAAGCTGGTGACTGTGTTAAAGGATACTTGTCAGACTGTTACAAAGTGTGCCGGGTATGCAAGGGCCCACTACAAACTGCTCCCTATGCAAACTACATGCAAACTACATAGTTAAAGTCAGCAATGACGCACTGATATAGTCAAGGACAGAACCGTGATCAACATTTTATCTTTTTCCTTTAGGTCTGTTAGAGTCAGGGAGAACAGCCCAAACCCTACACAAACAAATTTGCACTACACTTGCAACCAAACCAAACCCCCCCAAGAGGACAGAATGGAACACCCTGCTGAGCTGCCCCGGTGCAGGTTCAGGGGCAAGGTGCCCAGGGCTGTCCCTGTGAGAGCAGAAGGCCCGGGGGTAGCAAAGCCATTCCCAGTGTCACAAGGATGTCGCAGCAGCAAGAGCTGAACCCGGCTAGGCTCTGAGCCATGGACAACCCCGGGGAAGCACATGACCTCGGGACCAGCAAATTCAGCTGCGCACTGAAAGGACACGCAGCCAGGATCACTTAGGTCCACAGCCTGGATTCCATTAATATAAAAAAGTTAATAGAAGAAGTTGGCCTTTGATACTGCCAGTAATCCATTCCCTTCCTTCTCCTCTGCTGAGCATTCAAAACACCAGTGGGACAGTGGTGGGATTTTAATACAGCTACTACATGGGCAGTATCCTGAGGTACATCAGATGTCTCTAAAGGCAGTGCAAGTCCTCACAGACCAAGAGCCGACTGGCTGTTCCTGCTTCCTGAGCACAGGGTTACCTTGCATGACAATGTCAGCTGAGCCAAAGCCCACAATCCTTACCTGCTGCTCATAGCACCACAGCTTCTCTCCCATCTGCACATCTGCCTCTGAGATTCAAAGAAAATTGGTGCTTCTGCAAACAAATAACTTCAGTTTGTGGCTCTTCTTGCTGAGAACAAGGTAAACTAAATTCCAGGAATATCAAAGATACTCAATATTTATCCAAACAGCCTAGCCAACCAATCCTCCATAAAGCCGGTCTTTGTTTCAGAAGTGTCTAGACTATACAGATCAATCAAGGTTTTTTTTTGAGTTGGCTTATTTTTGGAGAGCAGCACTCTGAAGAGTGCTGCCCACAGAGGTGTCTCACAGGCATCTCACTGCTGGGCTTGAGCACATCTATCTCATGTTTACTTGCAGGGCAGAAGTCAAGCCCACACTAAATTCTTTGCCAGTGACGTGAGAGCACATGCTCAGCTGGAATTTCTCTGCAGAGAAAAGCAATTAAGAAAAAGTTTTAGAGGAATACTGTCAGCCCTGCAGTTGGCTGGAGCCCTCTCTGCAGAGCAGCAGCATTAGTACAGACCACTGTTGCTCCAGGGGCAGAGATCTCTGAGTTACATCTTGCTAAACAAACATTTTTGTGGAGTTAGGACTTAAGTCAGGTTAACCTTGCTATAACTCTACGAAGGCAAAACCAAATGTTCCATCTTCCAGTTTGACTTTACCCTAAATTTGGTACCAGAGAACAGATTGATGCTCTATTCAGGCTTCTACTTTGACAAAGCAGACAGGATGAAGAAGCCTCATGGCCACTTGCATTTACACCCAGTCTATTGCAGGCCTCAGAATTAAAATAAAAAAGTAATCTAAACCATTCTCCATGTGGCCATTTCAGACCCCAAGTGTTTTAGCACTATCTGGGAGGAGGGACATTAATTTCTCTCAGTTCTTATTTTTCTGGCAATTTTTTTCCCCTCCAAACACTTGAATGATTCAATAAGGTGATGTTATTTTTGGCAAAGAGCACTTTTCACCAATAATTGTTTAAATGCTTTTCTTGAACAGTTTTTTTTTCTCTTTTCTAAATTCAGTAATTGGTTTTACAACCATCAAACTTCTGCAGGTCTAAATCTAGGGTTATATATATTCTTCCCTCTTTTAACAAACTCCACCCATTTAACAGTAAGCTAATTTTTGTATTTTATATTTTGAAGGAGGAAACAGGGCAGTGGTTAGAAGCAGGAGGTTGACATGGTGAGAAGATAATGGAAAAGGAACAGCAGAGATGGATTCAGCACAGAGAGAATTAAGTAGTGGGGCACAAGACCTACAGAAGGAAACATTAATGGGCCCAAGCAAACATAAACACCCTGCTTACTTTTCTCTACCACCAGAGAAGTTTGCCCATTTCTTTCCAGAAGCTTTCAGCTTTCCATTGTGCTGCCCATTGTGCCAACACTTCCTCAAACTGCTCTGTTCCTTCTCAGGGGTCTGCAGTGCTCGTGGCTACCATGATGATGACAGGAATCACCCAAAGCAGGAATTGCAGTTGGGTGTGTTGTCACCATGTGACAGCAGCAGTGCACACATGAGTTGCAAATACATCAACTGGAGATGTTAAGTATTTGGCAAAACACTTAGAAACTGCTTCCAGCGATTGTGAGACCCATCTCTGTAGAAAGCAAGTCTGTCCCTCCTTGGACTGATGGACAATGAGGCTCCAGAATGTGAAACAAAATAGGTGATGAAAATGAATGGAAAAAGGAAGAGGACGATTCTGGGAAAGGTCACAAGAGTGTCAGATAAGCCATTATGAGACAGGAGAGTTACTGTGGTTGGAAGTTACTCATAACTTCGTATCTGAGCCACAGGTTCTTCCGTCCCTTGAGAGAATGCCTGTGGTGATCTTGGCAGGTCCCATGCCTGTATTTTGTGCATTTTGGAAAACGAAGTTGCTCCAAGTATCACAGGAAAGGTTTATTTTGGTTTAAAAAT
>JAWWEU010000020.1:20555313-20652173 GCA_035583155.1 Acropternis orthonyx | reverse complement strand
GAATGCCTGCCTGGTTTAAGCCCCTCTGCCCTCCTCTCACCCTCCCAGCCCTGCACTTGAGGCAGACTCTGTGCTGGTATTTGAATTCAGCCAAAGGAAGCCACTTCCTCATTAAGACATACCCAAGTATGGCAATAACATGGAGAGCCAAAAGTAGTAACAGATTTATTATTACCACTGTGTGCAAATAAAATGTTTTTTTTTCCTGTTACTCAATCCAGTTAATTATCCATGCAAAGCAAAGTTATTCCTGGCAGCCACAGAGGCAGAGCTGACTTGGTAATGCTGGGGGTGGAATGGTTGTTATGCAGGAGGAGAAACTAAATAGTTCAGTAAATTAGTCCAAATAGATCCACGCTGGTATTGGCCTCTAGAGAATAAAAATACCAAATTCAATGCTTTTAGGCTTATCAGACTTTTTATTTAATAGAAAAATGTCTGATCTGGGACTGCATCATATCCCAAAGACTCTACAAAGAGGTAATTTTTCAGTGTGCCCTGAGGGTAACAGGAAGAATTACAGAAAGCTTCAAACCATCCAGCTCCCATAAGCACCCAGCATCCTGGACTTTCACTAGAGCAACAAAGCACAGCCCACAAGGAATGGTGGTGGTTCCCAAATACTTGGATGGGTGTTAAAAAGCACAGCACTAAGTTCTTAAAGAACCCAACATTCTCCAGGAAATGCAAAGTCTGGTTTTGCTGTGGGGAGCCCTAGGCTGAGACTGCAGCACCCTGTTTGTGTCACTGGCCCCAGCACAGCTCAGCCTGAAGCACCCTGTACCTGGGGCATTCCAGAGCCACTCTGCTTACTCTTGAAGCTTATTTGCCCTAAAAATTGTCTCCACAGCCACCCACAGTCAGGTCTTACCTCGTGGGAAAAAATAAACAACAAAAAACCAAACACCAAACACACAACTTCACATTCTCTTTGACAATTGGAGAGAAGACAGAAAATGAAGCCAGAGTGGAAAAACCCCCAAACCTCCAGGAAAGCAAGAGCTGAAAGTGAAGAAAACCACAGAATTTATTCACAGTATTTATTTGAACTGTCCACAGGCACAGTGATTGTACAAACATGGAACAACGGGAACACAAATGAACAGTATGGGAAAAGAAACCCCTGATATTTTTACTGCAGTAAGGACAGACCACCAAGAACAGCCTGACTCAAACACCCAGCATCAGTTCCCACACCAGAGCTGTTTGTGTTGGCTCCAGTGCCCAGGTCCAACCAGAACAGTAAGAACATGCATTCTGCTGATGTTTGAATAACCCCTGCCAACAAATTGATCCCCCAGCAGCCAGGCTGCATGAGATGGGTTCAAATAAGTAAGTGTGAGAAAGCAAGAAACTAACAGGACAAGACACCTAGTGCTTCTCTTCCAGCATCAGTGTTCAGTGGGAGTTCTTTCCATTTCCCTTCTTTAAAATAGATTATGTCTTCTTGCCGACCCAGGAAAAGCACAACCCAAAAGGGCGCTGGGGAAGCATCTGCAATGTACATGCAAGGGAGACAGCTGCCAGAAAAACACAGATTCACAGACGGTAACATAGAGACAGCCCAAACCAAGCAAATCTCTAAATAAGGCTGGGGAGTCACTTTCTGAAGAAAAGCCATGCTAGTCCCAAGTAGACAATTCCAGTCATTGGCTGGACCCCCACTCAACAGCCTCCTGCTTTCACCTGCCCACCCTGCTAGCCCAGAACCTGCCACATCCTGCACAGGGCACTTGCAGGCCACACCTCCAAAACAGTGCCATTGTCACTCCTCAAATTGCCCAGGAAGCAAACCTGCAGGAAACAGAAATGCAATTGCTCACGACAAATAAAATGACATTTCTTCCTAGGAAATACTGCTCTGTTCTCCAGGAGGAGGTCAGGAGGACAACACTGATTTCTGACCATTCTTGTCAGATACCTGTGTTCTTTTCCTGCTCACATGCAGCACTAGTTTGGTACATGAGCTCATCAGGATGTGTGCATGTACATTGTGCCACAAATGCAAAGAAAACAGTGAATAACTAAAAACACAGTAAATTTATAATTGTTTTAAACTGTCATGCCCCAGTATGGCCTATTTCCTGAAGAGATTTCATCCTTTCACTCTTTTCAGCCCTTTACGGACTCTTAATATTAAATGGACTCTGTATCTTTAATTGTCATTTTCCATCTTGCACAAGAAACCTTTTTCACAGCACAGTATTTTTAAGTTATAAATAAAATAAAACACCCAACTATTTTCTTTTTCCCACAGATGAGAACATTAAAACATTGACATTTTAATCTGTTCTATACAAGAGTGAGTTGTGTCAGCACACTGCTTCCAGCTACAACAACAGAAAACCCAAGTTTAATTAAAGACAGAGTGGAGAAGCTGCACGGTGGCGTCTGAACCAGGGATGGATGCACAGCATACCCTCGCTCGCTCACCATTTTGGGCAACCACTGGGCAGGCAAAGATGATTGAAAAGGAAGGGGAGGGAGGACAAGAAACAAATGTATTTTCTCAGATAGGAGATGTGAAGGGTGAGGCTTACATGCATTACAAATTTTACCCACACAACAGTAACAGCATGGCACGAACAACCCTAACCGAAATGTGCAGCAGCAGCCAATTACAACCACAGCGGCTGGGGCTGAGAAACATCTACCTGTAACACTCACACCCATCCATGCTTAGTCTGCACCTGCTAATAAATGGTTCTCAAATAAACTGTTCCGGCAGCATTGCAATTCCTCACGAGAATGACTTCTCACAAGTGACAGCCTTCAGCAGTTCTTGGGCGCTTCTGTTTATGAAAAACATAAATACAAAATAGAAGAAAAAACACAGTAACACAGTTACCAAGTACAGATCCCAAGCTTTGGAAGATGCAGCCATGATCACTGCATTCCCATCAGACAGCACCATCTCTCCTTTTTGTATATGTACCAATGACCAGCACAGGCACCTGTAGTACCTGATGAACAGGAGGCATTAAATACTTCTTAATGGGGACCTTTGTTGAGAGCCTGGAGGTGATTTATACTCCTGCCTTCTTTACCACGTGGGCACCAGCCACTGTTTCCATTTCCAGGCATGCCTGTATATGTGTCAGCTTTAGTTTTTCCTGTGCCATATTCTAAACTCTAAACACTTGTGAGTATGAATTATTAAGGAGTTTCCAGGAGTGTTTTCTCTCTCTGTTTCCCAAAGAGAAAAAACAAAACAAAAAAAACCCTCAAGAAAGTCTGTGAATCCAAATAGAACCTTTGGGAGTCTTTTCAGAGGATCAGAAGTAGGATTTCACCAGGCAGCTGTAGCTCATTAGATCTGCCACAGAGCGTGAAAGCCACTTGTCAGTAGTGTTGGAGACTGTTCCTCATGTCAGTCTCCACGAGGACAGCCCTGACAAAGCCCATGGGGCTCACTAGGCTGAGCTCCGGGGGCACAGCCAGGCACACAGCCAGACACTCCGTGCTGAACGCAAGGTTGAGCTGCAGGGGCAGAGCGATGGCCCAGCTTTCACCCCCAGAGATCGGGCCTTCCTCTACACCAGAAATGAAGAAGCTGTCTTGGAAATAAAACCAAGCTGGCCACGTGCATGATAACCATAGACCTGGCACAAGCTATTTTCCCATAGCAAGTCTGTGCACCCCTTTGAGGCTTGTTAATTTACTGTTGTCAGCAAAATAAAATAATTCTGGGACCAGTCAAATCAAAAGGATTACTTACAATCCAGCATTCAGGTTAATCAGGACTACTAAGATGCCACTCCAACATAAATACAAGATTAAAACAAACAAAGAGGAAGTCTGGAAAATACTAGTTTTGTTCCTTTCATTTAACCTCTGCATAAATAACAAAAATAAGGGGTTTTAACCACAGTACATAACTGGGTGGGCTTAATCCCCCAGGGCACTGGGCTGGCAGATGTAGCAGCTGTGGGCACAGCATCAGGGTTCAAACACAACACTGTCCCCTTTAGCTGATTGCAGTAATCTAAGGCACTCTGTTCTCTTCTGCCTTCACTTCCCTCTTCCCTTTTGATGCCTGTAGCAGCACTGTGGACAGTTCAGTACCAGCCCCAGTCCCAGGCAGTATCATGCTTTGGTGACACAACACTGCACAGCACCGTCACTCACGGAAGAGAAACATGCCAAATACCGAGGCCTTCACCACCGTGTACCGTAACCTGTAAGTATCGAGTTCCACCCCAAGCACCCCAGCTCTGACATCCTGTCTGCAACAGTGGCTGAGAAGAGTTGTCAGAAATCCAGGAGAAGAATGAGAGATGATTTATCCATTAGTGTCTGTTAATCAAACAAACATCACCCCACCCAAGCCTCCTGACATTGGTACAGACTCTGAAGCAATGAAGAGGACTTCACAGAAAGCATTCTCTCCATATCCCTGAGAATCAATAATCCACTTCCACAGTTTTCTTGGATTCTGTTTTTAAAACTGTTTTTACAGATTACCAGAGACAAAAGTTGTCCTTCCTAACAGGCACCTTACTTAGAGAAGTGCTTGCACAACGTTGGAAAAAAGCATGATGATTATACAGCAAACAGCACCAACTAATCAAATGATATACTTAATAATTCCTTAGCATTCCAGAGAAGCAGCAGATTATATTTGACAGAGGAGATGTACTGCAAGAAGAGCAATCTAGTGTTCAGAGCAGAGCTGGCCTTTCTGCAGTGCTCTGCTCTCTTTGGGATATGCCCTGTGCCAATGGCAGCACAGCCACAGACCTGGTTGCCACAGCCAAGAAGCTTCAGTTTCCTCCTGGCACAGGAAAATATTTTAGGAAAACCTTCAAGAGTTTGATGTCGTGTAAAGGTACCTTAAATGACCCTATAGACACTTCATTAAAAAGCCAAACTGCAGCACAGAAACAAGTAGGATTACTGCTCTTGTACAACTGCATATCAAAGAGAATCCTCTTCAAGAGGGTACCAGAAAAAAGACATTCAATAGCAAATTTTATGAGAGAAGGATAAAAACCAGGTAGTTCAACAGTTCCTGAAATCCCAGTGGTGGTCAATAAATCGACTTGTGCTTCACATTATATGAAGAGGCTGTACTTAGCAAATCACTGTGTAAGCTGCCTCAATAACAGCACTCCTGCTATCAAGTTTACTTGCAATGAATCCAACAAAGAAATTAATTTCTTAGATGACACGAAAAGGTTATCTAGAATGGGGAAAACACAGGAGACAAAGATTTCCACTAATAAAACAAATATCAGACTCTGAGCTGAATGTGAAGCTATCTTTTTTTCCCCTGAAAGATTTGAAATCCCTGTAGCTCAAAACTAGAGCTACAAAGAAAACATCCTACAACCTCCACAGCTGAAAATACAAGGAGAGCAGAATAAGCCAGAGCTCTTTTCAGTACATGAGTTTCTCCTTCAGCCACGTGCATGCTGCTCCTCGCCCAAGGCCCAGAATGAGGAAATGTCCCGCAACCAAAGTTCCAGACTTAAAAGCAGACCTCACTTTGAGCTACTAGTTGACTTACTCTCCAAAAATCTCAGTAGAATATAATTCCAGAATTCCAGACATGACCTTTGTACAATTGCAAAGGTGTTTCTCATGACTCCAGAAAGTAACAAAACACACAACCTCCTAGTCTGATCTGATTTTATTGATATGTTTATTCCCAAGAGACGTTCCCCTCTTACTTTCCAATTACCAATTTTTTTCATAAATATTTCCACAAACAGGCACCACTTTCCTCTATGCCCCCCTTTCTTTCTCTCACTATAATACACAGACTTCAGTTATTGCTCTCATTTAATTCTCCTCACACTTTTCTATGCACATCAAATGAGCAAACTGACCTGGTTTATCCACATGCCTACAGGAAGTCAGCCACAAACATGAGACAGCACAGAGGTCTGATATTGAAAGTCATTATAAAAAAAATGGATTCCCTGTTTCTGCTGCCAAAAGACCTGCTCCCACCAGTTCTTACAGCAATTGAATCCATCTGACATCCAAGAACTCTATGATCATATCACACAACTGATCTCTGTGCTGAATGCCTTGGTGACAATCTACAGATTTGAGGTTAGTTGTAAAAGTTTGTTGAATTTCCCCATTTCACGGCTGCAAAGATTAACATCAGATTTTAATCAATTACAAGCCAAGGCCATATAGTTCACCTGAAATAATAACCCAAAGAGATTTAGACCCTCAGTTTCTGTCCCACCTCACTCTAACCCTAGCTGCCCAAACCAGTGACAAGGCCTTTGGGGTCACAATCTCCCATTTAGTGCTGTCACTAGGAGTAAAGCAGGAGACCTCTGAGGAACCACCATCCTGAGAAAGAATTCCTGCAAGTCCCACAGGAAGCCAGATGACTCTGCTAGGACATTTATAACTTGAGTGAGTGGCTTGAACTAGGTCAGGTGGGAAAGGGTTAAGATCTAGGTTTCAATTTCCATGGTGATTAGAAGAAAGAGCTTGTCTGAGGAGCTGTTTGGACCATTAATGCTGATTTTTAGTATCTTCTGGAAAACACAGGCTATTTGAGAGAGCAGAGGGAAACAATAACAGGTTGGTTTGTTTGTTTTTTTTTTTAAATCTGGTGACTTGAATAGCTATAATCTTGTCTGTGTGACACTGATCTCAAAGCAACAGAATGGCCAATACAAGACTCAGGCTAGAACAAAATGGAGAGGGTAATATAACATTAATGACATGAATTTTCAGAAAATATATTCTTGCACTAGCATGATTTTTAATTAAAAGTTTATTGCTAATTAATAGCACAGATATAGCAGGTTTTCGTAAGGCAGTTGACTTGATGCAAAATGACATTTGATTAAGAAACTCAAAATCAACATGACACATCAAGTGGGCTAGAGACTGATAGGCCCCAGAATGTAATTGCAGATGAGGCCAAACACTAAATAAATGTTTCCAGCTTATATCAATTAAATATCAACACAAAAGAGAACAGTTTCTTTTATCCCACCCTCAAGAGATTGACCTTATGTTATGCAGCAGTTTTGTCTGTGCTCTGAAAAAAAGCACAAGATGATTACTGAACAAACTCACAGAGTAGAGTGATGAAAACAAGGATCAGTGAGAGAAAGCCATTTATTTTGCCAGGTAAAAAAGAGTGGAGCAAAGATCACTGTTTTTAATATAGCTAAATGTAAGAAAACATGCCTAAGCCCCACTTTCAGGCTGGCAGCCTCTCTTGAAAGCAGGTAATCTGAAAGGTCATTGTAGAAAAACATTTGTAGGGAGCTTCAGGGAGCTACGGTGGGTAAATAGGACCATGGAGATAATTTTGCTTTCACATTTCCTCCAAAGCTAAAACTACACAAGTGAGGCTTTGGAAAACAGTTGACAGCAGCTGGTGACAGAAACTCCCACATTTTAAAAACAAAACCAACCCTTCCCCTAGGAAGCTGCCAAAAGTTTGATTGAAACAGAGGTAGTAAGCAAGCATTTGGGCATCTCATGCCTTCCTTGAAGGTCAAACTGGACAAAACTCAGGTATCTGAGGAGACAATTAGGAAGCAGATATGATAGATGCCAACTCTACTCACTGAGCAACAGCCTCATGTGCCAATAACAAACACTCAGGCTCTCCTGCTTCTTCCTTTCATACCTTGTCTTTGCAGATCATGCAGAGCATTAATATTTCTTTTTCTTGAGCGAACTCTCATATCTTGAAAAGCTAAACTTAAAGGGAGCTACTCACACCTGGTGCCACTAAACATTTTGCTTTCTTCAACGATGAAATCCCATTGCTACCTGTCACAGCTTTTTTCACCTGAGGTACAGAAATGCCAGGTAATGCTGTGATCTCACTCACCTGTTACAAAACCTCTTAGCAAGCACTCTGAGATCCCCCCAGCCACTGACAATCCCACAACAGGACATGGCACATACCAAATGCACCCAGAACATCTGCTGCTTTGTTCTGTCCATGAATATATAGAAAGGAAAGGAAGAAAAAGCCTGCAGAACAATTTATCCTGGATCTCTTTACATCAAAACCCATCCGTCATGCTCCTTCAGGTAATCCCTTTACCTTTATATCAAGTTGTATTTAGATCATCACATGCAGCTGAACAACTGAAAGCCTGAAACGCAAAAGCTCAAGAACATCAGAAGCGAACAAGGACATGTAAGGAGCACGACAGGGCTGAGGAATTACAGCCCTACCTCCTGACCCCCAGCCTGGGGTTCTCAGGTTCCCACCTGAGAGCACCTGTCAGCCACAGCCCTGTGGAACAGCCCAGCTGTGATTCTGGCCATGGCCAAGCCAGGTACAACATTCCAGCAGCTGTGATTAATCAAGAGCTCTGACACAAGCTCTTTTAACCACACTATGGGGAGATTTCTGCCACAAGAATATTACGCCACAGGACCAGCTTAGACATCTCTAAGCCAAGTTTCTCCCAGCAGAGCCCACCTGTCCACGAGCCAGAACCCAGCTGCAGTGGAGACATTCGTGGTTTCCCTCCTTGCCATCTGTCTCCCTCCAACAACAATGTACAGCTTCAAAGTCCAAAGGGACACTCAAAAGAAAGCTGAAGGGACAGAGAGGAATCAATGGCAAAACAAAACCAAAGAGCTTTCAAGTGTTTTGGGACTCCAGAAATGAGGGGGTTGTATTTTTAGCCTGCATACAAGCAGCTCAAGGTGCTTTCTCTTTGTCCCCATGACAGTAGGTGAGTGAATACACCTGCCTCACCTCACTCCCTGCTGATGGTAAACATGAGGTCTTGCATTCAGGTTGCAACATGGAGTTACTTCAGAGCAGCCCTGTGCCAAAATAGCACATTTCTGAGAGATGCAAAGGTATTCAATAAAAAGCTTTTAAAGGCATATTTTTAAACTTGCAGCAGGAAAGCTTTTCTGTGTCAAGACAGTAATTCTTTTAGCAGCATTGATCAAAATGTCATTCTTTTATGAGTGTACAATACCTTTTAATGGCATACAACAAGCCATTAGGGTTCTACACCTCCGTGCAGCACACAGCTTACTGGAAAATCAGGAACACTGGCCAAGAGACTGCCACTGGGTTTTATGCTTCTATAAAGGCAAAGTTTCTTCCATTCTCCCCAGCTCTGCTACACCCAAACACATACAAGTGAAGTGACCCAAAAATTAAGCCAAACTTCTCATCACTCCTACCAGAGCTATTTTCCTACATATTTTCCCCAAGAAATAGCTCTCATAAACACAACAAATATTCTGGCTTTCCAAAGTGGGATTCTGTCACCAGGGTCTGATCTGGCTCTTTGTTTTCCACAGCAGTGATCACACTTACCCCAAATAAGCACTGACTGAGGAATCAGAGGGGGCTGAATTGCACAAAATGGGTTTGATTTTCAGAAATGGGAAGAAGTGCCACCTGCCCTTTCCTAACACTGAGGCCTGGGTCAGCATCCATCTACAAATCATCCAATTCTTTTCAAGTGCTCCAACCCTTCAAAGGGTGACAGCACTGGTGATTGCATTTGCTCTGCTTGAATGGAAGACCAGCATAGGCTTTCTGAATGCATTCAGCACTTTACAGCCTGATTTCAGTTACAAATACCAACAGGAAAGGGAACGATTCTGTCAACCCACCTTCAAGGCTTTTCCAGCCAAGGGGAAGAAAATATTTGTGGGATTTAATCAGCACTGTTAACTGAGCAGTGGCAGCAGCAAAAGAGCTTTATTTCACTATCTGAAATACTTAAGGTTAATAGCAAGGTCTTCTCAGCTACTTCTGAAAGTGTAAAGCCGTTAATATAAACAAATAAGACTACAATTCCAATAAAACATAGGTAAAATTGTAAATCAAAGACAGGAAAATGGATTAGAAAGAGGGGACAGAAAAAAAATTGAGGTTCTAAAATCAAAAGCTGGAGTGAAATTAATGACACTTAAGAAAAGTTTAAGGGGCTGCTTGTCTGTTACCTGCTCAGAAGCATCTTGTGTCTCTGACTTCCAGTTATGAGATGCTGCTGAGTCTCCTTAGTCACATCTAGAATTTAAAAATAAATCTTTTTCTTTACACAACTTTTATAAGTGTACTTATATATACATATATAACTATATATATACTTATACATACAACTCAAACAATACAATCTGTGCTCCAGAAGATGCCATTGTCTCAGTCAGAACATCACAAAGCCAACGGTGCTCACATCTCCCCTGCATTTATTATTAGCATTCAGTCAGACACAGAGAGGTCACCCCCAAAGGCCAGTGCTGTGCCACACAGTCCCTCTGATAACCCAGACCAAAACCTGGTCAGAGGCAGAATTCCATAGTTATCTGGGAATGATTTCTCACTATCACGTACCAGAGAGTTCAGAGTTGCTTCTTCGAGGTGAATACACATTCAAGCACGTTTGGGGATTTTTAAACAAGCATGATTTTCTAGGTTACCTGAAGTATATCAGCTAAGAAAACCTGGATTTTGCAATAGCAGCTAATTTCTTGTTGACCTATACTAAATTCTGTGCAATAAACATTGTGGCAGATAGGAGAGCTGTTCCTGTCCTTTTTTCCCCTTAAAGCTTGATTCAGTAAAAGCAACTCCGTATTTCTGTCTCATCAGCGATGTAGAAATAAACTAAGGATTTGAATTAAGGAGGTCAAATAGGACCAACATAAACAGGAACCTGACACACTGAACATCTCAGCTTCTATCAGCTCAGTGTTACACTTCAAATCTCCGTCCCAGAAGGCTTTTAGTGACAGGTTTGACATGGTTTGCCAGAAGCTGCGTAGATGCATTTGATCCCTTTTCAGCAAGGAGTCAGATCGGATCACATTTCCTAATGTTTTTGCAGCACAACCTGCCTAGGCAAAGTTTTGGCGTGTCCCGGTCGGAAGAGCGGCACGGGAAGGGAGCTGGGCCTGCCCCGCCGCCCCGGGGGAGGGGGGAGGCGGAGCGGCAGCCCCGGGCTGCAGGACGGGCACGTGGCGCCTGCCACGAGCCCGGAGCCGCCAGCAGTGGGGGCCACCGGAGGCGAGGCGAGGCACGGCACGGCATGGCACAGAATGGCATAGCATAGCATGGCATGGCACAGCACGGCATAGCATGGCATCGCATCGCATGGCACGGCACGGCATAGCACGGCATCGCATCGCGCCCCGTCCCGCCCCGCCGTTCGAACGAGCCCCCCCTCCCGCCCCGCCCCGCCCCGCCCCGCCCCGCCCCGCCCCGCCCAATCCCGAGGCGGGAATGACAAAGCCCCGCCCCCGAAGCGACCAATCAGCACTCGCCAAGAGCAAGGGCGGAGCCACGTGCGCGCGCGAGAGGCCTCGCGAGCCCCCCCCGGGACCCCGGAGACATTGATTGACGTAAGAATCACCCAATGGAAGCTCAGCGTCCCGCCCGTTCGCGGCGGCGATTGGGCAGCAGAGGAAAGGGGCGGGGCCCTCGCCCAGCGCGGAGTGGGTGCTGAGGTTGCCATGGGGACGAGGGGGGTTCCTTAGGCCCGGCCCGGCCCGCGGTGCCAGCGGCACCTTCAGGCCCGAGAAGCAGCGCTGCTCCCGGCCAGGCCCCTCAGGGAGCGGGGCTCGTGTCCTCTTTCTTGCAGAGAAGCCACTCAGTGATTGCACAATGGTTTGGGAGGTTCAGATCGGTTATCACTGTCCTGCGTGGGCCCTCACCGCAGCCCCAGGCCCTGCTGCCATCGCCTCACCAGCGTTTCAGTCACAGCTGTAACCCCGTCAAAACCACCGAGGCTGGACCCTGGTTTATGTGTGTACTGAACGAGTTGTCGCTGTCCCTGAGCCACACACATAGACCTGATTCGGGAATGCTCCACACGCAGAAGCTGCTGGAGCTGGCTTTGGGGAATGCGAAGGTTGGTTGAAAGAGTTGTCATTAGCACGGGTGAAGCATAAGCCAAGCTTTGGGAAACCTGTATGCCTCAGATATTTTTTCATGAGACCGTATAGAAACCCACTTGCCATAGGCGATAAAAGAAAAGTATTTACAAACACACAGACTAACGGTAAGTCATAGGAATAAGGAACTGCCTGGCTGTCCTGACACTCGATGGAGAAGTAGGGAGGGAATTGAGGTCACTGAAACCCTAAAGGTGTAAATATTGACAAGGGAGCTGCAGTTCCTGCCAGCCCTCACGCCTTGCTGGCAGGATGGAGCTCAGCTTGTCCAGCCCTGCTCACAGTGACAGACCTGGGAAAAGGCACAAGGCAAAGCCCCAGGCTGTGATCTTCGGGAGGACTACAGCACTGGAAACTCAGTTCTTCTCCCTGCTTGGAACTGGAGTGTGACCACAGAGTGAGAGAATGCCTGGAACTTTGTCTACTGTTTGAAGAGGATTGAAGAAAAACAAATATTTTTGCAATACAAATTTAATATCCTTTTTTTGGGTTTTGTAATCAAAGTGGCTTTCTAAGCTGTGCGCACATGGACAGTAATCCTCCACTAACCTTGCTCGCCTCAGGCATCTGAGATGCTTAGGAAATAACAAAGCAGTGCCTACTATGGGAGAAACTTCTAATTTGTTTTTGTCTAGCTCAGCATAAGGCCAAGCCCCAGGTGCAACAGACCATCACATGAAAAATGTAACAGAGCTCAAATGTAAAATACTCTTGCAGCCATGTATATTGATCAAATACCAGATGGCATGAATGGGGTAACTGTGGGATGGTGTTGGGAATGGGAGTCCAGTTCCAGATTCTTTTTCCAGAACAAGTTATCATTTAAATGTGTGAAATCCAGGGAGACAGCAAGAGAGCCAGGGTTCTGTGGGGGTCAGAGCCCAGTTATGGTCACTGCTGAGCACATTACAACCATTTTCCTCAAACAATTTCCACTACAACTCTTTCCCCATCTCTCATAACTTAGTAACAATTTTCTAACCAGAAACTTTTCTATCTTGAAAAATATATTTACAACTTTTTTCTCTTCGTATTCCTTCAGCTGACATCCACAAGGGTCAGAAATTTGAAATTAGGAACAGCAGTGATCCACACCAACACATGCTTTTACGTAATTTGGCTTTGATTCAACACTCATGGGTCTATGAAACTGGGACTCTTTTTACCGTGCTTACAGCTGGGGGCATCTACAGCGGTGTGAGGGACCCTGCAGAGGCCAACTCTGAGTTTACTTTATTATGGTTAATAGACTAAGACCCATCCTAGTTTGGAATTGAGCCAAGGCCTGAGTCTGAAATTGCTTCCTTGTAAGTGGAACCCAGAGGAGGACCAGAACCTCAACAGGACTGTGACTGCCACTCTCTACAAGACTGCCATCATCATCTTCACCAACAGGTTTTTCTTTCCTTTTACTTTGTACTCAGGGGGACAATGTAGTGCTCAGGACAGGGGCTAACGAACACCATTCTGTTCGTGCCCCAGGATGCTGGGTTATAGATCTGGTTTTTTTTGTGGATTAAAATCTATTTTTCTCTGTATCATTGTATGTATTGGAATCTTTCTAAGTAAATTGTAACTCTGACTTGTAATCTCTCTTGAATTCGGGTTCATTTCTCCTGCCAGTTTACGTTTAAACCAGTACAGCCCTCCAAGAGCAGCTTAAGCAGCAAAGCTCCCCCTGCTCTGGAGCCGATGGAGCTTCTCCCACTGTGGCATGGCTGAGCCCAGTGGCCAGGCTGAGCAGCCACATTGGCACCTCTGGCCAGGATAGCAGGGAGGAGGGACACAGAGCTCCTGTGAGTGCTGGAGGATAGAAAACTCTGAAGCTGGTTGCTCCCTTGTGCACACTCCTTGGGCCTTCAATCCACACTAAAGAGTGCTGGGTGCACAAACTCACAGGTGTTGTTAATTCAGGTGTGGGAAGGTGCCTAAATGTGCTGGAGCTGAGCAGTCCTTTAAGAGGTTACAGATGGAGCCCATTTGTGGCACCTGTGCTCACAGCTGTGAATCGCAGAATTGTTAAGGTTGGAAAAGGCCTTTAAGGTCACTAAGTCCCACTGCCAGTCCAGAACCACCACTGTGTTCGCCATTAAACTATGTCTCCAGGTGCCACATCCATATGTTTTTTGAACACTTCCATGGATGGTGATTCCACAACT
The DNA here is from genome assembly GCA_035583155.1 of Acropternis orthonyx. Lineage (NCBI taxonomy): Eukaryota > Metazoa > Chordata > Aves > Passeriformes > Rhinocryptidae > Acropternis > Acropternis orthonyx. The sequence continues at coordinate 20,638,143 of JAWWEU010000020.1, read as the reverse complement.
CCCCTGGGCAGACTGTGCCAGGGCTTTACCATCCTTCCTGTGAAAAAAAAATCCCTAATATCCAACTGAACCTCCCCTGGCTCAACTTGAGGCCATTTCCTCTTGTCCTGTCACTTGTTAACAGGGAGAAGAAACCAACCCCCACCTGGCTCCAAACTCCTGTCAAGCAGTTGTAGAGTACAGGAAGGTGCCCCCTCCAGTGCTCCTGCATCTGGGGTGAGATTAAAATTGTAATGTCAACTATTAAAATGTTAAAATTATCTTTTCATTTTCCTTCTGCTTCCTGGGGAGCAATGACACATGGAAGAAAGTTTGCTGTGATTCCTCTGAGGTGTGAGACAGTAACTAATTACTGGAGAAAATGAGATACAGTCCTGTGATTCCCTGGAATATCTGCTAAGCTTCAGGACAGTTTGTATATGTTGGAGCCCCTCCTCTACAAAGAAAAGATAAACAGAGTGAAAGACAGTGCTGGAGCAAGCAGCAGTTCTGGATAGTCACTAGTCTCAGAGTTAATCCAGAACCTGGTAAATAAAGCTGCAGACAGTTAATTAATTAGAGGAATAAAGGCTAGAAATAATATTTTACAGTAGGATTAGTTCATCTAGAGGGTACCTGGTGAACTCATAGGAAGTGTGAGGAGAGAAGTAAAGAAGACACTAAATTGCCTTCAGGTGTTTAAATCATTTCTGCAGATCCTAATTACAGAAGAGAAAGGGAAATGGCTACAGAACAAATCATGAGAGTTCCTGTTTCCAGTGGTCTGACAGCCTCTCTAAAAGAGGGAGAGAAAATGCCTGTGTGCCCTGGAAGCAATAAAAGACATTTGTTCCCTGTTCATCACCGCTTCATCCTTGGGTGTGCACAGACACTGCTGAGCCTGCTGGGGCGGGGCATTAGCACAGCCTCTGGCTTGGACCGTCTCCCCCCATGCTCCCTGCGCCTGTTTTGGGGGTCAGCCCCTGGCTCTGCCCCAGCCTGGTGGGATGGACAGGAGAGAGCCTGGCAGGCACAGAGCAGGGGAGCAGGCACAGACCATGGTGTGCTCTGTGATGGCATCTCTGATCCTAAACACAGGCACCACAACTACCCCGCTTGGGCACAAAAAATGGCAAGTCCGGAGCTACAGCATGCCCTCATCACCTCTCTGAAGGAGCAGCCATGGCAGCTCAGGTGGGCTGCCATGTGTGAGCTGACACAATAATGAAGAGAAGGAATCACAGTCATAGAATCATAGAATACACTGAGTTGGAAGGGACCCATCAGGATCATTGAGTCCAACCCCTGGCCCTGCACAGGGCACCTCAAGAATCACATCATCTGCCTGAGAGTGTTGTCCAAATGCTTACTGAGCTCTGTCAGCCTTCGTGCTGTGACAACTTCCCTGAGGAGCCTGTTCCAGCGCCCAACTACCCCTCCGAGTGAAGAGCCTTTTTCTAATACTCTTGGGCCACAATTCCAGCTGTTCCCTTGGGTCCTATCGCTGGTCCAGAGAGCAGAGATCAGTGCCTGCTCCTCCTCTTACCCTCACAAGGAAGTTGTAGAATGTGATGAGGTCTCCCCTCAGTGTCTTCCACCCTAAACAGACCAAGTGACCTCAGTTGTTCCTCATAAGGTTTCATCTCCAGACCCTTCACCATCCTCGTGGCCTCCTTAATAGTTTAATGCCTTTTTTATGTTGTGGTGCCCCAAACTGTGCCCCACTCAACATGAGCCTGCCCCAGTGCAGAGCAGAGCGGGACAATCTCCTCCCTTGCCCAGCCAGTGATACTGGACCTGAAGCCCTCCAGGACACGGTTGGCCCCGCTGACTGCTAGGACACTGCTGAATAATGTCCAACTGGCCACTGACCAGGACCCCCAGATCCCTTCCCACCGCTGCTTTCCAGCCTGTCATTCCCCGGTATATACACACAGCCAAGGTTGCCCCATCTCAGGTGCTGAATCCGGTAGTTGTCCTTGTTAAACTTCACATGGTTGGTGGTTGTCCATCTCTAATTTGTCAAGGTCTCCTGCAGGGAGCTTTGTGGACCTTGACAGCTCCTCGTAATTTAGTTGTCACTGTCCCTGTTTGGGAAGTGACCAGCCTCATTCTGTAATGGGCTGATGTTATTTCTAAACTGCCTATTGCCATTAATATATTTGGAAAAAAAAAAAACAGCAAACCTTTTTATTCTCCCCCACATTTCTGGCAGCTTTGGCTGCACAAATTTTCTCCCTACAGTGGTGAGCAGCAACTTGGTATTCTTCCCATGTTGCTTGACCTTGCTTCCACTGGGCATACACCTTCCTTTTTTGCCTTATTTCCAAGAGAAGATCCCTGCTCAGCCAAATTGGCTTTTGCCTCACCTGCTTGACTTCTGACATTTAGTGAGTGCTGCTCCAGTGCCCTTAAGAGGTGAAGTTTGAAAAGTAGAAGGAGGAAGTGAAGGTTTCACACAAGGTCCTCAGAAGTGATTGCTTCAGCAATGGAGGAAAGTTTGGAGACTGTCTCCTGCTTCCCATCACCTACATTTTGTCTGGCCGGGCTGAGCCCCATGCTGCTCCCGGGCTATGGTGGCACAGCTGGTGCTGCCCCCATGGTGTGTTTCTTGGGGCTGAGAGTGGTGGGAACCTGCACATCTTCTTGGGGGTCAGTGGCTGTTCCCTGGGAACAGGGATGAGCAGTGCCTGCCCTGCAGCCTGCCCAGTTTCCCTGCTCTGAGTGCTGGGGTCAGCCTGTAACTAAAGCTAGAGGTTAGCTCCAAGGGAGACAGGTGAGAGTGCCCATGCCCATGCCCAAGCTGTTGGCTAACACTGCTGCTCTGAGACAGGAGCCTGCAGTTACTGCATTTGAATCCTGAAATGTCACACACCAAGCCTCGGCAGCTGTGGATTAAAAGCTGCCTGCATCAGCCATGGTCCCTCTGCCCAGCTGCAGGACATGACAGTCTGGTGGGAAGCCATGTCTGTGGACAGGGCTTCAAGGCCTTTGCTGTAAGTTCCATAAGTTTATAGAAAAAGGATCAGCTCTGTGGCCTCATTTCTTCAAGTCCGCACATTGCCAGCCACAGCTGTTGAGTATTTTCAGGTGCTGCTAGGGTCTCCCTGTAAATTAGTTTATGGGGTTAATTTACAGCACCTGGAAATTTTATTTCTCAATGTCATATCCTGCTTCACGGGACAGTGATGCTCCTGCTTCATTCCTGCTGTGATCTCTTCAGACCATGGCAGTTGAACTATAGGTCCAGTGCAATAGAGAAAGTGATCCACCTTCACCTGCAGTGCCCACACATGCTCACACCATTGCCTTTAGAAAATAATTACAGCACGGAGGCCGATTCTGTTAGATTAAGACAAATTAAGAATCTAATATATAGGTTTGCTGTCAGGCTCCCAGGGTCAGGGGTCGATACAGTATATTGCAGGGAGGCTATAGGTTACCCCTGCCCCAATATTTTATCATAATAAACCAAATGGGGATGAAACACCCAGCAGCAGCCCATAAATCTATTAGCAGTGAACTGTCAATGTCCCACATACCCGGGTAATTTGTTAATTCAGAGCTGGGGCTGTTTTTCCACTAGACCTTGTAAACTCCTTTCTGAAACATCAATAAACCATCTGCTTTGACTTGTTAATCAAACGACTTTATTCAGTCCAAAGCAATTTTTTCCTAATAAAAACAGAGTATTTATCTCCATGGCTATAAAAGAGGATTGTTTTCAACTGTTCACTTATAGTTAAGAAGCACATTTAGTTTGGATTGATTTCCAATGCTTCGGTCATATCTTGTCACTTCCCATTTCTTACACACAGCATCTCAGTTTAGCTCCTTAGCAGGGAAGACACAAACTGCCCCAGTCAGTGCTGGGAGTGGCACTGGGGGAGCAGCAGCCAGCAGCAGAAAGGTCATGGAAATCAAACTGTAAAGACCTGAACACATTCCTGCCAGCTCTCGGGCTGTAGCCTGGGCTGTTCCAGCTTTCTCCCAGTCTCCCCCGCAGCTGCACCTCCTCCCAGGCCAGCCCAGGATTCCACCTGGGACGTCTTCCCCAGGTGCCCTGTTCCCTTACTGTGGATCTTTCCAAGGCTCTCCCAGTAAAGGCGTGGCACAGTCCCCTCCAGCCTCTTGGTCGGTAGCAGGTGGTGGTTTACAGTGCAGTGGGTGGCAGGATGCAGGGCTATGGGGGCCCTTAGGGCTGTGGGTGGTGGGACATGGGGCTGTGGTGGGCTCTTGGGGCTGTGGTGGGCTCTCAGTGCCTACTGCTCCCCAGAGCACGGGCTGTCTGGCACGGCCATCGCCACTGGCAACGGGGCATGTGCCACATTCCTTCCCGCTCTACAGAGCACGGGGAGGGGGTTGGGAAGATCCATTAGGACACTATTCCTGAAGGATGCAATTCCACGGTGCAGCATAGAGGGGGAGATGCCGGGCAGAGGACCTGGGGGGATGCATTAGGGAAAGAAAGTGTGTGTTCAGTCTGGCTGGTTGTTATTCTCCAGCGATTTGTGACGTTTTCAGTAGGAGAGGATGAGCTCGGGCAGCCCCGCACCCCCAGCACGGCCAGAGCAGCTCACCCAGCTGGAGGAGGGCCAGCGACAGGCGAGCCTCGAGCCCGTCCCCTCCAACAGGGCAGTTGCCATTCCCAAGTCCTGGACACCCACACGATATAGACAGGCTCTGCTGTGCCCGGAGGGCTCGGAGAGCCGTTTGCTCTGTCCTCTCGCATCTGCCTTGGCATGAGTGGGTGTTACACAGGCGGTGGCCGTGACACACAGGCTGGGGCCGGGATCCTTCCAGAGCACCCTGGGTTCACGCTGAGGTAGGAGAGGCACAGGGACAGCCATGAGCCTGCTGTGCACGGGCACTGCCACTGTGGACAGCTGGGGGCTGTGCCAGGACACGGGACATCTTGGCGATACTCATCTCTCAGGCACATCGTGGAGGGTTGTCTCTGCACCACCAAAGTGTGTCAGTGCCCACCCGTGCAGAAACACTGCCCGTGAGCACGGCCCAGCTCTCCTCCTGCAGCAGCTTCGAGGAGCCGGTGGGAAACCGGCCCGGTCTGATCCTAAGCAGATCCCACCCTTGTCAAGCACCTTCCGTTGCAGACTGAGGAATCACAGAGCATCTGCCCAAAGCCTCCCTGAGGAACACCTTTCCCCGAGCACACGCGGCAGGTCCTGCGAGCGGGGCTCAGAGCCGCAGTGCCCGCGGGCACAGCCCTGCCCAGCGCCGCCGCTGCCCGGCGGGGCCGGTCCTGGCACGGTGCTGCTGCTGCTGCTGCTGCCCCAGCCTGGCACACAGCCTGGGCCGCCGGGGGGGACTGCCAAGGGATGTGCCACCAGATGCCTGAGGAGCATTCCCGCGGTGGCAGGGCCGCCGTGGGCCGATGGCAGCTCCCCCTGCGCCGGGGTCGGGCTGGCCGCTGCGCTCCCCGGGGTGTGGAATCAGCAGCCCCAGCCCCGTCCGAGCCCCCGTGGGGGGGAAGGGGCAGAGAAACAAAGTCATTTATATAATGTGTCTCCCCGCTGAGCCCCTAATGGCTGGCGCTTTTGTTCTGCAGTGGCTGCCTGGCTGTGATGGGCAGGAAGCCGCAGTCTCCCTTTGTTCCACGGCCTTATTCAGCAATTTAGATCCATCATAAAAATCAAATATGCATGTTGCAATCGCCTTGCGTACAACAGCTTCAATTTTCGCCTTTCTTTAATTGAACTCCATGGGAGAAAGAGGCAGGGCCGGGGAGCAAGGGGCAGCGGGAGAAGCGCTTTGTGTTTTTGTTCAGCAGGCTGTGAAAATGGGGAGTAATGAAAATACAGAATTTTTATCTTTGCCTCATTATTAAAAAAAAAAAAAAAAAAACCGGACAGAAATTCTTGATAAAGCCTCCCTGGCAGAGGACAGCCTGCGGGGGAGCAGCCTTATTTTCCCCGCACTGTGGGGACGGAGGGCTCAGCAGGGCCGGGGACAGGGGTGGCCTGGAGGGTGACAGAGCTGGCACGCCGTGGCTCTGCTCCTTTTATCCTTCCGGAACGCCAGGGCACTTTTCTGTAGCTGAGAGCAAACATGTATTCTTAACATTTCTGCCGTCAGGTCCCTTGGGTGCTGCCAGGGGCTGCTTTGAGCGGGGTCCCTGGGGGTGGCTGTGGGCCGAGCCCACCCCGAGGGGCAGCGATGGGCCAGGGCAGCCCGCGCCTCCCCACAGCCCCTCTGAGGGTGAGGGGCTGCTGCCAGGGCAGAACCAGGGCCTGGGCTGAGGAGCGCGCTGGCCACAGCCTGTGGGCACGGCATTCCGCTCGCCTCCCCCTCTGTGAGAAGGGGACATGCCTCCCTGGCAGCAGAACCCAGAGATCTGCTTTGCCTTGCACTTTCTGGGCAGCAAGGCCACGAGGAGACCGAGGCAACTCGCTGGGTGTGCGCCGGGGACGTTCCCATGCCACAGCTAACCTGCCCTGAAACGGACCACCTTTGCACATGTCCTTCCAGAAGTTGCCTGCCTGCCCGGAGCCAAGTCCCATCCCCACAAAGTCCAGCAAGGATGAGGCAAAGCAATCCATGGTCGTGCTCCTGTGTCCCCACCGGCCGCTCAGGGGTGCACGGCAGGGCCGAAGGACGGGTGGCAAGGCTGGTCAAGTCCCATGTGTGTGTGTGTGTGTTTGCTGATCGTGGGCACCGCCTGAGCAGGAGGGACATGGCGTCACACAACAGACACTGAATTGCTGCTTAAAAAAGAACAGGGCCTGCTCTGCCAAAGCATTCAGCATTCCACACCACATCAACCTGACTGTGGGGGGAAGAGGGGCTTTGTTGTCTCTCTGTCCTGATGACAATTTCCTGCCAATTCTGATTTGGCACTGACCTCCTTTGACTCCCCCTGGCATGCCCAGTTCCATGCTTTGGCCAACCCCACTGACCCACCACTGTAGCCACAACCCATGCTGGGGTGGCACAGGTGGCTCAGGGAGGGGGGAAGTGCTGGGGGTGGAAAGTGTGGGCACCGTGCACGTTTGTATGTATTCAGCATATGTGTGTGTGCATGTGCACACCTGTGTGTGTGTGTACACATGTACGTGTGTGCAAGAGTGTGCATGTGCACGTGTGCCCATCCTGGCCAGCAGTGGTTTGGCAGAGAGCTCCCCTCCCCCATGCTGAGAAAAGACCCTTTTTCGCTGTGACAATTCAATATAATTGAAAGTTTGCTTAGGAAAGAGAGTCTTTTTAACTGAACATGCTCACAGCTGAATCAATATGAATTATACGGCACAGAAGATGCCTAGGGTATTAAAACATTAATTAAGTAACATCATGCTCCCATCTAAACCAACAGCACAATACCATTTATAGGTAGCACTTTCTGTTCTCTGGGGCACAGTGTGAAGTCTCTCCTCCATCACTGCAGAGGCTTTGGGAGACCCGGAGCTCTGCTGTCCGTGGCTCAGGTGGGTGCTGTCCCTTGGGGTGGGACAGTGGGCACAGCCGGGTGCCCTCAATCCTGTGGTCCCATGTGGAAGGGCACCCATGGCCGCAGGCCTGTGTCTTTCATTTCTGTGGTGCCGCCGACCCCCTGCCACCTGTGCCCTCTGCCAGTGGGTTGGGGACAACCAGCTGGGTCCTGCTGGGGATGAGGCACCAGAGCCAGCCCCACACATGGCCCTGCTGAAGGGCCACAACTTTGCCCCATGGATGGTGCCAGCCCTCGGTGCTGAGCTGCCCTTGCAGTGCTGAGCTGTGGCTGTGCCCATGCAGTGGTGGCTGGATTAGCTCATGTCAGCCCAGGGACTAACACACCGGTTCTGCAATACACCAGAACAGAAAGTCATTGGAGTGAAATCAGTGTCTTCACCACATCCCCTCTGGCAGAGTGTTAATTAAAATGACTCTCTAGTGCTTTAGATCATCAGGTGTACCTTGTTAACGAGCTCAGAGGAGAGAACCGGCACCACATCTGAGGTTAAGTGCTGATGGATTTAACCCTTTGCCACTGCTGGCACAGCCTGGGCCCAGTGGCAGTTTCCCAGCACATCCATCTGAGTTAGAGATGCTGGCTCTCAGCAGGCTCCCAATAGCCAAGGTGTGAGCGTGGGACCCTGCCTGGCTCAGCGGGGACCCAGCTGCAGCAGTCACGTGGCTGCAGCTGCCACGCTGTACCAGGGCCAAGCTCCCCTGGACCCTCCAGCTGGATATGCTGCTCCAAATCCATCGGCAATGCAGGTCCTCCAGTTGTGTAAATATGCATTTTTTTGGTCTGTACGAGTGCACTAGTGAGAGCTGAATCTCTTTGAGATGATGGCAGTGAAAGGTGATTAAAAATGACTCCCAGCCTTCTCTTACCAGAATCACAGCATGGAAAAACCTTTTCATTCCTGTCAGAGGTTTGCACAATTCCCACGGATGGGCTGCTCCAAGCAGGAGGCTCATGCAGAGGGTTTTAGTTTGCAGTTTGTGCAGCTACTCGAGGCCATTTACACCTTCCTGAGCATTAACGAGGCACTTCCTCAAGGGTGGCTGTTTTACACTGGAATTCAACCCAGTAATAAATAGCAGTGTTATATAATAAACTTCCAAAACGTCTGGTGACGCTAATGCAGTGCAGTGCAAACACTGGTGGCAGGAGGGTCACACCGGTGACCCTGTTACCACTGCAAGTCCCATCCACCTGTGGAAAAGGCAGGATGAAGTTTTCTCATTTAAAAAAAAAAAAAAAATCTAAAACCAATCAGCTGAGAGACAATCCAGATCCTGGTCTGTTTAGGCCCATGCCAGAAGAACAGTGCCCAAGGCAGGGACTGGAGCTGGCAGCCTGGCCAGAAGTGAGTTTTGGAGTCCTGAGCCGCAGCAAGTCCAGGGGCACTTGGCCCCACCACCCTGGTTGTCTGCAGCACAGGCTCTCCCCTTCCGAGGCTGCTTCTGGGCAGGAGCTGGGTTGGGTATGCCCGAGCATCTGCAGTCAAGGGGGGCTTGGCAATTTTGACCCATTTTACTTTGTAATTCATGGCTTGTGGAGGTTGAGTCAGTGTGTTAACCAAAGAACACTCCTCACCCTCAAGAGCTGCCAGATTTCCTCCCCTTACCCTCTGCTCTGCTTGGACACGGTGGAGCTCAGCCCCTGTCCCATGGAGGGGGAGGAAGCCCCTTCCTGTCCTGGCGGCGGCACTGAGGACACCCACACCCAGCATTCACCTCACCTGCAACGGTGGGTGTAAATTATTTATTGCTGCAGTTATAAATTAGAGATGAGTGGTGGCCCATGTGACTCCTTTTGGATGGATGTGGTCCCTATTAATGAATTTCAAGCATTTTCTGCTGCAAGGGGCAATTTTTGTCAAGAGAATTGTGTACTGTACACTCAGCAAGCAGTTCCTGTGGGTTCCCTCCCTACTGCAGAAGGAGTGCAGTGGGTTGCCACTTGCGTACTTACCTGCATCTCCTTTCGGTTTAACCGGCAGAAGGAAACAGATGCAATTTTAGTTTACAGGTTTCATAATGACCATGAAGGCATCATGCTTTCCCTTGAACCATTCATTACAGCACCGTGCCCAGAATCCTTTTACAATAATTTCATAACATGAACTTCACTTATAATGTCCTTTTCACATGAAAAGCAACCCAAAGCTGCAGTACAGATGGTTCATTGCTTCCACTGGAATGGGAATTCGCAGCATCAGGCCAGACGCTGTCACCCTGATAGGCAGCTGGACGCCCACGTGGGGAGGGATGCACACACGTGTGTGCTGGCGTGTGCATGCCAGCAGTGCACGAGGACACATGTCTGCAGACACGCAGATCTGTGGTGGGGACCACCTGTGTGGGGCAATGCACGTGTCTCACTGAGCCATGCCACGCCATGTCACACCGTGCCACGTGGCACACGCCCACCCGACACGGACCCAGCACCGCACACGCGGGGACATTGAGACAAGAGCTTTTGCTCATTTTTTTTTAATGTATCACAATGAGCAGGAAACATACGTGATGAAATAGTTCCAAAGGAGTATATTCAATTACCATCTACAGTCAACTCAACTATGACAACAAAGTCTTTTGTGACAGTTTTTTAAAGTTTTGAAAGTTCCATGTGGTTTGTTTCTGTCAGTCTCATGTATTTTGGTACAGTTCGAGATCAGCATTGTTACAGTAACAAAAAAGCTAACAAGACTACAGTATAGAAAAACACCAAGAACATCATTTTTGGTTTCACTTGCTCTAGTTTTTGTACATTGCAAAGGCTGTTCATAACCCTCTTCACCTCATTTATGCTTTCTGTTCTACCCAAACTTGCCCCCCCAAATAAAAACAAAAAATAGTCAAAGCTTTGTTTCACAGTGGGCAGTATCAGAGCCGACCAACTGACCGACCAACCGACCAACCAACCCCAATTTCTGCTTCTATTTAAAAGTTTAATTTTTTCTTAAAGCAAAATATATTTCAGTGAGCGTGCTGGCTGTGTCCGCCCTCCTTGTCCCCTGCCAGCCCCGGGAGGCCCCACACACCCCTGACGCCTCTCTTTATTCTCAATTGTATGAAACTTTGGCCATCTTCACCACTTAAAAAAGCTTTTTATTAAAAATAAAAAAGAAACCTGCTCAATGCTAAGTTTGAAGTGTTTTCCTCATGCCCAGCCTGGTCCCACTGTGTCGCTCGCTGGAAAGGCCACGTGTGGGCTGGGTGTCCCGCAGGGGGTCCCCCGTGCAGACGTCGCTCCCGCAGCCCCCCGGGGCCGGCGTGGGGGCTCTGCGGGGGCGAGGCCGGCGCTGGCAGGACGGGGGGCCCAGCGGGGCCGGGGGTTCCCTCGCTGGCCCCAGGCAGCTGGACTACAAGAGGAGGAGGCAACCTCGCACTGAAAATTTTCTAGAAACATTTAGAAAAAATACAAGAAAATGAATTTATAAAACCTTTTAGTGGGCGGGAAGGAGGAGGGGGAAGGAGGAGAGAGAAATTGCACTGTGACCAAACAGTATAATTAAAAAACTGAAACAAGACAAAACAAAAGGATTTTCAAAAGAGACCTTGCAGAACTGGACAGATAAAGCTCGTGTTAAACTGGGAACTGGCATCACAGAGAGTCCAAAACAAAACAAACAAAAAAATTTCTATATGATACAGACAGAGTAACATACAACAGTTAAATGGCAAAAAATATATATATATTTCATAGAATTACAAACAAGATAAAATAATGGAAAACAAAAAACTGTACAACTTTAGAATTTAAAAAATGTTCATCTCAAACACGGGGAGAAATACAAGACCTTCTGTTAAAGAAAACAGTTTGTTAAAACAGCAAATGCTCCGTGGGTATGTGGTTCTGGTTTTGACACCTTGTGCTACAGCTGGGTCCTGGGAGGAACATCCGGTGGTTCGCGCTTTCGTATCGACTACTTAAAAAACAATTAAAAAAGGAATATGCACTGTGCATTACCCTAGAAATATGTACAACTGTTCAGGATCTAGTCTTTCATCAAACTAAAACCAAAATTCCATAAAAATATAAGTGTCCCGCTAGAAACCAAACCCGTGCTCATCTCTCAGATGCTCCAGTCTCTCGTGGAGGCAGTGAGTGGCTTCAGCCTGGGGAGGAGCGGCCGGGGGTGGCAGGAGGAACCTGATTCACAGTCTTCCAAGTTCCCTTTTGAAGCAGGAGGATGATGATGGTGGGGAGAAGGCTGTCGTGCTTTCGGGGGCAGAGGAAACGGGGGGGAGAAGAAGGTTGTTTCTGTTGGCATTTGGCTACAGAAGGGAATAGCAAAGCATCTACATCTCCAAAATCTATGTTTTAGCAGCACAGAGTTTTCCTTTCAAAGCTGGGCTAGCCGAGGTGCCCAGAGGGGGCTGGAGGGCATCCCTGAGCCCGGCACCTGCTGCTGCCATGGAGAGAACTTGGAAAGAGAAACCTGCCTGGGGTGCGCTGGGTGCTCGCTAAGAGTTGTCTCTCTGCTTGCAGAAGAAGCACAGATAACAACCTTGGTACTTTTTTTATTCTTTATTTAAACTTAGACTTGTTTGTTTAAATCAGAAACAAATTCTCAAGTAAAAAGAATCCTTTTTGCTCATTCTGCACCAGTGGTGAAGGGTATGTCTTTGGATTTTTATTTAAAGCATGAATTTTCTTTAGAGAAAAAAATGTAACAAAACCTTTTTTTTCTTTTTTTTTTTTTTCCAAAAGAAGGAACAGAGTGCAGCCTAATTACACAAACAGAACTGATGCTCAGAGGTCAGGAACAGAGTCTTTGAAGCATTTACAAAATGAGGAAAAGAAGAGGGGAAGAGAAAAAAAAAAAAAAGAGACATGGAAAATAAGAACGAAGTAAGTGCACAAGGGTAACAGACATAGGTAAATCGTATGTATACGTCTTAAAAAGTTTCAAACCCCCAACAAAAAATATTCTGCAAGGGGATCCTACTGACCCCCAAAACCCTTTGAACCTCTTTCTTTAGTTTTTATAAAATAATTATGCAACCACCCTCTAAGAAATGAAGGTAGCAACCATAAGTGGAAGATTACAGGATGGGGACGGGGATAAAGGTACAAAGGGGAGAAAAGCTCAGGCGAGTCGATGGATCGCAATCTATCTGGCTAGGAATGAACAAGACAACATCAAATGAGAAGCCGTCAGCTGGACCATACAAAAGCTAAATGTACACAAAAGGGTTTTTTCTTTTAAATCTACCATACTGCTTCAGTTCATTTCCAATGCAACAATCTACTCAACACCAAAAATGGTCATATCTATCATAAATACAGAAAGTCAGTTGTTTTAAAACTTTTTTTTAAGCTCCGAGTCCTCAACACTCTTTGTGTGGGGTTTTTTTTATTTCTGAAAAGTGGGAGTGCTTAACTTTTCCCCTTGGAATTGGCTTCAGCAGAAAAGCTACCCTCAAAATCCCCGAAAAGCTAAAGCAGTTCACATTGTTTTTCTCTTGAATACTTTCTGCCCATTTTAAGTTAACAAAAAAAAAAAAAAAAAAAAAAGCCAACCAAAAAAACCAAAAAAAAATAAAAAAAAAAAAAAAAAACAAAAACCCCAAACAACAAAACACAAACAAAAAAAACCCTTTTCTGGAACAAAACCAAAACAAAACCCCCAAAACAAACAAAAGAAATTATATATATATATATATATATATATATAAAACAATGATTCTGAAAACAGAACAAAGTGTGAGTGATTGACCTGAGAATAAAAAGACATTACATTTCTTTTTTCTTTTAGCAAGCCATTGGTATCTGAATGCTAAGATAGCAAGAAATTTAAAACTGTCTCCAGGTGGGCTGCTTTCCCATACAGCGCTGCCGGGCTCTGCTGTGCTATCGAGGGGGATCGGGCGGGGCAATGTACAGGGGCGCGAGGAGGCAGCACGGCCTTCGTCTCCCAGACCAACAGTACCTTCGAGAGGACAAATGTAACAGATTTTTTTTTCTTTTTTAAAGTTTTATTTTATTAAAAGGAAAGGAAAAAGAAATGTAAAACCCACCGGCATCGTTATATGGGAAAACAACCCACGCTTTTTCTTTTTTTCTTTTTTCTTTTTTTTGGTTAGAAGCTTTGGAATTGCAGTTAGTCTATTTTTGAAATTGGTTTGTTATTAACTTTTTTATTTAAATTCATTTTCATCGTTCATCTTCAAAGCTTACAATCTGAAGGTGTCCATTCCTACGCTAGCTAGACCACTGTCCTTAGGGCAGCCGGGGTCCCGGGGCCCCTCCGCCGGGCTCGCCGGTCCATCTGACTTTTGGCTAAGATCCGTGTCAGACTCCTCCGAATAGTCGTCTGTTGGCATCGAGGGCTGAACCCCTGAGGTGCTGCATGAACTTGAGGTAACCGTTGAAGATGAGGAGAGAGGAGGGAAAGGCGGTGGTGGCGGCTTCCCCGGCGGGGCGCGGGGGGCTGCCGGGGGCCAGGGCTTTCTGGAGGCGTGGGGGGAAGCCGAGGGGGGCCGGGGGGGCGGGGGGCTGTCGTTTGAGTGAGCGGCCGACTGCGAGGTAGATGCGGTGCTGGGGTCGGGGGGGCAGGCAGAGTGAGGTAATAGACTGGGGTGCTCTTTGGCGTTTCTTGCTGCTCTTGTGATTGTTCGGTGTTTGTGCGGGGCTGACTCGAGATGCTGACTGAGGGCTTCGTCCCCACACACCGTGCTCTCGCACGCCACACACTGGTACGAGCCGCTGCCCTGGCCGCTGCCGGTGGGCACGTGAAGCACCATCTCATGCAGGTTCGCCACGGACTGGCCGAAGAAGCAGAGGGACTTCAGGTGGTTGCTGGCCGCCTCCTGGTCGCCGAAGCATGCCTGGCACTTGCGGCAGACCAGCTTGTACTGCACCTTTGGGATGATGAAAGGGTCGCAGAGGGAGTCCGCGCCCTTACCTTCTGCTTCAGGCTCTTCTTGGGGTTTGGGCAGGAGGGGGGACACCTCGCGGGGTGCATTCTTCTGCTCTTCTTGCTTGGGGGGTTCTTTGGCAGGGTCTTTGTCCGGGGTGGCAGCCCCCGTGGGGACAGGGGTTTGGCTTCCTTTGGGCTGCTGCACTTTCTGCTGTTGCTGCTGCTGCTGCTGCTGCTGCCGCTGCTGCTGCTGCAATGCCTCCTGCAGACTCTGCTGGTATTGCTGGTACTGCTGCAGCAGCGAGCCGGGCGACAGCCCCAGCAGCGCCTGTGACAGCGCGGGGCTGTAGGGGAACAGCCCCTCCATCCCGTACATGGGCTGCAGGTACCCACTCTGCAGGGCACCAGGGATCTGCGGGGCGTAGTAGGGGGAAAAGCCGGGGACGAAATAGGGAAGGAACTGGCTCGTCAGCAAGGTGGTGGGGTCTGAATTCAGGGCGGCCTGCAGTGCCTGGAGCTGGGTGGGCTCCACCGTGTACTCCATGGCAGGCAGTGGGGCCGCGAGGGCACCCGCCGGCGCCTCCCCCTTCTCCTTCTTGGGCCCTGGCAGGGGGTCCCCCTTCGCCTTGGGTGTCTTCTCCTTCTCTTTTGCCTTCTCGCTCTCCTTCTCCTTGCGCTGTGGCGGGGGCGGCTGCTGCGGCGGGGGCTGTGGGGTCGTCGCCGGTGGCTGCTGTGGCGCCACGGCTGCCGTGGCTTGTGCTGGGGTGGGCGAGCTGAGCGCGGCTGGGGGCTGCTTATTTGGTAATCCAGAAGTGGGGAGGCCAGGTGAAGGGACGCTTGTGCTGGGCAGGCCCATCAGGTTGGGTTTGGGAGAAGTTAAAGCTGCAAGAGAGGGAGACAGAGAAGTAAAGAGTCACTCAGCACTGGGCAGGCAGAAAGCACGAGGAGGGTGACTCCAGAACACCCACAACTGCTCCAGAGCCTCGGTCTCCTCTGCACGAGGACAGCCACAGGCCCAAGCTGGTGTGTTGCCACAGCACCAGTCGGAGAGACCGTCCGTGCCCCTGCCGTCTCTGAAGAATGGCTTCTGTCCCACCCCACGGGCCCTGTGCCATGGGGACATGCCCCCTCAACTCCCACCACCCACGGCTGCCTGGGTTGCGTTGCCCCAGCAGCACTGACCATGGTGCCTCTGACAGGGACACCCACCAGCATCCAGAATGCCCAGCACAGCTGATGTTTTACTCCTCTGAAATTCCCAAATTCTTAACAGCTATGTTGGAATCTGCTCCAGTGTGTCCTTGGACCTGAAGGCTCCAGCAGCAGAGTGGTGCTACACCAAAGGGTGGAAATGCTCAGTACTGAGAATCTTATTAAAACCTCTACAGATTGGGAAGTCCTGATCATGGCAACTGGGAACTGAAAGGCTAGACCAGAGTTATTTTGTCCTTATTAGGCTGGTGTTCATGAATCCACAAATCTCTGATGCAACCCCTTCCAATGTCAGAGACTCTGGGCACTCAGCTTCTGAGCAATTCCAGAGTTTGTGTGGTGTTCAGACATTCCCCCTGGGCACAAGTGCTGTGTTCTGGGTGGAATTAGAAGCACTGTGATGCTTTGTCATTGAGATGGATTAATGGTGGAATGTGAAGCCTGTCCCTCTTCCCAATAGCAGGAATAGCCAGTAACAACACTCTCCCTGGTGCCTATTTCTGCTCTTACAGCTGACAGTGGTTGGGGGCAAGACAAGTGTGGCTCCCAGAGTAACCTCCTTTAGTCACAGCTGCTGCAGCTGGCAAACGTGCTTCCGAAGAGGAAAATTTGGCTTGGGAAGTCCCTCAATGCCACTTGGGGAAAAAGACCACAGAAACAAAGCTCCAAAGTCCTGCTGGCACAACCCTGTATGCTCCTGGCTCTGGAGCAGGAACCTGCTGCAGGATACTCCTGCTGCAAAACCCACGAGTGAAAACCAACCTGTCCCTGACAAACCTGAGTCCCACCACTGTGTCAGGCCTGGAGCCAACTGTGGAGGCACAGTGACTTTTATTTTAGCTTGTACTGCCAAGGAGCCACAGGAGGTCTGGGAGGAGGGTGGCCAGAACTGGGAGGGTTCACCCATGTCTGACCCAAACCCTTCTGAAACGTGTATCTGCTCCTGACGTGGTGCTGACACTACACTGATTTGTGATGGCAGGACAGGTACAGAGTAAAGCTCCACACAGCAAACCTGGAGATCTTGGATAAGGGCACATTTTGGATGGACACCCTTGAAATGGATGCTCCCCAGCTGAGTGTTCCTCAGAGGCTGAAGTGCAGGATCAGCAGGTAATTTGTAGTGTTCCTGGATGCATGGCCTTATCTGCTCTGACAGGCCTGGAGTTGCTGTGGAGCTTTATCTAAAGGCTACAAAATAGTCTGACTTTCTACAGAGCTCAGTCCTGTCTAGGCAGTCACTGACACCGTTTAAGATCCATCAGATGCAGTCTCAACTCCTCAGGACACATCCTGTGCTTCGGAGAAAAATAAATGCAACAGTACAGACCAAAGTGCAAAAAAGGAATTTTAGCTGTTATAAATTTGGGGCACTAAGAAAACAGCACAGAGTGACTTGCGACAGGGTGACAATATGATTTGCCAAAGACATGCTCCTGGCCCAGTGCTCTGAAAGGAGCTCTGTGGTGAGAACAGAAGGGTGGCATGGAAAACTCCTGGCATGCGCAGGGGTTCCTCAGACTCACAGTGAAACAAGGCCTTTGGATCATGTTTTCTAGATCACTGCTGGTGACTGACCTGCATCCTCCACTGCATTTGGTGTATGGCTTAGACTTTTCACCTATCCACCAGGTACAAGGGAAAGGAGCATCCTCAAAAGATAAAGTCTAGTACTTGATATTAGGCCACCCAAAGGACTACACAGGATTTAATTTTTATGTAGCATTGTTAAGAAAAATCTTATTAAAATACAAGCTACATTTGTCCCACAACCACACTGTTGTTGAGAAGCTACTTTCAGGTCATGCCCATTCATCACTCAAACCCCATCTTCAGCTGCACTGGGATTTGTCCTGGGGCTCACCAGAGAGACATAGCAAGATGCTCCGCATGTGTGTCACCAGTGCTACCAGGCACACGATACCTTTCCCTAGAAAGAGTTTGGATTTTTGAACACCTGGGATGGCATCACATAAACCACATTTAATATCAAAAGGAAAGGAATAATAAACAATGTATTCATCACATTAGTCCTTCTGTTCTGTTGGATAAATCCTCTATTTTCCACTTCCTTGAAGGTGTTTCAGGATTTCTAGTCTGTGATAACACACAGAGATATGCAGCATGTCTAGACATTGCTCTAGTTCACCCTTTTGCTAGAAAATCTGAGTTGAGGAATTAAAGATAAAATACCTACTGCTTATTCACTGTGAAGTCAACATGCTGGACTAACGGGCCAGGAATCCTGTTACCAGTCATTCTGAGGGAATGATTTCCTGTGCTAGAGATGTGCCAAGTGAAGGTGTGCCTGAGCAGGATAACACTCATACCCACCTGTGTTGGATGGAGTGAAGCTGGGTAAGGATGGGCTGTTGAGGCCTGGAAGTAAGACTGGAGGGATGCCCTGGAGTGCTGGGTACGCAGCAGGAAGGTTCAGAGCTTGCAGGGGGGTGTTGTCAAACATGCCCTGCTGTTGAGCTGCCAGACCAAGAACCTCATTGGCTTTTTTGATCCGGTCCAGCTCCTGCTGAGCCATCAACTGACGTACAGTAGCTGGGTCAAAATACTCCTTTTCCTTATCCAACTGGCTTCCAATGGTTTCTTTAACTTTGGAGATATGCTGTTGAGAGAAGATATGGTCACGTACAGACAGCCGAGCGCTGTACTTGATGCCACACAAAGTGCACTCTGTTTTGGGTCCCTCGTAATTTGTTTGGTTTATACCAAAATGCTTGGCCATGCTGAGTTTTGACTTTTTCTCCTTTGCCCTTGCATTCTGGAACCAGACCTGAACAACTCTCTTTGGCAGTCCAATGTCATTGCCCAGAACCTCACACTCCAGCATGGTCGGTGTCCTGTAGTCATTAAAGCATGACTTAAGAACCTTGAGCTGGAGATTAGTCATCTGAGTGCGAAAGCGTTTCTGTCCGGGCCGGTCCCCACTCTCGCCAGACTTGCTGGCTGAACCACTTGCACCAGGGCTGGGCGAGCAGGGGTCTGCAAGGCTGGAAGTTTCACTATAGTCCACGGTACCTTCATTGTCATACTCTTTGCTGTAAAAGCTGGGAGCTGGGCTGACCAGACCAGAAGACAGCCGATCTTCGTATTCAGACATTGCCATCATGGCAGCTTTTGTCAGACCTTCGCTGGGTCCCGATGTGGATTTGGTTTCGGTTGCAATGCCTGTTGCACTATCGTTGTCTGCATTGCCTTCGTCTCCTGTGGTAGTGTCTGTGATTGCGGTGTTGACAGAAGAGCAGTCATCATTGTCCAGCTTTGTCTGGTCAAAGCTCAGATTGACTGAGGACATGGAGGGACTCTCAAAGTCTTCAATCCCTTCCACCTTAATGGAGGATGGACTCAGCAGAGTTCGAGGTGACAGTTCCATGCTCTTGTTCACTGGGGAGAGGGGAACACTCTGTCCATCACTGCTAGTTGGTGGCATGTGGGAAAAGCTGGCTCCATCAAAGATGTCTCCCTTCATCTGGAGTCCCCCGTCACAGTCCAGAAGCATAGCAGACAGCGTCAGGTTGTACCCAGCTCGCTTGGCCT
Organism: Acropternis orthonyx; assembly: GCA_035583155.1. Classification (NCBI taxonomy): domain Eukaryota; kingdom Metazoa; phylum Chordata; class Aves; order Passeriformes; family Rhinocryptidae; genus Acropternis; species Acropternis orthonyx. The sequence continues at coordinate 20,619,082 of JAWWEU010000020.1, read as the reverse complement.
CATGCCAGTGACGGGATCGAATATGAGCTTCCAGAGCTGTCTTTGCTTTAAACAGAGCTCGGCAGAAGGGACACCTTCTGTGGGCTTGGGCTGGCCCCACAGCTCGGAACTGCCCCTTCCTCTCCCGTGCACGGGTGTTCTGGAACCAAACCTGCACCACACGCTTCTTCAAGCCCACTTCATGTGCTATGTGATCCAGCATCTTTCGTGTAGGGTTGGAGTCAAGCAAGTATTTCTGGTACAGAATTTCCAGCTGCTCAGGGGTGATGGTTGTTCTTAGACGTTTATCCCTTTGGGGTTCTTCTCCCCCAGTCCCACTGTCATTCTCTCCAGGGCTTGCACTGGCCTTTTCCTCCAGCTTTCTCTTCAGTGTGTTCATGGTGGATGTTGGAGTTGATGATGGTGAGGTGGCCGAGCTTGCTGGAATCTGGGGTAATGTTCCAGACAGCAGCTGGCTTGCCAGTAGTGGATTACTGGGATCAAAAAGCATGAATGGCATATCCAGTGTTCTGTCCAGGAATGGGGGATGGATAAACTGGTTCTGTGCACTCAGGAAATGGAGTTGCTGATGCTCCTGCCAATGCTCAAAGGAAGGAAATGCCAGTTTACACTGGTCACACTGGTATGGGATTAGTTGAGGAGGTAGGTTTGCTAGCTGCTGTGGGGTAGAGGTGTGAATGGGTTTGAGGGAGAGGTGTGAGAGCTGAGATGGACTTGGGCTTGACTGTGACAAGGAGCACTGAGGGGGCTGAGGAGGAGGAGGTGGCTGTTGCAGTGAAGAGGGGGAGGATAACTGTGAAATCTTTTGGTGTGCTGAACTTGTCTTTTGTTCTCCTTGGTCCTGTTGGTGCTGAGACTCTTGCTTTGGTTGCACTTGCTTCTCTTGGGTTTGGTTTTGCTGTGTACTTGGAGGTTCGGACTGCTTTGGTTTCTCATCTGTAGCTTCTACTTTAGAACTATAGGTGGAGGAATCATCTGCCTCTGCTGTGAGCTGCAGAAAAGCTGAGGAGGTTGTGTTGGCAGAAGATGTAGGTGTGCTGTAAGCTTGTGAGGGCATTGGTGTGCTGCAGGAGGAACTGGTTGGAGTCAAGAGCTCCAATGCATCCATAGAGTCTTCATTCTGGCTATCATCCTGTCCATCCTCATCCTCATCTTTGTAACAAAGCTTTTTCTGGTGTTTAATGAGATCAAAAATGCGCTGGAAGACCAGACTGCACTTTTTGCACTGGTAGTTCAAGTTGCTTGTTCTAATGTACCTGTCGTTTGTGAGCTCGCGTCGCTCCCCATCTTTGCCTTCTCCCTGATTTTCGTAATTTTTCCTAGCTTTCTGACGGGCATTCTGGAACCACACCACTATAACACGCGTTGGGAGGTTCAGCAAGTTAGAAAGCTGCTCAAATTCATCGTCTTTTGGGTAAGCATTGGCATCAAAGAAGTCCTGGAGGACTCTGAGCTGGTAGTCAGTAAAGCGTGTCCGAGAAGACCGCTTGCTTCCCCAGTACTCCTGCTTTTGAGGCTCTGGAGAAGGAGGCCGAGAGTCTATCTTCAGCTCTTCCAGGCTGGTAATGGGAGGATTGCTGAAGTTGTATGGGGAGTCCTTGTTACGCTGACGTTCCTTGAACAGGGTGTTTCTGAACCAGTGCTTGATCACTTTCTGGGGCAATCCGGATTTGTCTGCCATCTCTTTGATCTGTTCCTCACTTGGGGAATTGTTAATGTCAAAATACTGCCGAAGGACTCTCAGCTGGTCATCGGTGATCCGTGTCCGTGGTCTCTTGTTCTGCTGCTGCTGGAGAAGGCTGGGGTTGAGCTGATGCTGGTACAACTGAGCCAAGTCGGTGGGCAGGGGGTCCACAGGGCCCAGCTGGGGCGGCAGCTGTGCAGGTAACGTCTGCAGGGGCATGGTCTGCATCATGAGTGGTGAGAAGAGGGGGAGCTCCATGGGCATGGAGAGCTGGGTGAGTGGCACAGATGGCTGGGCTGGTGCAATCGTGGGAGAGGTAATCGGTGGGGCAGAAGTAGGGATGGCAGGAGCAGCAGCTGGCTGAGGAGGAGCTGGAGGGAGCGGAGGAGGGGGTGGTGGAGGTGGGGGTGGTGGGTCGGGGGTCTGAGGCCGCAGTGGGTACAGTTTGTCATAGTGTTCTCTGTACTGTTTGGCAAATCTCTCTAGCTGCTTAAAGGGAAAGTAATGTTGGTGAACATGCTCTTGGTGGCTCTTCAGGATGAGGATGTTTGAGAAGAACTTTCCACATGTATTGCACTCCAGCTTTTCCAAGTTCTCACCTTGCTCTGTCTTCCCATTTTTCTTCTGCACCTTCTGCTTGTTCTCATTGTACTGAATGACAAGCTCAAAGCCAAAGTTTTCCAGCAAGGCTTTGGTGGCGTTGCCCCTCGCGTCAGAGGCAATCCGTGGGGGCAGGATGGAGGGTGGCTCTGAACTGCTGCCTGGCACAAAGTCCTTCTTCTCCTTGGGCTTTAAGTTATCAGGCAGAGACTCCTTCAGTGTTACATTATTGTCTCCCCTCTCTGCACTTTCCCTTTCCCGTGGGGTTTCTTTATCTTTCTCCTTCACTACGGATTTATTCTTCTTCTCTGGGTGCTGGCTCTGCTGTAACAGGACGGAGTGGGGTTGTGATAAGGACAGCTGACCTTGCTGCTGCTGCAAGAGCTGTGGATGGCTCTGCTGAGGGAGCTGAACTTGTGCCTTCAGGTCCTCCAACAAACTTGGACCTGTCCCAGTCAATGTCAGTGCACCGCTGGTGACAGGCAAACTGACTTCTGGATTGAGCTGAAACTCAGCACTGGGGATATAGAATGGGAATAGAAGATGCTGCTGCTGCTGTAGCTGCAGAAGGGTCTCAGTGGTCATTGGAAAGTGTGGCAGAAGTGCTGGGTTGAAGAGCTGGGACTGCAGGAGAGCAGCTTGCTGCTGCAGCTCCTGCTGCAGGTGGGCCTGCACCTGTGCCTGTGCCTGTGCCAAGGTTTGGGCTTGTTGCTGTTGCTGCTGTTGCTGCTGCTGCTGCTGCCTGGATGCAATCATGTCTGCCAGCTTCTTGCGGTTCACCTCTTTGGGCTCCGAAGGGGAGGAGACATTAGTGCTTACAGGGTTACCCAAGGGAGGAATTCCCACACTGTCACTGGACACCTGGTTGAGCAGGCTGGGAATAGGAGTGGTGCCCAAAGTGCTCGTGCTGGTGGTTGCAAAAGCATTGCTGTTGCTGGCACTCACAGGGCTCGGCGTGGATGAACCCAGAGAGAGGCTGCTACTGCTGCTGTTGCCGGCCCCATTGCTGCCGCCGCCTGCCGCCTCCAGCTTGGCCGCGCGAGCCTTGGTCTGGTGCAGGACAGATCTCATGTGGATCTCCAGGGTCGAGCTCTGGCTGTAGGCCACGTTGCAAGTGTTACACTTGAAAGGTTTGTTGTCTGGGCTGCTGGTGGGCTCAGGTTGCCCAGTAGCAGACTCTTGGAGGGCTCGTTTCAGTTTATGCAGATGAGAAACAGAATTGTAATGGACCAGGAGAATGTTCTTTTGCGTGAAGGACTCCTTGCAGACTGTGCACTTGTATGGGCGAGATGGATCTAGGAATTTCTCCATAGTGAAGTTAGGGCCCTTCCTGAAGGGTAAGGCCCTTTTTGGTTCTGAGCCAGAGTCCTCCTGCACCGAACCAGAATCGCTGCCTGTTGGGCTCTGCTTATCTTCCAGGTCGCTCTCCTCCTCCTTATCTTCCTCAACTATTATTGTGTGGTCCTCTGCAAGTGAAGGGTCACCCATAGCAAGGAGGTCTCCATTGACCAAGAGACCACCGTACAGCTGCTGAATGTCAGCCTCACTCAGCTCCAGGTGGCTGGTTTCCAAGTGCTTCTTCAGGGCCTGGAAGGTTCGGAAGCTGCGCTGACAGAGGCAGCACATGGTGGCTGCCCGGATGACGTGGTACTGGGAGTGGAGCTGCAGCTTCTCAATGGTTTTGAAGGCAAGGCTGCACTGGTTGCAGCGGTACTTGTAGACGTGACGGTCAGAGACCGGCAACTGAGGCCGCTTGGCGTGGACATCGTTGAAGTGTGTCTGCAGGGCTGCTGAGCTCTTGAACACCTGGCTGCAGCCCTTCTTCCAGCACAGGAAGCCAGAGTCCTCACGGGCAGCACTTGGATCAGCCGGAGCAGGCTTGGGGTCCCCGCTGTGCTCTGCACATTCCGATGGCAAAAGGTTCTTCCCTGTGTCCTCAGAGATCTCTGTGAAAACAGAATTAGAGCAAACCTGCAAATTACACCAGCACACCAGGGTGGATCAACACTACCTTTTGGTCCTGAATATGTCCATGTTTTTTTCTCTCCAAAACAATGATTATTTCCAACATTTCTCCTCTACCTTTATTCATTTATTTCAATACCAGCCCATTACCCTCATCATGGCCCATTGCATAAATCTACAAAATTTAATTCCTTGCACACTTGGAATATCTGGAAATGATTCACACACACATCCCTTAGTGCATTTATCACCTTCAATTCTCCCTTTCAAGTGAAGGCCATTCAGCCACCTCTGTCTTTACTGTTCATTTTTTATGTCCTGACTATTTTCAAAAAAGAAGGTTCATCGAACTGAACATAGTATTTGGGTCTTGGTCCTACCAAAGCTAGGATCAAAAAGAATGCAACTGGTCCCTGATCAGGTGATGGAGCTGGGGGCACTCCACCAGTGGGACCATGGACCTCACTCATCTGCACTCACCAAGCTGCTTCCCCAGCTCCTCTGTGCCTGAGTTCCCATCCTTCTCTGGAGTGGCTGCTGGGAGGAACATGCTGCTGGGCATCATCACCTCAGGGGTTGTCACCTGGAGACAGGGGAAAAGACATGGGGAGAAGAAAAACAGAGGAAAGTATTTTAAACGTCTTCAGTGGCAAAACTAGACATCGGTATTGTGAAGTCAGAGGTGTCACTTTTCACAGCTCACTGAAGACTCATATTTATTAGACAAAGCTCACATCAGTCAAAAGTGTTTCTACAGTTACATTTTGGACATAATTAGCAGTGCACACTTGAAGAATAATCTTATTATTAATATTTTTCCTTTATGTAGAATTCAGACTTTGATCACTGACAATGTTTTGTCATGGGCTGTGAAACTTCTTGTGCAACCAATTAGGTAGATAAGTTGAAAGGCCCACCTTAAGCTGCTGAAAACATAATAAGGCCCCTAATTAAATCATACCTCGTAAAGTACACTGTAATCTTGAACCAGGGAGCATTGCAGCACTGTTTTCAAAGTGTATCGATGCAGGGAAAGGAGGGGCATGAGAAAGAACAGTACAAATACAGAGAAAGGTGACAAAGGAAAGGATGAATAAGGAAGGACTAAAAAGAAAGCAAATTGCAAAATGAAAAGCTTTTAGTAACCCTTTCCTTGCTCGAACTTATGTGTTCCCTTTGCCCTTCTTCAAGTGTTTGGCTAGATCCTGCACCAGTAAAACCAGTGCAGTGCAGGGACACTCACACTTTTGAAGAGCTGGAGAGTCTACATGGCTTATCTGGAGAGGGCTTTTGGAAGAGCCAAATGCACACACTCATCCTGTTGTGGAAAACTGTTTCTTTGGATGTACCTGGTCACACACAGGGACACAAACCACCTTGCCAGCAGCCTGCACATAGCTGGCATCAGACACAGAACAACGAATATCCCTCTGAATGTCCAGAGCCAACAACTCACACCACTGGAATGCCACCTCACAGGACTTGGACAGGCAGACCTGTGTCCCCATCACCATCCATGTGTGTTCGAGCACATGGCTGCCACTGCTGGTCAATGACTATGGCAAGTGAAGACACCTCTGTAGCCTCAAGCAGCTGCCCACACCACCTTGCTGACACCGGGGGAGCGCTGCCCTTTCACCAGGTGCTCCTGGGGATGCCTGTGGTGCTCCTGCTCCCAGCCTCCTGCTGCTGGGAAGGTGAGGCACAACTAAACACTCCCAGACAGGTGTATTTCCTGGCAAAACAAGCCTCTCCATCCTTCTGTTGGCTATGGAGAGGGCATCTGAACCCTGAATTTCAGGAGAGAGAGTGTGCATGAGGTGGCTGCATGCCACGTACCTGTGGCTTTCTGCACAGCCAAGGACCACGGGGCTCCAGCTGAACTGCAGAAGATGGGAGCACACCTGTGATGAAGGTGAAGCTGGAAAATCTCAGGATGAAATGGTGACACAGGAATGGCTGTAGAGCCTTGACCTGAGCCATTAGGGATGTGGAGCTCCCTCCCATTCCTAGGATAGCTGGTGCATGGAGGTGAGTGCTGGGTCCCATGAATGCCGGCAGGGAAGGCAGCTGACACATCCCAGGAGGGAAACTGAGCACACCAAACTCATTCCACCTTTTAGTCTAAGCAGGAGTGTCTAATGGCTGTGGGTGGTGGGTTGGGAAACATGAAAGGTCACTGGTTAATTCCCAGTGGCTGGGCTTGGAGGAGGGGGACAAGCAGGGAGCCTGAGGAGGGGAGGCAAGAAGAAACCGTCCCTCTCAGCTTTAGCAGCAGGGAGAGCACTTTCCTAGGATCTTTAGGAATTATGAAAAATAAATCATGAGAAATTAAAAAAAACCCCAACAGAGTAGAAAAAGAATAAAATTATCTAACACCTCAGCTGCACATCATTATAGAGCTGTGGCTTTTCATAGGCGTTACAGTACGGCAGCCATTCCCACCACCATGCTCAGTACGACGGATCAGTAATTGTTTTCATACACTTTAATTAGAAAAACTCAGATGGCTATGAATAATAATGGAAAAGAGAGACTTTTGCACTTGAAAGGTTGAAGTCAATCAAGTGTGAATGACGGCAAAAAAGAAAAAAAAAAGACACCAATTCATCAGGCCTCTGTTGTCTCGCCGCGTCTTTAATCATAATTCCTGATTGGGATTCAAGAAGGCAGTAAGCAGCGGTTCTTTGTCTGCCTTCACCTTCCGTCAATTAACTCTCCCCGAAATATAATCATCAACCTCACATGCTCCTCTGCATCTTAATCTGGGGCTCCAAACCACTGAGTCCTGCCCTATATGTGTTTATGTAATTACCTTTATCTACCTGCATCTCCACAGCCACCATTCCTTCCCTTCCTTCCACCCTCCCTCCACCATAGGAAAAGAAAAAAAAGGGAAAAAAAGGTGGGACAAAAAAAAGCTGTGGTACATGAAATTGCTACAGGCACAAAATCTCCAAAGGCAAACAGAAAAAAGCTTGGGAAAAAGTGCAAGGCAACTAGAAATTATGGATGTAGATGTGGGGAACTGCAGAGGTGCAGTCACAGTGGCTGGCCCTGGGGACCAAATCCCTTGAAACAAGGTACTGGCCAGCACCCTCCACCCCTTCAGCCCCACAGACCAGCCCCGAGCAGGTGGCAAAGATACAAGGAGTGCAAACTGACTGCACATCCCAAATTATTTTGCACTCACATGGAATTCCAGACTGCCCCTTTTGTAGGGTTTGTCCTTTTACATTGCAAAGCCGTCTGAGGACACCACATTTCCTTGGACCTGCAGAACTCTCCCTGCACGCTAGGGCTACTTTTCATATAAACCAGGAGCAGGGGTACAATGGGGCAGGAAGGTGCAGTGCCCCCAGGTGAGGCAGGAACGGTGCTCTGTGACATGGCATTTTGTACTGCAGATGCATTTCATGACATTAACTGTTCCAGTGATCAAGAGGACCGTGTTTATCTGGAGCACACCCCGTGTTAGCACATGTGGCTGTCAAATGCTCTCCACCTCCTGCTCACCTGCGCAGGTGATACGTGGCATATCATCTTGGCATCTCCCTCCTCAGTTCAGCATCCCTCCCCCTCCTCAACTCCTGTCTCCCTGTTTAAAGGTCTCCTCAACACCGTTTCACGATGGCAACACATCAGTCAGCGTGAGCCATTCCTAAAACACTACCCTACAGCTGTGAGGTCAACCAATGTCACATTTGTCTCCTCCCTTCCCTTCTCCTGCACATACCTGTGCTTCTCTAACACCAAATCATATCCACTCTGCAGTTGCAGCGACCACCTCCTGGCCCACAAGCCACCAGCAAAGCCCTTTCTAGCATGGCACCCCCATCTCAGTCACCCTGGATCCACCTCTCTGCACAGCCTGAGTTCACCATTGCCTGTGGTTCTGACAGCTGAGTTCCCTCTTGGTTCTCCCACTGTTAGCACACAGAAGTCCTTAGAGGATGCGAAGCTGTTGGACAAGCCTCTCTGTTTCCAGGGACCCTTCCTTTTGGGTGAATTTCAGACCCCTTCAGCAGACAAGATTTCTTTAAGATGACCAGATCCATGGACAGGCAGGGGCGCCCCACTTTAGTGGCCACTTCTATGGATGAGGTGGCCCAGGGAGGACTGTTACAGAGCATCTGAGAGATGATGGGCCACATCTCCTGCCTCCCTCCCCTTCCAGTATCCTCAGCAGATCGCACATGCCCTGACACCTACAGACCTGTCACCATGCGGGAGAATGACCGGCCGGTCCACCCCTCTCCAGAGACAACCTCCAGCAGTGACGAGGGCAGCTCCTGCTACCACCGGCTCTACTGGATTTTTAACGGCTGACTGTAGAGCTGCTTGTTGGCAGGGCTGGAGGCTCAGAGCACAGTACCCACCCATATGACACCCACATATTGCTGGCACATCCAAAATACTACTCTTGGCCAGCAAGAGCATCCAGCTCCCCTCACACTGCACCTGCCTGTCCTGTCTGTGGATCGAGGCATCAAATGCAGGGACAGTTCCTCCAAAAATGCCCCAAAATACTGAAATCATGTGGCTCTAGAAAGAAAACCTTTAGAAGGGGTCTGAGGAGATACATCACTGTCCCCATGACCATGCAACCAGGGGAAATACAGACTGGAGGCAAGGTTCCCCACCAGACAAAGGAGGTAATTTCCATTACAAAGAGAGAGAGAGGGTGCTGGAGTGAAAAGCTTCATTAGACTCCGAGAGGCAAAGCGATGGCAGTATACCAAGGTCACTTCTAATTTAGACCATCTAATTGGCAAACATGGCTCCAAATGGCTATCATCTCACAGGGCTCAGAATTAATGAAGCCCGATTATTTTCATTACCTTCATCCGAGATGGAGAATGAGACACAGAGTGAGAGGGAAAGGGGGGAGAGGGAGGGGGCAAGAAGGAGGGAGAGAGAAAAATTGAATGACAGCAGAAGGGAGAGAGCAGTAAGAAAAGACAATGGGAATGAGGGAAAAAATAGCAACAGGGGGAAGTGAGATGGCAGGGATGGGCAGGAATGACTCCTGAAGCAAGGGAGAAAAGCAAAAGATAGAAAGATGGCTGTAACACTGAGAAGATGCCCTAAACTGAGGAAGAGAAAGCTGACAGCAGAGATGATGGGAAGGAATGTGCAGAAGGATAAAGCCAGCTGTGGGAGGAGGGAGAGCTCCTGCTCCTGGAGGCTCCTGGGAAGCCGTCCTCTCTCCCAGCTCAAGCCCATCAGTCTTGTCAATCGCCTGCACGGGCGAACTGCACTTCACCCTCATTACGGGGCCCTGTGGAGCCCAGCGGGCCCAGGAAGAGGCTGCCATTGGAGAGATGGTGCCTGGCCCCGCTCAGAGTGGCTGAGATGCCACGGAGAGTGAACTTGGCCACATTCATCCATCAGCTGTGTGGAAGGGAAGCTGCAGAAGATGGGGGGATGGCCTGAACCCCAACCTCTGTCCCTGTGTGGCATTGGAGCACGGTGAGCTCTCTGCTCCCCCTCAGCCAGCCCTGCCAGCCTCTGTCCCCTCACTGAGGCTGGCGGGGGGACGTCGGGGCCCTGTGGGACAGCCAGCCCGGCTGCTCGCTGATATGAAAAGGAGGGAGCACGACCAGGCAGCTCGGAGACGCTGAGCACAAGCAGGAGCGTTACCATGACAACAGACATATTAGACACTGCAGGTTCCTGAACGGCGTCTGATAAGGTGTTATTAACTGGAGCCTCCTCCAACACTGAGCACAGTGACACTGCGTCGAGAGGGACCCAGCTCCCAGTCACAGAGATGCAATTCCCTCGCCGTGGCACCAGGACCCGACTCATGTGTCAAACCAAGACTGGATCTTCACGAGAATGAGCAAAATTAGGACCCTCCAATGCTGCCATGTTCTGCACAAACTGTACTAATTGCTCAAAATACTTATCACTGAATACAGAAAGACCCACCTTCTTGACCCTGCACTGTAAGACCCAGAGCAGGAGAGGCAATCCTCCTCCCTAGACGTGTCTCTGGATGCCAGAGGAAAGAACCATATGGCCAGTGGCAGTGGAAGGTGGGGAAACCAGAAACAAGTAGGAAGATGAGCATCACGGCTGGGCTAGTCTCCGCCGATCCCAGCAGTCCCACAGCCCTACTCAGCTAAGGGACTGTCCCTGACCTCCTCTGCGGGTTGTCCTGAGCTCCTTAATGAGGCATTCCTGGCTAGTCCCCCATATCCTGGAGGACACAGACCTGCTTGAAGATGGACCAGCCTGATGCTTCTGCTCCAGACTGTGCATCCTGCCCACAGCCTGGCTCAAAACAAACCACTCCACCTCAGCAAAGCAGCAACCCCGGGCAAACTGGTTATACTCACTGGCCTAAGGAAGGGGGTCAGCTTTTGCTTGCTGCTCTTAAGGGCCAAAACATCTGCCATCAATGTAGTTAGAGGAGAGTAAGAGTTGTTCAAGCCCCAAGAAGGTATTTACACACTTGAGCAGTGTCAGTGAAATGGACACAGGCTGCAGAAGCCGCAGTCTCTGTGGCAGGACAGCTCCATGACCCAGGCACATGGGCGGCTGGCAGAGCAAAGCCACATCCTGCCAAAGGCCAGAGGGGACAGGCAGCTGGTAAAGCAAAGCGGGAAGATAAAGTGCATAAAGGTATTTATAGAGCAGGAACTGGAACAGGCTGCCCAGAAAGACTTCTTCCCTGGCGATACTCAAATCCTGTCTGGACACAATCCTGAGTAACGTGCTCAGGGGACCCTGTCTGAACTGGGAGGTTGGACTGGAGGAGTTCCCATGGTCTCTCTCAGTATTACCCATCCTATGATTCCATGACTCTGTCTTTGAGAAGGAGTCACAAGAGAAATCAGAATCACAGAATTATTAAAGCTGGAAAAGAACTTTAAGACCATCAAGTCCAACCATCAACCTAGCACCACCACTAGGTTAAACTCTGTTCTCAAGTGCTGCATCCATACATTTTTTGAACACCTCCAGGGATGGTGACTCCACAGATTCCCTGGGCAGCTTGAGCCAGAGCTTTACAACCCTTTCTGTGAAGAAATTTTCCCTAACACCCAATCTAAACCTCCCCTGGAGCAGCTTGAGGCCATTGCCTCTCACTCCTTGTTACCTGGGAGAAGACACTGACTGCACCTGGCTCCAACCTCCTTTCAGGGAGTTGTAGAGAGGAAGAGTGACAGAAAGAGAAGATGAAAGAAGTGTAAGAGAAAAGCTGAGTCATGCTGTGTGTACTTGCTCAGAATATGTCACAGGAGGGAGCTGATAAAGAACATGAGTATTACAAGAAACATGAAGTTATTCACCTCCACTGCCAGGAATCAGCAAAGAAGGGAGAAAACAAGCAGAAACAGAGTGCAAGAAAAAATCACAAAGAGAAAAAACTGGCAAAATAAACACTTGTTCTATATACTTGGTGAGAACTTCTTAAATGCAGGCATGACCTTGCCTTAAACATTATACTGAAGAAAAGAGTGTATAATGTGACAATACATCCCATCAGCTGCTGCATCTTCCAGAAGCTTCTGTGTAATCTGCCATCCCATGCACTCACTTCATCAGCTCAAGTATTTATCCTGACTTCTTCACAGGGAAATCACTCAACACTTCTGCTCCACAGGGCTCAAGCAGAGACAACAACATGTTGGGATAGGATGAATGCTTATGGCAGAGCCCTGACAGGTGAAGGAGCTGCCCACCACAGCAAGCCGTTACTCCTCACCTTTGTGGGGATGGCAGCGGACATGCTGGGATGGCAGCGGACAGATTGGGATGGCAGCAGACATACTGGGATGGCAGTGGACACGTGGGGATGGCAGCGGACACATTGGGATGGCAGTGCACATGCTGGGATGGCAGCAGACACTGGGGATGGCAGCGGACATACTCGGATGGCAGCGCACATGCTGGGATGGCAGCGGACATGCTGGGATGGCAGAGGACATGCTGGGATGGCAGCAGACACTGGGGATGGCAGCGCACATGCTGGGATGGCAGCGCACATGCTGGGATGGCAGCAGACACTGGGGATGGCAGTGGACATGCTGGGATGGCACACTTGCCTATGCAGCCACTTACCGTCATGATGAGTTTCTCAACACAGTCAGGTGACACACTGTGCAGGTGGGTGAGGTGCAGCTGCAGGTGGATCTTGTTATTCAGCATGTCCTGGCAGAGCGGGCACCGGAGCATGGGCTGCACTGAGTGCTGTGTCATGGCGTGCACCCGCAGCCGGTTCACGTCTGTGTTGCTGTACTTGCAATACGGACACTGGTACATCTACAGAGCAGACAAATGAATCACGCAGCTGTTCCAACTGCTGCTTTCCTCTTACAGCCAGGCTTTAATAATTTGATGCCTTATCCTACCACCAGTTATCGCCTTTCATCCTTCTCCCATTTTATTCTTTGCTTTTGGCACATTGGAAACAAATTACCTGCACAGAAAGCTGGGTTCTTCCGCCTTACCTGCTCTGATTTGGTCTCCTCTGAAGTTTTTGACCATTTAAAGGAGAGAGGCGACTCAGAGCTGCTGGGAAATGATATCCGCTTAGAGGACGCTGGAGGCTCTGTCAGGTCCTTCTCTGCCTGGCTGGCTGGTGCTGCAACGAAAAGTGATTTACATCAGGACATCTCCAAAGAGGTCTAGGTTGCACAGTACTTCCATTTATTGCTTGACACACCCCCCAAGAACTTGGAGGAGGATGAGTCTGAGGACTGTGCCAAAACCAGTTCATTCTTGCTGATGATCCCCCACAGCAAAGGAACTGTGTGACTGGTGACTAGAAGCTGAGAGATCTCAGCTGTGTCTGGGGGCTGCTTACAGCCTGTGGCTGCAGGAGGGTCTGCTGCTGTGGCTATGTACAACACACAAATTCTTGGCCAGACATGAAGGCCCATGTATCACCATCAGGAGCAGCTGAACTGACTCAGAGGCAGAGCTCATACCCTTGGCTCACCCAGGACATTTTACATGTGGATAACTCTGGAACAAGTGGCTGGTGGTTTGTGGCTGTCAGCCCAACCAATGGTACCTGTGCTGGCAGCAGCAGCGCTGCTGGATGGCTCCAGATGGCTCCGCCTGTGCCTCCAGAGGAGTGTGCATCTCTGGTGCATGTAGGCCTGCCAAAATCCTGATTTTGGTGGGACTCCACCTACAGGACCCAGGCACTCCCACCATGACAAGCCAAGGAAAAGCCATTTTATTCCAGCCAAACAGAGAAAGGCAAAGTCCTGAAGTCAACAGCAAAACACTCTGTGAGTTGCGGCACTGGGAGAAGCACATCCCTGACCTTTCCCCTCCCCCGAACCCTGGCCGCCTGCAGTACATAAATTTGTGGGGCATCTATTATTTAAAAACTGTAAGGACAAGTATATTATACACAGCCCCCGTCTCCTCCTCCCCGAACACACATTCATAACAGTACTTTAATCTGTCTCGAATCGACTTCAAACCCATTTCGTCCTTAATGGGAGTTATTCATTTTCACTTGAAAGGTAATATCTGACAGCTGGATATTTAATATGATGGATTGGCTGCCGATTAACAAGGCACTGTAGCAGTCTCAGGCCGGTCCCCCACACTCTTTCCCCTGTCTCCTACTCTCTTTGTGAACCTGCTGGTATCCACTCCTTGTTTCAGAAGATGCCATCAAGAGTCAGATCCCAGGAAACTAATTCCTTCATAAAGACCCTTCTGTGCACTGGCATGAGCTGTATTTCCAAAGGTATCACATCACAGTGGGGAATACAATCCCCATTTCTAACTGCCTGCCCTGCGTGTTTTGTTAAATAAAGGCAAAGTAAGTTCCAGGAGAGGGAAAACTGGTATTGCAAATAGGTAAGGGTAGTGTCAGAGGGAGGCAGGGATCGGAGGAACTCTGAGACTGTGGAGCTCCTCCTGGTAGGCTTGGAGGTGATCTCATTCCCTGCAGGGCTGCCAGCTGCACACCTGGTGCTTCAGTCCTGGCTGGGCATCAGTCTCCATGCATGGATGTACAGTCCTGGCTGTATCTGAAACCCAAACCACAAGACCCTGCTGTGCAGTCAACTCCATGAAAATGTCCAAATGAGGCGTTTCCTTGCATAAAACAAGTCTGCATTATCAGTGCCAACTAACAGACAACAAGACAGATCCTGTTCTGCCCACGTGGAAGGACAGGCCGTTCTGCTCAGTCCCCTGCTTGAACTGAGACCCTCCCTGGGCTTCAGAAGTGGAAAGGGGTTAAAGATATTTGCAGGGCCAGAACTGGCCTTCCTTGCTTCCTGTAATAAGCATGCTTGGAGCATTAGGAACATGGCACCACCTTGCTGCTCCTCTGCTGAAGAATGCAGTCCCTCCTGGAGGGTTTGGGGAGGCAGAGATAACCACTGACAGTCAGCACTGCGGCGGGCAAAGGACCACCATGCCTTAAAATGCCCTGCCCGAGCCCCATGTGATGTGAGTGGCCATGGTCAGGAGCCAGGCTGGCACGGTCCACTCCTCAGTGTGACCTCAGACACTGAAGTGCCAGTCCTGATCAGGCAGTGGGACATTGGGAGAGGCAGCTGGAGATCCCAGGTCTGCCATGTGAGCCCCGCTCCCACCCTGTGCCAGGCTTGGATGACAGTGACAGTCAAGGCTTCAGGTCCCCTTAGACTTCTCTGCCCCAGGTGGTGGTGACTGTGGCTCCCATGTTGTCCAGACTGTGTTTCTGCACTGGCCACTGACCACTGCCAGCTGCTCACCAGAGGGATGTTTTTGAATGCAGTGACTGAATTCAGCCCAACCATCAGCTACCCACAGGCTGTTTAACACACCAGGTGCAACCTTGGGAGTCACAACAGGGTATTTTCTCATCTTATTTCTACTGGGAAGCAGCCTGCTTAGAATTGGAAACAGGTAATTAAAATGTACTTTTCCTCACCATCTCCAAAGTACCCAATTTTATTAAATGAACTTGATCCAACCCATAACTTTAGTCCTTCAAAACCAGAATTACTGATGATTGTCCAGATCCCAGAATAACTGATTTGTTGCAGGGTTCTGAAAAATGCACATGGAATATTTGTTCTAAGTATTTTGAGTTGACGGCTCAAGTGGGAATTTTAACACTAATACCAAAGTTTATTGTTGATAAACAGGCAAGTGCATGAAGTGACACATTCAGTCCACATCACAGATCAGAGGAATTAAAAACTCTCTGCTGCCTGGAGAAATGAGGATGCAGCTCAGCACCTGCCTGCAAAGCTCCCAGCACAGCATGGGACCTTCTGTCTGTGCAGGACAGAACATCCTGGGCTCAAAACAAATAAAGAGCCACAGCCTTGAAGGGCTATGAGGCACCAGAGCACATGGAGACACCACGTGTACTGTGACCATGGCCAGTATCTTGCTTCCAGGTCGAGGCCTTGCAGGGCAGAGAAAGGAATATGGTTTAAAGTATGACATATGTCTACGTATTGGATAGTATAGTTATATATCAGATTTGATGATTCAGAGGAAAATTCAGATTTAAAATCTAAGTAAAATTTCTCAACAGATGTTCCCTACAGCCAAGTGTGACTGGATGGTGCTGCCACAGCACTTCTGAAGACCTACTGATCCTCTCACTCTTCTCAGCAGCCTCTGCTTTTCAGAGGAGGAGGAGAAATCCTCCCCGCCACTATTCCAGAGGTGAGATGGCCACTTCCTCTGAAGTGGGGACTTTTCCTTAGCTGGTTCCAGAGGGAAAGTGAGCATGGGTCCCCCAAGCTTCTGCTCTCCATCCTGGTGGGAAAGGAGTTACCACCCACCTCTCAGCCATCAGAATCTTTTAGCTAAAGTACCACTGACAGCCCCTTCATCTAAACTTCCATCTCCCAACCCAGCAACATAATGGAAAAGCCAATTAAATGATTATTAATTCATGCTGCTTTCCGTAAGCCAGAGGTTCTCATCTCCCTGAATTCCGTAAACCAGCTTGCCACTTGCCCTAGAAATTTACATTGGGGTTTCTGCTATTGTCATTGATTTAAACATCACCCTATCCCCCAGCCTCTGAAAAATTCCCTGTCACAAAGTCCAGCCACTGGCCTGGGAAACTTCTCAGTGGGACCAGGGAACTGTGCTTTCACTGCCCGATGGAAAGTAACATTCTGTATTTGGTGGTGCTGCCTTCCTCAAACCACCTTGATGTGTTGTCAGAGTCACTGTTCAACACCATGAGCCCTCAGACCAGCTGGAGTCGCCACCGTGCCACAGAGCCCTGCACCGGCAATGCCCACGGCCACTGTCCTGTGTCCTTACAGCACCTGTGGCTCTCCCGATATCCAGGGTTGGTTTATCCATTTTATCCATTCTCCAGGAACTGCCATGACCCAGGAGCACCCAGAGCTCACCGGGAGCCCTGGGGGAGGGAACAGGGCACCCAGTGGTGCCACAGTGCTGCTGTCTCTTCAGTAGCACATAGGCCAATGTTCCCTCCTCCAATACTGTCTGTTTAATTCCTCGTTCCCTGAACGTACCTCTCGTTCTAACCAGCTGCTGTAGCCACACTACCAGGCCTGTGCCCTGCCCATTGCCCTACAGCATTTCTCACTGTATCTGACAGTAACAGGATGGATGGGTAAACGCCCTGTGCTCTGCATGCGCGCTCTGCATCTGCCCCCTCTGCCCCTCGCACGGCTCCGGCCCTGGCCCTGAAAATGGTGGAATAATTTGTTTTCTTAATGCTGTGTCATACCTTCCTGCCTGCAGTGAGTACCCACAGCTGAATTACTATGAAATATTCATATCGCAGTACCCAGCCGCCACCAGACTTCCCTGCCTTGCTCCATAGGAACACAGAGCACCCAGCAGACGCTGCAGTGAGACGCCAGACAGCACCAGGGGCACGTGGAGGCAGCACTTTGCTGAGCACCACGGGCACCGCGGACCTCCTGCATGGCCCCACAGCCCAGCTCAGCTGCTCCAGCATCCATGGGTGCTGCCGGACACCAGCATGCCCCGAGCCCAGCCGGCCACTGCACGGAGCCGCCCGGCCCGGCCGTGCTGCTGGGCTGGAGCTGCGGCCCAGGAATCTTCTGTATATTCTTGGAAAAAACACAGTTGGAGGCAGTTTCCCATGCCCTCTCCCAGGTTTCCCTTGCGTAGGCGCCAGTGCTGAGAGCAGCTCCATCGTGCCCCTTGTCCCCTTCCTCCCAGCCTCTCAGGCCCCCAGAACATCCCAGCCATTAAGTGCTCCACAAATGCCAGATATTAAAAAAGCAGCGAAAAGCAGTTGGGGGGAGGGGCAGGAATAGATTTCTGTCAGGATGTGCCTGACCTGTTTTTTTCAATTTCAGTAATTAGAAAGGCAGTCGGCCTGTAGGAATTATTCATAAACTGCAGGAGCTGTGCAGTATACATTTATGTTAAACATGTCAAAGCCGATTGAAATCATGCCTGCCAGCACCATAGTCCATAAACACACTTTTCTGCAACAATTTCCCAGCTCACGGCAGCCCATTAATACCTCCTTTAATAGCAATCTACCCCGGATTTGAATCAGGGACGCTCCATTGCACTAATTGCTCTGTTAGGTGAGCATCATGGATTAAAAAAAAAATCATTAACAAAAATAAAATCTCTTCAGGCCAGTCCTCCAGAAAGATTTCATTTCAATCTATATTTTAAGTAGACTTTGTTTCTTGTTTTTGTGGAAAAACCCCTGATATTCTTCGAGTACCCAACAGACAGTGCATTAAGGAAGTCTCTGGCAGCCAGGCCACCGCTGGTGATGGGCTTCTCTGTCAGAGACATGAACCAGCACCACTCTGAACCTTGGAGGCCTTGTACTGGCTGTGCTGGCCTGATCCTGGCTTCAGCTGAGTATCCACCATCTACATCTTGCCTTAAAAATGGAGTCAGGATGAGCCACAATTCCTTTGCCTTGCTGGTTTGCTTGTGGTAAATCTCATGGTAGTCATGACGAGATAATGTCTAATGCTGAGCCATCAGGCACAGAGCATCTCCCTGTTCCTGCACAGAGGTGGGCACAGAGCATCTCCCTACTTCAGTGTGGAGGCACTGCCATCTTCCAGAACCTTCTAGGAGCTATAGAGAAGTCTGTGAAAATCAAAATCCAGTGAGTCCTTCTTTGGGACGGAGTTTTGCACGTGAATACTCAGCTGGAAAGCATCACCTTAAGAAACGTTTCTGCCTCACATTATTCCATTTTAAAACAAACAAAGAATGAATCGATACATTTATTTTGCGGTTGAGACATTTTGACTAATTGGCAATAAAACCAGAATTTTTCCCCTTGTTGCTGACACTGACCCTGGTGCAGGCTGCACCCAGGCCGTACCCACCATGGTGCAGCCTCTCACCTGTGTGCTGAGGCAGGGAGCCAGCCAGGGGAACTTGGCATTTCATTACAGATCTCACAAACGCTTAAGAAGGTGGAAGAAATAAACCCCCTGTGCGCAGTGAGGAAACCTAGGCACAAAGGGGAGCAAATTGCTGAGGAACGTAATGATCAAATTGTAGGTGATGAGCAGCAAACATGTCTGTCCCCCTCCCCTTCCACACGCCAGTCACTGGCTTTGAGCCTGCACCTCTCCTGCCCCCATCTCCACCTTCACAGAGTCGCCTGGCTCAGAGGCTCCTCTGAAGGTCAGCCAGTCCATCCAAAGCAGGATAGACTGTGCCTGCCTCATTCCTGACAGCAGCTCCTCTAATCTTCTTGAAAGACCTCTGAGGAACCTTCCCAGAAAACCCACTCCAGTGTTTCACATGTTGTACAGGAGGATTTTTTTTTTAATTTATTATCTAACCTCAATCTTTCTCCCTTCAATGTAAGCCCATTGTGCCTTCTTGTCTGTATCTTGAACATGAAGAACAAATTATTTCCTTCCTTTCAGAAGCAATTCATGCACAAGAAGACTTATCTTGTTTGGTCTTTTAAATAAGCCAGTTCATTCCATTTTCTCCTCCAAGCTGATGTTGCTCTGTTCTGGGTCATTCCTGGTGTTTGGGCTTTCTGAAATTGCTCCCCACATTCCCCAACACTCCAGCTCAGGAATGGAGAGCTTTCCAGTGCTGATAAAACCCACTCATGGCACAACATTATCATCTACACCACAGCGTCTGTGCTTCATTTCAGCCTGTCCTGAAAAGTGGCATCGAAAGCCTTCCCAAGGAGACACTGACTGCAAACAGGACCTTCTTCACACAGAGGGAAATTGGGTCGTGTTGACATGATTAGTTCTTGACAAATCCATGTCGACTGTTCTTCATCTCATTATCTTCCCATGAGCACTTACAAACAGTTGTTTGGTCAATCCCCAGGAAAATCTGGGGCAAATGGAGCTGGCAGGTGTGTGGTTCCCCAGCCACTCCTTTGGCCAGAGACAAGCCCCATGTCTGTCCATCGCTGCACCTCCCCTCTCCTCTGCACTTGCACAAGACAGAGCAGCTGGCAGGTCTGAGATGCTCTAGGCACTGTCTCCCAACACCCAGGTACGAATGATGCAGAAGGTCAGGGACAATGTTCAGTGTCACCAAGTGCTCCGCAGCCCATTCCCTGGCAGCTGGGGGACGGGCTCTCCCTGCTGTGCCATTGACATGGGCTGTGCTGCTCTGCTCAGTGAAAATGAATGCAAAGAAGGCATCGTGCTCTTCAGTCTTACGACACCATGGTCACAGCCTTCACCTGCTGCTGAAAGCAGACTGGCTCAGTATCGGCCGCCTTCTCTAGCGAGAGCTTCCTGGTACTGCACGCTCCCTCTCTGCTCACAGCCCCAACCAAGCAGGCCAGCACAGAGAAAGGGGACCCAGGAGTCAGAACTGCTCCCTCCTGGCCTCCAGTGCCTCAGGTTCTGCACCCACTCTGAAGCGGTCAGCAAGGGCCAGCCAAGGGGAGAGATAACCCTCTCCACAGGAGGACAATCACAGAATCACCAAATTATAAGACTAACTCCACCTTGTGCTGACTGTTGTGACAAGGGGCTGTCCCTTTCTCCCTCCTCCTCTCCCAGTTGCTGATCCCCACTGCCTGGGTCCAGTTCTGGAGCACATGATGCCCAGCGCCAGCCTGGGGCTGGGAGGACTCACCAGGACTCAAACTAATGAGTATGTCATGAAGCTACACCCAAAGCCTTCACAGAGGACAATACATCACACTGCCACTGCCACGTTGTGGTGAGTTACAGAAGGGTTTTGCAGAACGCTGCTCTACCCACCACCCTTTTCTGGATTTAAAAAAAAGAGGGACCAAACACCACCTTGCTATATCACAGAATCATACCTGTCCATTTACTCTGGTCCTTGTCCCCTCCACTCTCTTGCTCCTTGGTAGGCTCCTCAGCATCGCCGGTTGTTTCACTGGGCCCTTCCACATCTTCACTGGGTTCTTCTGAAACAAGAGAAGCCGAAAGTGTAACACAGACATTGAAGGCAGAATAGAAGAGCAAGCAGCTGTCATTGAGTAAGAGCAGTAGCCAAGCCTGTACACAAGTGCTGGGTGGCAGGTTCTCCCAACACATCTGCTCGCTGGTCAAGACAGAAACTTTACAGAGTAGAGAAGTGAAATGAAAACAAAATGAAGAATCTCACCCATTTCTACCAGCAGGAGCTACTGACGTCCTGAGTGACATGGTTGTCTCTTACAAGAAGGTTTTAGCCAGCCACACCATGAATTAGAGAAGCACGAGGCATTGGCTGGAGCCTCCAGCATATTCAGCCTCATCCTTCCTCCTCATCCTCATCGCAAGCTCTCTAGCCCCAGTGCAGTATTGATCCTGGTCACCAGAACACCCAAGTTCACCACAGACACACCACATCCCTCCTTCTCAGACTAAGCTTGGAGCAGCTTGGTCTGCTGCAACTATGGCCCAGACATGAGGCATGGGAGGAACTTTTAGAGGTTCTGCCTTCACCCCAGTCAACGGAAGAGTTTGCCAGTGCTGGCAGCACCATGCAGGTGCAAAAGCATGGAGGAGAGACAACACTTGGTGAAGTGCTGAAAGCTCAGAACAAAATGCAGAGTACCTTGGGCCTGCCCATAACAACAGCAACAATGTGCCAAGGCTGGGCACGAAGCTTGTCCACCCATCGTGGTCCAGCTCCACGGCAAGGCACCTTATCACGTGGTAACAGCCACATTATCATCTACTATCATGGATATTTATGTACAGCCCCTGTAACTGACAGGGGTTACCCCAGCATTGGGCTAAAGGGCACGTCTAGGACATTATACCAATTTTTAGGCAGGATAGTTTATAATTTTATCTCGCATGATCTGGTCATGGTAAATCCCAGGCTATCCTGAGGTTTACCTGAACCACCTAACTGGTTCAAGCACCATCCCCACCCTCACCCTAACAAAGACAGGGCTAGAAATTCCGATTAAAAATATGTATTAGGAGCTTGCAGATACTCAACAGTGCCCTTTGAGGATGTGTCAGCCTAAACTGAGGACGAACTTGTAAAAGCATTCAGAGACCAGCTGATATTAGGTGGAAGTACTGTGATTTATACTCTACTCCTTTCACTCTTTTAAAAGCTGAGAACTCTTGAGAGCTGTAGGGATCCCATGGGCTTTCCCTGGGAAAACAGGACCCTGGAGTGAGTGGGGTGGCAGTGCTGACAAAGGCACTCACCATGTAGAAAGACACTAATTACTGATGGAGGGGTGAGACAGGCAGTCTGCCGTGTGAGCCGAGTGCTCGAGTTTGCTGGGAGAAGGGCTGTGAAACCAGCAGCTGGGTTCACGTTTCAGAAATTAAAATTCCAATCTCTTTTCCACTGTAGGGAAAAACCACAACAAACCACCCCCACCCCAACGCCACCCCTCTGGTGCCTTCAAACGACTTCAAGTAGGCCAAGAGCATCCTGCCTGTTGGGGCAGCTGCCCTGGAATCAGACTTTAGCTGGTTTTACTAAAAATCTTCTTTAATGGGTTTCTGTATTTCATTTAAGTCATCATTTTAACCTCTGTCTAGACACACAGGGTTCTCTGTTGGCTCAGCTGCTCCCTGGCCACCCAGGACAGGGTCAGGAGATGGCTCCCACTGCCCATCACCCACGGCCCCTGGCCCATACCCTGTTCCCAGCGCTCATCACCCATGGCCATCAGACGCCGCCCTGGCCCCAGCCATGGCTCAGTGCTGGTCCCCATCCCAGAGCCTCCCAGCCCGGAGCTCCTGGCCATGTTGAACAACAAAGGGCACCCGGCACGGCAGCACTGCCGGCTGCGACCCGGAGGTGTCAGCATCGGCATGGGAGGAAGAGGAGGAGGAAGGGTGAGCCGGGCTCAGCCGCTGTCTCGGCTCTAACCTGAGCATGTGGAAATAATACACATCTTCCAGTGCACTGTCTGGTTCAAGGGGAATAAAATAGGACATTCATAAGCAGTTACACCATCTGTCTTTATATCATCATCATCATCAACAAGGGAAAAAATAGCTCTTTAAATGGATGAAAGCCCAGGCTGACAGTAACAGGAGAAATGTGAGCTATGAATACCAATAATAGGAGAAAATGATTAAAAAACAAGGCTACAAAAGCAAGTCCCCAGCATGGCTGGGGCTGCAGCCCTTCATGCCCATCCCCTACCAGGCCAGGCTGAACCCCCACATCCCTGGCACCAAGCGCTCCACAGCCCCAGCCCCACAGATGCTCCTCTCTGAGGACATGACCTGCTCCCAGCTGAACACCCTGTGCTGGGCAAGGGGGCAGGAAGCAGATCCAGATCTGAACCCTCATCCTGCTCCATTCTGAGCTATTTTTTTTCTGAAGAGTAATTTTTTTAAAAAGCAGGATGGGGAGAGAACAGAGTCCAACATATCTGCCCAGGGAGGCTCTGAACCACATGGTGAAGGTCCAGGTACCATCCCTGCTCAGGACCTTGCTCCCAGGGCCTCAGACATGGAGCCCCAGGGAATGCCTGGCTTGTGATCCCCTTCCAGCAGCCCTCCTCTGGAAGGTTGAGGCAGTGCTGTTTACCATGCTGAGCCTGGACTGTGCTGAGCCCAGGGATGGTGGGGAGAACAGCCCCTTCACTGGCTACGTGCACTGTGTTGGTCTTTGACCCATGAGAACTTGCCTTCAGCACGTGTGGGCTCACACCTCTGTCTGATCCAGCCTTTGGCAAGGAGACCTCAACACTGCTTGTAAAAGCAGGGAAGCTGCTGCTCCCTGAAGGCCTGTGCCCGTGCTCTCCGATGACAGCCCCAGGGGTGCTGACCTGCAGCAGCAGCTCTGTGGTGCAGTGCAGCTCTGAGCAGCAAACACCTGTGGGAAGGCATCCAACCATCCATCCCCTCTATTCCTTTGGGGCAACCTCTGCGAGGACAAGGCCAGCAGCACATCTGGTAGATAAAAATCTGCTCCTCCCTCAATCCACTGGACACCACAAGGAGCTTCCACTGTCATTGTCTGCAAAGTCCCATGTCCTGCTGTCCCCACACTGAGCACAAGCAGAGCCCATGACTGTCCTTGCATAACAGTCCACAGGACCCACCTGCACTGAGTGTGCAGATCATGCCCCAGTCAGATCCCAAGGCTGAACGAGCCATCATCAGTGAGACATAGAGAATTTACTTCTAAACTACCACAACCCTTTTGTTACCCCCTGAGACCTCTGCCCTGCAAAGCTGCACACACTGTTGGGACTTCAGAGGTGCAAGAGCTGTTGTTGTGAGATTTGTATGGGGAATTGTGTCCCCCTGAAATCCAAACAACACACCCTTATGCATCCGTCCCCATGCCAGAGCTTCATCCTCCAGTCCATGATGCTTTATTAATAACTTCTAAAAGGAATTTTCCAACTGCCAGGGCTGGGGTCAATACTGAGAACGAGCAAGTACAGCCCCTGGAGCCCGAGGAGCTGCTTTTCCATCACATTCCACTTGCCCCATGCAAAATCCTAGGAAGAGTCTTTGCTTTCTTCATGAATAAATTATTTTAGAAAGCAGTATTTCCTTTTAATTTAAAATTTAACCATTCACTGGGGGGAAGTGGGGGAAGAGCAGGAGAAGAGTCTGGAAAATCACGAGTATGTGATTTCTGTGGAGGTCAGGGAACCTCTGACTCAGTTACACACCAAAATGTTCCTGAATAGCTGCGTACTGTTGCACAGGACAGTGCTCCTGCCATCTGCCCCTGCCCAAACTCAGAAAGTTTGAGGGCTGGAAAAGTCAGCAAACGCTGATGGGGATCCAGACTAGCTTTAATAGCCCAAGACCTCTCACCTCTCACTCTCTCAGTCAGGTTTTCCTTAACAAACTGAGATCTCTTATCTGAAGGGATAAGGGGCATTTCAGGGGTGGCAGAAATGTAGGGATGGGAGAGGAAAGAGCGTGCGCCGCCTCTCCACCCTCCGGCAGGCTCGAGAGCTGAGAAACATTAGCTGTCATGAACCACAATCAAATCAGGTTTGAAATATTTAGCAGTGGCTTGGAAAATGCGGCAGTGCAGCTCTGACAGGCGAGATGTGCAGACACCCATTTTCCATTATAATGGAAATATCAAGCCTGTTCTGAATATGTATAACCTAGAAAAATGTATTGATTTTTCATTTGGCATTAAAAAAATGAAATACCCTGCAGCTGTCAAAAGCCTTTTGTTAAAAGCTCATCTTTCCTGGAATGAGGTTTACCAGAAACAAGTTTTAATTGTACACAGGGTCTCTCCTTTAGAACAAAAAGAATCCCTGATGCTCCCATTTTCAGGATAAGTAGCCAAAAAAGCCCACAGAAAGACAGAACTGAGACCTGGCTGACTGCTGCATGCTGCGGCTGTTGGGGAGGTGACAGTGTGCTGGCACTGCCACGTGCTGCCATCTGGTGAGGGGCAGCCCCACCGTGGGGTCCCACCACCCACCCAGTTTCAGAAGTTTAGCTGCTTTAAACTAGTTTAAACATGAGTCCCTCAGAGCCCTGGGAGGACAGGTGCTGCAGTTTGGGTCTGTATGGTGGAGGAGGGTGGTCCACAGTGGGTTGATGCCCTCCCAGTCTCTGGAAGTCCAGGACGTGCTTGGCTGTCCCCAAGCTGTGCCAGGGCCACCATGCAGAGTCAGGTGCTGCTGACTCAGAAAGGGTCCCCAAGAGGCACAGGGAGGATAGTCCTACCACAGACCATGCTCACAGGCCTGGCACACTCAGCTGTGGGAACACAGCAGAGGCAGAGCTCAGGATGGGGGTCTGACTTCAGCTCCCACTCCAGATGCATATATATGCTCCAATACCCTCCATGCCAGCTCCTAACAAGATTACTCTGTATCAACCTGTTTATTCCTGCTGTTTTCCTGAAAGGAAAAGAAGGACTTCGAGCAGTAAGAAGGCAGTCATAGGCACAGGTTCTGAGAGAAATGCCACAGAGCTTCAGCCTGGATGTAAAGCTGGCGAGCAAGTCCTACCTGACAAAGGGCTGCAGGAAAACAATACAATCCTAAGTGTACCTTGGATTAATGACACTATTTCCCGGACAGCTCCATTCCAGAGCATGGCTGGATATTCTCTGCTGCTTTCACTGACAAACAGAAACTGTGACTATGACTGGCTCAGCCGACAGAGCCATCAGAGTCACCAAACCATTTGGGTTAGGACGGACCTTAAAGCTCATCTTGTTCCAATCCCCTGCCATGGGCAGGGACACCTTCCACAAGACCAGGTGGGTTCAAACTTCAAGCCCCACCCAACCTGGCCTTGGACACTCACAGGGACGGGGCAGCCACAACCAAGAACCCCTTCCCTGGGACAGCACCACCTTCTCCCAGTTCCTGGCAACAAGGCTGTTCCTCTTTTTTGCAAACTGGGCTAGATTTTAAGCCAATAGAATCCAACAGGGACTTGCTCCCTTGCATTTCAGCAAGACTAGAACAGTTGCTGTTATTTCACATATGAAATATAAAAAAAAGGCAAATTCCTTGAGCTTGTTTGTAGTGGAGCGTGATGTGATTGTGTTGTCATTTACGGGAAATAATCGCAAGCCCATCTCTCCCTTTCCCCCCATTTTCCAGCCCAAATAACCATGAAAAATTACACTTCAATGTCAGGAGGACAACAAAGGAGGGGCTTTCTCCTGCGGCTTGACGGCTTTTCTGCCTCCCCTTCCTTGGACAAAAACTACCTTCAATTCTGTTTCATTTTAAACGTGATCTAACAAATGCATCTTGACAAGTTCCTTTCTCTTTTTCTTTTAAACAGTATTTTGCACAGTTTAACCTAGCTCCAAACTGGAATCAGCTGGAAAGGAGGCACATGCGATAACACAAACACAGATCAAACAGAAAAACAAAAGAGCCCATCTCCAGCTCCAGGTCTGCAGAAAGAGGACAGAGTGGTCTCCACATGGAGACCCGTGGGACAAGGGTCCAGAGACAAAGGGGACATGCGGGAGGAAGAGGATGGAGGAGCTGGGTCACAGATGTGACAAGGCAGAAGCACAGCAAAGGTGGCCAGGGGATGGTAAGTACGGTACTCAGTCTGTGAAGGAAGGAACCAGTGCCAGCCTTGGCCCTCTGCTAAAAGCAGACAGTGGAAATGCTCGAGCAGAGAACAGTGTGTTTTATGGAATCATGGAATTATTTGGGTTGGAAATGCCCCCTAAGATCACAACTGTTCCCCCAGCACTGCCAGGGCCACCACGAACACATGTTCCCACCAAGTGCCACATCCATACGGCTTTTAAATCCCACCAGAGATGGGGCCTCCACCACTGCCCTGGGCAGCCTGTGCCAGGGCTTGACAATCCTTTCCAGGAAAGAATTTTCCCAATATCCAACCTAAACCTCTTGTGGCACAGTTTGAGGCCATTTCACCTTGTACTGTCGCTTGTTCCTTGGGAGAAGAGCCCTGCAGGCCCTCAGTGGGCTGTGCCAGCAGAGCAAGGTGCTCCAGGTAAGAGGGCCTTTGTGTTCACTGGGAATAGGCTCACTCCAGAAAAACTTTGAAGAACCACAAACAAAACCAGTGCCAAGGCCAAGCTGAAGTTAAAAGCCAACTTTAACAACTCTGCAACAAGGTACATCTTGAGAACACTGTAACTATAACAAAAATGAGCTATAATTAATTCATGTTTAGCCCTAAGGGCCGGATATGCACAGGAGAGCTCTGAAAAACCTTAACCCACCATCATCACAAACCACACTTAAATCAAGCACTAAAATGTTCTCTTTCTGCTTAGATTTTTTTAAAATATACAACTTCTACAGCTCCTACTCTGTTCTCCCTCTCCATGGTATTGCTCCAAGGAAAAGTTAATTAATGTCTTGCTGACCCTCTTTCTCCCCCTACCCAACCATTTCCCAGTCTCAGCATGTTTGGAGTTCTTTTAAGCTCAGCTAAAAACTTGAGAAAGCCATAATTGCAGTGCCCTGGTCTAGGGACAATTAAAGTATCCCCACAGCCCATGGTACCACAATGTCCCGCCAGACACAGAGCAGTAGAAGGGAGCCGTGGGGCTGACTTGGGGCAGGGGAGCAGGACTAGTCCACAGCTGTGCACAGGACGCATGGCAAATCATCACTTTTTGTTCCCAGTGAGAAAAGTTTTTTGTTACAAAATAAAAAGACCAACGGTTCTAATCAAATGTCCCTAAGGATGGTTTGTACACAGGGTGAGTCCCAGTGGGTTGGATACACGCGGTCTGGCCTGCTCGTTCTTGACTAGATTCCAGTGCCGTGTTGCTGGGCTCTTCCTGGAGCTTATTTACAGGAAGTAACAATAACCATGAACATGGGAAACTGTAAACGGCCATAAATAATATGCATAATAGAAAAATAGAAGTATCATCCTGGGACATGCTGCTGCCCCACAGCAGAGAGGGTCGAGGAAATGACTGTATGTGGTATTCAGTGCTCTGGTTGAGTTGACAAGGTAGTGATTGGTCAAAGGTAGGACTTGATCTTAGAGGTCTTTTCCAACTGAAATGATTCTGTGATTCTGTGACTCTGAGGAAGGTGGAAGGGAGCCAGCAGGGACCATCAGCACCGGGAAACATGAAGGGTCACTGTGGTGGTAACCATGGTCATGTCTGCAGAAAGATTCTTTGCTTTTAAGGGGACTTCAGAGCATGGAGTTGAATGTCCCCAGGAGCCCTGAGAAGGACAGGGCAAATACAGCTATCAGTCTGCACAGAGACAAGGCAGACTTCAGTGAGCAGAGGGGTTCCTGGTACTTCAGTACCAGAAGGGCGATACCTGCTCAGGTTCACTGGGCAGAAGAACCAGCCTGATAGAACTGCAACACCAAAGTTCTTGGTGTGAACAGGTGTGGTCTCACTTTGCTGCTGAAGGACAGAGGCCATGGCAGTCATGCAGTTCCTTGAATTCAGTGTCCCACTTTCTGCCCTGTCAGTTGACAGCCCACAAGCCACATCCCCACACTGTCACACCTTCACCGGTCCCTCTGCCAGGCCCCCCAAAGCTCTCTGATACCAAACCCCACGTGGGTTGGTATGGAAGAGGGAGCAGGTAACACAGATGAGCTCTCACGTGCAGCAAATACCTGCTGAGGACAACAGGGGTGGGAAACACCCCCTGGCTCCACAGCCCTGAAGCTGTCCTTGAGGACATGCTCAAGGGGCCCCACATCACCTGCCACACCAGGGATAGCCATGGCCTCGGCTGGGGCTGTCCAAGCCCAGGTTTGGGTTAGTGGCACTGGCAGAACGTCAGTAATTGCTTTTCCCCTTGTACTAACGAGCTTTCAGCAGCAGCGAACTTCAGCTTCCTGGAGCCAACAGCCCTTTTTTCTCCACCTCTCTTGGCTTTGGGTAATTGAAAGCGACTGCAGTCTCAGCGCTGGCTCTCCGGCCCTCAGTTGCACCAAGAGGTCAGGGAATGTCAAGTGAAGTCTTTCCACTCACCTCCTCACTGCTGCAAGCACTGGTGGAGGTAGCTTCATGGCCCAAGGAATGGGTGAAATCTGGAGGCAGTGAGCAGCTGAGGAAACTCCAGCACAGCCCCACTGCAGCAGGGAAGGGGCTGCCCGCCATGGCCCTGTGCCACAACAAGATGCAGGGCCCTGCTGACCCTGGGCTTCCCGTTTTTCCTTTTAATTTGAAACAGCAGATGGGTTTATTTTTGGGAAACTATACCTTCATCATTATTTTTTTTTGCAGCATCACAACCCTCTTTCCCCTATGATGCCCATGTCCCCCGTCACGCATCAGGAAAGGATCTTCCATTCAACACCAAATCTCAGATAACAACGAAGGGAGCTGAATGGCTACTCCAGCTCCCAGGTGAAACACAGAGGATCAATAAAAAGGGAACAGCACAGAGAAGCTCCCGAGGAGACGCTGAGAGCACTCGTGGCTCTCAAGCTGTCAGCCTGTGGCCAAGCATGGAGGTGGCACTGGGTGGACCATGCCAGTGGATTGGGTAGACAGAGACTTTTGGCTGCTCCAGGATGCTGATCCGTGCCTGCAGTCCCTGAGCCTGGCTCCTTCCTGCTAACAAGGGCGTGTTGGGTGCTCTGGGGACTGGATCTGCTCCTGGGCCCTGGAACAAGGTGCATGCACAGGTGGTGGCTCCAGCAGAGGCCTGTGATGAGAATTTATTTCTCTCAATTATGAGTGCTCGTCCCCAGCCTCAGTTCATCAGCGCAGCACGGTCGAGTCAATGAAAGCCCCGTAATGTGCTAATCAGATGCACAGCGACTTCCCGGAGCTGCTGGCTGCTCCTAAAACATGTGGGTTTCCAGCCCAGCCCTCCCTCTGCTCTGAACTGCCCCTGTTCTGTGCCAGGTCAGAGGCAGTTTCCCTGCAGGGTCTGAGGCACTGCCTTGCACCACACACTGTACGTGTGTGTAGAGCAGCCAGCAACACACTGCCTGTCCATATGCTTTGTGTCCCTGTCTGCAGGAGTC
The DNA here is from genome assembly GCA_035583155.1 of Acropternis orthonyx. Classification (NCBI taxonomy): domain Eukaryota; kingdom Metazoa; phylum Chordata; class Aves; order Passeriformes; family Rhinocryptidae; genus Acropternis; species Acropternis orthonyx. The sequence goes on along the minus strand of JAWWEU010000020.1, from coordinate 20,589,022 downwards.
CCTCTGTGCCAGAAGCTTCCATGGGTGCATTAGATTTTCAGACTAAGTTTTTTGGTTTTTATTGGAATTTGATGTAAAATATTTGTTTCCTTCAGCTCAAGACTATTCTGAAATAACCTGTGAATGTTACAAGCAGACAGAGAAGGATCTAAATACTGCCCTCACAGAGCAAATGTGCCAGGGAAAAATCACTGCTGTGATCTGTTCTGGTGTCCTCAGAAAAACAACATCCCTGCTTTTGGAAGCCTCTATCTGAAACGAGCATATCAGGCTGCACACAGGAGGAGGGAAGGGAGGGAGAGATGGTGGGATGGGGAGAGGGATGATGCCGAATGTGGCTGTGAGGTCCTCCAGCCTGTGTGCCCAGGACATGGTGACACCGCCTGCTCCGTGGGATGCCTATGGACTCTGGCCATTTGGTTTAAAAATAAGCAAACAGCCCTTACCCATGTTCCTGTTCCAAAGGGAGTCACAGAAAAAGGCTATGAACTCCATGCTGCATCTCTGGTCTGGCACAAACCATCCCTGCCCCGCCACTGCTGGTGTCCTGCTCCTCCACGACTGGCACAGGGCCTTCATCGAACCTGTGTGGCACAAACCTCTGGGCGCACGGCACAGGGACGCTCTCCCTGCAGCCTGCGTGACAGCACTATTGATCCAACACACACTTGGTGCCTTCAAAGTTGTTTATGATCAATATGCAAATCACCCATGGCATTGATCTGGTATTAATTTTCAATTAGAGAATCCACAAGGGGTCTCCCAGGGTCAATATCCAACAATCCAAGGTAACCCCACAGTGGAGCCATGGGACTGATGCTGCCCAGGGCCTGGGGCTGCTCCCACACCGGCCGCCTCAAGGCCTACGGACAGTTCAAATGCTGTGGTGCCGCTGGCACATGGGCAAAGCCCCTGGCAAATGGATTTAGGCAGCAGCCTTCAACCTGCATGTTGTGTTACCTGCGCTAACACTGTTACAGGTACTGACTGTGCTGGGAAAGCCTAGTGTAGGGTTGTGCAATGCAGCACCTGCAGCCTGGCAGGGGCTTGGGGTGCGGGGAGCTCGGGGTGTAGGGGTTGCCAGCAGCTTCCCAGTGACAGAGCAGGGACCCAAATGCTGCCTTCCACCATGGAAAACAAGCTGTGGAAACCTGCTCATATCCAAAAACAGGTCAGAAGTGGGAAAGGCCCTCCTGCGCTACACCAGGGTTCCAAAAACTGGAAGAAATCATTGGAACTGCCTTGAACATCTAGAGAAAGTGGTCTTTTCCAGCAATGTGACCCATCCCACCAGTCACCCCACCAGCTCCTTTGCTTTGGAGGCCTAGAGGGAGACAGCTGTTGCTTCAAGCCCCATGGTTGCACTGGAGAGGTGATGTCTCCTCCACACTGGGGAGGTGACAATGTCCCCTTTGTACCGGGGAGGTGATGTCCCCTCCACACTGCTGCCCGTGCCCACCCACAGCTCCGTCACTCGCTGTGCTAACCAGCACATTAGCTACCCAGGCTAATTGGTTTATGGATAACATTAATTACCATGTTGCTCATTAATGGATGAAATCTTTATTGGTTCCATTGATCAGCGGGACTTGTTAGCCGGCCTCCTAACCAATGGCGGATGTAACAAGCTCTCTTATTGGCATATCAATTAATGCAATCAATTTCTGGCCAGCGGCTGCCATTCGCTTCTCTGCTTGTTAGACTGGGGGAGACAGAGTCATGTCAAGTAAGCATTTATTTAAAGGGTTTCTAATTCTTCTTGAGCTGACTTCCCAGCAGGCTTTCTGCCACACAAGGGTTTTCTGCCTTCAGAGACCTTCCCCTTTTCTCTGCTGCAGAATCAGATCTATGACAGTCCCTCTAAACTGAATAATTTGTGTGAAATTATTTATTGAGTCTGGTAAGTAGGATCAGCCACAGCCAGAGGTGTGGGATTGAGAAGCCAGACTGTGTAACTACCTCAATTTAACACACTGGGGAGATGGGCAGAAGCACACGCTCCCCAAGGACAGGCAGGGCCTCACAAGCAATGCCACAAAGCCTCCCCACACACAGATCAATGCTAGTTCTAGGGTCAGTTTCCCAAAGTTTTGTCAGGGTACAACAAGCCCTGGATACTTCTGCCCTATGGCACCTTTCAGAGCAAACCCAGACCATGTCACATGGGGCTGCACCCATATCCCAAGTGGTGCTTGCAGCCGCTTCCTCAGCGTCAGCCTGGGAAAGGACAGCAGGATCACACTGCTCATGGTGAAAATTAGCTGAGAATGGAGAAATGCCATGGGGTTTCAGGAGTCCAGCAGGCCTGGCAGACCAGTCCTGCTTTCCGGAGGAAGGTGGCACAGAGCATGGCCTGACAAAACAGCACAGAGCTGGTCATGGTCTCATGAAGACTGAGAGGTTTTCTGACCCATTTTCCCCATGAACAAGAAGAAGGGACTTACAGATTAATGGGACAGGAGGCCAGTGACATTCCCAAGGAGTAAGAGACTCTGTTCTGATTCACAGAGACTTCATCTGCTCAGTTCTGATTTGGTCTACTGGCCTGAACACATTCACAAAGAGCCAAACCCCCATCCTATGTGGGCTGAGTTTCCCCTGCCACTCAGATGGCCTGTGTGCCCACTACAATCCTTCCTGGCCTGATCCACGCTCCGGATCTTCACCCAGGTGATTGTGTAGGAAGGCCAAACACAATAATAAAACAAACCTTATCAGAGATGAACTATAAATCTGTGAAGACTACGATAATTTCTAGCCATGGGAATAACACCACAAAAGTACTTTTTAAACTAATTACTCGGATTCCAAAGTGCTGCCCTAATGAGCCTTCCTTCTGCCCAGAACTTGCTAAGAGAAAAAAATCTACCTTCAGTGCAGTAATTACTGCTTTCCCCTTCAAACTTCTAACTGGAGATCAATGCTGCATTTTAAGACTCATTGATTTACAATTAGCCTGGCTTTCCTGCTAAAGTGTTTTTAAAGCAGAGTTTACTTTTATTTTATTTTGAAATCTCAAAGATCTGGTTCTTGGATTTTACATCCTCATGAGAGGTGTGCTGGGAGCTCACAGGGAGGCAGACACACGTCAGAATGAGAAAAGAAATGGGGCTTTGTTAGGCTGAGACTAGAAATAAAAGAAACAAAGCTACAGGAAAGGAAGAAAAAGTGGAAAAAAGGAAATGTAAATGCAAAGAGAAGTAAAAAATGAATTGCAGACTAAGGAAGGAGAGTCACTGCTGGGTGGCTTGGAGCTCTCGCTGCTCTGCTATTCATCAGTATCCTTGGAAAAACCCAGCAGCAGCTTTGTGCGCCTCTGCAAAACAAAGCATTGGTTAAAAATAGCGTGTGCATCAGGGACGGCACTCGCGCGGTCCAGGCAGCCCTGGCCGCTGTGCAGCCTGGCCCCCAGGAGAGCACGAGGAAGTGAAGTCATTAAGGATTCCATTCTGATTGCTTCAAACATGTTTCCTCTATGCCATAAAGATGATACCTTCATGGATACATCTGCTTGCTCTCTCCTGCCTCTTCCCATTCCAGCATCACCTGCTTGGCATCCCCTGCCATGGACTCACGGCACTGGAGCAGTTGGACACTGGGACCCACAGAGGCTGGGGGTCTCCAGCCCTGGAGGTGCTTTAGACCCCAGCAGACATGGCCCCCGTAGGCCTGGCTCTAAGCAGGGCCTGGGCTTGGTGGCTTCCAGAGGACCTGCCAACTTCTGCTGCTCCAGGTGGCTCTGACCATTCTGCAGTGTCACAGCACTGCTCAGTTCTGACTCATTTTTGTGATATCTCTGCAGAAAACTGGACAAGCCATTTCAGTGCTCTTCAACCTTCCTTTGCCACCTACTTCTTCCTTCAAAACCTTAGGAAGGTCTTCTAGGATTAGCATGAACAGCGACCCAACCAGAGCCAGCTGGAGGAGCTGGGGGGCAAAGGGAACCACCGGTGAAGGATTTCCAGTTTTGGGGCTGCCATAAAGGTCCAGCCTTGCCCTTCACTCTCATAAGTTCTGTTCTTTACTACTGTGGGGTCCTAGTAGCCAGTGGCAGATGATGATCCTGGAGTGACAAAAACAAAGCAATAAAATAGGGAAACATCTCTCCTTTATGTGTTGTGTTTTACGGAAAGCTGCTTAGCCCCATTTCAAAGACTAATATGAAAAAAGTGCAATTAAATCCTCGAAAAACTGACAGATCAGCAAACAAAACCACCCGGAGGAGAGCACGATTGAGCCTCATTAAGGAAGAGTTCAGTCTGTTTTTAAAACCTTTCTTAACACTTAGCTGGTACCGCTCAGCAGCCGCCGCTCCCAACGCACCCGGCGCAATTAGTGTCAGAACGGAAAGGGAAAAAAATCACCCTAGGAAACAGGAATTAAACCACGAGATCCATGCGAGAGAAGATCTGGCTGCAGTGAAACCACCTGAATTTGGACATAACCCCTCCTTGGCATCTGTGGGAGCGCTCCGCCCCGCTCCCTGCGCACACACACACACACGCCAGTTACACAGCACGGCACTGGGGCAAATCTGGGCTGCACAATTCCTGTCGCCAAACACTCTGCATGCCAGTCACATCCCCCACGAGGGCAGGTTAATGACAGATGGACAGTAAATTACACTGACCTCAACAGCAATTACAGCCATCGCCTTGGACAATAAAGAAATGGACACACAGGGACAAATCCTGTGCTGTCCTGGTAGGACCCTCGGGCAGGAGAAGTGTGCCCGTGCTGACCGGCCCCACACACCAAACTGCCAGCCCCAAAGAGAACCCGACACAGCTGAGATCTATTATTTTGCAGTGGGGGTGGGGAAGAAACGCATGGGAGATAGAAAAGATGGCAAAGAGATGAAGCCATTTTATTAAATCAGGCAAATTCTAATTTATTCTGGGGAGATGGAGGAGAGAAAATGGATTCACTCTCAGCATGCACACTCTGAATCGTCTGATCCAATCCTCACCGCCTTGCCAGAGGGGGAGGGGGCCTTGGCCGGCTGCAGTGCTCCCACAATCAGAGAAAAAGATTAAAAAATAGGATGATTCTCCTTTTGGACTGTGCAGCAGTCACAGGGGAAAAGGCTTTCCCTGGGAATGTGAGATGCCAACCCCTACTGTCAGCCATGCCAGGATTTGGGTGTTTGTCCCTTGGAGGATGTGAAACGGGCAGTACACAGAGACACTCATGGGAGACACATCCTGTGGGGGTCCCACACACTGCCATTTTTGTTGTTCACCCCACCCTCACAGCTGGCATGGTTATCACCATCATTCTTCTTCACCAGGTAAGAGACACTGGAATAAAAATGTCACATGGGCAGTACTAAGGAGGTTGGTGGGAGCTCAGGTACCACCAGGCTCACATGCTAGTGCAGAGCACTGCCGTGACACCAACCATAACATCATCACTGAGCACCACCGTAACACCACTGGTACATGAGAGTGTGGGCACTTTACACCTCATGCTGCAGCCAGCACTGCACTTTCACAGCCCCCAGAAAAACTGGCAGCTGAGCTCCTTCGCAGCTCCAGTCAGCACTTCAGGAGCCGAGGAGCCCACCAAGTGCAGCCAGGCTGGAAGCCAGAGGCCAGGGCATTGCCTGTGTCAGGACAGCTTGGGTTATCTGAAATGACATGGAGAACCCAGGGGACTGAACAGTTCTGGAACAGGGACTGAACGGAAACACAAAGGTTTGGTTAAACAGCACTAACAAAAAGTAACAGGGCTCCTGCTGCACAGGACTTGGACTCATAGGCCAGCCATCATGTGAAAAGAACCAGCCCCAAAGCTGCCTGCACCCGGGGCGAGGGCACTTTGGCACGGGCAATACCGGTGCACTTGGAAAGAGGAAGGTGAGATTATACTGCACAAGACTCCATGGCCACCAGGATATTTACCACTTCAGAATTAACCATAAGGAAATAGACCAACATGCAATTAATTACCAGTGGCCAAGGAAGTCCAGAAAAACAAACAAGACCTTGGATGAACGAGAAGAATGTCAACCCTGGCCAGGGCAGAACACCTTGGGCCTCACTGTCCTGTTGAGAAATCATTCTAGTTATGCTTGCAATGATTAAATTAACATTTTATACAAGATCCTTCCAAAAACACCCTCTTGCAGGAACCCTCCTTCCCCGAAACCATCAACACCTGTCCCAGCTCAGACTAAAGCCTTGGGGGAACAGCTTTGCAGGAGGGAAAAGGCTGAGAGCCTGGGGAGAGGGGCCAAGCTGCAGTACCTGGAGCACAAATTCCTAACAGCAGAAATTCCTGTTTTGCATCCAACTTCAGCGCGGGCAGTGAAGCTGATTTTATGACTTATTTATTTATTTCGTCTTTGACGAGCAGAAGGTTAATATAAGAACAACTCCTTGGCAAACCTTTAAGGGTAATTCAAGCGACACTGATGTGAATCAATGTTCCCTTTGTGAACACATTACTTGGCAGAAACTGGCTTTTTGTAACCCCCTTAAACCTAGCTGGCAAAACAAAAAGAGAAAAAAAAAAACGTCCTTCAAACAAAAGGATGAGGTGAAAATAAAGAGAGAGTCGACTGCACTTTATTCTCTTTCATAGAAGCAAATGGATTTGGTGCTTTTTATACATTAATCAATCAATATCACTGACTGTACATCAGCGGCGCAGCCAAGTTATGAATGACCTTTCTGGCAAAGAGGACACTTTTAATGCTCATAAGACTGCTCATAGCTTAGCAACTTTCCGAATTTATGCCTGCATGATTACCCCTTGGAGGCAGGCGCCCGTGAGTGCTGCACTAGATATGACAAGGTTAGTCCTTGCCAATTTCTGCAGAAGGAAGGGGCTCTGCCCGTGCACTGCGTGGCTGTGGCCGGTGGGGGACAGGCTCACCCGGCTACGGGTGGTCACCGCACCTAACACACTCCTTCCGAGTGGGAGGAGACCAGTGGGGTTCGAACCTGGCTGGGGGCCAGCAGGTGAGCGGCATCCCATGCAAAGCTCTCAGCCCAGAGCAGCAGGAACAGCCCTCCCGAGGGCCGAAAGCCCAGAGGCAGCGACAGGCACACGTCGCGTGCCGGGGCTGGAGGCCAGGCTGTGAAGAACATCCCCCACTCATTGTGTCGCTGGCCATAGTGAGCTGCAACTGCTGCTCGGGGCAGAGCCAGGGCAGGCACTGCCTCACACCACAACAGGCTGGGAAACTGCCTCCAGCTCCTCTGCTCCTTTACACACTGTTTCAAAGAAAACAAAAGAGACCCAGTGTTCAGCCCACAGCGGGGTCACCGCTCCCTCGTGAGCTGTGCCTCAGCTCTGGCAGGAGCATGGTGGCCACTGAGGCACTGCCATGCACCAGGCTTCATTTCACAGCTCGGACCTTTCTCAGGGCACAGTCAGCTCTGTAAGAACTCTGCTGAGATCCAAGTTTGGCTCCACTGGCCTCAGTACCACACTGTTCCTCCCCACTGCAGCTCCCAAGTGCATGGGGTTGCCATCCCACCCACGGTAAGGAACAGCACAAACAATCCCCGTGCTCGTTTCAGACCATCTTTCCTTTCTGAAAAGCATTGTGCTCTTCTACTTGATTTTAATCTTGCCATACATTTCATGAGTCCTCACCTCCAAAACCTGCACCATTTGGAGCAGCCTGCAATCTGATGGGAGCTCTACATGCACTATTTTGCATTAATTACCTCCTGGGCTAGAATCAGATCTCCCCATGTCCACTTCTCGATCCTTCCTCTCTAGTGGTACCCAGTTTTGGAGGCCTTGCTGCCTTTCCAGCATTTTCCTACTTCTGCCAGTTTAGGGTGATCCTGGTGATTGTGGTGAAACATCTTTTCCTCCCTTCCCTTTCACCGGTGTTGCTCCCCCATGGGAGACAGTCCAAATCCAGCACCGTCCCTGGCCCTGCAGCCCTGGGGCTGGGGTTGCCACATGATGCTCTGGGCTGGCTGAGTGGGATCACTTCCACCAGAGCATAGCTCTGCAAGAGGGAAAGCCAGGGGCTCTTCCTGTTCCCCAGCACACAGCTGGGAGGGAGAGGATGGCATGGTGGGGATCAGGGGCTAGGTGGCCCTGGGGAACCTCCCCATGTCACTGCCTTCTCTGGATATCACCCAAAGGCCTGGAACAGAGACTGACTGGTGAGGTAACAGGGGCAGGACCTATCTCCCACCCCCCAAATATCATCAGAACTCTGTGGGATGGCAGGACGTGGGCTCAGAGAAAGTGGTTCAACTGGGAAAGTCTGCCCTGCACATCGCCCACAAGCCTGCACTCCACATCCACGCTGTGGTCTCTGATCCTGCCAGACCAACACAAAACAAACCCCGAGCAACCCTCCACACTGCACACGCAAAGAGAACCGGAGGAGCCAGCGAGGGGGTGACGTGGAAAGGAGAGGTGGCTGTGCAAGTGAAGCTGAACAGCCAGGCACTGAGCATGGCCAGCCTGCGGCCAGCAAAGGCCAAATTAATGCCATTGTTTGGCCACAAAGGAGGCAGTAAAGTAGCAGCACAGGCTGGGGAACAATCCTAAACATCCAGCCTTAATTCATCCTTCATCACCATGAAAGGGGAATGGAAAAGGCCAGAACGATTCAGCTTAATTGGTAACCAAATGTGAGAGCTGTTTCCCAGAGAAAGAGCTGCAGCGTCTGCCTGAGCGATCTCAAAGATCAGAGAGGAAAGAGGGGCAGCCCCATATCATGCTTGGGCTGTGCCCTCCGTCCCTGCAAGCCTGAGGAGCGATGGCAGGGGCAATGCAAGGACCCCCCACACCATCCCAGAGGAATGCTGAGATTTAAGGGCTCCGAGCTCCAGGCTGGAGCAGGGAGGGCACTGAGCAGGGATGCCTGGGGTGTTGCTTTGGAGAGGCCACAACATTCCTGCAGGCAAACAGAAACCTACACCTGACACACTGATAGGGGAGAAACCATGACAGCACAGGTGGAACAGAACAGAAATGCCAAACCACTGCTATCTATTTAATGAAGTGGTCATAGATGAGTAAAAAGGCTGAAAGGGAGCAGTAGGAGGTGCCCACACAGAGGAGAAGGCTCAGGCTGAAGGTGGCCTTGGCAGGAGCCTCCAAGTGAAGGTTGGTTCAACGTAGGTGGACCAATTCTGCTCCTTTCACCTGCCACTCTTGGGAAGACTGACAAGGAATACAGAAAAAATGCAAACTGGAAGCAAATACAGATAATAACTTCTCATACAGCTCCCAATTAACCTTTGGAACTTTTGGCCGCAAGAAATCATTGAGGTCAAAACAAAATATATGGTGAGGGCATTGAGATATACAACTTGGAGAAGCAAACTGAGTATTTGGGAGAAATAGAAACCCTCTTGCTTAAGGGCATGAACTGAATTTTAGTGGGAACAAGGAAGAGACCTTCATTTGAGGTAGGTTATTTTTTGTTTCTGGGTCCCCAGATTTCACTCTGAAGCAGCCAGAGCAGGACACTGGTGCTGTCAGACATGTTATTAGCCAATCTCAGGGTTTTAGTGGAAAAATAAATGCATGTGGCAGCTCCTTCTCAGGCAGTTCTGAGGACATTAATGATGTCACGAGAGGATCAATAGGACTTGCAGAAGGGAAAGGAAGCAAGTGCATTTCAGAAGTACAGACAAACAGGGGACCAGCAGCAGGGACAGAGGAGAGTGCTCTGAGGTGCATGCCACAGGTGGGAACGCTGGAGAGGGTCAGGCCAGGGGTCACTGCCAGCCTATGACAGCTGCTGTAAAACCTTGTTTCACAAATCATCCGCCTGGTAACATATGCGATCTTATTTTGTCTATGGCTCTTACAGAGAAACAGAATCCATTTCAGAACCCAAACTCTGTATCTCTTGCAACTAAGTCCATAACCCTAGAGATGAGCAGAGGAGGAGAGCACTTCCATTCCCATAATGTCTCCTCTGAAAAAAAGTCTCAAGGCACTTTTTCATTTCGGGTAGTGCATTGGGTTTGCATGGCAAGGTTTGGGTAGCAGGGGGCTGGCTTCTCTTTCAGTTCTGCCAGTTAAACACCATCAGAAATGTGCTCCTGCAGCAGAATGAACTACAAGAGAACCAGGGCAGGCAAAACGCAGGAGCAACCAGGAAAGGAGCTGATGTCCTGTGGGGATATTCCCTGAAGGGGGGAAAGTGCAGGATATTCTCTTACAGTGCTGACCGTGACACTGTAGAGTTGCATCAGCTTTTATAAACAAATGGACCTTTAACATAGTGCAACAAAGCCTGTAACCCAAACTGGGCATGTTCAGTGTCATCAGGCTTCAAACTCACCTTCCAAACAGGATGGCACATCGGCGTGTTGCTACAGGTCTCGCCCTAGCCCACTGTTTACTTACAAACCAGTCCAACATCCTCACTGCCTCCAAACACAAAGCCTGTGCCCAGCTGAACATGACTGACCTTTCCTTCTGCACTGTGCCCATCCAGGGTGTTACTGGACACGTTGGCAGGGAAGAAGGTAGTGAGGTACACCATCAGTTCTCCGTGCTGGAGCTCCAGCCCCTCTCAGCTCGGGTCAACAGCAGAATAGAAGAGACTCTGAGCTAATACACCACCAACAGCAGGGCACCAAGGCATCTCTCTAAACTCCTTAACCCGGGAACACAGGAGGAGGCACGTCACTTACATGGATATCTAACCCTCTCCAACACATATTGAGACCAGGCTGCCATACTGCAATATCTTCAAGGCCCTGCTGATTCACCTCACACAGGGAGAGCCCCTCAGTCTTGAATTTAACCTGCACCACTGCAACAACCACCTCCAAGTCCTCCTAGTCTAAACCTGGATGGGAGAGAAGGGAAAAGAGAAACAGGGAAGAGAAGCAGAAGGTGCAGCAGGCACCATGCACTGGGCACTGGCAGCAGTGCTTCAGGGATTCAGTACCAAGGGACAGGGATGCCATCCCTTGGTCCCAAAGGAAACAGAGCCTGTGGAGACACTGTGCTCTGACAGCTGGGCTTCAGCCTGGCTCTGGACTTTGTGGAGAAAAAAAGCAGAGCAGAAGAGGCACTGGGAGCCTTGCAGTGTTGTACTGCAGCATCTGGTGATGTTTCCCCCTTTACTCTTCCTAAGTGGAAAGGGCTTTAAGATGCACCCAAACAAGAAAAATATTATGGAACAAGTCAGCTGTCAGAGCTTCCTCTCTTTCTGCTTAATGAAAGCCATGAGCTCTGCAGGACAAGTTGCGGTTGGAGTGGGATGGAGGTTATGAGATTCCTGCCACGTCTGAGTGACGCTGCCGCTTGCTGTTGGTCTGCCCTCCCCAGCCCGGCCGCTTCCTCCCGCAGGCACCTCCTGCTGCACTTTCATTAAGCGGATGCTTGAGGCTTTGGGTAGGTTTCTGTTACCCCTCTTTTATAAGAGGCACAGGAAAAAAGTCACAATAAACTTTAATAAAAACAAAATTAGAATGATTAAAGCTTTCATATCCTTTCAAGATTATCTCTTTGCTGCTGGTTGGTCAAAGTAGAGCCAAGGCACAACTGCTCTTGACTTTAAACTCAAAACCAGTCCCAAAAAATAAGTAACAAAGGAAAACTGTCTCTGTCAGATATTAAAGGGAACCAACTTTATCCTTGCATTCTATAGAGCCAGACCTCAACAGCCCCATGGTGTTCCAAATGCACAAGGACAGAGAGATGCTGCTTGGAAGGGAATGGTGTTCTCCAAAATTTGGGTGGAGGAAAGGACACAAGTAGGCAACAGAGAGAAACTATGTTACAGGGTAATAACAAGAAACAGAAGTCACCTAAAAGTTTCTCAAAGCATCTGGCTCTCCTCACATTCTCAGGCCTTCTGAAGGAGCCAATTGTGTGCAGCCACCCTGCCCCATGGCTGCCAGAAGCACCTTTGTTGGATTCCAATGACCGCTAAAGCAGCGTGAAACTAAAGCCGATCCAAAAGCTTCCCCCCACCTCTCTGCCCAGCCATGGAGGAGAGAGAGCGAGTCTGTCATCTGCCCAGCCTTGGTATGGCTGCCAGCAGAGAGATCCTGCCACAACTATCACAGAATCACAAGAGTCATTCTTCTGAGCTGGAAGGGATCCACAAAGATCATCAAGTCCAACTCCTGGTCCTGCACAGGCCCATCCCCAAGAGTCACACCATGCGCTTGAGAGTATCATCCAAATGCTTCTTGAACTCTGTCAGGCTTGGTGCTCTAACCACTTCTTTGGGAAGCTTGTTAAATGCAACTCCATCAGGAGCTTGCTGGAAAGGTAAAAGGTCCTGAAGCCATTCAATCCACAAAAAAAATGAAAAAATTCCAAGGTTCAGAAGAACAACAAAGGGGAAGGCTACAAGTTGTCCTTTAAACAAGCACACACGACACAAGATCTTGGAAAACAAGAGATAATCCTGCATGTGGGGGTACATTGTGGGGTTGGCAGGGAGATCAGAACTGCTGCAGTGAAGGCAACTGTGAGTTCAATCAGCCCAACACACACATTGCCCAGGGCTATTTGCCTCTGCTGTTGTTCCATGTATGTTACTGCACCATGGGTGAACGTTTTATCTAAACAGGACAATCCCTCATCTCACTCCCTGTGTCTGAGGAGATGACAGAAAGGGATTTCCTCCTCAAACAACAGAGCTGCCGCACGCCCCCAGCTGCAGGACACAACCCCAGCAGGAGCGACGGGGCCCCAAGGCCTCCCGCGTACCTGCATCGCACCCAGCACCGCTCCGACCGCACACGACCAATGGGTTCGTCGGATTCACACGCACCACTTTGGAGGCTCTTGCCCTCGGGGCTTAAACATCACATATAGGAAAAAGGTAGTATCAGGCTTTGGACAGAGAGAGAGGCAAAAAGCCCAAGAGATGCACATGAAGCTGGGCAGCACTTGGTGTTTGCAGCACACAGGAGCTCAGGCTGTCACCTGGGTTGGCAGATTATTAAATGTGTCAATCAATAACAAGCCTGGAAACAGCTTCCCCAGCGCTCTGCAAAGGCCACACGTTCCAGCCAGGTAAATGGGGCATGGTCAGCAGAGGCGGAGCTGCAGCGTGGGTTTGGCTGACAGATGCTGTAGCATGGACTCTGTGTGCTCTTCTCCTTCAGGCACCATACAGGTGATCTGCTTTGGGAAGTTTTTAATTGATGTGTGCAATGAAGTTCCACAGAAAAGTGGAGAGAGGCTACAGAAGCAAACTAACAATTCCTTTCTGAAACCCTCCATTACCTCCAGCAGATGTTGGAGAGCAACAGGCATCATTAGCAATGACCACACTGCCTTTAATGGAGACCAAGTGGAAGACATCAGATCCCACCAAATTTGAGTTATTTCAAGCAGGAAGAAATATCATTTGGCACTATCAACCTTCATTTCAAAAGTTTTGAAGTTCTACTGGAAGTAGAGAATCTGCTATTGTGAAAAATTCACCCCAAAGTCACATCTCACATCTCTGCTGTAACAATTCCATTAATAATTATTCCACAAAGAATTATTCCATGTTTGATGATGATGAAGGAAAAATGCCTTGCATGGTTGCCCAGTCTTTAAGATGGGAAAATAACAGGATGGTTCCTCCATGGGAATTTTTTGCAGAAGATCCCCTTTCCCTTTCCCCACAGTTTGCTTCACTTTACCGATGGGCTGGTCACAATTCTCAATCCAGGGCACTACGGAAAGAGAGGAACTGGAGAGTCTGGAGAGAAGAGGGCAAACAGAACCTTGGTGTCAAGGAAGCAGTTGAGGAATTAGGGCATACTGAGGGACTGCCAGGTCACAAATGGAATGGACAGGCTGGCACTGAGCCTCCCTTCTGCTAGAGGGAAACCTTGTGTCTCAGAGAAACCTCACACTGCGGACCACATCCTGGGCACTCCATGACCAAACCTGCTCACCAGCACATGGGACCTGCTCCTGTTCTGCTGACAGTGACACCTTCACACCCCTGGGGCAGCCACAAAGCTGCTTGTGAGAGGAACATGAGCAAAATGTTTCACATGACTCAGTGCACAGAGGTGCCAGCACCAAGAGAGCACCCTGCTGCCTGCAGGCACCCCAGGCATGGCCAGGCTGAGGTGTCATTAGGTGATTCTGAGGTGGGAACTATTTTTAAATCATGTGGGGTTTTCTCATCTGAACACTGCTCCAGCTATATCCTGGGTCTGTTTGCATAGTTTCATTAAAGATTCACATCCTGATTTCAGCCTGCAGCTCGCAGCCCTTCAGAAGGTTGAACACTGAAACACAAGGGAGACATGGACAGACTGCACCTCTGCCTGGGGGGTAGATGGAGAGGGAAAGTCAGGGCTCTGGGGCATCTAGCCCTCCCAGGGAACCAGCAGCTTTCCAGGGGCTCCCAGGGCAGAGCTTTAAGGTATTCCATAAAATAACTGTAATTCATATGTTTGGAGAAGGGAGAGTGGCCGGTCCCTCGCTGTGGGCTGGCAGAGGGAGCAGTGCTGGTGCTCCAGCGAGGTCAGATGGGGGGGCAGAGGTGTCCCGCCCAGCCCTCCTTCCTGCCTGGATAAAAGGGCCATTCATGGTGCTTGGTGTCCAGCAAGCACTGCCAGAGTGCCGGCCCCCTTTCTCACATGAGGGCCCCAACAAGGACCCTGTGTTGAAAGGAGATGGCTGTCAAGGATTTGGCAGCAATGAGCAGGATTGCTGTGACAATGCGGCCACCACAGGAACTGTCCTCTCCGGTGAAATGGGGAGAAGATGGTGCAGCGAGGAGTGTGGACACCTGAGGAACACCTGTGGATGTCTGTCCTACACCGTGGGAAGGGCAGGCAGAGCCCCTCTGCTTTTCTTGCACAAGGACACTATGGAATGGGAGAGCAGAGATGAAAAACAGAAGAAGTCAGGAGAAACAGGTAAGGGAGAAAACACATTAACTGTGATCAGCACTTGCCCAGGTGGACACAGGCTGAGCAGTGTGGGTGCGGGTGGCATGTGGGGAACAATACAATGGGATGAGCAGGGGCACCATGTGCTGAACATGGAGCAGCCATCCTGCTCCAACTGGTGACCCCATGGCAGCTGCGCGAGCTACAGATGGGGCTGCGGTGCTCAACGCCTTCTGGGAGGAAAGAAACACTTCCAAAGTCAGAATGAAAATTCGGTGCAGGTTGTCTCACTCTTGTTTCTGTCATTATTTAATGAGCCGTAAGTGCATCCATCCGACATTTTGAGAATGTTTTGGTTTTTATTATGGGTTTGGGCTTTTTTTCTTCTCTAAGCTCCCATTATTAAAAATCAATTAGCTTATGGGTTAACGTTACACAGATGCTGCTGCAGAAAGGGGCTGACATCTGCAGTGGCAGCAGCCCAGATACCACAGCAATAGATGTCCAAAAATACTCTGAGAGGACAATACCACCCCCCCGAAGCTGTGTGCTCTCTGATCAACAAACCAGCTAAACGTCAATCCGCTTCCCCATCTCCTGCATAATGAGCACACTTCTCAGAGCAAGCAGAAAAGTTTAATTGTCTTTAATTATCCAGTTCAAGGAGGATTGGGTTTCCTGTCTGATGTCCATATAATTTCCCTGCCAACGACTTCATCATTCCTTTACTGCAAGTGGAGGTCAGCTCCTAAAGCTCTTCCCTAAAAGACACCCGAGTTTTGGGGACGGCTGAGCTGCTGACACAGACAGGGACAAAGGTCCCTGTGTGCCCCGAGTGGCTGCTCAGGCTGCCTGTGCTTCTGCGGGGTGGGAGGGAGTGAGTTGCAGCTAATGTGCAATCAAGAACCATCACAATTACAAATGTAAATGAACAGGCAATTGGCACTGACCTTTGCAGATTGTTAGAGGACTAATTAAGGTGTGATCAAAGCTCTCTTTCAACAGATTGAGATGCATCTACACAAGCAAATATCTGTGCACCGCCCCCAGACAGCCATGCTTTCTCCTACATGCTCGCACACACCACTGAGTAGGTACACAGAGAATATACACACAAACAGAGCTGGTGTTCAACCTTGGCACCTGCGCTCTGTGCAGAGCAATGGGACGGAGTGGGAGGGGAAGGGGGTGACTCCACTCTGTCACAGGGCCACAGTACAGAACACACCACTTTACCTGGACTGCATCAAAGCAGTAAAAAAGCCACTGTCCCTTTAGGCACTGGCAGAGATGTGCCACAGATCAGCAAAGTGTCACGGAACAGCATCTGCTCAAGGTGTCTGAGCCTGTTACCTGATACCACCAGAGACCCCTCATCAAAAAGTTAACATGGAAAGTCCACCCAAGCATCAGAAAGCAACACTAAAAACCATGATGGGGACACAGAAGAGACCCCATCGTGTTATAGAGGAGGAGGAGATGCAGAGTGCAGACTCACACCAGCGCTGTGCGTGGCTGTGCCATGCAGCAGAGCATCCCCACACTCAAGCTGATGCTCTGATACTGTCAAGGGCTCAGAATGAGTGGGAGATGGGAGCACCCGTTCTTCCTCTTGAGGGTATGGCAGCTTCTCACCCAAACCTGACCCCCGTCCCCACAGGGATGCCTGGCCCGGCACACCAGCGAGGTGCACCCACTTCATCTGACTCAATAATGGGCTCCAAGAGTGTTCAAAACTAAATATCTCAGGACAAAGTAACCTGCAAAACTGACCTGAGGTTCCCCACTCTTTGAAATGAAATATGGTCAAGAAACTGTCAGTGTCCTGTTCACTGTCAGTTTTTGTTGAAGAACCAACAAGCTTAAAGAAAATTGAAGCAAAATATTTGCAAACTGAAATTTCACCGACCTGTCAGGACTTTTATTTTAAAAATATTACTTTTTAAAATGGTCACCCAACTGTTTTCCCTCCCAGCTTCTGCCCTCCCAGTACCTGCTATGTCCTAATCTGGGTGGCCAGACAGGAAAGATAAGGTTTATACAGTAAAAGACAAGGTAAACAGAAATTTCTAAAGTAAACAAGATTTTCAAGGTTGTTCAGTCTATCACAAAAGGGCACGGATGGTTTCCCCTCTCTGCTCATTTTGCATTTAAGCAGCTCACAACCCACAGCCCCGCCCAAAGTACCCTTTTGAAATGGGAATGTTTTTCCTCCAGCAGAGCATCGCAGTGCAGTGGAAAGGCTGCCAGAGCTGCTGTCCCCCCCCGGGGCTGCTGTGGCAGTCACTGTGCACTCCTGCTGTCACCCTGACCTTTGGGGAAGCGAGTTCCATGCCCTCGACTCCGCTGGGCCACCGAGGTCATGGATAGGGCACTTTCTTCTGTAAGATTGAATATAACTCTTAATGAAAAAACTCCTGTTTCTTTTGGTGTGTTTGGTTGTATTTCAGGACCCCATTACTCACAGGCATAATAGCAATGTGACCCAGCTAAGAATTCAAGGGACCGCCACATGTTCTCCCTCAGCTGCTGCTGCTGTCCCTTCTCAACTCTTTAAGCCAAGACCACCTCCCTCATCTCCATGTGCATTTTTTACTACACAATGCCAGTTCCTCAAAGTGCTTTTCTGTAGAATTTACCCATTTTCACAGCAGTCATGGAAGAAAGTCCTGCTTGAAGCCAAGAGGAGGGATGTGAAGGCTTTCGCTGGCACTCCCCAGCTCCAGCACCTTCAGAGCACATGAACCAGCTGACTCAGGCCATCTCTCCTCCTACTCCCCCTATAGAAGGTTTCAGGAGACCCTGATTTTACAGAACATTAAGAACTTCTTAGCCCTTTACATGACTAAACCACATTATCTCTGTTCCATCCAGCCTTACTGCTCCCTTTAGGCACACTTGCTCTTGTTGGATTCACAGCTGCAATCCCTTTCCTATGATCTGTGTGGGCAAATGCTTCATCCAAGCCCTTCGCTTTATCTACCTTGTCAAGAGGAGACATGGCAAACAGACATGGAACACTCTCCCGTTCTGCCCACCCCTTCCAGCCAGCTCCTTCTCCTAATTCAGTGTGGATTAATTACCAGAAATCAGTGCTAAGCTGGTACAGCTTGTGCTGGTGCTCAGAGCATCACTTCACTCATTACAAAACATCTACTAGTGCACTGGTTTGTTGAGTTGTCCAGATGTGATGATATCTTTACATGGTCATACAATATTCCAGTGTTTAAGACAGCAACCTGAACCAACACACATGCTTTCACATCCCAAACTTCTATATCCCAAATCCCACCTCAGGCAGGAGGGATTCCTACAATGGGTTTTGCATAAACCGTAAGTGTCATCCCACAGGAGTGAAGAGAAACAGGGATGCCAACAAGCTTGACAGCAAACAGCACAGCGGGTCCGATGCCACTCGCTTGTCCCTGCGGCCCCACCCACACCAGGGCAGCAGCACTCACCAGCCTCGGCAGCTGGACACTTCCGGATGGTGAAGATCTGCCCCAGATCCTCCTCTTCCTCAGGAAGACCTTTCTGGAGGCGCTGCAGCTTCCGGAGGCTCTCACTCCGCTGGTGCTTCATGGAGCGCACATGCTGGATGAGGTTCAGCTTAGCCTTGGTGGAGTAATTACAGAGGACACAGTGGTAGTAGCAGCTTTCACCTTCGACCCCACTCTCGTGGTGCTGCAGGTGCTGTGGGGAACAAAGCAGAGGGATGTGAATGTCCTTTATCACCCCCACTCTCCTGAGTTAGTCCACTGCAAGTTGCTAAAAGCCACCTGGGAATTAGTTAAGAAACCGTATTTTGACACAGACCCAGTGAGACCAAGCCTATTTGTTCTCAAGGTACCGTACCATGTGCTTTCCTGCTGAGGAGTAAGAAAATCAAAACACACTGAAATGGGCACAAAGCACAGATGGAGACAGGCAAGATTATCTCCTTTAGTGAGAGAAAGCACCAGACCCACCACAAACACCTGCTCATGACCCCATGCAGGGTTCTTTCCTTCACACTCAAAGCTTGTCCTGGGAGGAGATCCAACTGCATGTCATACATAAAATTAAATTCGATACATTCTCATGGAAAACTAGGAAGAATAAAACCAAAGCAATACTAGAACACAACAAACCGATTAGATAGAGAGGTCCTGGATGCAGTGTATGGAAGCAGAGTGTGAAGCCATCCTGTTCATCATTCAGTGCTCTGCTCTCAGGGATTGGGAAGGAGGCAGCAGCCTGGCTGGAAGACGCTTGTAACAGCAACCCCGGCTGAAGAGCCAAGGGTGGGTGTGCAGCGGGTACCACTGTGAGAGGTCAGCACCTGGAAAAACTCCGGCCTCCCTCTGGAGCTGTGCTGTCTCAGCCAACACAGCTCATTTCAGAGTACTACACTGTGACTATGACAAAACCTACCAATCCTCTGGCACAGAGATCTGCGCCACCGGGGAAACCAACAAGGATTTCATGTCATGGATCCTATGGATGTGGCAATTATTTCTCAGAAACAGAGGGCCATGGTGACTGCCATGGCACAGCCACTTCCCCTTTGGGCTGGCAGCAAGAGGTCATGGGAAATTTACCAATTTCCACAGTAAGGACCCGTCACAAGTTGATGAAAAATGGATACTACAGTGAAACAACGTGAGAGACCCCTCAGTCAAGGCCAGTGGTGTTTCCATCCCACACCTACTCTTCAGCTGGGTAATAATCCCTGCCAGCTCCTGCCATCCAACCCCGAGACCTCTTTGTGTCATCTCACAGAACTCTTTCCTCACCACACACTGACCCAAGGCATGAGTATGGTGATTTGGACACAGGCTTGAGGTTTGTCAATCAAAAATATTGCCTACATGCAGCCAGGACCTTCTGGTAAAAATTCTGACGCATATTATCTCAGTTACAGCTAAGATAAGATTAGACACACATTACCCAGTGCTGTGTGCCTCACTCACATGGAAGAAGGAGAGCCCTCTGAGTGTAGGAATGATTAAAAATAGGATATGAACTGATGTTGAGGCTTCTGATTGGAAGGGCAAGGAAAGAGAATAAATGTATTCTAGATCTGGCTAATTAGACTAGCCTCTTTTGGGATTGTGATGTATTTAATTAAATTCACTGTAATATTTGAAGAATCCACAAGGGCACTAATCCCACTGGTGCCCTCAGAAGATTTTTTGCTGTTTTCCCTCATAAGAACTTCCTCCTTCCTCTCATTTCTATTGTTTGCATGCACTACCCTCTTCCTGAGTAAGAAAAAGGGCAACGGCTTAAGGCATGAATGGTCAGTGGGCCCACCACAAGAATCACACACCCAGCTTGCACAGCCCAGCCTCGCCAGACCAGCTCTGTCCCAACCCCTGCCATATAACCCTCCCAGCTCCAACCCCTGCCATGTAACACCCCCTAGCCCAGCTCTGTCCTGACCCCAGGAGCTGCACCAGCCCCATTCTGGTCCTCACCAGCCACAAGGCACATTGGGGCTGCCCCATCCTACAAATCCTGAGCTGGAGCTCAGAAACTGCCCATGGACTCAGTAGCAGCTTCTGCGTGGAGGCAGAGAAAATCCCCAGTGAACAATTAGAGAAAAATCTGGTCACAGGTTCAAGGAAATATTAAGGACATGGTCTCTGTGGAACTGGAGGCACAGTCTGCACTGCCCTCACTTAAAAGGGGATTTTAGGAAAACATTTGTTTTAAACAGTTTAATAAATGTGTCGTATTTTCTGCTCTTTTTTTGCTTCCCCGCAAACATCCCTTGTGCTGGGATGAGCCTCATCTGCCTGTCGTACTGGAGGAATTACAGGCTGAGGGTGCTATCACCACTACCAAGTACAGGCCGGGCATGGCACTGCACAAACCAGATTCATCCCATCCTCCAGTGAAGGAAAGGAGCAGCCCAGAGAAAGCGGACATGAGGGCTGAGGCAGTCCAAGCTGTGAGCTGCTGGAGGTGATGGAACGCTGGCCAAGTATGTGTAGTTATTGCCCATCACACTGTTAAACTTCCCCCTTGTGAGAATTTATCCATATCACAGGAAACAAATTCAAAATATTAAACCAGAACCTTGTTAGAAGACAAATCAACTTGAAAATCAAAAGAATATATTGTTCCAAGGAAACCCAACCAACTTCTGTCAGAGAACATTGATTTCTGCGAGTCCAGGGGGGTGTTCACCCCCTCCCTCTCCACGATAGGAAACTTCCAACATCTGGTTTTTCACGCATGGCATGCGAAATATTGATCAGGGTGAGTCAAAGCTCCACTTTAAATCAGAAACAGAGAAAGGAACGCTCTGATGGAAACCATACGGCCCATGAGCGCGGCTTCCCCGGGGATGCGGCTGTTCCTGTATGTACACCAGCCCCGGCACACCACGCGCTGCTCCCGCACTGATTCCCACACACCCCGCACCGAACCCGCCGTGCAGGGACCGCGTTGGTGCCCAGGCAAGGCTGTGCTCTCGCGGCCATCAGCACAGGAGGAGCCCACTCAGAGGCCTTGTCTCCTGTGTTTGCCCCCAGCCCTGTGCCATTCTCCCCTCGCCGACCTTCCCACCCCACCAGGGACAGTGGTGTGACCAGGGTGGCACAGGCACCGGTGCCAGCCACACGTGGGGTTGGGCTCACCCTGACACGCCGACAGACTGACCGACCAGCCCTCGCACCCCAGCATCTGGCTCAGAGTTGTTTTCTTGTAATGAATTGTGAATTCTCACAGGGTACAACAATGGAAACCTAATTTTTAAACAAAATAAGCACTGATGTTACAGTCATCTCTCATTTCTCTCCATCCATAATTCACGTACCCTGACCTCTGTTTATTTTACCATCTCTCCTTTCCCCATCTCACGCTGCTTCACCCACAGTACTTTACATTAATCATGAAATTTAATGTGACACTGTATCCCCCTACCTGAGTGCAGGCAGTGCCCCTCATCCCATGCCTCAGAGTTCAGACTGTAGCACCCAGGACTGAGGCCCTGTGTTGCTGCTGTTACACGAGTAGCAAACTCCTCTGAACGCCTCTGTAGCTCTACCTGCAGTTCATGTTCACAATTTAATCTGATTTCTAAGAACTTTTCTACATTTTTTAGATTTTAAAAGATGTTAAACCTGTATCTGCTCGAAATCTCTTCTTTACAAAGTTTATTCAGCCATGGTGTAATGAGTCCAATTCCAATGGTGACAGGACAGAAATGCCCTCAAAGCACTGCCAGGGGCATGGGCATTCTCCAATCTCTCTTTGCCATGTTTAGAGGCTCAGCTGCCGTTCTGGGGGACACTTGACCTGTAACCCTAGCTCACCAGGGAGATGCAACAACACTTTGATCTATCTTGTGCTTTTGATGTTTATTATTCATTAGAAAAAGGCCCAATTTCTATGCAGTCTTAACCTCATCTTGCACGAAGCTTTCCCTTCAGAGGACCATGAACGCTCAGGACAAGTCCATGCTGACAGCACTAGGAATCTCTCAAGTCCCTGCTCTGTGCTGCACAGGGAAACACCCTGCCACCACCCTCAGGAGGTCTTGATGATACAAAAGCAGTAGAACACATGAGGAAACTCTCTCCAGGCTCAAGAACAGCTCCTTCTTCTTCAGACCTCAACAGGACAACCAGCAGCAGAAACTGTGTCACTGCCCCAAGGACAGGCAGACAGTGCTCCACGGCTCAGCCCCCCTGCACATGGCCAGGTCTCTGTGGGCAGGAGAACCAGCTGAGGTAACATCTCTGGGGACAGAACCCCAAGTGGGAAAATAACCCCATGAACATCATGCAGCAGAGAACCAGCATGAACAAAAGGAACGACTTTCTTCACCTCCAGTTGTTACAGGACCACAGGCCACAGCCCCCTGGATTCTCACCGACAGCACCCCAGGGCTGCACAAAGCCTGTCGTGGACGGCCCCGGAGTCCTCTGCCCTCCTGCTTGCATAAACATCCTCTTTCCCACCACTCTGACCACTCCTCATGGCCAGGTGGTGTGTGGGTCACTGATAAACAGTCTGGAGAAACCTCCTCCACATCACTTCCGAGCACTCTCACAGCACAGGACACCCTGCCACCAAACCAGAGGCCACTCCACTACTCAGAGCTTCTTTAAAAAACAGTTGCCAGACTTCAACATCTTTGGCGAAGGTTTTCTCCACATGTAATACTCCTCCTACCTCTGAACTCATCACTCAGCTGTGTTAGGATGGGTAAAGTTAGTTGTGATTTCAAAGAATTGACAGATGCAGCTGAGGAGAAATGAGCCAAAAATTGGCTGGAAGGTCAGAAAAGCCATGGAAAGGACCAGCACTGCAGACATGTACCATACTGGCTTCCTCCTGCAAGCACTGATGTTTGAGCAGTGCCAGTGACCAGAATCAGCACACAGAACCAGGGAGCACCTCAGTGGTTATTCAGAGAGGTTGACCCAAGCTTGGGAGGTGCTGGAGCCACTCCAACCCCACCAGGACATCCACAGCACAGGAGGATGCCCATGGACTGACTCCTCCTTGGGGTGAAATCAGACAGGGTAATTAGTCACAGGCTTGTACAAAACATTTCAGGTGCCAGAGAGGACGGTGCCTGTGACAACACACCCCCAGGGAGAGGGATGGGACATGACCCTTACAGTGGAGCTGGAGAGGAGCTACGGGTCACCATGGGAAGGGATCTGACCCCGCCGCAGACCTCAGAGGCCTCATGAGCATCTCTCGGCCCCCGTGTGCCTCTGATCTGCTGCACAAGATAAATTACACAGGCCTGAAAGAGAAGAATCTGAATTTTTAATGAAAGTCATGTGGATGCAGCTGTCGGATCCTGCTCTGTTCCAAGTACTTCATAAAAGTCAGGGCTGGCCCATCCGTCTTGCTCTCCTTTCACACCTGCAGCCCTGGCTGGAATTTCCTGGAGCCACAGGAGGCCACACGGCACAGCGGGACACACTGCTCGTGCACGGGGTGGGATGCAGAGCCTGCAGTCACCTCCTGCCCCCTGGAAGAGGGGAAAATTGATTCTGCATCCAGCAGGCTCAAAAGCTGAACTTCTGCTCTTTTGTATCCACCGACATTCTGAGTTGCTCCCTGCTTCCAAAGGAGCAGTGTTACAAACCCTTCCCTACTTCAGCCTCCCGGCTCTGCGTGTCACAGCTCTACAGCACAGGGCCAGAGGTGGGACTCAGGCTTGTGTGCACCCAAGTTTCTGCAGCTCAGCTTGTGTTAACTAGTCTCTGATTCTCATTTTAATTTCCAAGAGGCTGGAAATGCAGCACTCCCTTCTGCCACAGAGGCTTGAGGTACTGATCCAAGTTCCCAGATCACACACAGAGTCTCTGAAGAACAGCCCCAAATGCCCCCATTAACAGCCTACCCCAGTATCTCCCTGCATCTGTATTTTCCAAGCCCTCCAGCCCTGCCTGGTATTAAGTGAATGCCACAAATGCTCTCCTTGTCAGCCGTGAGGCTGGTGCTCGCCATGCTGTGAGACTTTTGGGTTCCCCCATAAACGAACCCAAAAGTGACCCAGCAAATGGGATTTGCTCCACCAGCCCTTGAAGTCTCATTAAAAGCCAAATATTGCTCACCCTAAGGACGGAGAGCTCAGCATGGATTTTACTGAACGTTAAATCAACCAGCAAGCGTAGCCAGCAAACTCTGTGGCACTTTAACTTTAAATAATGCAATAATTATTGAATTTCCTTTTTATAACCGAAGTGCTGGAATGTAAACAATGGGGCTGTAATTGCAGGAAGGGGGGATCAATAGAGGCAATCGTTTTCAGCCATGTTAATTGTAAATACAATTGCTCCAAGATGTCAGCCTCGTTCTTCTCGCTCCCAGAATCATCCTAACGGATGACAGAGTCCAACTTTCCCATTACAGCTGTTCGCTCCTTTAAGAGGTTCTCAATCAGGTCTGATCAATCTGTCAAGATAATGCATGGAGTAAGTAAGACTCTTCCAAACACAAGCTCCCAATCAATAGCCCAGACCTGCTTAATGAGGAGGGGCTAAAGCCCAGGGGGAGGCACAGTCCCAGCTCCTGCTTGGCTCCAGCAGCCAACTTCTTCAAGGGGTCTTGGATCAACTCCTAACGAGGACATTGTTTATGCTGCCCGTGATGAGGAGCATCCCCACACACCCACAGTACCCCAGGGTCCATGGGCAGAAACCGGCAGAGGTTAACAGAAAGCATAAGCCAAGACAGGCTGCACTCGTATTCACATCCCCCACATTTTTAATTGTGCAACAGACCTGAAGGCACAAATTAATTATTCCTTAGAAGAGATCCCCAAAGATGCAAACATGAAAGCCAAGAGCATTGCTAAGACTCGTCCAGTGGACTCGAGGAAGGACAAAGTCCGCGGTGGAGCCAGCGCTGGCCCAGCTGTGCTGGCCCACCCCTTCCAGCCCTGGGGAAGAACATGACTGTGCTACAAGGGCTGCCAGCACAAGACATCCACTCTTGGGCAACCTCAACTTCAGAGAATTTTCCAGATCCCAGAAATCTCCCCTGGGAGACACTGGCTCAAGTGCTGCTGTACATGGAGATGCACACAGGAGTGTGAGTATCGATCCTGCTAATTATAGTGCTAAAACCAAAGCACAATGAGAGTACATTTCCTATCAGCTGGCCTGGAAAGTGCTGCCCTCAACCCTGCGTGCTCCCATCCGGCTGTGGCTCTGCTGTGGGACCCATGACAGCCCTGCAAGGGCACCTCTGCTGATCACCTGGGCACCTCTGATCAACAGGAACAAACAAACTTTGCACAAAGTAACCTCTCCCACTACCAGTGAGGACGTGAGGGGTGGCACCCAGAGCCAGCCTCACCCAGCAGCTCCAGTGGAGCACCACAGAGCTTGTGAATGGTGGAGCTCCTCTTGCAACTTAACCAAAACCTGAACTGGGGACATCCTGCTCCTCGGGAAAGTGCACAATTTCTTCACTTCATATTTCCATGGATGCTGTCATCTCTGAAGAAACCTGTCAGAAAAGATGCACTTTTGCCTGCAAGGCACTGTACAGACAGCAACAGGATGGAGTGATAAAAACAGCAAGTAAATCTGTGCCACAATGCAGAAACATCCCCAAGGAAGAGGCTCAGGGCTTCCAGCCAACTCCTTTCTCAGTGCTGGGACAGCAAAGAGCTGAGGAATTTAGGGAGCCTCATATTTTCCATGGTTAGGAAAAGAAAGAGGGAAAGAAGAGCTGAAGGTGAAGACAAGACAGTAACCACAAACAGGCCCCATGATGCCACTGCCCAGACCTTTTTAATGTATTTTGTACATCTACTTGACAACAATCAGTTCAGTGTGAGTTGTTAGGCTGTGAACACTCAGGTGAACTAGAGGAGCCTGGGAATATGGAAAAGCACCAGATAAAAGGCAAATTATGCAATAAAAAGGGCTGGGAGGAACCTGGAAAGACAGTGGAATCAAAATCTGTTGTCCGTATTGTAATTACATAGCTGCTGAGTGATTGAAAAAGGCTTTTCATAACACAGACCCAGGCTAGGACTCTATACCAGTGATGTTTTATTTCCTCCAGCAGTGATTGGAATGATCCGTACGTTACACGTGAGGGCTCTCTGAGGAGGCTCCAACACAACACACATCTGATCTTGTGTTGTTAATACAGCGCAGGCTTAGCTACCCAAAAAACCCTCTCTACATGTGGAGCTGGCTTTAAGAGTTTAAACTGAAATATTACTTTTTACCCATACTCTTTTGGAAAAGCACTACTGGTCTCTGAAAGAAAAGTTTGAGGACTGTCTGACAGCGCTATGCTCCTCCCCATGTCCTGAAGCCAAGGTGCACTCAGGTATGCCAGTCCCATTCAATCCTGCCTTGGCTCCAGCTGCCCCAGCAGTTGCAGGTAGAACTCCAGCAGTGAGTCAGAGAAGTGCTGTGAAAGAGAGGTCCTTCCAGAGGCACAGCAGGACTCCGGGGACAGGAGTGGACTCCCAGGCACAACAAGGGACCATTGTAATAACGTACCATGAAACCATGTGGGAAATAGAACTAGTCACAGAAACTCACCCTGAGCTCACATTATTTAATAAAACACTACAGACAGAGATTAACTCCCCTCATCTGGGATTTATTGTTTTATCCATCTCTGGAGAAGTTGTGACAGACTGAAGGACTGATGGACTTGTTTTCGTATGACTTCTCTTTAACTTCCTACAGTGATGCACACCCTGACTTGCAGCTGATAACCAACAGTAACATACAAGACAACTTTTTAATCCTCTCCATAAATTCAAGAATATCAATATCGAAGAGATGGAGGACACAGAAGCCAACAGGGATGCACAAAGGAACAGATCCAGCTCATCCTTTGCCCACAGTCCACAGCAAGGAGTTTCAAGAGCACAGGATATGAGAGGAGGGAGAAGCAAAGGAAGATAGGATAGACTAGTATGACCAAAAGGAAGCGGAAAGAAGAAATACATAAATAAATAAATAAATAAACAAATAAATAAATAAATAAATAAGTGTTAAAAATTCCTTAGGTCTTGAAGGTGAGTGAGAGTAAAACCGGTAGAGCCAGGGAAGCCCCCCACCCCTTGGTGGAGCAGCCCTTCTCCTGAGGGCAGCCAGAGCACCACCTTTGAGGCAGGTGTTGTGCACCAGCCTACCCTGAACATGGGACAGGAGCATCAGCTGATTTCAGACCACACTGTGACGGTGAGTTCATTAAGTGTTTGTGAAACATAAACAGAACACAGAACACCATAGAAATGCCCATGAGAAAATAAATAATTCTTCATTCAGTGAAAGCTTTGGATTGTATTAGACAAAGCCTGGGGCAATGTAATGAAAGAGGAAGATAAAAAGAAATGGAATAATTACTCACAGAGCGAGGCAAGAATCCTGCTGCAAAAATATGTATGGGACTACTTACAATTAAGAACTAAAATAATGTCTGCACACAAAGGGCTGAATTAAGGTAACCTGCTACTTCTTATGTTCTAGATGGTTGTGAGGGCTTCACGAACCCACCAGACACTTATGTGTCCTAAAAGCTCTACAGAAATTCAGGCAATTGCTGCTTGCCCTACAAGCCTGACCAACTACTCTGTAAGGAAACCTATCAAGTTCTTGGGCACAAGAAGCCTTCAAAACACAGTCTCCTCCAAATTTAACAATGAGACCTCTCCACTCCTTCTCTCCTATTCTCAGCACACCTGTTTTCCACCAGGAAGGACATGCTAATGGCCCATAGCAATCCACAGCAGCAGAACTGTCTGACTCATGGATTCCCATTGTAGCCTCCACACAGTTTAGAACCTGCGAATGGTTGGGTTTGCTGCTCTAAATTTTTTGTGTGTATCTAAAGGCTAATTCAACTGTAGTATAAATCTGCAGAGGGATCTACAAGAGACCAGAATGGCTCTGAGAGTTAGTTGCAACTACTCCCTCCAAGACAAACTACAACAATGGAAAACAGAGTGTGTAGAAAGGGAGGCAAACAGAGCAAACCTGAGATGATAAATGTCTCTGTGCTTTGGTGCTCCTTTTGTTCACGTGTATCTGCATTCGCCTGCATTTGCCTACATACAGAAACTCCTGGGAAAAGCCAGGCACAGTATTTATTCGTTTTAGCAATTCTGGATCTGCAATCCCAGTGGACAGCCTGCAGAGACACATACAGGGTAAATGATAAATACCACTGAGGCAGCTTTGATCAGCATTAGGGAGCATGTACTGACCACTCCAACTTAGAAATAAATGGAAGCAGCAAACTCATTTTTTGGGACCACGTCCATTCACAGCAGAGAAGTGAAAGGAGATGACAGCTTTCTACACCTGTTGAAGAAATTGCATGTGTAACTCTGGTTACTCTAGCAGTCCCGAGATTCTTGTTTCTTTGACCATGTGGGATTAACTTCTGTGCAAAATCCCTGCGCAGGGTTAATGTATGCTACCAGGAGGTCAGTCTGAAGGTTTCATGTCTGGCTAATCCCCCCTGCCCAGCCCAGAGTCAGACACTTTGATAGGTCTATCTGGCACTGTGGTGCATGCACCAGAAAATCCACATAGGTTAGAGCCAAGGAGGTGTGAAAACCATAAAAGCAAGGTTCCTGCTTTGTGGGACAATGAGAAACGCACAAAGGCAGCCAAAGCAGTCTGCAACATGGCTCCCATGATGTGAAAACACCATCTATAGGACTCCAAAGCCTTTAAACCTCTGCTCTGGGACAGCCAGTCCCTTCTCCAGAAAGGAAGAAGGGAGTTCCAGCATCTGCTCTATTTCCAGCAATGATGCTGGTGGTCAAAAACCACAGCCAGGTACTGCCCCCTCCCATGGGTGGGTCCTGGACTCAGCAGCAGGTACCACAGCACCTGCAGCCACCCCCAAAAGTACAACCATGGCCATAACGTGACACACCTGTATGTAACACCCCAGCCAAGGTCCCACAGGTACTGTGGGAGGAGTGATGGAAATCAGAGTTCTCAAACTGGGACACCTGGCTTTGTGTTGGAGAAGAGGTGAGTTTCACCTGAAAGCAGGAAGGCATCATCACCCCAGGAGAGCTCCCTGCCCTCTGCTGACCCTGCCTAGGAACACTTCTTCCTCTGGCACACATGAAGGTTACAACAACTCCCTGGACCAGTTTCCAAAAAAACATAATAGAATGCTAACCCAAACTGTCATGACCTGATGAACTGGGAGTTTTTCTGCAGCACAGGCTGGGGGGCGGGAGGAGAGCTGGATGGGAACAGAGCTGTGAGGACACCCAGCAGGAGCCAGACAAGGGGACAGACACAACTCCTGCAGCTGGTCCAGAGACACCAGAGATGGGCAGCAGAGAAGTCCCTCATAGATGTGGGCTGCTCTCACCCCACAGAGGGGCAGGGAAGCAGCCACACACACGAGGGACCCACGGGACTCAGCAGAACCCTACAGGGGTCTGCGGGGTTGTCCAACCCTGCAGCCCTGGGTGCTCCGAGGCAGCCCTGGGTGGGCGCACCTCGAACGCAGTGCCAGAGCTGCGGACTTGTGCCAGGCACGCTCGCTGCTGCGAGACAAGCGCTGTGCTCCTTCCCCACCAAAACCCCCGAGGCCTCCCGCGTGTGTGCACTAACCACAGCCCTTTGAGAGCCTCGTGTATTTACAAACTGAGGCATGTTGAAATCAAAGGGGATACCATATGACATAATTCACATTAAAATGTCAGCAGGCTGACAATTTATAGAGTCAATCCGCTGGAGGTGGGGAGAACTACGACACAGTAATTGTTTAATTCCTGCTTTAAACCAACAGTAGCTTCACCTTCAAAGCAGTGCCATGTGCAAGGCCTCTGGCTGCTGTCAGCCCTGGTGCCAGCCTGGCCCTCGGCCAGCACAGAGACAGTGGCCTCAACCATTCATCGGCTCCGGGCACAGGCGGGAGACGCAGGATGCTGCTCGGACAAGCGCAGCTCCAGCCCACACCATGGCAAATATTTACCATCAGCACAAAGACAACCTGTTTTTCTGGAAGTCAGAGTCCCTATGGTCAGGGCACTGGTGGCCATTATTGCACCTGGACACAGCACACCTCCTCCTCCAGAGGGAACACACCAGGTGAGCGCTCCGAGGGCACCAGTGAAAGAACTGACTCATGCAGTGCCTGGCACCACGCGGCCCTGACCCCGCTGGGACCAGCAAACACTGAGGCAGGGGAACAAGGGAGGTACGGAGTGTCCCAGCCACAAACCTCTGCAGGGCACATGTGAACTTTTTACCCCAGGTAGATGGCAGCAGCTTTGCCTGTATCAAATATGTTGCACTGTTTTGTGAGACACAACGCTGGCCCCATCAGTGTGCTGACATCCCCTGCCCCCAGATAGGCTGCTGGCAACATGTCCTATAGCCTGCAATAAAGCATAGGGGTGGGAGAGAGAAATGTGCACCACTGGGAGAAATGTTACCTGGATAAACCACAGGCAATAAATTTTCTATAAATGCCAGCTAATGCTGTCCCTTGGAGAGCACTGGGCAGGGACTGCTGGGCTCCAGAGCCCTCGGCAGAGCCTGGCTGTCTGTACATAAACAGTAACACCTCATTCTCTCTTCTACCTCATTAACTGAAACGCATTAAAACAAGTGTGCACTGGGAGCAGCAAATGAGACTGTTAAACCAAGCTGATATAATCCTCATCAGCTGTGGGAAATGAGCACACATCCATTACGCTGAATCAAGCTGCCAACTGAGACTCACTGAGGATGCTGAGACCCCAAGAAGACACTCTTCCCCCCCTCAGCTGTACCTCTCCTGTTTCTCTAACACCAGGCAGCTCAATCCCTGCCTCCAGTACTGCCTCATGGGGTATATCAAGAGCACCGAGGTTGCGTTCCTGTTCCAGCAGCTCCCCCCAAGCACAGAGCTGGGGGCCCTGGTCCTGCACTGCCGCCAGTACTGTATGAGTCCACTGTGTCCAGGAGGAATCTGCTCAGTGAGAAGACTCCGACTCTGCTAGTATCCAAGTGGAATAAAGGCCAAGGCAGCAGAGCAAACACAGAGAACACGGGACATTTCCCAATTCTAGTCTCAAACAGGGACATTGCCACACAGTGTGATGGTATGTGACAACTGCAGGGTTGGCCTCAGGTGACTGACACGTGTTTGCACCCTGCCCAAGTGGTACCAGCCTGCAGAACAGCACAAAGGGGAATATACCACAGCACCCACATATAAAACTCTCAGTGCTGACACCAGTGTGCTGTCACAGGTGTCCCCAATTCCCCAGGCTGGCGGCCAGATGCGGACGGATTCTGAATTGGGAGAGTCTCAGAAGAGGCAACCAGAGCTGTCACACAGTGACCACTGACTTTCGGCACATGGGACCAGCTCCACATGAGGATACAGGACTGCTCCCATCTCCTGGGGGCCCACCAGGACACAACCTTGCCCTCATGCGCAAACACCCGCTCGAGATGTTGGAAAAATGATCGTTTTGTCTCGCCCTGAGAAGGCAGAGCAGGGAGCAGGGAGTCCTGCTGACACTGCAGGAATCGGACAGACCACATTCACCTCAGAGAGACAGACAGCAGCTTCATGCCCACTACAGCCTTGGGTTTGAACTACTGACCTCACCAGAGCAGCTCAGGTTTCCAAACTCTCCCTTCCTCACACCAAGCAGAGCAACAATGAGGCAGGATAGGGTCCCCTCTGCCTTGACCCTGGCCCCGTGGTGGCACAGGGTCCTCTCTGCCTCGTCCCTATACTCACAGCAAAAATGTAAGCAACCCTTTCAACCCTCATAGCTCCTATTTCCAAGTTTTTAACCCAACACAGATATTACACGGCATTTCTCTCCATGTGCAGCACAGCCCAGCCCAGGCTCCTCCCTATGGAACACAACACCCTGGGGTCTCCCTGGCAGCTCCCAGCAGCCTGTGCAGGCATTTTGAATGGAATCCATGAAGTCTGTTTAACCAGCATGATGTGTGCGCAACAGAATCACAAAGAAACAGGCATTTAAAGTGACATCTGTTGGATTAATTAGCTGTGTAATTAGCCTCCCCTCTGTGGAGACAGGCTTTGTTACTGCTGCCTGAAACTTCCCCAGGTGATTCTCTTTGTATCCATCCTCCAAGCATGAGGAGGAGCAAGGGGATGGGATGGGGCTGTACTGCATGCCCAGAAAGAGGGGCAGGAGACAGCCCAGGGGCAGTAACTGGCTGTGGGTCAGAGAACCCCAACCCCCACGTCAATGTGGTGGAACCCAAATGGGCAGGTGCCTCAGCACAAACACATTCTGCAAGTCTGCCCAGAGGTGAACGGGATACAAGTCAGACGTTTACATACTCCCCAATTAGATCAGAGCATCTTTGCCTCCTGCAGCAGAGCAGCTCCCCACCTCCCTGGCCTGTGAGCCTCAGGCCGATGGGGGGTGGTTACAGCAGGCTCAAACAGCCAGGGGACACGGCACCCACTGCCCTTCTACCTGAGCCATGGCAGACCCTGCAGGGCAGAAAAATCCTGAGGTAATGTCTAGGACAAAGAGGAAGCCCGGACCTCGGGAATAGCTGCACTGCACTGCTGGTTCGAGGGCCAGAGGCAGGTACCTCCTCAGGAAGCCAGCTCCCTGTTTTAAAGCAGAACGAGAGGGATGCTGTGGGTGGAGACGGAGCGTGGGGTTCTGCCCCGCAGCCCTGCACTGTGGACACCTGTCTTTGACTCTCTGTCAAACTTACCCGGAGCCAAGGATGTCCCAACAGTTGCAGTCAGGCTTACCGGAGCCTGTCCAACTGTACCTCAAGGCACAACTTCCAGAGAACCTGTTGCACAAGTGTAACTTATTGCCTAATTTGACTTGCAGAACTTCGCTGCGCGTGTTTACAGTGCAGGGGTAGGATTTTCAGAACTGGCAAGAAGGACCAAAAACACATTATGGTTTTAAGTTATGTATCATACATACATTATTTATTGTAATTTAATGAACTCCCTATGAGACAGCAAACACAGAACCTCCCATGCTGCTTCCACAGCATTTCTTGGGACTTTGTTATAACAGTTTCTTCAGGAACAAGTCCGTTCTTTCCAGATAAAGACAACATGGTGCCCTGCAGCCCCGTGCACTGGCACAGCCCAACAGAAACCAGCATTCCTTGCCATGTCACACGGAACAGGTTGGGGAAAGCACCTTATGGGCTCCTTCAGAGCCTGCACCACCACCCCCACACCTTTGCCCCACCAGAGATGGATGCTAATGAGTGCCCATCCATTATTTAATGTGCTCATCTGCAGCAAGCCTACACCTGGAGGGCTGGTGCCTGACCCTACCCTATCAGGAAAGGAACTAAGAGCATTTCTGAAGTCTCTGAGGCACATCACCTGTGCTGAGGAAACACTCCTGGTCCAGGTAGCTGGACTTGGAGATTGATACACAAATTGAAATGCAGGTGGAGCTCTGGGGGGAAGCC
>JAWWEU010000020.1:20502219-20554878 GCA_035583155.1 Acropternis orthonyx | reverse complement strand
GGAAGGGCTTCAGTCCCAGAACTGGAAGTCTCTGGCCTTGGCAGTATGACTGCCAGGGAGTCTTGGCTGTGCACTGGGAAGCCTCCTTAACAACTTGCCCAAAGACAATCATGACTACCCAGATGGGAGCACGGGATCCTCAGGGGGAACTACACAAGCACAGATCTTCAGCAAACAGTGGGGGGCTTTGAGCCCTGCAATGCAATGCCACTCATCTGCTTCAGCCTCGCACAGAACTGTCCTCCAGCTCCTCTACTCCTTGCACCAAGCACTCCTACACCCTGGCCTGTTCTAGTCCAACCTGCTTGTCTTCAACTGCTGTGTAAGGTGTCTGCAGGAATGTGGGGATAAGACCCCGACAAATGCACTGTGAAAAGATCCTGACAAACGTATCAGGGTAAGAACCCAAAAACCACTTGGATAAACAGGCCTGTGACCCCAGACAAACCTCCTCTCAGCTCTCTTGCCTGGAGCTCCCCACAGCAGAGCTGAACCTGCAGGCAGGAGAGTAAGTGGATGCCCATCCCTCTGCTCCCAGTGGCTGATCACCCAGAAAACCATGCCAGCATCTCTGACACATTCACCCTCCACGCTCTCCTCTGCGGAGGAGTGACCTCCCCCAGCAGCACGGGAGGGACAGCAGGACCCCGACAGCTTACCCACCATGGCAAGGTCTGCCAGGGCTTCCATCAGCACCCCTGCATCAGAGCCACAGCCAGAACCACCTTGTCCTCACCCTGGAAGTCTCAACAACAACCATCACCTGACATGGAAAACATTCCTGCTTGGAAATTTAAACATTCATCCACATGGTTTCAGAATTACCAGGACAAAAAAATGAACCATAAACACAGACATCATGCATGGGGAGGGGTCAGATGCACACTGACACCTGATCAACACTATGACAACTTGTGAGAGGACACCTGAGGTCCGGGACAGCTTTGCAAGACCCTTCCTACTCCCTGTGCTGAGCCTCTCCCTGCTGACTGATAGCTCTGAGTGAATGGGGAGGGCCAAGACCCCCCTGCCACTGAGCTCTGTTCAGGGGCTGCTACCGAAGCCAGAGGAAAACCTCAGTTTATACAGATTAGGATAAAGCTTGTCAAGGTGTTTTTCTGTTTTTTGTTTTTCTGTTCTTGGGTTTGGTTTGTTTGACTGGGTTTTTTTAGTCCATTCTCATAAATATTTTGAATTCTAAATATCTGTTTGACAGAGGGCTTTTAGCTCCCTGTTTTGGGGAGCTCCTGGCTACTGCTGTGTGATCATAGATTCTGCTCCAGCTGTACTCTCCCTCCTTTGTTATTCACATTGCTTTTATAGGGTGGTTTCTCTACTAAGCCGCTGGTTGCACATGGCTCAGCACTTACTGGAAAACTGTTGAAAGAAAAATCTAAGTGACTGAGACCCATAAATAAAACATAGAGCACGCAGTGCTGTGTGCTCTCAGCAGTTCTGATTCCAGCCCTTTGAAAAACCAGCACAGAGAAAGAGTAAGTTCCGTGATCCTGTACTAAACGTGCTTTGTTATTAAATACCTAAAGGAAGGTAAGAATCTACTTTAATACCGGGGTGACATGATGGAGCAATCCAGCACTCAGAGGAATGTGCAGCCTCAAGAGGGAGGTCTGAAAGGGTTAAGCTGATAGTGAGAGCTTTTTATATTAAAATACTCATCAATCCCAACAGGACCAAAGGGACAGGCCCATAGGGGTCTGTCCTCCTCAGACTGGTAAGTTCATACACTCAGATTTCATTACAAGTTTACCTGAGACTGGAGGATGCAGATTTGAACGAAAAGTTTGGGAGACCAGCTCCAAAAACAACTTTGTGGGGAAACTTAAATGGGTGTTTCCCTTGTGAAATTGCCATTGGAATGTGGCTTAAAACCTTGTAGGACATCAGCTCCAAGACCCTCATACACTGTGATTTAAATGGGCTTCAGGCACAATTTGTGTTGCTCAGGAGTGTTATTTGCAGCTCTGATGCTGCATCTGTATTCCAAGAGATAAACTTGTAAAAATAAACTCAAAACAGTGAAAGCAGACACCAAGTCAATCAAAGGTTAACAGAGCTCTAAATCTCCTAACAAGCAAGACAGACTCGCTATGGGCAACTTGACCTCAAGAACCTAAAAAGGCAAAACTGGAAGGAAGTTTGTGATAAAAATCAAAACCCAAAAGTGCTTTCTTGTGCCCACGACATAATTTGGGTATTTCATAGCTGAATCAGCCCAGTTCCTGGCAGCTCTGAGCGGAGCTCTCTGGCAGGTTCAGGGGCAGGAGTTGGGCTGGTCCCCAGAGTTCTCCTACATTGAAGTCCTACAGGAAACATCTCCTGTTAGCCAAGTGGTGGGATGAGAGGACTGTCAGCTTGACCTTACTGCAGAACTATGGCAAGACTAACTCACATCAATCAAAAAGGAACAGTATTTTTACAAGCACTGAAAAAAACCGCAATTTTCACAAGCACTGAAATTTATGAAATTCACAAGTTCTCCTCCACCCTGTATTTCTGTGTCAAGCCAACTCCAAAGTCAGTGGTCTTTGCCTAAGTCATTCCAGTCAGCTGCCACCCCTCCTACTTTCTCTGGGCATCTTCTAGTTTGTTTTATTTAAGCCTTCCTAAAATGAGGTAAACCAAGCACAGTATTCAATGACCAGACAAACTGAGGATTTACACAGTTCCCATGTTGTTGACTTGCCTTTCTGCATCCCAGTGATCACTCAGGCAGTATCTTTAAAGAGACTGGCAATGATTCCATGTCTTGTCTGCAGGAATAGCAATTTTAAATGCCTTTTATAGTTTTTTGCCTTTTTTTTTTTTTTTCCCATGGGAAAAACAGGAAGAGAAGCCCAGACCTCACCACTAGGGCTGTCTGCCCTCCATCCGTCTAACACCGTAACACCAACTTTCATCAACCATTTCCTGTGAAAGTACTCGGTGTTGTAAAGTTCTTCTGCAACTGTCATAGCTTTACCTCCAAGCAGTTCATATACAGATAAGGAATTTTTATATATAATATTAAAAAAAATTCTATAAACATATATATAAAATATGTATTATATATAATATATAACCTTTTAAGTTTATAGATTTTATGTATTACATATACTATAGTATATATTATATACAATATATTACCTTATATGATCTCTAAGCTTGCTTTTCACTCCCTTTTTGGATCACCTATGAACACAGAAGCTCCCTGTATCTTTCCAATCCTTTTTTCTTCATTGTGCAAAGTCAGTTTTTATTTCACTTTCTGTTTCCCCTTCTTTCATCTCACTACCCATGCCCAGACCTCTTCCCCAGTGACAATAACCACCTTTTGCTAAAGATCTGTTCACAGAGAATCTTGGCAAAGACTCTGGGAACCCCTGGCCCGTTCTGTCCAGCCCAGCCCTGCCTGTAGCCTGGTTGTCTCCTTCAAACAACTGGCAGTGCTGCAAGAACCTTCTCTTCAAAAAGTCTGCCTTTCCCCTTCCTAATCCATATGTCTACTAAGCCTCTTCTAGTACAGTCTCTACCCATTTGCTGACTTAATGCTTTGCAGTTTCTGGCCCACGCTACTGCCAGGAGCCTCTGCCCCTTCCTGTGGGTTTCTTCAGAACTCTGCAGTGCAGCCTTGCTAACCCCAGTGACTCTTTCCTTCATGGTACCTCCACGTGAGATCACCCTCTGGGATTTATCCTATATACAGAGGCACCTTTCAGTTCTGCTCTGAAAAACATGCGAGAAGGATTATTTCCTCCTTCCCCTCCCCATACTGTGGGCCCTCTTCCCCTTTCCCTACTCCCCATGACATACTTTCCTATTTGATCACCTTGGACTTTCTGTGGACTTTGGCCTGGTTGCCCCCAGCTCCGTTTTCTCAGGGGTAGTTACATTTAACACCTAACATGTTTTCAGTAATTCCTCTGTGATCCACACACATCACACCCTTTACTGTCTCTAACAGCAGCCCACCCATTTTTATGTAGTTTTAACCTCAAAGTGAGTTACTATTACAGTAAATGCTCTTTTTGTCTGTTTCTGTTATGGAAGGACACTGAATTTGAATGCATTATCAGCATCATTCTGTAACTACATCTCATACAGCATTCCATGCATCCCTTGGGAATAAAACTTTTTGGGGATTTTCCAACAAGTTTCTTTGAGTTGATGCTTTAGCATCCTGCGGCCAGCGAAGGAGACATGCTCCTGCAGGAGAGGCAGGATGGAACACGCTGCTCCATGCTAGAACTGGGGACCCACCACCTTCTGCTGGGTGTGCAGCCACATCTCCTCTTTCTCTTTCCACAGATCAGCTTCACTTCTGTCTTAGTCAGCACAGATCCAGAGTTTCGTCACTGCTAGGACCACGAGCACTGATACTAAGGAGTCATTTTCCTGCACACTCTGCATCTCTAGCTTACAAAGAGCCCATATGCAGTCCACCATGTAACCCAAACTCTCTCCTTCAGACTCCCTATTCCCTAAAAAAGTGAACTCAGCACTTGGAAAGACTGAAAAGGAAGACACTGAATGAACTCATTGAAAGCACTTGCTGGCAATCTGGCCAGCAGCATGTTTCTTCAGTAGTTCTTTGTTTAAACTTCTTCTGAGCTGCGTGTCTTAAACTAGAGATTTTCAGGAAGTTGTAGGAAATGTCCAAACCCGGCTCTTGCTCGAGCAGATTAATTCCTTCTGGAAATTTCACCTGTGGAATAGATGCTGGGAACTCATGCCCGACCTCTTTCAGATGTGGGGAGCCCTGCTCTGTTCCACACCCTGTCTCTTGCTGTGGCCACGATGAGACGAGCCTTGGCTGTTGTTCCAGGGAGCCGCACTGGTCTCTGCCTCCACTCACAGCCACCCCTATCACTGAGCCCTGGCCGTTCCACGCCCATTGGGCTGTCCCAGCTGCGGGAGGAAGGGTCTTCAAAACCTTCACCTACCTCAGGCCAGAACACCCACCTCAAAAATGTATTGCCACACACTGACAACAGTGCTCTTGCCTTCCAGGGAATTCTTCAGGATATAAATGCCCCTGGCCACCTGAGGAGGTCAGCAGTCACGGGAGGGGCGTAGGTGCCACCTTCCCTCAGCAACTGCCATATAAACAACAGGATTTCCAGTTTAGCTGCAGGACTTTAGGGGGACAGCAAGAAATTGGGAGAACATAATAATAAAGGAAAGGTTATCAGAACTTTCCAGTTTCTTGCCATCGCTGTCCCCTCACCCCCAACAGGGAAGAGGCCTGATGGAAGCTATTGCAATGCACAGGATGAAGATGGCAGCAGAAGACCAGACCTTCTCCCGTGGCACTGGGAGTGCTGCAGGAGAAGACTAAAAGGTTCACCCGACTATAGGCTGACAATGTCGCCAGATCACATTTTTTGGCAGCAAGTAACACTGACAGAAGTGGCTCTTGGGCAATGCAAGCAGCCAATAACATGTGATTTAGTAAGAAAATGGCAAAAGCAGCAGAATAATCAGGATTGTGTGTGATAAGCCCAGTGTGTGCTCTCACCCAGCAGCATCTGGAGAGGATTTTCTCCAGCAGGCAGGGAAGAACTCGATTACATCCAGTTAACTGTGCTCTAAACTGATTATGCATGTGCCAGGCTAATGGATTACATTAGCAAGAGGAAAAATAACATCCAATCAATCTCAATTTACTGCAGACCACACCAAGGCCTGAGAGAAGAGAAACCATTCTGTGAACTCCCCCCACTCCCACTGCATCCCTTCAGCTATCAGAGGAGACATGGCATTACAGCTGCTCTGAGGACTGGAGAGCTGTGCTGGAGCTTGTCTGATCCATGCCTGATTCAGAGAGAGGCTTTCCTGCTAAGTCAAACCCCGATTCCAGCTATGCTGGAGTGATCCAGCCCTCCCCTGTCCTCGGCTTCAGGATTTATCCAGCCATACTAGAAGGCCAATATATGGAGTATCCAAGGGAATCCATTACTCTGAAACTCAGCTGGTGTTTCACTGCTGTTGTGTCAAAGGCCACACAGGGCTGTAGCAGCTTCTGGAACTGCCCAGCCCTCTCACGAACCTGAAAACTGACAATTCCTCTTTACCTGCCTCAGGGAAACATTCCAGAAATCTTTATCACAAGCACTTGTGCCTGTCCCTCAAGTTTGACAGGATTTTTTTTACTTTTCCTCTTCTTTTTTCCCTTTTTCTTCCCCACGGAGTGAGAGAATTCTAGTGCCCCAATTGCTTCTTCCCTAGCAGAATCCACTGTAGATGAAGGGTCTGGATAAAGAAT
The DNA here is from genome assembly GCA_035583155.1 of Acropternis orthonyx. Lineage (NCBI taxonomy): Eukaryota > Metazoa > Chordata > Aves > Passeriformes > Rhinocryptidae > Acropternis > Acropternis orthonyx. Next base: position 20,548,616 of record JAWWEU010000020.1, on the reverse strand, counting down.
TTTTAAATCTTTGCAACATATATTTAAAAGAACAAAATTAACAATGATGCTAAAATGCAAGTAGAGCTTTCAAACAACTCTCTTGTATCCCAAACTGACCTCCACAGACAGAGGACATTCAGTTTCTCAGCTGGGTTTTTAAAATCTCCCTGGGACTCTCCTGCCCCCAGTTACCAAGCTGTGTAACTCTCTCCTGCCCACTGGAGAGCAGAGGTGTGGGTGCAGACCTGACTGTTCCTAGAGCTCAACTCTGCTGGGTGAGGCTGGATCCCAGCTCATGATGGAACAGTCACTGTCACAGCAAACCTGGTCTCAAGAGCCAGCTCAGAGAAACACAACCCCCACCTCTGTGTAGCGCCCCCCCACCTCCAGGAAGGTCCAACAACCACAGACCAAGGCAAACCTCCTATGATGCTCCTGGTTGTCTTTTTCCTCCCTGCATTTGCTGGAACTGCTCATGACTAGGAAAAAAGTCAGGAGTTTTGAAACCAATGTGTCTACACTGTGACATGAGTGGGTACCGTACAGCTCAATGTCAAGACTTCAGTTCCCATTACATAAGGAAAAATTTTCAAAGAAATCATTAAAAAGCACAAGGTACAGTCTGCATATATAAAAAGAAACCTCAGCACACTTGGGGGAAAGCAGGAAGAAAAGGATGAGGAAAGAAAGAATATAAAAATACCTGTGAGGAATGAGCAGACAAGGAGCAGGAGAGCATGTGTGAACGGAGGGGATGCGGCTGCTGAGATTTATGGCAATTCGTACCTGATTGTTCATACTAAAGCCATTATGGGATGATTAGAGAAAAAGGTGAAGCTTTAAGTCCAGTGAAAATCAATAGAAACGTCTGGAGCAATACTACTGCACGAGTGAAAGGACTATTTACTGTATCCGGAGCTCCTCTTGGGTTACAGCCCATAGGGTTCAGGCCAGCAAGGGGAGGGGGCTGGGGACAAGAGGAATGAGGCAGGAAAGAGAGGATGGTTATAAAGACACCATGGAACGAGGGGAGGTGGGAGGAAAAGTAAAGACAACAAAACGGGAGTGACAGCTCAAACACCACTGTGGACGAAAACGTGCAATGCCTCCATGTGCAGGGCCAGGAGGCCTCCTCCCTTTTCCACCCTCCAGCAATGCTCTCTGCTTACAGACCCCAGCACTGCTACAGAGCGCAACAGCACAGCGACAGCGGCCCCCTCCGCCCCTGCTCTGTCCACCCAGTGCCAGGACCAACACACTCTGACCACAACAGAAGCCTTTGAGTGCCCACAAAGTGACAAACTCCACACGGCAAAGAGCCGCCAAACCACCGACAAATGCTGCCTTGCACAACCTTTTCAACAGTGACTGTTCAGTTTCTGTTCACACGTATCACATCTGCAGTGCTCTAAGACACACAAGCCCCCTCTAAAGCACCGTGACGTGAACACCCACTGGCCCAAGGCTTGGACAACAATGGTCACCACCAGAGCACAGGCTGAAGAACAGTGCCACCAGTGAGACTGGGTCCCAATAGAGAGCTCTGAGCAGCTCATCTCCAAAGATCACACTGAAGTTCAACGTAAATTTTCCTTGGAAAATACAGGAAGATGAAGCAAAGCCAACCCTTACCTTATAGAGCTTCAGGCTGGCCTCGTGCCTCGAGTTCACAGTGTGAAGACGCAGCTTCTCCAGACTGTTGGTGTAGTAGTCGCATGCGTTGCATTTCAGATGGACCGGGTTCCCAATGGCCACGCATTTGAGCCTCCACTCATTAGCTTTGCCCCCCTCCTTGATGTGTGCCACCAGCTGGTATTTCTGCACGTGCTTGTCCGTCTTACAGTGGAGCTGGAAGTTCGCCTTGAGCTGCGTGTTGTAGCGGCAGAGCTTGCACTGGTACGAGTCACCCATCACCGCCTTCCACTCATCCTCAGGGAGGCTTCGCTCCACGTTCATGTGGAGGCCCAACATGTCCAAATTATCTGTAGTGAACTTGTTGCACACAGCACACTGGAAGAGTTTCAGTGATGGGTCGTTTGTCTGCGTGAAACTCTCACCCAAGTTCATGAGCTCCTCAGAGACCAGCTGTCCACCACCTAACCGCATGTCCAGCGGGATCTCTCCACCCACTGCACAGAGGAAAAAGGGAGAAAGAGGTCAAAAAGGCTGAATTCTTGACAAAGAGAAGCACAGAGAAGAACATAGGCTGCTCTCAGTGCAACCTGTGTACCCACAAACACACAACAAAACCACATGCAGCTGTCTCTTCGCTCACTGTGTTGCTGGTCAGTCCCAGAGCTGAAGGAAAGTCATCACAGCCAATGTGGAAGGCTGGGAAAGGACTGCAATGACCCTTGACACCCACCTGCTGATGGATAATCCAGCACATCAAAGGTGGTAAGAAAAATCCCACTAACTTTCAGACGATGCACAATTCTGTAGCACCACACTGAAAGTTTGCACGGCTACTTCAAAAATAGCATTAACACTTTATTCTGTTTTTTGTTGCCTACCTGGAGAAGCAAATGTTACTTCATGCAGTACCAGAGCACAGTCCCTACCAAGTAAAACGAAGGCCAACAATCACAAGCCCAGGTGATGGCAGCATCACAGGGAGGTCACCACACTGCCATCAACTTTGGCAACAGTGTAGAATATGTCATGTACAAAAACCACCTGAAAAATGCCACTCCTGCACTACCAGATCTCATCTCTTGCCTGAGAGTTCAAAATGGTGAAGAATCTTCTAAAAACAGTGTTGCTAAGGTAAAGACAACAATTAATAACCAGAGTGCGAGAGCATGTCAGTGAGAGCCAGGCGGACACCGTGTTTGTCAGACTCTTCAAACCAGAGCTCAAGTCTGCTCACTCAACAGCAACTGAGCACAACAAGCTCCTACTCACGGCAGAGCCCCTGGAAGATGCAGAGGAACTTTCTAAAGAGTTTTTATGCCAGAGCAAAGTGACCAACCAGGAGCTCTGCTCCACTTTGCTCTCCTTTTCCATTTTTAAGACAATTATGCTCCTCTTGCAGATTTTTGTTACTTTACCTTGATCTGATGTCACAGTTCAAGCTTAACAATCCTACAAAAGGAACCTTCAGGTCAATAGTGCCTCAATCAATCACAAAAAGATGTTATTTCCTTAACGTTTAGTTTCCTGTGTTGCAACCTGTTTGCCAAAGAGGAAATGCTCTTTAAACCACTCTCTCCTGAACTCACCATGCAGAAAAAACCCAAAAGCAGACTTCTGAATTATTAATATTCTGCTCAAATCCAGTTTTGGACCAAAGCGTGAAAATGGGAAAGTTCTGCTTCACTTTTGCAAAGCTCAGTGTGCGTATCTGAGTCTAAGGGTCAAGCTGGTGTCAAGTGCCTATTGGTACAGGCAGGGCCTCCCTCCACAACCCTCAGCATGAGATTTGCAACCACCAAGTGCACAGTTCACAAATCACTCTCCAGGTAGCTCATGGACATCCAAGGCCCCGTCATGTACTTCAGGAGCTTCAGTTAAAACCCTCCCAACCTCTCTCTCACAACAGTCCTGTGCTTCAGTAAGGAGGAGCTCTAGCTCCAAAAGCCTCCAATCCTGTTTCTCACATTGGCAGTAGAGGAACACCAGTTCTTCAGCAGAGGAATACCATCACCCGTGTCAAACCTCCTTACCTTGTCTTCTTGGGGCAACACAGTGTGGAAACAAACCAACCCCACAACTGCCTTTGAGAACAACAGCAGCTGACTGGACCCTCTCTCAAAGCCACTCAGCAAACTACTCATATTCCTCACCAAACCCAGGAGAAGTCCTCAGGAAATACTGTAATGCTCTCTATGACAAGGAGGAACATTCAATGCGTGACAGCAGGAACCCGTATCTGCCATTGCATTAGCTCCCTATGAAAGGTCTGGGAAAATGCACTAGGCAAGCCACGTGTTTTTCCAAGATGAGAAAAAAAACTGCTGCGGGGGAACACAGATGAGAGGTCTGGACTGCACAGCCTCCAACCTCGATCACCATGTGAAGGCAACTCGTGGGGCCATAGAACCAGTGAAGGGGTCTGGCACGCAGCTCCCCATCCACGCATGAGAGGTTTGGAGTAATATAAAACACAATCCCTCCCTCACACATGGACATGGTGGAAACCCCTGCAGCCTCACCTAGAGATGGAGCCATTGTTGCCATGGGGTTGGTGGGATCGAGCTGGAACCCCCCCATCATGAACTGTGCATCTGAAGAAGTGCTGTCCATCTTCAAGTTGGGAAGGTTCATATTCTGTGCCAGGTAGTACTGGTAGAGCTCGGCCTCGGCGGGGGACGGCAGGCTGCCAAGGCCCAGATGACGGTTATGTTGGATCTGGGACATATTTTGCTGAAGCAGCATCATATTGTGCATGTGCTTCTCACTGGTCATGTGAATCCGGAGGTTTCTAGCTACGTTGGTCTCATAGTCACACACCTCGCACCGCCACGTAGGTTTGGTTTTTGGTTTGGTGGGGGAGGGGGCCCCACAGGTGCTACCAATGTTGGCGGCGGCGGCTGCGGCAGCTGCTGCAGCGGCCGCTGCCGCCCCTGCAGTGTGGCTGAAGACTTGCTCTCCCCCTCCATTCTGCAGGTTCTGCATGTTGTTGAGATGCTTGTCGGACTGCATATGAATACTGAGGTTGCCTTTGGTAGTAGTGGAGTAGTTACAGACCTCGCAGCGGAAGGGCTTGTAACCACAGGTGTAGCTCTCGCCCCGCGCCAGCCGCGGGTGTGGCTGCCCGCTCTTGCAGTAGACGCAGGAGCCACCTGGCTCAGGATGTTTCTCCTTCATGTGCGCCTCGAGCGTCTGCTGGTACTTGTAGTGCCAATTGCACTTGGGACACTTAAGTGTCTTACATGAGTTGCGAGAATGCATCATAGTCATGTGGCCACCCAGCGACCGCGAGGAGCCCAGGACCGTGTCGCATTTTGGGCACTCCACGCCGCTCCCCGAGGGGCACTCCCCACCCCCAAGTTCACAGAGGGGGCCAGCATGCTGGTGATGGGAGATGTAGCTCCCGTCCTCGCCCTCCACACTCTCATTTGGTTCTGGTGCTGTGGCATTGTCTTTATTGGCACTTTCATCGATAAAGTCCAGCCTCCTGCTGCCCTCGGCCACGCTGGCTCCACCGCCCTCATTGTTAAAGCTTAAGTGATTCCTCCTGTTTGCACCATCAAAGACAAAGGAAGAAGTAGAATTAGAACTAGTAGAAGCTGTGCCCCGTGACAGAGTCTGGAGCACGTTAGGCATTAAGGGAGAGTTAGAAATGCTTTGGTTTGAGAGAGCAAGGTCCTTTTTGCTGCTGCTGCTGCTGCCTGCCACAGCCCCAGTGTCCTCCTGGGGCCGGTCCTCCAGTTCATCCTCCAACTCACTTGGAAACAGTCCTTTGCAACCCTCATCATCCTCATCTTCTTCCTCTTCCTCCTCCTCCTCTTCCTCCTCCTCCTCCTCCACATCCTCTTCCTCCTCCTCTTCCACCTCCTCAACTGGCTCTGCCTTTTCTGAGAGGCTGTCCTGGTCACCCCCATCTTGCTTCTCCCCCTCTGCCACCGCAGGGTCCTTCCCCTCCGAGGATTTAGTGGGACTGGAAGCCAGTGGGCCCAGGGGTACTGAGGTAATGGGAGTCTTCAGAGCTGAGCTGGTCAGCCCGCCCAGGTTGAGGAGCGCACCAGGGGCCAGGACGCTTGTTGCCGGTGGTGGCTCTGCTCCGCCGGCTGCCCCGGCCTGGAGGGGTTGCTCGCCTTCCATGCAAATGCCACTGAATTTACCATAAAAACTGTGTCCAGGGCCTATGAGGTTAGCTGCGGAAACAAGAGGGTGCGGAAAGGTTTTGTTTTTTGGTTCCAGAAAGCTGACAAGGGGTTCTTTGTCTTTGCCTATCCCTTGGATGATAGCGGAGATGTTCTTATTGCTAAGAATTTTCCGCTCCTCCTCACTCAGAGTCATTCGGTGGTCATGCACAGCGTGAGTCACGAACGAGCGGACATACCCAAAGGAGAGCTTGCACAAGAAACACATCAGGATGGGCTTCCTCTTCCCGTAGAGCACAAAACCATCGAATTTGGACAGGTCCACATTGTTGGGAACATCTTTGGATACGCAGGAGCTTTTGGCAGAACCGTCGCTGTTCAGGTAATCCTTGTTGCTTTTGTGTCGCACATCGAAGACGCGGAAACTGTGCAGGACGGGGCTGATGCCCGCCAGGGCTGAGGTATTCGGGAAGGCCTGGTCTGAGCCCTCAAACCACTTCCCGAAGGATGAGGCTATGTGGAAGGTGTTGATGATCTGTGGGTAGACAGGAGCGGCGGCGGAGGGCTCTCCTTGTTTGGGCAGAGAGTTTGGGAGCAGCGAGGAGAGAGTCCCGCTGCCGCCAGCACCCCCGCTTTGCACCAGCTGGCTGAGGCTCTCCACGATGTAGGCCGAGCCATCGGGCTGGTAGACGATCTCACCGGCCAGGTTCTCCACGTCGCTCTCCTCGTCGCCGTCCTCGCTGCTCTCGCTCCCACTCTCCCCCTGCAGCGGCGGGGGCGGGCGGGCGCTGGCACAGCGGTGCTCCATGTAGCTCTGCAGGCCGGCGAAGGACGCGGTGCACTGCCCGCAGCTCACCTCCTTCCCGGCAGGCTCGGCGCCGGGACCCGCCGCCACGCTGCTCTCAGGGACGCGCTCGGGGAAGGGGACCCTCAGGCTGTCCAGGGGGCCGCGGCTCTCCGCCGTGGGCTGCTCCATGCTGCCGGCTGGGTCGGGGAGGTGGGCGCTGTTGAGATCAGTCCATTGCTGGTGCTGAGGGATGCTGCACCCATTGTCCTTCCCGGGGATGACAGGTGAGTCACAGCCTTCCATGGCAGGGCCGGCACGGAGCGCTCATTGCACCCGCTACAGCTCGGACCTACGGGCAGGGAGAGAAGGAGAGAGGTAGGTGAGTCAGGGAGGAGAGACCGTTCCCACAGAGACCCCATTACCACAAGGGCTGATAACGCTGCTCCTCAGGACCAAAGTGCTATCTGGTGCACTGAGACAGGCTGCTCCAGGGACAGGCAGCCTGGTCTTGGGGAAGGCACCGCTGGGAAGGAGCAGTGGAAACGCAACGGCAGCAGAAAGTCAAGAGGTGAAGTGAAGGGGTCTAGAAGGTGATGAAAACCTCCCCAGCACCTTCCCCAAAGTGGGGTGGCAGGAAGATTGTAGGACCTCTACTGCCACCCCCAAAGCCTAGGATCATCAGAAAACAAACAAAAACACCACGGAAAAGCTTCTGACAGAAACAGAAACAAGGGACAACAACAAAACAGTGCTGGGGCTTTAAAACTTGGTAAAACTTGTACTCTCTGGCTCCTTAAGACAGATGCTTGTTTTTTGGTGATTCCTTTCTGTTAGTGGCTTGGGGAGCAGAAACCCAGCACTACCGTACATGCACCTCTGTGGCACACTTCTAGACGCAGAGGAACTCAGAGCAATTTTGGAGTAACAGTACTTGGTACGCACAGGAGATTTAACTGCTCTGCTCTGGACAGAGTTTCAATGGAAAGATATCAGGAGAGAAACAAAACAGGAAATTCCAGATCTGACAAGGGTCTGTCTTGGGGATCGGAAAGCTGCCAGCCCACCACGCTCCAGGAAGCTTCTGGAGATCCTGCAAGGGACAGCCTCTGTGCACAGACGGCTTCCCCTCACCCCTGAAGGAAAATGGCAGGTGCAGGTACTGGAGGAGGAGGAGACCCTTCCCACTACTTCCATTCCACCAAATCAACAAGACTGGAGGATTTCTGCTGACTGCAGGGGAGCCAAAGAGCCTGGACTCCTGAGCAGGGCTGACATCCAGGGCTCCCCATCATTGTAACCCCCCTTGCTGCATCTGGCCAACAACTCCAACACTGCAATCCTAATGGAGCTTTTCGGCTCACACAAAAAGCACGAAGATAACTGAAAACCTGCCAGAGAAGATCTGTGTGGTTGCAAAGCAGGTGACATGCCACAGCAGCACTGAATGAACTATTTGAATTAGTTCAAGCAAAAGAAAATGGAGTGACATTCAGTGTTATCCCTTTTTTTTTCTGGTTTCACTATCTCCTGGTTTATTTTCCTTTACTACATGAAGCCATACACACTTCCCTTCCACTGGTTTCCCTCACGTTTGTACTTTCCCTTTATATTTTACTTTTGATGAAGCTTGAGGAAAAAGCATTTATGCCTCCCTGTGAAGGCAAAGTGATGCTCTCAAAGCTCACGTGCGAGGATGCCCACCGAAGTACATGGAGGCACAATGAAGCCACCATCCACGGCTCTCACGCTTGGCGTTACCCTGCAGCACCTCCAGTCCCGCCTTCCCTGGGTTCTACGCCATACACAGACATACACAGCTACCTCTGCATTTGCACTGGGAATAAATAGGGATTTGATCTGCAATAACAGTAACTGGCGCACTAAGCAGATAAGAAGGAAGAACACCAGAATGCTGATGCCAAAAGGCTCTGGCTTCTTAATCAGCCATTTTGTTTCCCTGAGCTAAAATACGTTCCAACCGTGTAAAGACTCTTACTACACCAGCTCTCTCCCCCAAACGTTTGTCCTTAGCTGCGTGTTTTCCTTAAACTGAGCCCAGATCCTTCTGTGTTGAGGCAGCACGTTCACCTTCCCACAGTCTACCCTCTCCCTCTAACTGCTACTTCTGCACTGGCAACTGCAACCCAAATTAAACAAAACACATTCTCATTTGGAGGAAAATGAGGAAAAAGAAACTCCATAAGCCTCACACTTCTGCCAAGTGAAGTTTTGGGAATGTCTATGTGGATTTCAAAATGCAATGTGGGACAACAACCACTCAGCAATGCTTTTAGACACTGCAGAGCGTTGTGCTGGCCAGCACGGCCAGCTCCTGGGACACACAGCCAGGTGAGACACATGGTCAGGTGAGACACAGCCAGGGTCACAGTGGCTCTGCTGCTGAGAACTGACTGGCAGGAGATGCCTGACTGACAGCTGGGCCAGAGGGGTTAGCAAGGCTGGAGGGGCGGGAGGGTTAACAGCCTGATTGGAAAATCAATGTAATAAATGCTTGGTAAGTTACAGGAACATGCGGGAAGAGGAGGCCGCGATTGATAAAGGACTGCGGCTTTGATGCTGCACTGGGGACTTGTTTATTGACAGGAAAGCCAATCTCCCTCCCGGCCCAGCCCGGCCAGGCAGACCCGCGTGCTCCAATTAATTGGTGGGCTTTTCTGCCTTGGCTTGCTTTAACAGCTCTCCTCCACTTACTCCAAGTTAACCAGCTCAGGAGAAGCTGCACCAAAAGAACCTTCTCTCCTGTCCCTTTAGTCCACATGGAGGAGAAGCTCTCCCAGGGCGGGTGCAGAAATCCAGAGCCAAAAAGGCCAGCCCAAGCCCAGAACACAGACTAAGCCCCTACAGAAATGCAAGCTCTTCTCCTGCCTGTTCAGTCACCACCAGAGCTGTTCCTGAAGGAGATGGTGAGGGAGAATGAGGCATGGAAATATTTGTTTCTATTCACACAGGAGATGCAGGAATCACCTCTTTAAACTGAAAACAGTAATTTCCTTGCTAAAGCAAACCAGGCTCTAAGCAGGAGCACAGTGCAGTTATTAGTCTGCTATCGTGGGCCCTGCATCTTCCCCACCCCAGAGCACCCCTAAGTGATCCACATGAGACACAGAGACTCTGGGAGGACAGATGGGCCGCAGAGTGCTCCACACCTCCCGTTCGCTTCCCCCGCCGCCCTCTCTGCTCTGTTTATCAGCCAGTCAATAAGAAAAGGTAGTTCTTACTTAAGGAGGCAGAAGTCAACTCGTCAGGTCGATCAGCACTCTGTCTGTAAACATGGTTTCCCGTAAAATCAATGAACTCCAGTTACAGAGAGAACAGCCTGAGTGCTGGAGACTCCCCACGCTCCCACCGCCCCGGCAGCAAGGAAGGGCTCTCCCCGTCCCTTCTCTGGCTTTGTGTCCCACAGCTGCTGTGCCCACCTTGCCTCTGGCCCATGGCCCACCTGAGCCCCTGCCCCCTCCTCACAGCACTGCTGCATCTCGCAGCCCCTCAGAGCCACAGTGGGACGGGCTGGGGGAGTGCAGGAACCAGGGGGCAGAAGTGCTCTGTCGGGCAGCCATGGCAGCCCAAACCAAGCCACACCTGGATGGCAGGCGTGAGTGCCAGCACAGCACTGTGTGCTCCACACTTCCGTGCCCACCAGCCAGGGCTGGCGGCTGGCAGCCATGCTGTGCAGAACACACAGGGAGCCAACCCCCACAGCCCCCCATCACCTCCGTCCAGCCCTTGGCCCCATCCTCACAGGGACAGATGTGCCATCTTCCAGCAACACTCCCACCCCGGAGTGGCTGGCGCTGAAGCAACACCCTGCACCCTGGAGTGAGCTGGGGGCTCCTGGGCACCCCCTGGCCTGCGGCACCAGGCTGCTTCCTCCCCAGGGGCCACCGGCAGTGGCGCGGGCGGCAGGGAGGAGGGGGCTCCTGCTGTTGCCCAGGCTTCCCGAGAATTAAATATGAACAGCCCTGCTGTGTAATTTTAAATTGTTAATTAGCACAGGGTTAATTAGGCAGCCCTTTCACAAGAGGCTGTTTGGCAGTAAACCAAGACTGGAAGCAACGAGGAAGGAGGAAAACAAAAGGAGAAACAGACAGTGAGAAACTGCTCCCTGGGCTAATGACCCACATGGCACCATGGAAAAAAGGGCACCAAGGACAGTGAGAAGATACACACAGATGCATTACACCCATGGCTGTTACCCATCCAAAACCCTGCGAGGTCACTCCTCCTCCCTCCCCCCGGCCTTAGGGACGTGCTCCAGCCCTTCATCAGCTCCAGGGTGCTGGTGGCTCAGGAAAGCCAGAAGGGAGAGAGAGGCAGGAGGACAAGGACAGGAGCGGACCAATGGTGGGTTCAGACACCCTATGCACACCCCTTCTCACATGTTCAGCCTGGCTTTCAGCAGCATCCTCAGAAGGACAAAGCCTAAAGAGTGCTGGTGTCTACCTCAGACAAGAAGCTTCTGTCACAGCAATGGCACTTGATGACACTTGTTTCAGTCTGAAAACTAGGGATGGACATATCAAAGGTGAGCAAGCAGGCAACTCAACTTCATGGTCATAGAAACACAGAATAGCTTGGGAAGGGACCCTGGTGATCCTTGGGACCAGGTATGCTCAAAGCTCCTGAGAGATGGGGATGTGGAAGGCAGTCACCATATTATCCCTCTGGAGCAGTGACACAGTGAATCCGGAGCATCAAACCTTTTCCTGCTGCCTCCCGCACCTGGCATGCTACACAGCACTCTGGTGACACTTCGGAAATTGCATATGGAAAGACATGATAAAAATAATTGCCTAGGATCAAGAATTCAAAAATTAAGGAAGAACAGAATGTATGTTGCCAAAGCAACTTTAATTTTGCTCCCTTATGCATATGCATTACGATACTGCCTGCAATTAGGTGAGCACATGCTGCCTCACTTGGCAAGCAGGACAGTCACAGAAGAGGGTAAAACAAGGTGGCAGGAGCATGTTGTCACTTTATGTGATTTCTGCAGCAGCTGCTATTGCACAAATATGTGAAGAATCACCTCCTAGAATAGAAAGACCTTTTTAGATTTCCTCAGCAACATGGGCTGGAGATTCAAGCTGGGTGGCAATACCAGAAGTTTCAATTCCCAGTTCTGTATAGCACTTCTATCTTGTAAACTAAACAGAAGACATGGATCCTAACTCTCTTCTATTCATTAAAGTTCCAGAAGGCAGCAAGATACCGGCCAGCCTAAGGGAAGTGCTGAGGATTCTGCAAGAGGATTTAAGATACCAGGACAAAATGGTACTTTATGAGCCAAAACCTGAGCGTAACACAGGGAATGTGGATGTACAGTGTTAAGAATGATTTCTAGCTGGGGGTTTCTGTCAACATTTTACATCATTGGTGCCTTGGGATTCCTCTTACGCAATTCCTAACCAGAAAAAAACCCCTAAAAATACTGATACTTATTTGCCAAGTTCAACATTTTAAAGAAGAAATTACAAACTGATTTCCCCCTTTCATATGGTGAGTCATATCTTGCACTGCTCCAACCAAAACCAAGTTGTGTTTTGGCACACATCTGAGCACAGTGGAATTGCCTCACCAGCAAATGTGGTTTGATGAGTACTCATAGCAAGATATCCATCTTGCCAAATCCTGAAAAAGCTCTACATCTCACCTGCTTCCTCTTCTGCAGCGAGGCTTTACTAACCAAAAGCCCAAGCTCAGCCCTGACTTTTCCCAGAGTTCTGCTCAGAGTGTCTCCAGCTGGACTCATGGCCGCGTTCCACGCCTTTGCACCCAGAGCAGAATTAGCAAGCCAACCCTGCCTGCTGGTGGAAGAAGCATCCAACCAACACCAACCCATAGGTTCTAAAGAGTCTCGTGCTTGCAATTCCTCATAAACAGGTTTGTTACCCTGGCAAAGCCAAGAATTCATAGAGTCACAGATTCATTTGGGTTGGAAAAGACTCTTAAGATCATCAACTGTTCCCCCAAATGCCACATCTACATGTCTTTTAAATCCCTCTAGGGGACCCCACCACTGCCCTGGGCAGCTGTGCCAGTGCCTGATCACCCTTCTAGTGAAGAAATTTTGCCTCTGTGGAAGCCCCTGTGAACACTGCGAGCTTTCTCCTTCTAAGGGACTCTAGCCCATGGGTCCTGAAGGGCCTGAGGTCCCAGAAGGGGATGAGGCAACACACAGTGGTTTGCAGAAAGCAAAGATCCATCAGGCACCTCAAAAGGGCAAGACAGTGCTCCCCCAGCAGGCAGGCAGCCCCACGGAGGGCTGGCCTTCGGCAGTGCCCCAGCGCCAGCGCGCCGGCAGCGCTGCACTGTGCACACTCGGGAGGGCAGGGGCGCACGGGCTAACACGGGGCTCACATCCGTGGGCACAGCCAGTCCCTCAGATCTTCCCAGCATCATTAGCATAAACAGCTTTTCAAGCAGCAGGAAGCAAAGGAAATGCTGAACAAAACAGGACTGAAAGCTGCAGGGCTCAAGCACTTGGTATGAAACTGAGAGAAAGGGGCTCCTTGAAAAGCTGAACCTTTCCACATTATCCACATTTTCCCTCTTTCCTTCACACCAGCTAAAAGTGAGCCAATGGGACTAACACAAGTCAGGCAGCTTTTCAGAAAGCGTTTTGTTATGAACTATTCTTCCAAGTTTGCTGATCCCTTTGAGCCAGCTACTGCACTACACGTGAAAATATTTATCTAATCCTCAGCCCACTGCAGAGCAATCCCAAGGAGGGCCAGAAGGCTTTCCATGAGCAGCTGGGGACAAGAGCATTTATTCTTCCAGGGAGACTCTCTGCTCTGAGAGTATTTTGCAGCAAAGGTAAACTGGCTTCAGTCGCGTTTCTCTCTATACGACAAAGTGAAGCACTTGCTTAGCTCATATGTGACGTGGCATTCACACGCTCCCAGGGCACGAAGCTTGTTCTCAGGTCCTGCAGGAATCTCTCCTCTTGTGTAGGACATCACAGAAGTTCCAGTTTTTGTTTTGAAACGTCACACATCCCACGATTCCACTGTTGCACAATTCACCCTGTTGCTCCAAAGCCCCAACATTTCTTGTCAAACGCTGTTGCCAGCCCATGTTGCTGCATAAATAACTACATTTGCATCTGGTTTGCATTTTCAGTGCACTCTTGTTGACCCAACTCCAAAACTAACCAAAGAGCTGTTGAGGACAAACTGCCTTGCTCCATCACAGTCCCCCTAGTCCCCCCAAGTTCCCTTGGGAAGAGAGCTGTGCTGTCTCACCCGTTTGCCATAGGCTGCAGCTTGCCCTGTCCCCGCAGTGCCTGTCCAGTGGCTCTTACCAGTCCCAGCTGCCACAGCTCCATTTGGGGCCCCATGTCCCTCCACAGAGGGCAGGCACATCTGCAAGACCTCGCACTGAGTAACCTCTACTCTCACCAAACGCCTGGAGATGTTTGTAAAGGGAGAAGCACTGAATTGCTCTGAGTTTCCAGCCCTGTCCCACAACTTCAGGAGCAGACACAGCCAACCCTTGGTGGCCCAGCTGGAAAAGCTGCCACTCTGCTGCCAGCGCGTGCTCCACAGCGATGCTACACACACACAGGCTCGCACGCCTCAGGAAGAAATCCTGCCAATGCTCCTTCCTCCTATGGATTTACCCAAACATGTGCGCTCCAGACTAGTGTCAAGGGCCAAGCAGAGGGTAAGAGTTAGACTCATAAGTCATGTGGATCTCTTCTGCCAGGGCTCAGATCCAGTCCTTGTTAGGAAGCAGAGTCACTGCTGTGTTCTGGGCTCAGTTGTTCCTTCCCACCCTTTGGGAAAACCGATGTTTTGGATTGGGACAGCAGGCTCAGAGGTATTAGGTCATTCCATAACCATTCCACTGGCTGCTCAGACAAACACTGCAGCTCATACATCAGCTCGGGACTACACACTGGGGTTGCACAGTCCCATCGCAAAGGTCACCAGGACGTCTGTTCACACTAGCCATTCATGTTTCAGTACAGAGTAAACCCTGGTTACAGTCACGTCACTGGAAGATAACCTAAAGAACCTTAAAACAGGTTAAGAAACCTGTGGTACAGCTGGGAAACCATCCCATTTAGGACCTTTTAGGCCACTTTTTGCAGATCCAAGCGTTCCTGTGCTCCTGTAAACAGCATCCACACGTTCATCTGCTCCCCAAAAAACACCCTGCTCCAGACTTCACATACAGCCTGAGCGTGTTCTTTATCTGGCCAAAATAAACCTTTCTGACTGCAGCAACCATCAGGAGTCAACACCTAAGCACCATTTGATGGCTCAAAATCTCAAGTTCGTTCTCTCCGGGCGCACAGCATGTGGCCGTTACATCAGCTGCTACATCCCTGGTGCATCTCGGAACAAACCCCTGTGAGCCATTTAACCACCTTGCAGGGGAGAGCTGACATGGATCCAGGTCAGTGGGGTTTCCAAAGGAAGGGCCTGGTGGATGCAGAGGGCCTCAGCCCCAGCAACGACCGTGGTGCAGCATACTGTGAGGGATGCAGGCACCTCCAGAGACGAGGGAGGAAGTTGCTACGCACACATCTCCAGACCTCCAGGACTGAAAGCGTTACTCGGCTGCTTGGCCTCTTGCTAATTGTGGGTTTTATTTTTATTTCCTATTACCCTCTTGCACGCCTGATGAGATTATCTTACCGGAACTGACACAGCTGGAGGCTGCAGCCATACATGGAGCCTCTCAGGAGGCAATGCAATTTTATTTCCATTGATCAGAAATCAGCAGGGCAGTAAATGATGGGAAATTCCATTAGGAGAAATACTGGACCACGAGATCCAACTAGGTATACCCAAATTCCAGAAAGTCCCATCCTTTCTCAAAGCCCCATCCAGATGCTGACAGCAAGTATCTTTCTTCCTCCCAAAATGGAGTCAGCTACTAACCTGATACTCCCAATCACCACCCGCGCTGCCGGAAGCAGAGGTGATGCTGTCAGAGCATCCCCATGGGCTCACTTAGCCCAGACAGTGCCTTCGGTAGATGCAGCAGTACCCAGCTGCCCCAGCTCAGCCTGGCAGCTGCTGTGGGGCTGGGGCTGTGTCCCAGCATGTGCCCATTCCACAGACTTTGTTCTCACAGGCCAGGAAGGTGTGTGTGGTGCTGGCACGCCAGTGTCTTGGCCAGTTCTCAGGCAGTCCCATCAGAGCCAGGAGAAACTGAGGGGATGTCCAGTGCATGCTCCCATCCCAGTCCCATTTGGAGTCTGGGGCTCCAGCAAAGCATCAGTGTCGCTGCAGAGAGCAGCCCTCCTTCTCCAAGGGCTGCGGTCTGGGGGCACACAGGGCTCTCAGGGCACGCAGGGATCTCAGGGAAATCCCTTCTGACAGAGCACCACACACCACACAACACTGTTACAAGCACAAACTCCTCTGAGTCAAAACCGAGAACCACATGGCAATCCTACTTTAAGCCCCCCCATACACGGGATACACCCTCCTGTATCAAAATCCCACCATCAGGCCTCTGACTGAAAGCCGGGTTTGCCCCGTGCAGCTGTCCCCTGCTGCACACACCTGGGTGACAGGTGAGCCTGAGCCCCGTCAGGGTTGCTGGGCCTGCTGGCAGTGCATGGGTTAATTGGGAGCCAACCACAGCGCAGTTGTTAAGGTGATCAATACCACTGAGATACTAAAGCAGCATAAGCCACATTATTGATTGCCAAGCAGATGATAAAACTGTTTATTATGATAATTGCAGGGTGCCTGCAAGATGCTCCTACTGCTGTCTTGAGCTTTATACCAAAATAAGAATTGCCAGAGCATCACTTTGTCTGCAGCCCTCCTGACCCCAGTGAGACCTTCGAAGCCACCTCCACAGTCCAGCTACCATTGAGATGGAGAAGGTCATACTACTAAAGTCCATGAACTGTTTATCACACAGACACTCCCCTATACTGCAGTTCACTTCTAGACCCTTCACCATCTTCTGATGGAACACCTATTCCAGGGAAAAGAGAGCTCAAACACCAAACCCTGTAACTCCAGTTCTGGATCCTTCTCCTGATCAGGTTAAAATTAAACTCAACTTCCCACTCCAAAACATTTCCTTTAGTATTTTAATTACTTTTACCTCTACTCTGGACTTGGTACAGTTTCCTACATCCTTTAACCAAGATTTAACAGAATTTATCCCTTCAGGACCTAAATCCTTGTGCAATGCATTAAGAATTCTTTTTGAGAAGACTGAACTCCGGGCACACTTGGTGTGGGAAATCCATTGGATGTGTGCGCACACAGGCCACACCTCAGAGCAGGTGACACAGGGTGGCTCATCCCCTGCCAGGGTGCATCTGCAGGACCAGCAGCTGATCTGCCAGCACACAGCAAGGCAATTCTTTTATTCTGAAGTCACTCCAAATACAAAAAAGTTTCTCTTGGATTAAACTCAGTAACATGTATCCCCTGGCCTCCAGAAGAGAAGCCAAACAAATTGCCTGATGAGATCTGCTCTGGCAGAAGCATCTACTGCTCCTCTATCAACAGGAGCAGGAACAGTGGCCAGAACATGCCCAGGCTCCATTGCCACCAAAGCCAAGTGACAGCTGAAAATGAGTTTAACAAGGGCTGAAGCTCCAGGGTTCTGTCAGCAGCTCCATGGGCAGTAATTATGGAGTATGGGTCCCATTATCTCCCAGTATGGACAAGGCTCTGACAGCTCCATCTCAGTGTTAACCCCAAGGACCCTACACTATGGGCTGCAGGCAGTACTCGGTGCCACCTCCACTGCTTTGGCTGGCGGCTCCTGCTGCTGGCTGCAACCAAGTCGCTTTCTCTAAGTAATCCCAGGTGACATTTGCAAAATAAACTTTACACCAGTCTGAGCAGCCTTCCTGTGGGCTGGCCTCAACGTGGACTAGACCACAGCAGGTGCTTCTGGCTAATGCTCTGGCCATTCCTCCTCTTAATGCCATTACACTTGTCTTGTTAGGATCTGAACAACCTCACTACTCCCTGTTGTCTCCCCCTCATCCCCTGTTCCTGGGTGCCTCCCATCCCTCTAAAAGGTGCCACTTCTTCCACAGGGGTGGTCTGCCCAGGATTCTCAACCCAAGTTTTTCAGGGTGAAAGACAAAACCTTACACCTCCTCACAACTCCATCCTTCCACCCTGAACTAACCCCTCCTTTCTCAGCTGCTCTTTTCCATGCACACCTGTACCAGAGGAGATGGCGAGGACAGCTCTCCAGCTCCCTCACAGAGCAGTCAGAAGGTTAATGATGGAATTGACAAGATGATCAAATCCAGCACTCTGATGAGTGAACGTGTCATGTCACACAGCCGCTGCCTTATGGGCTGGAGATCTGGACATGAGTTTCTAAAACTTGCCCCCCTCTCAGCCCAAACACTGGTGGATGGGATGCAGAGCCCCACAGAATCCATCCCAAACATCTTGGAGAGTTGGGGCTGTTCTTTCAAACTCTCACCAGTAAATCAGATTATAAATAAGATTAAAACAATCCTTTCGTATTAAAATCTACACAAGCGAGAAAAACCTCCCTCCCTGTCACCATTTGAATAAGCCAACTTTTACCAGAATTTAATTTTTCCCACTCCTGTTTAAAAGCAATATTCTAGAAAAAAAGCGTACTGCCTTAAACAACTTTGTTCTACTGCTCTATACAATGGGAGAAAATAGGGGACATTGCAACAATGGACAAAGCACTCCAACAGCTCAAGTCAAGGAGGGACAAGTAACAAGCTTGAGGCTGCAAATTCTTCAGTCACCTATGGAAAGCTCCATAGACTCCTAGAACGGTTCGGGTTGGAAAGGACCTTAGAGCTCATGCTTTCCACATCTCTGCAAAGGACAGTGACACCTTCCACTAGCCCAGACTGCTCCAAGCCCCGTCCAACCTGGCCTTGGACACTTCCAGGGATGGGGCAGCCACAGCTTCTCTGTGGACTGCTATGTCTTTCAGGCATCCACACATCCCCACCAAGCCCTGGAAAGGACACTCCTTACAGTCAGCAACACCAGGCAATTGGAGAGGCAGATCAATCTTTGAAACACAAACCAGAAATGAAAACAGAGCAGCCAAAAAGGGTCAATGAAGTTTCAAGTGGCCAGCAGCAGCCTCGCCCAGGGTTGCAGTGGTCCCAGGTTCAGCTCCTTCCTCCACCTCTGCACAGAAAGGCAGCAGGTGCTCTGAGGCAGTGCTGGGTGCAGGGCTGCACCTCTGTTCACTATCCAGACCAGATCCAGTTGTTAATGCAACAGGAGCTGCTTGCAAACCAGTCCCCTTCCCCAGCCTCCCTGGACCCGCAGCTCTGAGGACACAGCTCACTCTCCTCTTGCAGAGAAGCCAAGGACAGCAGATTGGGGCCCCAGTACCACTTACCTTCCTTGAAAACATCTGTTTTCATTATCACTATTACTTTTAATTAGCACTTTACAGCAGCCCTGAGCCCTCCCAGCTGGAGGAAAGCTCTGCTCCTAAATGAACAATTAAAAGGTGCACTAAGGGAATTTTTTCCTCATCTTCAGAACCCAGTTTTTCAGCAGAGCTCAAAGACAAACCGCCTGGTTAAAGGAGCTCCCTTGAAGAGGTCTCTTCAGCACGGCTCAAAGCCCGCGGGTCACCCAGGGATCCCCACAGCATGAGTGGCCGCTGAACTCAGGAACCTGAAACACTGAACTAATTACTAATGACAGAGCCTTAACGCCTCTGCCCTCATTGCTCACTGAACGGCCTCCTCTTCCTCATCCAGCCACAATAATTGCCCTGAGGAAAATCAAAGACTTTAATGCCCATCTCACTCATGGAAAGCCCCTGCTCAAGAGTTCAGGCCAAGCACAAGCTGAAAGACAGAGTCCTATTAAACACATAAGAAAATAGATCCCTATGAAGCATAATTACTAGAAACACAGACTCCTGATCAAGCACTTCTCTGAAATCCAGCAATGAGAAACATTCACAAAAAAGCGCCCAGAGACAGCCTTGGCCATTCCAAAGAAAGTAGAAGGACAGGGAGGTGAAGCATCAGAACAAAAGGGCTGTCCCAAGGCCACCACTGCTGGCCCAGCAGCCCTGCAAGTACAGCACCCACAGACTCCAGCCTTTAATTAGGAACGAGTCATGAAGCTCCAAAATACCTCAGTCAATACTGTTTGAAACCCCATCTCTCATGCCCTTTGCTACTCCCTCAGCACTGACAAGCTGCCACCATACTGCTCCCAAAGGCCTCACACTTGGCAGTCCCTGGGGAGCCCCCACCCTCAGCACCCCATTCTGCTCCAAGAGGGCAGAACACACACAGAACGGTGACCAAGACGCTTCCCCAAATCGCTGCATCCCACAGAGCCCCACTGCAGCCACACCGAGTCTGGACTTGGTACACAAGTCTTGTGTTAGAGAGAGCATTCCAGGACCATTCTGGAAATCCAAAAGTAAGTTGAATGACAACGTTTGAAATAACACCAATATAATAATTTCCACTCAAATTTGGCATCCTTTAAGTCACCTGGGTTCGTTCCCCTGCGCCCCTTCATGTTTTCCTTCCTCCTGATCCTTTACAGCCACTTCCCCCTTCCTCTCTGATAGCCCTTTTCTGAGTACCAAGTTAAATCTCATGGCAATGAATGTCACATATGTGTGAAATAAACTTTATTTAATTATTTAATCTTTGTTTACGCCTCCTGTCTTGGAAAATTTACTTAAGCTACCCAGACGGGATATGGTCTGCAGAGTGCAGCCTGCAGTAATGGACAGGAACACCAGCACCAGAGGAACCCTTGGCTTGTTCTGGAGCCAGGGGACCGCGGGAGCCCACGGAGCCCAGTCAGGGCAGCAGAACCCATGTCCAGCAGTGCCACGCCAGGTCCTGAACACAAACCTGGAGCAGTCGGTGTGCCAGCTCCCAGCCCCTGCCCTCCCACCCACACCCAGGGCATCTATGTTTGGGAACAGAATTTTTTCCATCCAGCAAGGACTGTGAGCCTCTGCTGAGCTCTCCAACAGCTGTCTCTGGAGAAGGGGAAGTGAATGCCTCCAGTGCCCAACAAGCCCAGATACTGATCAGACCACAATGCAACACACGGGAAAAGGACACAAAACAATTAATTCTTGGCTCCTTGTTTTACCTCTGGGCAAGGGAAGGTGCACGGCAGAGTGAGAGGAGACTGGAACAGATGAAGTCTGGGATGTGCTCCAAGAGCCCCAGGGACAATGGCGCTGGCTTCCAACCCCACAAACATGGGGCTGCTCTCCAACAGGTGAGGGCTCCAGCAGGCTCCCAGGCAGAGGGAACGGGGAAAGCCTCTGAGCAAGATTTATTCTGACTTTTCCATTCACAGGCCAAATGATGAGAAATTCCTCAGAGAGGGAATAGGGCTGAGCTATCTGATAAATCCATCTCCTGAGACCAGGTCTGAACACAGGTAGAAAAGGAAGAAACCGATTCAATGACTGAACTGATATGCACACTGGAGTCAGCAACAGAAAGAGCAGGAAGAGAATGATGAGAGAAATCCTCCACTTTTATATCATAACCCATCTGATTAGGAGGCTTGAAATCCCATCTCCATTTCTAAAGACAGCTTCTTGCTTTCTCTTCATCCAAGTTCCAAATAGCAAAGACATATGAAACCCTTGACTAAATCATGTTCAACTGCTGGCCATGCCTGCGTGCTCCAGGGAAAACACAAGGTGACTATGTATGTACAGTGACCTCAGCCAACACTCCTGAAAGTGGTAGAAGTCAGACAGGTCACCTTTACTAACGGGAAGAAGTACAAATCTCTCAGTCATAAAATAGTCTGGAACAATGTGCAGCTCTTCCAAGACTTGCAACTTCATTATTGCACACCAATGAAGATGCATTTACTCTTCAACAGTTTCCTCAGGAAAACCAAGGACTCACTGGTCCAACTTGACCATGTCCTGCCCACGCCAAGAGCAGAATTAGTACTTTGCCAGAATCTGCATATATGATTTTACTACAAAAAATTTAAAAAAGGGCAATATACAGGGCAACACGAGCAGAGGTTAAAGAGAAAATTCAATATGGTAAATACTGACTTAAAAAGAGCCCAAAAAGATGCTAAATGGGAAAGCTGTTCCTTATTTTTCTTTCCAATTCAAAATTTCAAATGCAGAGTGATTTTTCTTTCAAAAGCAAAACCTCATCTGAGAAAAGCTTAATTAAGAAGGCCTTCAAAGGTTTGTAGCAGAGGCACTATGAAAAGATGGGGGACAAGAAACAGTTTGAGCTGCAGGAAGGGTATTGCTCTGCATTGCAACACCCCATTTGCAGCCAGTGCTCACTCAGGGCTGGGGGGGGTGGGCAGTGTTTCACCCCATCATCCAGGCTGCCCCCTCAGAACAAGGTCCTCCTTCCTTTCCCCTGCTCCTCTCTGCCCAGCCATGCAGAATGAACCCATTTATACAACTAGCATCTAAAGAACAAACTCCTTCCTCCGCCCCCAGCCCTTCCCCATGGGCCCAGAGCAGCAGCAGGCACCCTGGTACCAGCTTGCATCATTACTCATCCAGCCCAGCCTCCTGAGGATCAAAGGCTGAGAAACTGCAGCTCTGTTAGCTGATCCAAGGAAATCAGTACAGAAGGGAGGCTGAGATGTAGTTTGCACACTTTTCCACAGCCCTGTATACTCTGTTTACCAATAAAAATGGGAAATATATTGTTTTCAAGTCATAGGTTATTACAGGTATGTTCCTGAGCTTTCTGAGCATCAGGCTCCTCCTCAGTGCCATACCCCTGCTCAGCTGGATTCAGGTCCTTTCTTCTCAGTGACACCATGAGCCAAACTGTAACAGGAGGAGGAGGAGGCACTGGAGCCCAGCCAGCTGCAGTTGATCTCCCAGTTCCACAGGGACCTTTGAAGCCTTCCCAGTCCACGACAGCAGCGTTTGGTGGACTACATAGCCCCGCTCTTGCCACAGATAACCTCAGAGCCTTTCCTGGGCTCCCTAAAATCTGCACCTCCATGTGCATCCACACACCATCTCCTTGGAGCTCAGCCCCAGACCCTCCTTGACCCCAGCTCTTAAAAGGATGTGATAAGTTGAAGACATATTACAAATAATATTTCCTTAACTCTGCTGCCTAAATAATTTCCTGATGTGAACCACCCATTGCTGTAGATGATCCTATGGATGACTCTCCATCCTATTTAAAACATCTCTGGGAGTCATAGCAAATGCCATCATTAAAGATACAGCTGGGAACAAGTTGCTCAATTAAAATCCAATTTTAACACACCACAGAAAGTGGGAATGAGAAGTGAGATGAAAACTAACCCTGCATGACTACATTTTTCCCAAGGACTACAGGTCTGGAAAACACATCAGCTTGTGCTTTGTAGATGTATATCTTTCGGAAGTTATCTGGACGTTTGGGACCTCTGGGAATATGTGAGCAACCAGGTATGGGAGCGAAACAGCCCCTGCTCACCCCACACAGGGACATCTGCCCTTGGACATGCCAGGGCTATAGGAAGGTCCATGGGTTTGCAGAGTGAGAAGGAGCACCACTGGCAGAGCCAGGGAATGGCCACCCTTGGCACTGGTCATGCCAAGATGGAGTTCAATGCTCCCAAAGCAGAGCTGGAAACCAGTTCCCTTTTCTACAGGGGGAGATGACCTCTGCTGCAGCCTCTGTGCAGCACAAGAAATGTGAGGCTGAAGGCCATGGCCAGCAGTCCTACCCTGCCTGAAAACTGAGGTGAAAGATCTGACTGCCCCAATGACATAAGGGGATTTCCAGGGTGTGACCACATAGCAGCAGTTGCAGTTCCAACCCTCTATTCTTTTGAAGCCACACATGGAGACCCTGAAGATCCAACCAAAAACTGGAATTAGAAGATCCCCTGCGTCTCCCAGCAGCCTCTTCAGGGAGAGAAATGGTGCGGTTGGCTGTGCTAGTAATGAAATGAGATGAGCTTTCTGGTAGCTGGTTGAGTCAGAGGACAACCCTTGGGGCAGTCCTAAATCTAAGATCCTCTGATGAGGAAGACGCTGATGCCTCATGGACTGTCAGATCACTGGTACTGGGGTCCAAGATGACAGTGACTGATTTTCTTTTTAATCACAAGCTGCAGTTGCCAGAATGACCCGTCACAGCCACAGCTCAGACTGCAGATCAAGCACTGCTGGCGCTGGGAGCTCCTTGCAGAAATGAGCCCTGGTGCCCATCAGATGCTGGCATGCGGGTGCTGCGAGGGACACGGGCAGCAGCATCCAGCCTTCACAGATCACAGCACACCAGGCACAAGGAAGCTGCTCAATAACGACATCAGAATGATGCACGGCAGAAGGCACCAGAGCACATCATGGGACAACCATCCCTGACCCTGCACACCAGACTGATGCACCGGTCAGGATGTACCAAAGGATGCAGCTGGGCAAGTGGCAAACACGATCTCTAGATGTTGTTCAGGGTGTTTGTGGAAACAAGGAACCAATACAGGGGATGTTAACAGGCACTGCAAGGCCTCAGCTGGAACCACACGTAGGACTGTGACCATGCTACAGAGAACCCCTGAGCGGGAGCAGAGGCAGCAGGGGGAGCGAGTGCCGGGGCAGAGGCTCTGCAGCACAAGCCAAAGGGCTTCAGGGACCCAGTCCCGCTGTGTCGGGCAGCTGGCACATGCTACACCACAGCACCCATGGACTCAACCAAGCTGCGTGTCTAACACAGGAGCATTTCTACATTAGCTCCAAGTTGAGCTGCTTGCAGGCAAACCCAGCAGTCCTCATGCAAGCCTCAGGCCTTGCTAACACTAGGCACAGTAGCAGTTTGTTGGTTTATAAGTTAACTTTCCTACTTTTCCCATTTATTTCTTTTGCAGGAAGCTAAGCCAGCGGGCCACAGTGACTATGCTGTTTATTATGCAACTGTTTGTCAGTTAATATTTGTGTTCCAGCGAGGCAAGGACCAGAAAAGTGATGTCTCGGAGCTACTTTCCCTGCTGAAGAAGTGCTGAGGGGCTGCCGGGGCATCATGCCGAGCAGGTCACGATGTGGCTGGGATGCCTGTGACACTCTGCCGAGCTGCCCCAGCCTCACCTGCTGCACACACACTCACTGCTCACACTGGCACCCGCCACCACATGCTTCTCTACAGCTACAGAGCAGCATGTGTGAGTGCAGGCTTTCTAAATTTAGCCCTACTTCTCCCTGCTCCAACCTCTCCATCCATACCACAGGAATAATGGTGGCAATCTCTTCTGGCAGCAAGCAGAACTGAAAAGATTAATCTGCTACATCTCTGTAAAAGTGCTCCAATAATTAAGAGGAGCAACTGGTGAACAAGATTAGCAACAGACTAGAACAAATTAGAATGAGCAATAGGGACCTCTACAAAAACATGCACTGAGGTGTCACACCTGCCAACCCAGCCATGGGGCATCCCAAGGTGTCCCACCCCCCATCCCGGTCATCTGGCATCCCAGCGGATGCACCTGCTGCTTCGCCCTCTGCTGAGGTTCAAAAGGCATTGGATGCTGACAAGTCCTCTTCCTTCTGCTTCCCTCCATCACGTGCCACTGCTGCCCTGGTTACCCTCTCACCAAATCTACTCCTGTATTGACTTTTGCCACAGCTTTTGAAATGTCTGAAGGAAGCCAATATCACCGAAATGCGGAGTGATTTGGTCCCAGCCACATCATGTCCCAGCTCTGGTTACAGTCACCACGCTGCAGTGAGTTGCAGAAAAGGCACCTGCTGCTTGTTCTGGCTCTGGACTGCAAACAGGAACACCTGCCTTGGGACAAGGGCTGGGCAGGGCAGAGAGACAGGCACACCATGTCCAGAGCTTTGTGGCAGGGAAGGCCCATTCACAACCATGGCAGGTTGATGCCTGATTAACCTCCAGCAAAGCCACATGATCCACTGTGCACCGGGCCACAGGCTACCTGCACAGCAGAGGCCCCCAGGGAGACAAGGGGCACTCACAGCCCTCACCTACCCAGCTCCTTACGGAGCCGTGCCCTAGCAGGGGTCTGGAGACACTGCAAGATGTCCCCACTGTGTGTCCCTGCTCTTCTCAGGGAGCTGCAGACAGTCCGACACCAACTGCTTTGGGCTTGCTCCCTCCTCTCCCCACACCCTGCAAAACCACAACACTGCACACTTCCCTGGTACTGGCTACACAACCTGTCAGCATGAAGCAACACAGATATTTGAAACACGACCTGGAAGATGACCTAAATTCTACTTCTGCAAAATGAAGAGTTGCTCCAAGCGCCTCCCTCATGCATCACACTCGCTTTGTTTCCTTTTTGATTTAGGACACAGGTTTTCAATCCCCCCCTGGAAGGTTCAGGCGCACGAGGAAACCGCAAACGGAACAGTGACCAAAAAGCAATGCCACAGCTACCAGATGATGTGAAAAATTGTTTGCCAGGCAATGCACTTAAAAGTCTGAGGGAGTTTTACTGCCCCAGCACAGAACTGAGAAGACAACCTGCTTGGGTCTTTAACTCTTCAGGACTCCTGCATATCTGCAGCACCAGCACTGGATGCTCCTTGCAGAGCACACCACCAGGACACAGGTTCCCCATGTTCTGATTGCCACCTCATTCCAGTACTCCAGTTCTGTCCACATCCCATCCTCAGTCCTTCATGACCTAGTTCCTGATTTAGGGAGTTCAGTCTCAAAGAAACATCCTGGATGTTATTCCTCTCCAAAGTATTTGGCATCAGATGATCTTAAGTTTTTCTTAAAAGGTGTGTGTGGATGCCAGAAGGGCCTTCAGGCGCAGGAAAACAGAAAAGCAGGGCAGAAGGAATCCAGCTGCTTCGGCCGAGAAGCCCCAGGACCTTTGGGCTGTCAGGAAGGACCAAAGCACTCACATTCCATCTTCTCCACTGAATATACACATAAAGCTAATCCCACATGAGAACAGATCTTGGGAGCGCAGCTTTCTCACTGCTCCACAGAGCTGGTCCCCACCTGCCCATCCCAGCAGAACTCCAGGGGCAGGCACAGGTCCCTCTGGCACAGGTGGGTGTGTTTGGAGGTGCCTCAGCATCATCACCCCCACAGCTCTGAGGCCGAGGGAACGTGCAGGTGTGAAGGTGAGCCCAGAAGTGGCTTAGCAGACGCTGTACCTCTGGGAATGGATTCGATGTCAAGTGTCAGCACGTAAATTGCTATTGGCTTCTCAATAAGCAGCAGCAGTGAGCTAAGTGTTTCCCTGTGTCGTGCAGGCTCTCTCCGACTCAATACACCAGTATTGACAGCACAATCACAGGGTAATCCAGGCTCCACTAATATCTCAGCACTTCCTCATTGAAAATACACTTTCCACTTGGACACCATCCCATTAGCACAGGCTCCATCACCAGTGTCCCACTTACCCACCAGGACACACAGTGGTGTGGCCCCCCAATGCTCCCCAGGGAACAGCCTAGGGCACTGCAGAAAAGGGCTCTTTGCTATGAGGAATCACCAATGGAAAAAGGATGAAAGCTAATCAGAAAGTCCATGGCTCAAGTCTCTGTAGGTTCTGAAAAAATTGGTATTTCCTTGCTAGACAAGAGAAGTTCATTCAGGGAATTAACTCTGTTCTTGCCCTGGCCCTCTGCCCATCATCCCTCATTGCTATCTTACCTCTAAACTTTGACTATGGGTTCCTCCAGGCAGCAGCTTCTCCTTTCATTTACGGAATGCAAGAGACCTACATCTGCACCTACACAGCAGGAACACCTACACCCTATTCCCTACTGCAGGTCGTGGATGTTCTGGAGAATCCTTAACACTCTGGTATATACAGGAGAGGGAGGTTTGCTGATTTGCAGGTACCTCATCTTACCAATCACTTGAAAACAAGAAGATCAGAAAGTGAAGTGATGAAAAAACTGGTGGGGATTGGCAGGTCTCCTCAGTCTGGACCGAGCACCTGGTCTGCTCCCAGGGCCAGTCCCTGCAGAGCCCACTGGAGCCACTTACACCAGCAGCGCCGGGTCACCCACAGCTCCCAGTGCTGTGTTTATCCAACCAAGGCACGTGGCTCCACAGTCCCCACATTCAGAAGTTGCATTCATGTGGAAAGCTGGTGCCTCACCGCATGCAGCAGAGAAACAGGACCGCAGAATGGGCTGATCCATGCAGTTTAGCTTTTATCTATTTTGGTAACAACAGCCAACCCAGGAGGGCAGATGCATTGAGGGGGACAGCACATACCACACACCCAAGGTCTCCTGCTGCCCCACACAAATCTTGCTGAAGACCATCCACAATGATTTTACTGCCACTGCTGCTGCAGAAAACCAGTTAATCTCAAGGATGCCTTTTACAATCACATCCCGAGGCTCCTGGCACAGTGCCAGGCCTTTAACCAAGGTGACTAATTCCTGTCATGTCCTACCACTGACAAGTAGCATCTTCCACCTCAGCAAGGCCATAACAGCATCAAGTAAGAGGAGAACAGACAAGCACTGGGATGGGAAGCACTCCCAATGGCAGCGCATCCCACAGCCGTTCCCAGCCAGCCCGGTGCCATGCTCGCCCACAGACACACAAGTGCTTGAAGGAGAAACCCTCCAGCATGGCCACGCCTACATGCCACTGCCACCACCACACCGGCAGGGTCAGGAGCCTTCAGTGGCAGATGTGGAAGGTGACTTGGTCCAGAGGCAGATGAGGAGCAGGCTCCTGGTTAGGAAGAGGTTAACGCTGCTCCAGCCAGCAATCTGATAAATGGTCTGCAGAAAGCAGGTTCTCTCACTTTGAGATATGATGTCACTAACCTTTATTGATCCACAATCAGAGAACTTTGCTTATCTCTCTCCTGTGATATGCTGTTCTCCTGTACTCAACTAGTGTTTAATACACTGCTGGGCATCTGGCACTCTCTACAGTTCCCACCACACCTCTGCTTGCCCACTGGGGACAATGTCTTACAGGCTGTGTCTCTCTAAGTTACAGCCCAGCTAACTTGACAGGTAAGCTCAGGCATGCACCCCCTCCCACCCCGCTGCCTTCCCCGGGAACCTGCGTTCCAGAGAGTATCATACACCTATGCTAGAACACCTTGTGAGCAGAGGGGGCCAACAGCAGAGACATATCCAACATGGTCTTACACCAGCACTCCAAACCCAAGGTGAGCACACGCTGTCCAAAGCTACTGTTCCTGTGGACTGTTTATCTTTACAGAACTTTTCCTATCAATGCTTTACTTTTAGCCTCAACTTCCTTTTTAATATCTGAGGTGAAACACAAAGTTAGGTGACTAATACAGGAACTATCAATTCGCCACTTGCTCTGACACAGCAGCAAAGCATTTGCTGCAGACTGTTTATCCCAAATCCAGTGGGGTTTGTTTCCAATATACTAGTGGTGTGGTGCTGGAAAACCACTGAAGAGCTAGGTAGCAAAACCTGTACCTTAAACAATTAGATCAGCCCTGCATAAAGACGAGCAGAGGGAAGCTTCACAGAATCTCAATGCTGGCAGGTAACCCCACACACTGCTTTTCTGCTAGACAACACACAAAGGAATTGCCCACAAACCTGCCTTATACCACAACCACAGTGACACTCGCTTACATGGCAAGGCAGCTTTCACCCCTGAAACCAAGAGCTCACAGGCTCAAAACCAAACTGAAGGTACTGGAGGACTGGAGTAAAAAACCTCAAGGTTTGCTCTGAAGGTTACATGAACCTTTCTGTTTCAATGGGGAATTGATCTTGTAAAGCTCTGGAAAAGAGAGAATGGTAAATTTTCCAACACACAGATAAATAATAGCTGCGACCTATTTTACTCGTTATCCACCCGAAAAACCACATTCTTGTATGACTGCAGGCCAAGTTTTAGGGTAGGAGTTATGTTTTCCCTGTTACCTACAGAGGATGAAGCACAGGCATGGAGTCCCTAGAGTAAGATCCCAAGGAGAGCCATCATGGTCTCAGTAAGCAATACCTTGGTATAGAGTGTCCCCTTCTCGTCTGTGCTTCCATGACACTGTAAATACATTGCTCTGCAGAGAGGCCAGCAAAGAAAACTGGGAAGAATTTGCCCACTTTGCCCAGGTCAAATTACTACATGTTACTGTTCTGATCCAGTCTAGCGACTCTTACAGTTCTAGACATGCACTGAACTTTTTTTAATGAAAGGTCTTTTGAACCACGTGATTCCTAAAATAGTAAATTACAGCCTTCTCCAATTTGTGGAAATAAATTAGGAACACTGTTTGAATTACCAGCCTTGGTAGAGAGCACAAAAATCCCAAAGTTAGATTTCCTGCAAGTCAAGAGACATTTGAATTAGAGGTTTTGG
Source organism: Acropternis orthonyx (assembly GCA_035583155.1). Lineage (NCBI taxonomy): Eukaryota > Metazoa > Chordata > Aves > Passeriformes > Rhinocryptidae > Acropternis > Acropternis orthonyx. The sequence continues at coordinate 20,518,813 of JAWWEU010000020.1, read as the reverse complement.
ACTGTGACCTGTTAATATTCCTGCTCAGTCACTAAGTTCATGTACAGAGCACTAAATATTTCAGGATGCAAAGAAGAAGAAACACAAGGGCCAGTAGCAGAGTCGCCTTCATCTCTGACAGCTGGAGAGAAATTGGCACTGACCCACCAGAAATAGCTTCAGCTGATCCCAGTCCTAAAAGCAAACCTGGGAAGACATGGAGATGCTGCTAATGAATGGGTTTCATCCCAGTGCTGTCGTTCCCTGTCGATTGCTGTGCAATGTTTATGATGGAAGTCACCTCGGGTGACTCACTGCTCCACAGAGCGCTGCGGGCAGCAGCTCCAGCCCTGGCCAACAGAAATCCCTGATCCATTACTGGCTCCAGTGAAAAGGAGCAAGGAATTATCTGCCATCCGCAAACTTTCACAAACCCTTTATCCAGCTCTGGACTGTGGGACTCTGAACTGTGTCTAGGAGGGAGCAAAAAGCCTCAAGGAAAGCCTGAAAACTTACTTGGAAACAGTAGAGAAGCCTTGCTCCAACCTGTCCCTGCCTCAGGCACGGGCATCACCAGGTGTGAACAGGATTCAAACACCTCAATAAAGGAAGGATTGAGTCACCCTTTTTAACACCACCTTTTCTGAGCATCTGGTTCACACAGGATTTCCCTCAGCTCTCCTACTGTCATCTCTTCTAACTAGGGGAGGCAATTTGGTACCTGTGCAGCTGCTCCCCTTTGTCTGCCCACTGCTGCCAGCACTGTACTGGGAGCTACCAGGAATTTAAAGACATCATTGCCTTGTTCAGCTGCTTGGATGTTGCCTCGACAAAAAAAGCTTTCAGTGTAAATATATCCTTCTGCAGCTCAGCATCTCCACTCCATTACAGACAGATCATGAGACTCAGCAATTCCCTGCCAAAACAGCAGACTTGGAATAGTTACAACTTTAAATGTACATCCTATATGGTAACTTCACAACAGCAGGGAAAATGCTGCTCAATGCAGCCAGCAGGGAGGTGGCCAGAGAAAGAACTTCGTTGCTGGAGGATACAACTTTTAGACATAAGCATGTTCCAGGGCAGTCTGGAGGAGCAGTCTCAGACCAGTCTCGGCTACTAATTCCTATCAACATATTTCTGGAATCTGAATGTGTCTCATAGCAAGCACTGCCAGATGCCTAGCAGAGGAGATGTCACTGCCCAGAGTGGTCTGCACAAGTTTAGGATTAAAAAAAAAAAAAAGGTAATACTATAGGCCCATCTTGCACTTGGCAGCAGCTTTATAAAACAAGGACCTTCACTCCACTGGATTTAATGTAAGGAAAATTTTGTTTTAAATCCCTCCACCATAGTACTGCACTGCTCCAGCTACAGACCATGCTGGACGTGAATTCCCAGAAACATCCCAACTTCCAGCCCTGCAAATTCAGCCATGTGAGCGGTTTTACCCCAGTAAAAGCTCAAACTGGACCAAAGGTACCAAGAGAAACCCCAACTGAGCACTCGGCTCTGCTCAGGGTACCCCCAGCTGAGCACCCGGCTCTGCCCAGGGTGACTCGGTGGGGCTGAGCCAGCAGGAAGGGGAGGGTGGCTGCTGCTTCTCTTTATTTAAAAGGTGCTGCTGGAGGTAGAAACACATGAAAGTCCATGTAGGACAAGGGAAGGAATTATCCCTCCCATTGATTTTCGCTCTGGGGTATTAGAAAGAACACAGCATTTATCTGGAGATTTCTTCCCAAAGCTAACTATGGACTTTCAAACGTAAATGAGACTTGAAAGGGCTTATCGGGTGAGAATCCACTGAAACCTCACCAGGATGTGGGAGCCCTGCAGGAGCTCTCTGATTCGTGGCCCCTCAGACAGCTGAAAGCCCCTCTCTGAGTCCAGCAGCAGAGGAGCAGAGCCCAGGGCAGGCAGCAGAGAAGGAGCTGCAGGGTAGTTCCCTGCATCCCCCTCTTCCAGCAGGCATTCCTTCTGCAGGGCCACAACCCTGACGGCATCGGGAGGTGACAGCATCAGCCACTTCATGCCAGGGAAGGCAGAGGGCTGGGGGCAGAGCATCCTGGCTCTAGCTGGGCACAGGGACATGGGCTCGCTGCCCCTCTGAACTGCCTCCATCCCCAGCAACCAAGTCTGTGCCCGGGAGCTGCAGCAGGATCAATTCCAGCTTTCTGCAGCACTCCCAGCAGCTGCCCATCCCACTGCCACCCCAAAGGCCTTTCCTGAGCCCCCCTGCCCCACCAAGCACTGGCTGCCACAGCCCAGCTTGCTAGGAATAACCTCAGCAGCCCTGTCTCCCGTCGCTGTCTTCCCCAGGTAGCTGGGAGGGTGTAATTGGTGAGGCAGGAGATTAGAAATATCGGCAGCCTCTAAGTAAGACTTTAATTTACTGGCAGATCAATAGCGCTGGGGTTATATTGGCAAAGTGTCTACAACTCTATTGACTCACGCAATTCCTCTTATCAATTTATCAGAAATCTGGAAGCCAGAAGATATTGTTTGAAGAAAAAAGGCAGCAGGAGTTTGAACACTTAGCATGGGCTGCCCAATCAGGTGCTCAGCACTAAGCGTTTTACAGCAGATGTATCTGCTGCAAAGGAGGCCAATATGATATGATTAAGAGGTAACTCGCTTCCTCACGTGTTACGCAGCCTTTTCAAGCTGCTTCTCACCTCAGACCTTTGCACTGAGACAGCCAGTAGGACAGACACAGTCCCACCAGCCCAAACAGAACAAGAAAAATCCATATTTCACATGGTAAGATCCTAAATTCAGCCCCTCCTGCCTGAACCCTAACCAAGGCTGACCTGGGTTTCCTGGAAAATCTCAGCTTTATGGAGTCAAAAAGCCCAGTGCACGCCACATCTCTTTACCTTGCAGGGTGTGAAAAGGAAGAGTAGAGTAAGAGCAGGCAAAAATTGCACCTCTCAGGTCTAAAATCCAGTGGTGACAAACACCAACAGGAACCAGAACTGTTTTTTCAACTCAGAGGGGCACTGGAGCAGGAAACTAAAACAGAACACCCCAAACCTCCTCCCGTTTACTAGCCCTCAGACGACAGCAGAAAGGTGCAGCGAATGGGGCTCCAGATTCTGGAACAGCCTCTAGACCAACAAGCTGTTGCTCCTGGTAGCTTTCCTTCCCAGGATACTGATGGGTAGATCCTCTCTTCCAGCTGGATGCAATGCTGCACAAGTTACCAGTCCACCTCAACTTCACTCCTCCACCATCATGCAATAGGGCACCAAGGCTCCAAATAGGAGCAAGGTGGTGGTAACAAGCATCAACCCAGGGGCAAAGGGTCACCAGTTTCCAGCTGGGACTTGCCAGTCCCTGGCCTCAGGCTGGAAGGCTGTCGCCTCTGCCACTGAGAAGCCACAGCCCTGCCTTCCAGGGAAAAACAAAGGCTTAAAAACAAAACAGAAGTTCTGGCTCAGTAACTGTGGAAAAGCCTTGGCTGGAGGGCAGAAAGACACAGGGTGGGACAAGCAGAACGGCCCAGACTCCTGACACTGGCCAGGAGCCACAGCCAGGGCACCACTGCAGCCCTCGGAGCAGCTCCTACCCAGCAGTGCCCAGGGTCTCCTGCTGCTCAGCCCACCTGCCCCAGAGTACACAGGCAACTCACCCAACCCGTGACCCCAGCAGACACCAACACCTGCAGGGCCCACAGAAAACCAGAGGCAATGAATGATCAAAATGAGCAAAGTCCTCACACCAATCAAGGACAAGAAGACACTGCTCCCCAGAGGGAAGAAATGCCTGCCTTACCCTCTGCCAAAGCAAAAAGGCAACTCCCAGCTGATGTCAAAGGCCAGCAATTCCCACTCCATCCTTGTCATGTCCAAGTCGCCAGACAGGCCCTTGGAGCCTTTCAGCTGGTGAGAATCATCCATTCCATTGCATCTAATGTGCTCAATTCTGACATTAGAAAGTGAACACTGGCCATCTCCAAGACATATGGGGTTGGCCTGGTTCTGCTCCTCCACAAAGCAGCAACTATCAAAGTGAGCAAATGCTCATCTAGACACCCACAGCATCTGGCTACGGTGACCACCTCAGCCCCTCGGCAGACAGCTTTGTCCTGAGGTCTCGAAGGGTCTGTGGCCAGTCTGTGCAACTGGGTCAGAACTCCCCAGAGGAAACCTGGGTTCCCAGCACCCTTGGCACAGGCAGTGGGGATGTGAGGACCCTCAGCACAGGCAGCAGGATGCTGGTGTGAGGGAGCGTGTGGAGCAGGCCAGACCACCAAAATGGGGAGAATAAAGAGCTTTTGCCTAAGCTCCAGGAAGCAAAGAGAAAAAACACTAATTAACTCAGCGGCAAGTTGTTAGTATTTGCATATAAATGCAGCCACAAATCATGACAAACAAGGCAGGACAAGGCAGGCCCATTAGCACACAGGGATCCAGCCCAGCTCCTGTGGGTCAGGCGAGGCAGGCTGCCAGGCGCTCCCAGGGGAGTGCAGGGAACCCGCCCTTATCTCCGCCAACACTTCTACAACCAGCAGCAACAGAAGCCACAGGGATAAGGTTTCTTTCCATATAAAACAAAGGAACAGGATAAATTCTTCAATCCTACTCAAGAGTAAAGTAAGAACTGTCAGAGAAAAGCCAAAGCAGAGGCTCCTCACCAGGGCAGCCGTGCTGCTCCTCACCTGGAATGGGGGCAGAGCAGGCACCCCACCACGGTGGCATGCTGCTCCTCACCTGAAACAGGGCCAGAGTGGGCTGCCCGTGCTGCCCTCCCCCAGGGAGGATGCACAAAGCGTCTCACATTACAAAGAATAAATCACACACCTGATGTAGCAAAATAACGTGCCCAAAAGCCTGAAACAGCAAAAATTACCTGCACAGAACAAAATCCAGCTACTGCTGTAACTCAACAAGTTCACCCTTCCAAAAGCCACTGCAGCAGTTGGTTTTCTCACCCTGCATTTCACCTGAGCTCACCTCCTTGCTCCGGCAGAGGCTGCAGGTGTGCTTGGCTCTGCTCTGGCCCTCCCCTCATGCTGGCCAGCACCGGCACAGACTCAGAGCTCTCTGCATTTCCACAGCTTGAATTTCTCTAATGAGTCACCTACTACCAGTGAGGACTGTTTTTCCTCTTGGAAAAGGCCAAAACCTGCAATTCCACCATTCTGGTGTTCTGCTTGTTTGTGTGTTCCTCTCCCCCCAACTCCCCCAGTCTGGCATCCCAGGATTTAAAAGAAAAGTCCAGCAACTGCCAGTTTACATTAAGGCTTAACAAAAAGAAAAAAAAAAAAAATCCAATTTCTAATTTTAAACAGGAAACTCTCTCTGGCAAGATTCCAAGAACCCTTCCACAGTGACTTTTATTAAATGCAAGTTTTTCATCACTGCAGCTCTCAGCACAGACTGTCAGCTCGGGCAGAGAGCAAAGTGGTGTGGCCTGGCCATGAGATACATGGAGCCCTCTGCACACAGGGAACACACAGTGAGTGCACCCAGGCATTTTCAGAGCAGTGTTGGAAACCATCACCTCCACATGTGCAGTCAGCCAGCTGTCGGGGTGCTTGGAGCAGCCGCAGGATGACACATCCAAACAGGAGCCAAGTCTGAACCATGAGGCATGACAAACGGATAAGCTTTCCACAACAGATAACACACAACTGAACTGTTCTCAAAGAGCATTACAACAGAAATATTGTAGACTAGATTTTTCCCTCTAAATGCAAAGTTCCAAAACAAACTTTATCAAAGAAATCACAGCAGCTCTAACAGTAATTTTCACTCACATGTCCTGTACCATCCAATTTAGAAATCATCCTTCTTGTTCTGGCTTTTGAGTGTGTGTTTGCATGAGAAATCACTTCTGCTTGTCCTCACCTGGAAGCCAGTTAAGACCACAGTTTCACTGTGGGGTAAGAAGTTTTGCTTTACTAATGACTTTGTACAGAATAAACCATTAAGAAATCTGTAGAAACAATCAGCATCTGGAGAGTTTATATAGGAATCGCTCTGCAATGACTAGGAAAAGGGACACCTATACAGAGATGCCCCCAAGAGAGCCCTCACTGCTCTGGTGCTTGGATGTGGATTGACAGATGGACTTTGCCATGGAGTCTAAACACAACTGACCCACAAGCACACAAAGAACACCACACACACAGCTGAGATCCAGGAGCTCATCCAGCCCCAGCACAACCTGCACTGGGGCAGGGGACAGTGTGTGCCCAGCCACACGCCCCTCTGTGGGTGGCTGGTACAGCCTCTCTGCCAGCCCCTTCACTGCCACCAGCGACATCCCAGACACAAAAGAGACTCCACAGATATGGTAAAAGCAATTGCTTAAATCAGTTTCAAAACCCACAGCAAATATTTGTTTTAGGACTGCAAAGAGCACTGGTCAGGGGCACAAGGAGGAGTTGGAGCTACCTGGGGCACATATGGACCCTTTAGAGAACAGGAGCCAGATCCTTCAGAAAAACGCTGGCCAGTGCTGCTGCAGAGGAATGGGGGAACAAAGAGATGGCTTATTTATTTAAGCAGGTGAAACTAGAAAGCGAAGCCCTCCAGGCTGGCCCCGCAGGGCAAAGGAACGGTTCGGAACACAGAGGGCACCACGCCTGGGGCAGCGGCCAGAGCAGGGCCAGGGCAGCACACGCAGTACCTGGGACCGGGTCCTGGCTCCCAGTGGCCCCAGCTGCTTGCCCACAGCACAGCAATTCCCACCCGGCTCCCGTGCCAGGGCTCCCGAAAGGAGAAGGACGCTCAGGTGGCAGGGCACTGCGGGGACCAGCTCATCCTTCCACAGCAGGAGCAGCTCAGCCTTAAGCTAAGCCTACACCTCAGCCTTAGCTCAGCTTTCTTAGGTGGAAAGCTACCCAGGGATACTCCTAAGTTCAATCATACTGTACTTGTGAAAGGACAAAATAGTAATAAAAAAAAAGATGACTAAAAGCAGTGCCATGTTTCCCAGCAAACTTGTTCCCTACACCAAACACACACCTAGGCCCCAACTCCTTGCATGATTTTGGCCAGTGCTGCAGCAGAGCGAGGGCTCCTCTGCCACTATTCCTCTAGAAAGCACCCTCAGTCCTGCCTCCTCTCTTCCCTCTGCTCCAGCACAGCCATTTCTGCAGCAACAACCTGTATCACATGATTATTTCAAATTGAAGGGAAGCTGGCAAAAAACAAAAAAATAAAAATATTTTGAGGAAGCTTTTTTATTCCCATCCTTTGGTAGTTTTTCTTACCCAGGTCCCTTCCCTAAACTACTTCCACGTGCCACTGCCCAAAAGCTGTGTCAGCAAAAGGAAAACGCATCCAGAGCAGGGCTGGCCTTGGCAGCAGCATTGGTGTCAAACACGGACACAACATTGGCTCCTGCAGCCCCTCCTGCTCCTGCCTCCCATCCCGGCACCGCTGAGCTCTTGCCGTGATGTACTCGCCAGGAGTCCCTACACACGGGTAAACAACAGGAATGTGTGTGAACACAGCAGCGTAAACCTGCTCGTGGACATTCCTGTTTTGGTTCGAAATCCAGTCGCTTTGGTACAGCTCGTAACTGTTTCCAATTCAATTAAGCTGAACTAAAATAAACCCTCCTTGAACTGAAAATAATGTCCACGGGGCATTTTAATGTGCAAGTAAATCCTTTGAAAAAATAATAATAAATCAATGTAAACTTTCCTAAGCAGGAGGGTGCTGGTAAGCAGAGGGTATTTGTTCCGAAAACCTTTGAAACAGTCAGAATGAGGAGCCAAGCGCAGCTTTCACCAGACACTTCTTGGAGGCCAATCGCACTGTTTAGCTAAGACAGTTAAAAGGGTATCAGCAGCATGAAATGCAGTCAGCTTCAAAGTCACACAGTCTCAAGTCCTAAACATGCCACAGCAACCTCATTTTAGGCAAACACAGGCACTACCTTTTAAGTGTTTCTCTTCCTCTGCTGTGCAAGAGGCTCATGCAAAGAAGAAGGAACCTTAAAAAAAACCCCAAACAAACAAAAAAACTTTTACACTCAAGATACCCATGAGAGCATTAAAAAACAACCCCTCTTGTCCTTTCTGCTGCAGTACCCACAGTAGCTACTTCTACCAAAAGAAGCCTTATTTCATCATTATCTTCCCCTTTTGTAAATGATCTGCACCCTAAGACTCCCAGTCTTTTTATTTCCAGTCACCACGAAGGCAGGAGCCGCCTCTACAGCAGTCACCAACACCATCTTTGGGACTCAGAACTGCCCTGGGATCCTTATGGTGACCTGGACTATGGGGCTGACTCCAGGCTGCCATCTCCCCTCCTCTGTGCCGGTCAGAGCATCGCTCGGAACCATTCAACATCCAGGTAACTGCAATAATAGGGAGAGCCGAGTCTTAATGGAGCTAAATTAAAGTAGAAGTTGAGAAAGCACCCAGTCCTGGCTCCACAGTCCAGCAAGGCCTCCAACAAGACACAGACACAGCTTTTAATATCCCAAATATTTGCATGGGGAAAATTGTGACCAAAATACCACCCTCCACCTCCTGGCAGGCAGTGTTTCAATGGCAGCCTGGAACATTTTTGTTTCTCCACATTTTTATTTACATTTTTAAAGGCAGAAGACCCAATGGGCACCACCAGTAGTAAAACACCTGCAGCTCTGCCTGACACCTCTCCATCCGTGTTCTCCAGTGGTGGAGAACTTCAGAGCTCCAGAAGACAGCCACGGCTTCCTGAGGCACCTCATCAAAAGCATTTTGATGACCATTACTACTTCATGGGCTTTGTACTCATAAGCAAGAAGGAACTAAGAAAAAGATTGCTGAAGGGATCAAAACAAGATCAAAACCTTGCTCCTGTTTGAAGCAATCAGAGCGCTGCACAGCCCAGTGGTCACTCAGACTAGAGCAAAAAAATCTCCACTCCCAAGAGGGCACCCATCATTCCAGAGACACAAAGGGATCCTGTGAGGCTGGAGGAGTGACTGGTTGGACACCTCCAGTCTCACACTACCAACAGGAGGAGGACCTTGCAGGGGGCTTCTGGCAACTGGGTCTGCAGTCCCGGGCACAGCTGGGAGGTTTCAAGACAAGTCAGTTGTGCTGCCTCTGCTGTGAGGCTGACCGCAGCCAGTGCTGCACAGAGCACAGCTCAACCCTCCAGCTCCTTTGTGTGCTTGGAGCAATCCCCTAGATGCTTCCAGAGCTTGGCTCTGTTGCTCAAACATCTGCAGTTCCAGGTGAAACTGCTGCAAGCCCGCCGTGAAGGCAGCTTTTCATGCAGGGCTGCGCTGGCAGCTGACCCACCACGTGGGGAATTTCCAGGATCTCACGCAAACCCTCAGGACTTCCACACCCCTCAAAATAAAGAGGAAACAGTGGAGAGGCTGGTTAAAATAAGGCAACCAAGGAAAAAAATCTGTGGCAGCTCCCTCAGACAGGCACTGCCATTCACCAAGTAACTGGTTTCTGAAATAGCAGAGGGGCAAGCAGTGCTGGCTGCCCTCCCCAGGGCCGGGCATCTCACGCCAGCATGCAACACACGTCCCATTCCACGGCAAGCAAAGAGCATGGGCTGGCAGCAATACCTGGCACACCACCTGCTCTCCCCTCTGCCAGCCATGAGGTACCGCCACAAAAACCAGCCTGCCAGCCCTCCTCCAGCACCAGCCTGTTGTGGGGCAACACATGCTTCTGGTCCATCATCCTCACTCCTTGGCCAATAACACAACCAATCCAACTGGCACACTCTGCCACGCTGCCTCTTCCTCCAGTTGTGCTGCAGGCCTAACGCCATGCCCACAGGAGCTCACCCTGAGGAACAGCAGCTCAGAACATACAATTGCCCACACCTTCACATGCAGCTCTGCTTAGACCTGGATTCTCCAGGACTACAAACCCCAGCCAACGTAACCAGTCCTCTGCCCCAGCACTGCGTACTCCAGAAAGCAGCAACACCAGGAGGGATAAAAAGGTGTTACAAAACAGACAAATCAGCCCTGTTTCTTCAGTATCAGAGCACAGGCCTCCAGCACAAACACCCTGCCAGGAGATGCCAATCCACTCTGAACGACCCCTCCACTCTGCAGCTGCCCCCAGCACAGTAGGTACCTCCATTTAAAATTTAAGGGTGCAACAATGCTCTGACGATTTAAGACATGTCGTGATTTTTCATAATTAACCCCCACTTACAGTCCCTGTATGTGAACTATGCATCAGCCTGTTTCATCCTCCAGCTGAGGCAAACACTTGGTGTCTTGCCCAAAGTCAGCGTCAGAGCTGAAACAGATCTTCTGACTTCCAAACAAGCTCACAGTGTTAAGCTGCTTTTAACTGTCTCCATGGAAGATGAAAAACAGCAAGAAGAAAGGAACTGGGGAAGGAAGTATGTAAGACTAAAAGGGACAAAATTAACAGGAGAAAATTAAAGAGGAGAAATTTAGGCTATGACATCTGAAGCAGCTGTGGAGGAGCACACGCCTGGGTGCTGCAAACCTGACTCTCCGAGGAAAGGCCAGGGCACTTGTTCCTCAAAGCCGGATGCAAGAGCCCTGTCTGCAACACCCTGGGGACACAGTGAGCTCTACCAGGTCCTGGGACCCACTGGGCACCTTCACCTTCAGTGTTGGGTCCCAACACTGCCCTGGGCACCTGCTGTCCCTTGCCCCCAGCACTGCGGGAGAGGGATGCCCTGTTCCTGGCCCTGCTGCTCCACGTAGCTGCATGTGAATGATGGTGGGCGCGCGACCCGCGCTGTGCCGGAGGCTGAGGTGCCTCGCTTCGACACCAACAAAGCAGAAGGTTAATTTGAACCTCGCAGCCCTGCTGCTGCGCGCTTCTGTCTCCTCGCCCTCCCTCCCTGCTCTCCTTTCTGTGCAAAGCCTGACATCTACAGTTCTGTCTGGCACAGTCAGGGACTGTGATGGGAACCACACAAGGACACAGGGATGCAGTGGCCAGCCAGAGGGGACATGGTGGCCATCCACCCTCTGCTCCCTGGGTTTCACTCGCTCACACACCAGAAGCACAAAGCCGCCTCAGTCTGGCCAGGGTACATGCACGGGGAGCAAGGACCACCAGGTAGTACCACTTCCATGGCTATGGGCACACTGCTACAGTTCACCCGAGACCAACTCTTGTGCTGGCACTGACACCCAGCGCTGTCCAAGAGCGCACACCCAAGGAACCACGGCCTGACAGCATTGCCTCTGCAGCCATCCTCTGAGATGGCTCACACAGCCTGACACTACTGGGGAAAGCCTCTGTTCTGCTTCTGAGGTATTCAAGGCTCTGGGCACCAGCCTCTGCAACATCAGAAATACAGGTGAAACACACAAGCCGCTGTGCACAGCTTGAATTCAGAATACCTACACACTGCAGGAGCAGACTCTACAGCTCTCAAACCTGTGCCTCAGACGCCAAGTAGCTCCATGCACTCCCCCTGCTCGGTCTTCTGAACCAGCCTCCAGGCCTGCCAGCACACTTTCCCACCACACCACACCTCAGCAAACACACCCGGGGGGAGAATCCCCGGATTCTGCATCATCCCAAACAACATGCACCTGACTGCACCTCTCAGCCCAAACAACCTGCACCTGACTGCAGCTCAGTCAGCTGTGCCTTCACAACCTCCTCGCCTCCCACATCTTCACTCAACTCCAATATAACAAGAGACCGAAACCCTCAGAACCCGTCACCAGACGTCACAGCCGCTCAGGAAAACCAGCGCCCAATGCAGCAGGACCAATCACATCATGGCCATGTTACTGCTGGTGTTTCCGTATGTGCACTGAATTCTGTGGTGAGCGCCAGCGTGCTTGCAGAAGGCAGGCGGTGGCAGCATGGTGAAAGCAGGGTTAAATGCCCCCGCAATCCAACTAGGCCAACAAGCCATTTTGGATCCAGGCTACCACCAGCCAGGAAAGCATGGCTGCAAGTTGGAGGCAAACATAAAGCAGGATGCAGGATTCTCCACTGCTGGGACCCAAGCGCTTGGGAGCAACTCAGCATGCCTGCTCCCATCCTCCCCAGGCAGGGACCGATGCTCCAGCAGGTACGCTTGGGCTGTGAAAATAAACACTTATTGAGAGCTAATGTGTTACAGGCCCTGCAGGCTGCACTTTCTCAGATACCAGGGCAGGGGGAGGACAGGAGAAAACCTTTTACCAGAGCTGCCATGCGCATTGTCTGATCCAGCATTTCAGTGAAGCTGAGGAACCCGTGTGCCTCAGCCCTCACCAGGTTTAATACTGAAAGCCTGGTTACCAGAGGGCCAGCAGCCTCCTGCTCCACAGCAACATGCACCGCACAATTCACAACACTGCAAAATGTTTGCTTTCCGGTGGAAAACACAAAAATACTGCTGATCCTCTTGGTCTTCTCTTAGTGAGAGGCGTGTTTGGCATTTGTGACATAATGAAATTACAATCAACAGCCAAGTGTTTTTCTCCCAGCAGCTAACTCAAGGGCAAAGCAGGGTGGCCGCAGCCCACCGTCAGCCCCCGCCATCAGCCTGCTGTCCCTCCACCTCAGAGGTGCCTGGGACGTGTTGGGAGGCACCACTGGCTGCGGCCTGTGCAGAGCTCCCTCCCTGACACCCCCAGCCGAGAAGTAATTTCCGGTGGGGATGAACTCAGAGTGTGCTCAGGGCCACCCCCAAGACACACGGTGCACACCCGGCGCACACACTTCCCAGCACCACCTGTGTTGCTGTGGCACTGAGCACCCGCTTCCCACACCGACACATGGACACATCTGTCTGGCCTGGCCCAAGAGCAAGTGGTGGCTCCTCATTGTAGCAGCGGGACCCGAGCGAGACCTTGCAGCATCTCGAAGGCAAAGGAGAAACACCGAGGCAGGCAGCCAGGGCAGGCAGGACGGCAGCAAGGGAAACCCGACTCATCCACCCTTTTGCGTTTTGGTCTTTTTTTTTTTTTTTTTTTTTTAAACTAGCTGGAATTTATTTCTGCAATCCCTGCCTACACACAAACCCAACCTCGGGAGAAAACAAAAATGCCTGAATCGCAGCTCAGAGACAAAGCAGGAGGCGGGCGGGCGGCCTGCTCCCGCTGCCCTCACCTCACCCCTCGGCGCGAGGCGGTTATATTTAGGTACCGCCACGGTCTGCGGTGCCGCGGCCCCCTCGGGCACGGCGCAGAATGCAGATTTTCCAGACAACAGACCACAACAGCTCCGTCAAAACCATTAGAGGCTGCAGCGCCCAGGCCTGCGCACAGATGTTTTGATTCCCACTCTCCTGCCATGACAGCCCTCAACAGCCCCATCACCGCCGCCATGCGCTGGACACCCGGCCCAAATTTTAGCTGGTGAGGAAGAAGGGAGGAGGGAAGAGCATCCCCACTTCCCCAGGGAGGAGCTCCTCTCCCCAGTCCTTCCCAGTGCTGCCCGGGGATGGCAGAGCTCGCCCCCCCGGATGACCCACCGTGGGGAATCAGGGGCAGCGCAGCAGGGACAGCCCCCGTGGGCACCTGCTGCAGCCCTGGGGCCACTCCCAGGCCATAGCTCCTGCGGTCAGCGGCCACAAGAGCCTGGCTGGCAAGTGGCCAGGCCAGGGGGACCCAGTGAGACCCAGTTTTGTTCATGGCATACCTGTCCCGCCTGCCGGACACGCCTGAGGGCATACGGCCTCTGAGGCCACACAAAGGCCAAACCTTGACTGCACTCCGCTGAAAGGACATGGGAGCCACGAAACACTCAGCCTCTCCCCAGCCCATCCCTCCCGAACCAACCTCCTCCGCAGCGCAAACACACCACCTCCAGCCCTGGCACCACAGCAAGGCCAGTGTGCACCACTGGCAGCACCAAGAGAAGACGGTCACCAAAAACTCTCTCACCACATACAAGCAAGTTACACCAGCAGGGAAAGACTTCCGCACGGGATCAAGCCCTCCCAGAACAGAACACAGCATGTGAATAAAGTTGATGTAAAAGCCCATTAGTTCTTTTTCTGCTTCTCCATTCAGCATTTTTTTATTATTATTGCTATTACTGTTATTTTGGAAAGTGGAAGAAGGTGTTAATGGGGAGGCTGACACAGCCACCCATGTGTCCCTCAGTGTGGGATTCAGCAATTCCCAACCGCAGCCGTTCACCTGCTGGCCAGGCCCAAAGCAAACGCGCTGCCCCAGGCTGCTCCCGGCCTCGGGCACGACACCGACAGCAACCGTGGGGCGCAGGAGGGTCAGAGCAGGGAGATGAAAGAGGGACACACGCCCTCACTTTTGTCAGCGCGGCCACCGCCGGGCCCTGGTGTGACAGCGGCCACGACAAGGCCAGGCAGTGACGCCGGGCACGCGGGGCCCACCGAGCAAGCACCTTGGCTCAGTCCTGCGGGAACAAAAGGCAGAGCCGGGCAGAAGCGAGGGTCCGGGGGCTCCACGGCCGAGGGCCAGCGCCGCTGCAGCCGGCACCGCGCAGAGGGGCTGCAGCCAACTTCCTGCTGCCCTCTGCTCCCAAAATGACCGTGTTAAAAAGGAAAGCGCAGAAGGAAAAAATACAAATACAGCAAAGCAACTTCTCAGGCCAGACACGGAGCTTGCCTTCCGTCTAATATGCCTTTTCTTTGCTTTTGTTCCAGCCGAAGGCTGCCTGCGGAGGGGGACCGGGCTGGAGGCAGCTCGGGCACCCGAGCAGGGAAGAAGCCTCGGGCTGCCCGCAGAGCGGGAGGCTGGCGAACCCCGGGCCCACAGCCGCGCACGACCCCGCGGCCGCCCCCCGCCCCGGCCTCCGCAGCCGAAAAGCCACGCTCCGTCTCCGCTCAGCGCCGGACCAGACAGTGCTCCCTAATGAGGGAGCATTACAATCAGCTTGTAATGCTGAATTTTTAATGCTGCCGAGGGCTCTGTTACATAATAAAGGGGTAAAGGGGAGCAGAGGGCGGCCGGCGGGGCTGCCGCTCCCCCCGGCCGCGCAGGTGGCGGCCCCGGCCCCCCGGCCCCCCGCGCCCCCCGCTTACCGCCAGCGCCGCGGGACGGGGCACGCACGGCGCCCATCGGAGCTCCTGCCCGGCCGCGAGGGTCGCGCAAACTTTCCGCGAGTGTGTGGAGGGGCGATGCCAAAACGCTGGCTCCGTGCTCCGCCGCAGCTCGGCCGGGAAATGATTTAAAAGCAAAGTTCACGAGCATGTTAACGGCATGCTCTCGTATGTCCCTGCACACACGGGCTGCGCCGCGCCGCTCAGTAATACCCTAAGACTGTAAATCTATAACCACTGCAATGATTTAGTGATTAAAAACATGATAACATATTGTGTAACTGCAAACCACAGAATCCCTGCCAACTCTCCTCGAGATACAGGAACAAAAATACAGAAAATGTGTTGCTCGCAGCGGTCTTCCTAAACTCGATGGAAAAATTTTAATAATAATGCAAAGAATAAAAGACCAACCAAGACATCAGAAAAATGTTGGATACAATGCAAAGCTGGAAAAAAAATTAAAAGACACAATTTTAAATATGAATCTTGCTCTAACAAATTACAATCTAAACATGCCTCGCTTTTTTCTCTTTTTAAGTTTGTCGTAACTGGAATAACTGGTCTTGTGTGATGTCTTGCATATTCAAAGTGCTTTGTAATAGGATACGGAGACCAAACCTTATTTGCCTAAACTCAATGGGTTTTATTTTTCCCCCCTCTCCCCCCCATTTCTTTTCCTTTTATTTTCCCCTCCTCCCTCCACTTCTCCCCTAACGAGCAGGGGTCTGGGGGGGGGGGCGGGGGAAGCAAAAGGAAGCGAGGGCTTTAGGCTGTAAGGAAAATACCTGAAAGAGGAAGCTACAATCCGTAATACGGTGAGGAAAGCCAAATATACATATATTTTTAAAGGCAGCTGTGGGAGTTTTGGCCTCTAAGCAGCCAACTTGACCCCATTCTCTCTATTCTCTTATTTCCCCCGTTGCAGGATTCCTGCACCTTCAGTCGGCTTCGAACTCAATGTGACCCTAAGGAGGGAGTCACCGAGTCACCGAGCCTCCAGAAAATTGCTCCATATTAAATAGGAGCGAGGAGAGGAGAAAGACAGCCAGCCGGCGCGGAGGGGACACGGCTGCATTACAGAGCGCAGGGCACACCGAGAGCAGCCCCGAGCACAGCGGGAGAGAGAAACAGACCTTGCTCGGAATTAATTTTTTTTTTGGTTTGGTTGGTTTTTTAGAAAAGGTGGGGGGAGTTTAACAATTAGAAAAAAAAAATACACAAACAAACGCAACTCAAATTATAAATAATTCACAGTCCGATCCCCAAGTGTGCGTGGCACCCCCGGGACACACACACGCACACACACCCCGCGCTCCCCGCAGAGGGTGCGGGAGCGGCAGCGCGGGCGCGGCGGGGACCGAGAGGGACCCGCGTTTCACGTACTGCGAGCGGCGCCGGGCGATGCAGCCCCGAGTCATAACCCCGGCCCCGCGCGGGCTCGGCCTGCGGTGCCGCCCGGCCCCGCCGCGCTCCCGCACCGAGCGAGAACCGCCGTCCCTGCGCGCGGCCAGGCCGTGCGGGCCGCGGGGCTGCGCGGGGTGCGGGGCTGCGCGGGGCCAGGCCCGCCGCCGCCGCCGCCGGGGCAGTTTTCGGCACTTTCTTCGTCCCTTTGTTTTGCAGCGCGTCCCCGGCGCGGAGCGGGCGCGGGGAGCGGGGGCCGCGGCCCGGCG
>JAWWEU010000020.1:20347276-20491454 GCA_035583155.1 Acropternis orthonyx | reverse complement strand
GCGCTGACAGCAGCGCCGCGCCCCCTCCCTCCCTCCCTGCCGGCCTGTGTCCCTGCCTGCCTGCCTCCCTCCCTCCCTGCCTGCCTGTCTCCCTCCCTCCCTGCCTGCCTGTGTCCCTGGCTGCCTGCCTGCCTCCCTGCCTGTGTCCCTGCCTGCCTGCCTGTGTCCCTGCCTGCCTGCTCGGCCCGGCCCCGCAAGCCAGTGGCCCTGCCAGTGGGGCTGGTGGCCCCGCCGTGGGAATGGTGTCCCCACACAGCGGTGACACTGCCCATTGCCACCCCGTGCCCTCGCGGGATGCCGCACACGCCTGCGGAGCCCTGGCCACCCTGCTGCCCGCTCGCTCCTGCCCAGGGCCGGCCTGGGGCGCTGGCTGTGCCCGAGCCCGGCTGGGCACTCCGGCCCGGTGGCCACTGGCCCTGGGGACACCGCGGCCACAGCAGGTGCTCACGCTGAGGGGCTGCTCACCCGCGGCAGAGCCGCTCTGCGGCCGCTTTCTCCGTGCATTTGGGCAGGAAGCCAAAGTATGCAGCTTAAAGGAAATGTTTAATAAAGACACAGGAGCCCCAAACTGTTTATTTTTCCTTGCAGAAAGGTGGAGAGACCATGTCCTTGGAAATGCTGGCGGGCCAGGCGCAGGCTCGGGGCCGGAGCCGACGTGGGGCTGGCACAGCCTCTCCCCTCTCCCTCCCCTGACAGCCCCGGCCCCGGGGTCATAAACCGCGGGGGGAAAGGGCAGCCTATTAGTAACTCTATTAAGTCTCCATTAGGTAGGTGTGAACTCATTACTCTAATATACCTGGAGGTGGGATCCCACTTGCAGGACATTAGCGCTGCAATAAGCGCGTTTACCAGCCCAGCCGGACTGAGCGAGGGAGAGGACAGAGGGAGAGCAGCTCCTCCACGCCTGGCACAGGCCCATTCCTGCAGCACCACCAGGAGAGCCCCTTCACGCCCACGCTGGGTCAGGGGTGGCTGCGCTTCCCCCAGCACTGCCAATGCCCCCAGTGCCATATCCACATGTCTGATAAACCCTGACACAGCTGGTGACTCCAGCACTGCCCTGGGCAGCTGTGCGAGTGCCTGACCACCCATTCAGTGAATGGTAGAATATCCTGAGTTGGAAGGGACCCACAAGGAATATCGAGTCCAACTCCTGGCCCTGCACAAGCCAATCCCAAGAATCCCACCATGTGCTTGAGAGCTCTTGTCCAACACTTCCCTGAATGCCCAGCCTCATCCTCCCCTTTGCCTGAGCTGGCCTTTTCGACATGTTGGTGCTTTGTGACAGGAACTGCTCCGCTGTCTGCAGAGCTGAGCACGCTGCGAGGGGCTCACAGTGAACTAAATAATGAGCTTATAGGAAATCAATTAATTAATAATAGATAGGATACAGGAGCACGGCTTAACTGGGTTTGCCGAGTTAGCACAATGAAAAATACAATTGTGTAGAAACCTGTAGATGTAGAAATTTTTCTCCACCTTTTCAGTCAGCTTTAACACACCAGCGTAGCTGCCTGAGCCCTCCCTGCCCCCTGCCAAAGACCCTCACAGACAGGTATCATTTGCCCTGCAGAACACAAAGACTCTTCACCATCTCCTCTTCAGCCGTTTTTGCACTCTGAGGCTGCACAAAAGCACAGTCCACAGAGAACTCTTACCAAAACTAATTTTTAAGCCCATTTATTCCTAAATAGGGCTAAACTGTACATGATCCCTGAAAAAAAGATGTCCAAGAACGCACAAGTAGGATTTAAAAAATTATTTCAGGAGGAAGCATGATCTTGTTTCTAAGATCCTTGGCCAAAAAGAGTATAAAATTAATGGTATTAAGTGCCTAAAAATACTCTTGAGGATCTGGGAGTTGCAACAGGGGCCTGGATTCTGTTCCAAGCTCTGCCACTGACTTGCTGTCTGTGCCGAAGGACCAGCCCAAGCAGGACATGGGGTACACTGAAGTGTCCAGAAATGGACTTCAGAGCTCACTCCCTCCCCTTTTTGCCCTATTTTCCCAGTCTGTGCAATGGGTACAATACTGACTGGCCGTGCTTGGGCAGAGTATGTGAGATTGGATCTTGGTGTAATTCCTCCTGGTGTGCTTCCAGAACACCATGAAACCATGTCCTTTCACAGTGCCACTCTCTGAACACTGTCACCTGCCCTTTTCTTCCCTCCCTATTTCTCTGGAATTAACTCTTACAATTCAAAACATCAGCAGGTCCAAACAATTATGATTGAAAAAGAAATTAACTGCTGGAAAAGTGCTTTCTCCCTCACAGCAAATGCAGCAACTCCTTGCACTGTCCTCCTGGTCAGTGGCAACTTATCTCCTGTAAAGATGTTAAAGTCCAGTGTCCTGCCAAATTCAGTATTAATGTGTCTCTTTATGCCTCTGAGAAGGAGAGATAGGCATCCTTAAAATGCAACACCTGCTTTTAGCCCTGGAAAATCCTGAAATATTCACCTTTTGATATATCTAGGAAAATGATTTTGTCATGTAAAAATGATTTTATGGGGTTTTCTCACTCTGTTTTACTGTTATACTGTTAATTAAGGTACCCATTTCTACAAGAAATCCCATACAAAAACAAATTAAAATTCTAAAATTTGAAAATCTTGCTAGTGGCAGGATGCCCAATGACAAGAGTCCAACAGCAAAGCCTGAGCTGAACTACCTGGTGACTTCTCTCATTACAAAAAAGGGACATCCCAGTGCTCCTCTGACAGGATCTCAATCCCTGTAATTCCCTGTGCATCTGAGCTATGAAACCACTTTTGGCATAGGAATTTAAACTGCTAAACAGAAGATTCAAAATAGCACACTTCAGTGATAAATGGGAAAGTTTATGCCCCAGAGTTGTTTTATGCCAGCATGGGGCTCTGAGATGGGACAGAATCCTGCAGAATGAGATCCCAGACCCTGCCAAGTTTTGCCATCAGGAAAAGTATTCCAAGAGAAACAAAAATCCAGGCAGGGAAAACCTCTGCTCACCCACAAAAGGGAGAGAAAGAGACTGTTGTTTCTATGGGTGACTCCATCTGATGAAAGTATTTAAATGACTTCTGTTTACACAGGATTTTGAGAAACAATGCTAATTTGCTGAATTGGCATCTGGGGTACGAGTATAGGTACCCTGGGAGGGCACTTATGGAGCCTTTGTGAAGCTAAGTAATAAACGCTTTGTCTTCACCACACTATTTATGGGTTGCTTGGGGGCATCCTGCTCTCCTCCTGCCCTTACCTGGGCATAAAATTATTGCCCAACTACGTTTTAATCAGAGCAACAGTAAATCTGAATGACCACACATGCACAGCCATTCCTGCTCCCGGATCTCCAGCATTAATTATAAAGTGGGAGTGTTTACACAGTACATACCACTTTCCTGACTTCTTTCTTGTTTATGTCTAAACCTTTATGGACATAAAACTTTGGAATTTGCTTTTGGAATAAAACTGCAATTGAAGTGGCCATAACTGTCTTAGAAAACAACTCTGCTCTTGCTCCCCCGGTTCCGCGGTCAAGGCAGGTTTGCACTGGAACCTCTCCCATTGGAGCGTGTTGGTTCAGGTCATCCCCCTTACTGTCCCGGCTGGATGGCTCCTTGGAAACTCCAGCTCGAGATGGCTCAGCTTTCCCTCCTGAGTCCTTTCCTTTGCTCTCCCCACGTCTGGGCCCACCATGGGCATCCCCACACCCCCAGTCAGGGGTCTTGTGCTCCCCACATGCCAAGCTGGGGGTCAAGTCCTCCCTCCCTCCCTCCCAGTGTACTGTCCTGGCAGCCTCCTGACTCCTCCAGGTACAACCCCACCCCATGCCCTCAGATACCCTCTCACTCAGATTTCCACTGAAAGGGAAATTTTTCTTCTACAGGAAATTATTACAAACCCAAGAGACATCCATCAGATGCCATACACATGTGAGGATACCAATAGTAAAGTTACTCATGCTCCACAGGCACTAAATTACTCCTTGTCGCAGTGGCCTGGGTGCTTGCTTCTTCAGGCTGTCACACAGTAAATTAGTATGTTGGCAGTTTAGACTGAGAACTCTTTTTTCTATTTTTTTCAGTTAAACAGATACTCTGGGCATCATATAAAAATAAAAAATTACCACAGCACACAGGCAAGGTATGACTCGTGTCTCTCCTTGCCATTACTTTATCCCCTTCATCCTCTGCCTTTCCCCTGATCAATTCATCTTCCATTTGCTTTCTATTTCTGTCTGTAGGTTTCACGCTAATAGGTATTGCTCTGGCATTCCAGCCATGCCACCTACTCCAGAACTAGAAGTACAGAAGTTTTACAGACATGGAGAAGAGGAAATCACCAAAAGCTCAAGAGGAGAAGAAGAAATCATGCATATACTGTGTACTGTAAGAATATCAGGAAAAATGAATTGAGCCTCTACCTGGTGCTGTCTCTTACTCTTAGACGCCTCGTGATTCCTGCCAGACTCTTTCTTTACTCTTCACATCCAACACAGAAATGTGTTCACTTGGTAGCCAGAGGAATCAAATGGCCTTCTCTGTGTAGGCAGGTTGGGAAAGGTCTAACCCAATCTCCCTTGCAGATTAAAATGTCTTTTAATTCTGGTGGGCTGTGTCAGGATGGGAATGAATAAACTCTCTCTTCATTTTACTGTCCAGCTCGTGGAAGCTGCATAGGCTGGATATTAAGTCTGTCCAAATTCCTTTCCTCCTTGGCAAAGTTATTCTACCTACAAAAAAAAAAAATTAAAAATAAGGCTGTGTTTGGCTCCTTACAACTTTGGTTCTTCCCCTGTATTTGTACTTTTCAGGGCATGGTTCAGACACAGGTTTTCACACACAGCCCCTCCAAGAGCACCCTTGCAGTCATGGGGAGTAGTCACTTATGGCAATATTTAGTGCATCATGTGTCCAAAGCATCATGTCATCTTAACTAATAAAAAATCAACAGAATTTACTGTTTGTTCTTTTAAAAAAATAAATACGCAAAGAAGTAAAACTTAAATATTTATTGAAAAGCTAAATATCGTAGCCTTGTGCAGTTATTGGCAGGAGCTGTTGTGCAAATAAAACCACGGCAGGCTGTTGCTTCCCACATCCCCGAGTGCTGGCCCACGGCCACTGCTGCCAGGGCCACGGACCTTCCCTAGGGAAGCACCTCTGTTTTTGGCACATCTGTGGCTCAGGTACATTGCTGGGCCCTCACCTGCCTCCCTTCTCTTCTCCTGGAGGGGCAGGGGTGTAACCAGGACACCACTCTCCTGAGGGGTTACAGTGCTCGGGCAGGTACCCAGGGCTGGGGAGGAAGGTGGGTGCGCTCTCCTGGAGGGTCCGCCTGCTTTGTGTGGCAGGAGCATCGGGTCATTGGAGCTGCACCCGAGCCCTGCGCCCTGCTTGGGGTTCCTGAGCTCTGCAGGTGAGCTGGGCTGACTGGCAGGGAAAGGTCTCCTGCTTCTGGCATCCTCTTCTCACCCCTCCTATCCCACATGGCCGTGTATTAGTGATAGGAACTGCTAGCAGATGGCAAAGTTCAAGCCGGGCTAATTAAACATACCAAGCTAATAACCTTCCATTTTGGGACTGGTATAATTCATAATTTAATGTATTGCTGCTGAGACATTAACCTTTCAACAACTGGCACGGTGCCCACAGCAGCCTGAGTGCTGACCATCTTTCAGGAAAATGAGTATTATTGTTAAAACAGGTATAAATCATTCATGGCTTCAGCTTTTGTGTCAAAACTGCACATGAAAATAAGTAGTAGGCTGGGTAACTTATTTACCTTTTGGTGGCTATTCTTATGATTTCATGATCATATTCTGTGATTCATAAACACTGGCCAATTGCCTTTCTATTCTTGTTCTACCTTTTCAATATTGCAGTGGTTATTCTGATTTCCATCTTTAATGAGTTCAAGACTGGTGCAGAGGTGCTTGATCCAGGCACAAACATAATCTCATTTCAAGAAGGAAAAAACTTATTTTAAGCTAATTCCACAGTATTAAATGCAATTATTAAGGTTACCAACTTGTTACAATTTTTCATTTTGCTAAAAGAAATATTTCTTTGAAAACTGGTGTACAAATACATAGATGCAAAGACTTTTCAAAGTTCTCCTTCAGAGGCAGCCAGGAGGAAGCTCACACGTTACTAAAGAGTTTAATAAAGATCATCTCCTATC
Organism: Acropternis orthonyx; assembly: GCA_035583155.1. Taxonomy (NCBI): domain Eukaryota; kingdom Metazoa; phylum Chordata; class Aves; order Passeriformes; family Rhinocryptidae; genus Acropternis; species Acropternis orthonyx. The sequence continues at coordinate 20,485,288 of JAWWEU010000020.1, read as the reverse complement.
TCTTCCAATCAAATGGTGAACAAAGATGGTCCACTCAGTCAAAAGGGGAAACTATATCTGTCTTTGAAGATACATTAAAGATGAGTCTAAAAAAAAATCCTAAGTGGATGCTGAAGAACTAATCCATTTACAAAATTGCTATTTTTGAAGAAATTAACTACGAAATCAGCAAGAAGCTGTTTGTGAGCAGGTCTGTCTCATTTAGTGCTCAAGATAATGCCAAGACCAGGATATTTGGAGGCATAAGAGAACAAGGGAGCAACATCAGCACCCTTGGTTTTAGGCTTTTCCTCAGGACATTACATGGTCACAGTCAGGACTATGTGAGCAGGCTCAGAACAACTGAACATAAAGTGTTTGAACCTGCTCATGAGGACAGCACTCAGACCCACTCAGAACAGGGATTATTTGAGAGGGTGAGGTTCCTCTGGATATCTTCTTTCATATAGGAAACATACAGTGTTAGCCCCAAGAGCATTTATTTTTCTACTGGTAATAATGCTGGACACAACCCCTCACTCCTACAAGTGATAACCTGCCTTTGTTAATCCATATCCGTATTAACTGTGGCCCAGGGCTGAGCTCGTGCACCCCCACTTTGGGTTCTGAGATGAGCTGTTGAACCAGCTGCACCTGGATCAAAGCCCAGCAGCTCCTTTCTCCATGGACACTACGGTGTCCCTGCATTTCAATCCCTCTGCTGGCTCCAGTTATACATCAAATGAAGCTTTTGAGACCTGAAATTTCTTAAGGTGGGGGTAGCTAAAGTTCACCTCAATCTTCAGGCACCTGGGCCTGCCCTGCTCTGCTCTGCTGTCCTTACAGGCATCGCAGTTTGCAGGGATGTAACCCTTCCTCCTCCCAGGCACAGCATCCTGGGCTCAGGACAAGACCGTGGTGGCACCAGCAGCATCCCAGTTGGAAGTCTGAGTGGGAAATGTGTGGCTCCAGTCAAGGTTCAGTGCTCCCACCTCTAAGAGAGAGCAGGACCTCACCTCACCAGGCTGTCCTGTGGGTGCCAGAGCCGTGCGTAGCCACAGGTGACTCCAGTCACGGCCACGCCGAGCCAACTGCCTGCTGCCAGTGCCTGCTGGCTTGATGTAACTTCCTGAGGGAATTGGAGCATGGACTTCAAGCATTTGGTGTTTAGGGAAGAAAAAAAAGAAAAGTAACACTTTTGAGGAACACCCCTCCCCTCCTAAGTTTCAAGGACCAGGAGGATCCCAGCTGTGGGTGTGTGCCAGCGCTGCCCCAGCTCTGCGGGGAGTGAAGTGCTCCCTCCCTGCTCCAGACAGGCTGGCGGAGCGCAGGCCCTCTTGGCCAACACTCCCTGACACCGTCGTGCTACGTGGACAGGCTCTTATGCAATTTTTTGCTTTCCAGTCGCCACGTGACTTTCTATGGCAAGAATTACTCAATGTGCAGTTCCTGTCTGAAGTGGCCCGTCTGAAGTATTCAAAACAAGTTCTGAGCAAACCCACATCTCAAGGGCTGGTGTTGTCTTTAGGCAGATATTGTTATTTCACAAGTGGGAGAACTAAGGTAATTTTTTTTAAGTGGCAGATGCTGCATGTGTGCAGGCACTGAACACCCTTGGTGCTTGCCTAAAGCTGGGAAGAAGCATTGAAAACACACAGATGTGATAGATGCTGCATATTTGGGCATAAATTCCCCACAGATCATTATGCTTTTTGCCAGGCACATATTTACCTGCCACAGAAATGAACCTTGTACCTCATTGTTCAAATACTTGGCTGCAGTTGTTCTGTATTTCAGGTTTTTGGTATTTCCCACTTGCTCACATACCAGGTGCAAACCCCAAACCAGAGCAGAAGTTGCTTACTACACCATGGTTATAGGGGAGTTAAAGTTCAGGTTTCTAATTGCTCTCTTGAGGCCTTATTACTTGTTGATTAGGGCCTTTTGGGAATGGCATCAAACCTATAATAATAAACAACTCATTTCACAGGGAAGTTTGTAGCTGCAGTGGCAGACCCGCAGCCCTTCTGTAATGGCACAGCTACAGACCAACCAGGAAAGGCCTTTGTAACCTCTCCAGAGGCTTTCCAGGCTGGACAAGTCTGAACCATGGGCATTTTCCTGTCAGGTTGGAGCTGGGGCTGCACTTCTGGCAGAGGCTCTCCTGTGTCTGTGTGCCCCTCTCCCCTCTTCCAGCACAAGGACCAGTGCTCTGAATGGGGTCTGGGGCAGGAGCCTGGGCGAAGCACATCTGTGCAGAGATAGCTGTTAATTCCCAGTTCCCTAAATGCTGGCAGATTTGGGGACAGCGGCAAGTAAGTATGACTGCCAGCACACTGCTGGTGGCCGGTCAGTTTTGCAGAGATTCCTCCTGTTGATGTTCATAGTCCCTTACCTCCTGTTCTGTTATGGCACCCAAACAGGACAGATGGCCCGAAGGTGCCATCGTGAAAACCAGGTACTTTATGGTTCAGCAAAGGAGTCTGACACGTGAGGATGCTGCTGTATGAGGAGTGTTTGCTGTATGAGTAGTTTCTCAGCAACACCCCCGGCACGACGAGCCTCCTCCCGCAGGAGCCCATGGCCTGACCAGCCCTGCAGGAGCTGCAGATGGAGCCTGGCTCTGGCTGGGGATGCTGCATCCTGCTGGAGCACATGGGGCTCGTGGGGGCACAGTCCCTGGACTTCTGACTGCGACAGAAGGTCCCCTAGTGAGAGCTGTGGCGGGACAGTCATGGATGCCCAGCTGGTCATCCCCACCCTGTGGCTCATCAGCGCACACATTCTTAACTACAAAACCACCGATTTCTTCTAATGCAAGCAATCCAAGGTGTCATTCCTAGGCTGGATGCTTTGGAAGTTCTTGTATGGCATCATTTTTGCAGTCTGGGTGTCACTAAGGGTGGGATGGGTCACAGATCATCTCAAGCAGGAGAGAAGTTGCTGCGACTCTGCTCTTGGCAAGTCTCTGGAGAAGAGCACTGGGTCTCCTTGAAACACCCAGGATGAATGAGCCTGAAGTAAAAGTAGGTGTTTATCTCAAGTCGCTGCCTCAAATAGCTGCATACCTGTTGGAGGGGGCTGATCGATGCAAACCAAGGCAGCCATGCGTGAGCTGTTACACAGTGGTTAGTATTGATCAGAGCTAACGGCTGCCGATAGGACTGACAGGCTGAGAAGAGGGAAGGAGGAAACAGCCTTCGCTGGTGGCAGACGTACAGAGAGAAGCCGATAAAAAGTCAATTCCACTTAACTGAATGGCTGCTAACTAAATATTTTGGGGGCCAGAGCCTTCCCAGATAGCAGCTGGAGCATCTGTGCACCGGAACTGAGACATCAAGTGAGCATGGCATCGACGGCTGAGATAAGAGATGCTGTGATGGCCAGCAGAGCAGGAAAACCTGATGAGCCAGCCCTGCATGGTCACACACTGGAGGAGAACAGAGTAATCCAGTATTGCTTTTCCTGGGTCCAATATTCAGATTGTGGACAATGTTTTAGGCCAACTTTTAGTGGCCTGGATCAGTGCTTAAGGCACCAAATATAAAGTAATTCTCCAGCAGTTTGATTAATAGTGTCACAGTCATAGCTTCGGTTCAGGTTCAACCTTTTTAATGTTTTATTATTTTACAGCGTAATAAATCAGGGCAGCAGGAGAAGACAGATGTAGGAATGTCCCTGTCTCCCATCTGCTTGTGCAGACAATGGGTCATGGGATAACAGCTTCCAGGGCTGAGGCAGCTGATACTAGAAAATCTACTGGAGAGGAGCCTGTAACAGAGCCAGAGGTGCCCTGAGGAAGGAAGAGGCAGCTGGAAGCTGGTCAGCATGTCCTGCAGAGCTGGAGCATTGACCAGGGAAGGAGCAGGCCAGTGCTCCCAGGGAGCTAACTGAAATGAGATATCTCCTTTCCATCTGCAAGAGGAAAGGCAGCAGTGCCACAGCACCAATCGTCCTGGAGCAGAGGGGGATGCTGCCTTTTCTCATGGAGCAAATGAGCCCCTTCCTGCCCTTCCAGCACCAGAAGCTGCTGAATCAAGCTCACCACACTGGTCCTTACTGGGCTCGGTGGTGCAGGGATGGACACAGCCCCAGGATCATCATGGGAGGCTACAGCTTAGTGAAAGGAAAGCCGGGTTATGTAGGGCCAGTGCAGGTTGCAGAGAGGAGAAAGCAGAAACTTTGCAGCTCAGTGTGTGGATGTTACAGATGGAAGAAAGAATGGAGACATCTTTATGAGATCAAAAGAATAAGAGAAGTAAGTGTAGAAATTCATCTTTGATGGAGCTGCTGAAGAGACTGCAGGAACATGAACCTAAAACAGGCAACACAAGGGCCAGAGGTGGTGAACATGAAGCTTGACTTGTTAGGAAGGAGGGACAGAGGAAGAACAAGGGATCTGAAAGGACAAAAATGGATAAATCAAATGCTAGGAAAAACTCTTAAGGTGTATTTCTTATGGACTGAAATGTGTGTAACAGCAAAAAGAAGTCACTGTGGCAATCAGAGGAAGTGATGACAAGAGCATTGGAAAAGAGGTTTTGTCAGTAGAGTGGAGAATGATCCAATAATTCAGAAATTGGCAAGAGTAAGGGAAAAACTGGAATTCTGGTTGGGTCATGGTAAGTTAAAAACTTCATGGAAAAGTAATAAAAATCTAGTGAATGTACTTTGCTTCTCACATCACCTGGTTTGTTCTGTGCAATGCAAATTTCAGGAGAGCACATAGAGATGCAAATAAATTCATGCAGCAAGAACAAGTCAGACTAATGCTTGAAATTTCTGCCCTGTATTTATAGCCTGCTGCTTACATTGCAGAGCAAAGCAAGTTGTATATTAAACAAACATTGTACTGTTTTCCATCATCCTTTAACAGGACTTTATTTTACTTTTAAATTTTAATTAGTTCCGTGCAGGGGTCTGGCAGTCCCAAGGCAGAGGCACCACAACTTACAGGTTATTTGTCATTAGAACTTCAGGACTGTTAAAAGACGTGGAAGTTACAACCCAGGAACCTGATGACCAAAATTCTGTCAGCAGCTGGACTCTGCACCCAAACATTTGTATTTGCATATGTTGATAGTTCGGGTGTTTAAAAAGCAAGGATATTTGCATGTGCTGATCATTCAGGTGTTGATAAAACAAGGTCCTCATTGCTGTCACTGCCTGTCTGACACCGGGTGTGTTTGGTTGTCATGAAGGTGTTGCAGGCTGAACCACCCTGGCCACAGACGTGGACAGACACACTGACATCCAGAAATCTCACAGCTTTTACAGAAGTGCTTTTAAACCTTCTATTTACTTTCATTCTAATTTAAATAAAGGTTAACTGTGAGATTTAAGCCACTTTCTGACAATGAAATTTTAATTACACAGTGAAGGCATCAGCACAGCTGTAAACTCCTTCAGCCTGAGTGTACCATGGCTGAACAGTCAGTGGGATGGTTTAGGGGAGAAAGCAGTTCAATATTTCAGTATGTTTTCTGCTAACTACTGTACAATTCCAAACTGGACTGAAATCCAGCCTGTTTTATTCTGCTTTCCTACCAGGTTACATTGCTGCACTCTGTTATATTGGAATGTTTTAAAAGCCGACACAGTACAGGAAATACTAACGAAATCTATTAGACTTCCAGTACAAAAGAGGAGAGATTTCTAAGAAATACTGCACAAAAAAGTGCAGATTAAAAAAAATGGAAGCAGTGGCGAACAGTAACTATGTGCCACAAAAGATAAACACAAAAAGCTCATCTCTCTCTTATAAGACACCCACAGACTCCATCTGTCATCCCAACCTTTCCTCTCCCAACTGTTCTTAAATTAAATGAATGCTTCTAATGGGAGATTTTCTCATGAAAGCTTATGAGAATTCATCCAAAGACAAATTAAAACAATGCTGTGGAATCAAGCAATTCACCTCTCTCACAGGTTGCCTGGCTTCAATGGTTGCATGTACAATAGAAAAAAAACAACAATAAAATATCCAAATAAAGAACAACCCATGAAAGAGCAAACCTTGCACTGACCAAAGCCGATGCAGATGCAGGTCACTCTCTGCAACTGTTCTCACAGTCCTACAGCTGAGATAAAGGTTATTTTACTCTGTATGACGGACTCCTGTACACATCGGATTTACTGGTTCTGTCCTGTATGGGCCTTGCAGTCCAAACACCTCCCAAGGGATTAGCAATCTAAACTATAAATCATCATTTTCTTCATATAAATAGACCTAGTCTGGGCTACTGAGCCTGGAGTGGCTTTAAAATGTTTTTTTTCTACTCACCACTTATCATTTTATTTGCTTTTAGCATCCTACTCAGCATCCCATCCATGCTGGACATGAATAACCTGTCCAGACTTTCCATTCTTACTTTTGTTTCTGGTCATCTGAATTTTGGGGTTGCTGTTTAGTAGCAAAATTCTTCTGTGTTTGGGTCGAATGCATTTAATTTCTGTCACTTATGGTCTAGATGGACATATTAACAAAATTGTAATGAAATGTTTCTATTAAACGCAGGACTGAAGGAGGACACTTGAAACAGATTTTAAATTCAGACCCCATCAGCTGTCAGTGCCTCCTTCATAACAAGTCTCAGTTGTCTCTGTATTTCCGCATTTGCTCTTTGCATTCACACCAGGAAGTCTGATACTAAACAGTTTGGGTATTTTAGTTTTCTTAGCTAATAGTCCCACTAAATTTAGATCTTGCAGCACAAAAGAACTTAAAAGGAGACGAGCAACCCCTGGGCCGCAGAGAAGTTCCCAAACCTGGGAGGGGCTGAGGCTGGAAGCAACTGGGGCGGGGGATGCATGGCTGGGCACTGCTCCTGGTGGCTGTGGGGCTGCAGCCATGGGTGTAAGCAGGGCCAGGGCCATGCTCAGGAGTGTCCCTGATGCCAGGGAGGGCAGGGACAGTCAGGATGCTGCCTTGGGTAAACCAGGGGCTCTGTCATCAGCACCCTCTGGTCTAGACTGTTTTGCTGCTGCAGGTGCTTCATTCCTCTCCCTGGGTCTCAGCACCGGATTGCAGTGCTCACATTGCCAGTCCCCTTAAATTTTCTTCTCCATTTGCTTTAATTTGTCGTGCTCCGTCCTCCCTGCTCTCTCGCTCTTTTTGCATGATTCCTGCCCTCATCCTCTTCATTACCAAAGTCACTGGGAATTTTGGAGCTTGCAGTGGAAGGTAACTGACCCCCGAGATCCTCTGCTCTCTGTGATTCCTGCATGTGCTCATTCACAGTTTTTCTTACTGAAGTCCCTCACTGTTGTACTTAACCACCCTGAGTGACAGAAATCCAATGCTGACCACTTCATTATCTGCCGACCTTGTCCCCTGCCCTCCTGCCCCTCCATCTCTCTTGGGCAGTTTGCCCTGTGTCGCAAGTCCTTGTTAAAGGTCAGGACCCCAAACCATCAGCATTGGTTGTGTTGTTTTACTGTATCACCAGAGAAATCAGGGCTGTCGGATCTCATTAGAGCACTATCTACGGGTGGAACGCCACTCCTGGCGCGGGATGAGCTGCTACCTTTGAAACACAATCTTCCCCAGATCAAACCAGCAGTGCACAGGGATTATATTCCACCAGTCAATCTCTCATAATCGCTCCCACCCTTATTGGCATGGCTACTGCAGTCCCTGCATGAGAAAGGAAATCCTCTTAAACAAATACTCTGCTTGGAGTAAGACTGCACTTCCCGATGCAGGGGCGCAGGGAGGGCAGGACGGGGCAGCCCGGTCAGTAACCCCCCTGCGCTGCTGCCTCTTCCTGCTCAGCAAACCAGAGACACGTCACTCTCGGGGCAGAGCCAGGGATGGAGAAGTGTGGACTGATCCTCTCAGCGCGCCCTGACACGAGCCGGGAACTGTCACCGCGGTGCGGGAGCGGGGAAGTGACGCCGCTTCCTGTGGGTGACATCGCGAACCAGTGGCAGCACTGGAAGGTTAATTATTCCCAGCCTTAGAAAAACTTCTTTGAATCGTGACTCTTACCAGTTTCTCCTCTGAGGTGAGTATTAGAACGCAGAGACCCCTTCCCTCTCAGATTACACCACAGATTTCGGTCACAGTCATGGCAATGCTGGCATTGCACTAAGGGATTTCCAGAGGATGTTGTCAGGTAAATAACATCGTGCTCCACATGTCGATTGAGCCTTTTAAAGAAAGTTTCAGTGTGGCTGTGTGCTGAATTGGTAAATTCCCCAGTGCACAATGCAGAAAATGATGCAAACCCATTACATGAATTCTGAAGACAAAGAGAAATCTCAACTGCCTAAATGAGAATAAATCAAGAAGTAAACACGGAGGCTAACAAGAACCATAGGAATAACCTTGAGAACCAAAGCATATCTAGGAAGAATCCCTGTACAACACGACAGGATGGGGAAGGCAGTATGTTAAACTCACAAAATATAGATCTTTTGCTGAAATGAGAGATTTGTAATGATTGCCTGTTCAGCCACATGAGCTCCGAGTAGTGCACTAGAGGGTCACACCTCATGATTTTTCTAGAAGCATTTATAATATTTCAGCATTCCTTGCCTGAAACATTTCACCTTGTCAGCTGATGCTCCTCCTGCTCAGGACAGCTGGAGAAGTTGAGCTGATGCGCGTGGGGAGGTGCTGCTAAACCCACCGGCCCATCGATGAAAAGGGAGCGATCATGTGAGGAAAGAGGGGCTAAAGAAACCATAAGGGCAACCAAGCCTCGAGGCAAGGTTTGGATGAGTCTTTATGCCACCTTCTTGCGGGTTTTGTTACTAAATTTAATGCCTAGAAAGAGGATAAAGTTAGATGTTGTACGGTGAGAAGATTATCTTTGTATGGCACTCTGGGAAAGACACAGCTCACATGAAGTCCACAGTGGAATTTTGAAAAATCCTTCTTCAAAAAAAGTATAAAAAGAGGAAAAGCTATGAAATCCTCAACTAGATGGAAAAAAGAGAAGATCTTAAGAAGTCTAACAGACAGCCCTAAAACCAAAGAATGTAGACTCGATGTAATTTATAAGAGGGGCTGGAGAAGGTAATATCTGCACTGGAACAGCAAAGTTAACTGAGAGGAGATTTACCAGGAGCTCAAAAACCTGAGAACATGGTCCAAATTAAGGGAACTTGACACCTGCTTTGTCCAGTTCTGAGCCAGGCAGGTGCAGCTGCATTTTTAAGAGTGTGTAAAAAGGACCATGTCATACATGAGAGGTGTGATAGCAAAGAGCCATAACCAAAAGCAGAGATGTGTTACTCCACATTCTCATGCAACAGGGAACTAAGAGGATGAGGCTACCACACATGTGAAAAAACCAGATCTGCTTTCTTTTAGGTGACTAAATCTGATATTTTTGCATCCATTTGGGTCAGCAGGGTCATAAAATATAACCTTTCCATTTTGCAAAGTTTCTTCTAAGTCATTCTCTAAGAGCTCCTTTAATATATCCTTACCCGGAGCAGTGGGGCTGGCTCAGCTGGGCTCCTTTTCCATTCCATGCACAGTTACTGACACTGCATGGTCCTGTGATGTTCAATAGGGAAAGAAGAGCCAAATTAGGTTAAAGTATATTTTAATTTAGGGCAATTTTTGCTAATACTGAAAAGATACATATATTGTATTTGACATGGTTTAACATTTTGGTATTTGCTTAATTAGTGATGCCCTATGAACACGAGTGACTCCTGGTGAGTGGTTTCCTTTGGGGCTCTAGAAGGGGTCTCTGCCCCAGAGCAGCTGCTCCTACAGCTCGTTCTGTGTGCCGCTGCAGTGAATTTGCTGCTTGGCTGCAGCACTGAAACTATCTGTCAAGTCCAAAGCAGAAAGAGAGTTTGAAAGGCAAACATGATCTGTGATCAATATCCTAACAAATCCAGAGGAAGCCCCAGCTCCCAAAGGGTTAATCCAGAGAAGAAAAGGCATCCGCATGTTTAACGAGCTAATGTGTTTATTGACTGGGAGGCCTTTAAGTCTTCAACAGGGAAAAGCTCCGATAAGTGACTGGAAGTTCAAGTCAGACAACCTAGTTTTGGTGAAACTTGGGTGGAAGGGGGGTTATCTTTTCCAGCTGATTGACTTTTTGGACTCCTGTGGGGTCATGCCCGGGGTGTCCTTTGGCAGGGGGTTTACACCTGACCAGAATAAATGCCACTATGGAGCAGAGACGTTTCCAGAACAGGGAGCATCCACGCTGGCTGGCATGGACACAACACGCACGCCTTGCCCCAGAGAAAGATGATGGGCTGTCGTTCCTCCAGTGTGCCCCAGCGCCACTGAGTCTAGAACTGAAGTGTGCTGCAACCCTTTGCCAAACTTGACACCTGGACACTCCTGATTGCTGTAGGGATGTTCCAAAATCTACAACTCCCTGCTGAGAGCAAAACTCTACTTGGTGCCTCCACCTCCCAGCCTGGAGCTGACTCCCTGCTTCCACACCAGCACATCCAGTGCTGGGCATTGGGACAGCTGCCCACCAGCCTGGCAGACACTCCTGCCCAGTGCTGCACTGAGAACTGCATCAGACCACCACCTTAACCCACTGTGTCCACCTGCCACGGGCAATGCCAGGGTCAGGGGGCAGTGTCTGCCTGCTGACACAGTGTGAGCCAACATTGTCCTCAAATTGCTGAAGGGAAGAGACAATGCCCCGTACCCTGGGGTAGGGGGTCTATTGGAAAACTGCGGGCACAGGAGGTGATGGAAGTGACTGAGAGCAGCTGGAGAGTCGGGAACCTCTGACAGGCAGCTCAGTGACCTGAGCAGCCCCACAGAGCTGCGTGCTGCTGGTTGGGCTTTTGCCCTGGGTGAATCCTCTGGGATGAATCCTCAGCTCTGTGGGCTCAGCCCCCTGTGCCAGCTGGGAGTTGCTGGCTGGGGACAGGTCTGAGCTGCCCTTCCCAGCCTGATCAGAAACATCCAGTGACCCCGCAATGGCCTCACCTCCCCACCCACACCTAATGGCCAGACCCTGTGCCCTGCCACGAGCACCCCATTGTCAGACCAAGGGCAAGGGAACCCTGCGTTACATGTGGCGCCTTTTGCCATGGCACTGTTGGAAATTACTTTAAAACCCAGATAACAAAACCAGGAGGTGAGAGACATTACCAGGATTTGGGATTACAGAAACAACACAATTTTGGTAAATGTACAGATTTTCCTCTGTCCCACACCTAGCATGCACCCAATTCAAGACACGACTGCAAGGAAGAGTCAGTAGATTTCTCTACCTTTTTGATGCCAAACTTCCTGGTTCATGTACCATGGCAGTGACTACAAAAGTGTAATGATGGGATATTCCTTACAGATTTCTGATGTATTGGAGGAAAAGGACTGTAACTGAACCAGGTACATCCCATTTCTACATTAGTTAAGAGATTATAAGAAGATAAATTAAATTAATGGTCCATCTAGCCAATATCCTGTCATCAACAGGGACTGGTAACAGCCCTGCAGGCAGGAGTATGGAATCAGTGAGCAGACAGTGCTGCTGCCTCAGAAATCACCACCAATTTGGGATTAAAGGACTTTTCTGCACTACAAGTATGTCCCACTTTTCAGCAGTCCTCAGTCATCTTTGTCCCAGGAAGCTGTTCAGTTGCTCCTGCCCAGAGAGATCATCAAGAGATGCCAGTGTCCCAAGTGCCTACTCAGGAAACAAGTAAATACCCTGGAAAATTGCTCCCGCTAGCCCTGGCAATCTGGTTGGGAATAGCCACGAGGAGATGGGTGAGGAGCAGCACCATTGCGGCCCTGGAGAGGAGAACGGGCAAATGTATCCTGGCACTGCTCCCCGTGAAAGGCCTAAATTGAAAATTTAGGGTGGGAGCTGCCCACCACATGACACAATCCCGCAGGAATAGTCTCCTTCTGCAGAATCCCAGCCTGAGGACAGGGTGGAGGTGCAGCTTGAGTGGTGAGACCTGCGGGCAGACTGAGCACAGGAACTGAGCTGAAATTTGAGCCTCACTAGCTTGAGATCCAGAATCTTCATGGGTTGGGATGTTTGATTGACCGGGCCATCAAAGGAAACACCACGTTCTTGCTCTCAGGCTTCTCCTCGCCTTGATTTGCATATTCAAGGATCTCCAATGTCTGGCTGTCAGAGATGGTGACAGTTGGGGGGGTTTAGCTTTATCAAGGGGGATTATTTTTAACCCAAATTATTTTGCATTGTAAATGTTTAAATCCACATCAAATCCAGATTAATGCATAAAATAGTCCAAGAGGGTATTTACTGGGGGAAAAAAAAAACAATAAATCAAATTATTATGACTAGCTCCCATCTGAAGTATTTTAAAAAGGGGGAAGTCTGAGGTTTTGGCTAAAATTATCAGTTCAAGGAGAAGATTGAAATAAACCTCTCTGCAAAATGGCCCAAGTTTACATACAAACTGGAACCCTTGGTACTTCTTCACAACATGACTGGAATTAATAATGCAGATAAATCCTAAATAAATCAGGATTAGTGTTAACTACGTCTTGAGGTTTAATACGCTGTACGAAAATGAAAGGGGGCTGTCGGGGGAGGAAGGAGCTTTGCCTTGAGCCGGTGGGAGCGAGCGCGGGGGGCAATCCGAGTGGCCCTGGGGGGCTCGGGGGCACCGGGGGGGGCACAGGGGGGCAGTGGCAGGGAGGGAGGGAGGGAGGGTGTCTCGGAGCTTCGGACAGCCCGGCTGTGGGATCTGGTTTCAGGAGGTCAGCCGGATTGCAGTATTTTACCATCTTATCAGCAAATAGATTAAATTTCCCTGCGTGGTTAAAGAGCTCAGCCCCACTCTGAAGGAAAGTATAAACAAAACTGCCAACACAACCGCCCAGGCAGAGCCTGTGGCAGGCACTGCTCGGAGCCCTGCCCGGCATCCTCCCACCCTCCTCCTCCCCCTCCTGCTGCCCCTTGGGGGGTTCAGTGCACCCTCCGCGCCCCGAGAGGGATGAAGGGGCAGGGAGGGCAGGCCGAGGGGGGGCATTTGGCTCCGCTGCCCTCTGGGGTCACTGCCCAGTCACCAAGGACTGTCCTGTCCTACCCTCCTCCCCCCTGTGCTGGACGGAGCCAGGACTGATGAATCCCCCACTCTCTGATACAGAAGTAGAGTGTTAAAGTTTTCACATCTTTTTCAAAGCCACAGAGGAGTAGAAAAATGCTTTTCGTGTTCACTTGGTTACCTGGGAACTCACCGTCTCTCTTGGTTCTGCCCCTCTCCTTGTGTAAGGACACTGCTCACTCAGGGCTGCCCTGCCTCTCCCACGTGTGGCACTGGGCTGGAAACTCTCAGAAATTTGTGGCATTCTAAGAAATCTCATCTCCCATCTGTTTCCTGTTCCTCTTTCAACAGTTCCTCGGTACTCACACCAGCTCTAGGGCTCCAAAGAGCTGAGGGGCCAGGTTCTCACCCACCTCGTGCCACAGCTCATCACTGACACCTGTGCCAACGGTGATAAATCCACCAGAAGGATCCCATGGGATGTGTGCCACTTCTGCTGCCTTGCCCCAGGTCCCTTTGCTTGTGTGTGTATGTCACAAATCCGAACAAGCTGCCAACTCTTTCCCTAAAGCAGCCAGTTCGCTAACCTGTTGTTTCGATGTGGAATATTTACCTATGATTAAACATTGACCAATAAGCAAACAGAGGAGGTTTTCAATAACTTTTAAATATTTAAGAGCTGGAAATGACCCTATTTTTATATCATGCATGGGGAAGTGCCAGCAGTGCTGGTGCTGATGTTAGTTGCTGGGGTTCTGAAACACACCTTCTGAAAGAGTGAGTCCATGTCTCCAGTCTCTACAAGAACAAGCCTGCAGGTCTGTGTCCAGACTGACAGACCTGAAATGATCCTGGTGAGATCTCCTAGCAGGTCCCGCTACATGAGTCAGCATATTCACCTCAGTGCCAGTGGAAACTCGAAAAAAAGTTAAAAGAAAATAAACCCTAAGTCTCTTTTCTTTAAGGGAACTTAAGTGTAGGTCTAGGGACGTAAAGATGAGATGCACAGGTGTAAGAAGCCCCGAGATATCTTTGATTACTCCAATTGTTGCAGAGGTAATGCTGACATGACACAGGAAGTCAGAGCACAGGGCTCACCCGCAGGTTCTCCTCTCCCAGGAAGAGCCAGGTTGAGCACAAGCCACCCACAAACTCCGTATGACCTTCACGTTGCTTGAGATGAGCCAAACCTTAAGGATGCTCTCCAGCAGCTGCAGCACCTGCGTGGCCTCAAGGCAGGGTGAGCCCTGGGCTGGGCTCGCAGTGGCTCAGGCTGCTCATCCCTGGGGGTACCTGCTACCACTATGTAATGCTGAGACCCCCTCAGTTCCACACCACACCAACCCTTCCACGCAGCCAAAATCCCTTCTTTGGGCTGACCTCAGTATTTCAGCGAACACCTGCAGGCGCTGGGCTGTGTTGGAGCAACGAACCAACTCCCTCATTGCCAGTTCCAAGAAAATACGTGTTAGAGTGGTGAGATCTGGGGCACAGCTCTGGCACCACTGGCTCTGACCCCAGCAGATGGGTCCTGTCCCAGCCTCCTGCCCCATGCCCTCAGAGCTGCTGTGTCCAGCCTGGGCCACTGCCCCAAGTTCAGTTGCCATGAGCAAATCCTCCGGAGGCTCAGGGACCTCTTCCAGCGTGGCTTTGCCAGCTGCAGGAAAGTGTTTCTGAAGGTTTAACTGGTATTCTCAATGCAAATGTCCAGAAACTATGGCATATTCATAGAGAACAGGAGCTGTTTTGTTTGTAGTGTAATGTTTAAATGTTTGTGTTTTGCTTCCAGCCACTTCCAGTAGAAGAAAATGGGAAAAAAGAAGGGAGAGGGTGGGAGATCATTGAGAAATGGCTGTGACATGCTTTGTCCACTGCCACAATGAGGCCATGTAGCATTAGACCCTCATCCTAGTGGCCAAGCCCTGAGTGGATTTAATGCACAGGCTGTGTTATATTTCTTCAAAAACCCACATAGAGCTATTCCTGTGTGTTTGAAAGGAGTAAACCTCCCAGCTCTAACAACACCTGTGTGGAACAGAACAAATAACCTGAAAACTCCCTGTGAAAACCAGTCAAGATCTAAGGACAATTCATTTGGTGCCCCAAAAGCTGCAAATTTCTCTTCACAAGGAAGTTTATACATCTGTGCTAAAAGAGGATATGAAAGCAGCTATAAAAAACAGGAATCAAAGTACAACAAATTAAACAAGGAAACATCTGTGACGATCAGTATGAGCCAAAGCTGATGGGTGTGAACAACATGTAAGAAGAGTCAGCTGTGTCAAGCACTACCCACAGAACCCTCATAAACAATAAACCCAAGAGTTCTGAAGTTCACCTTTGATAGGATAAATTCAAATAATTGATTATTATGTGCAATAATTAACCGTTACTAAACAGAGAGGGGAAAAATGTCAATAACTGTGGAGTAAAACATTCCTGGTGCACATTTGTAATCAAAGTAGCTGATGTAAATATATAATCAAGGTCACGTAATAGTAAAGGTGTAGGTTAAATAGCATCTGTTAAGTATAAAGATTTTTAAATTAACAAGTCTGAACACTTGTATCTAACAATTTTAAAGGAATCATTTGGAAACTCTTCAAATGCTTCTGGCTAATCCTTAGTGTGTTTTTGAGAAATGGGATAGTCTCCGGAAGGCCTAGGAGAAAGTTTGGTTGCAGGTCTTTAAAAAGTACACATGATTGACCTGAGTGTGTAATAGGTGGTAACACTTGCCATGTGTCAGCAAAGAGATGAAGGACAGAGACATGCTTCATGCTAACGCTATTGCACTGCAAGTAATTATTGGTTTTAATTTTCTCTCTTTATCATTGCAAACCGTAACTTACAAGAAGTACACACCAATGTTACACCACTGCAAGGCACAGTGTTCTTACTAGAGTTGGACAATTAAAACCAATCATGTGGTCAATCTCAGGAAAAACTTCACTGACAACTCACAAATAATCTATTATTATCCAATATATGCTGTCCCTAACATATCAGTGTATGCATATGTGTATATATGCATATATTTCACAGGGAGCACGTGGAGAAAGACAGGGCAACGCTTGGTGTTACCTTCCTCCTCAAGTGGTTAAGCCAACACTGATGTTCATGGCACCAGCTGATTAACTGGAGCAATTTTAATAAAAGAGCCAACACTGAATAACAAAATAAAGAGTAAAGAATCCTTTCTCTCCACCTCACATCATATGGCTGCATCCTCCATATGGCCAGAAGGAAAAGCCATCTCCCATTTGCACACCAAACCACATATTTAATCCATGTGCTTATGTCAAACTTAATTACAGCACATTTGGCATAAAATAACAATCCACATCCTTGGAGAGGGGAACTTAAGTAGTTAATATGTGTGATTGAACAAAAGTGCTTTGCTGAATGTTTATGAGAAACCCAAGACAGCCAAATGTGGTGATATTTTAACCATTTAAACACCATCTCTCCCGCCCTGCACCAGAGCCCCTTGTGACCTCATGGCACCTACCCAGCTCCACACCAAGAGAAGGGCCCCGTCCACCCACCTGGCCAAGCCTTGCCCAACAAACTCACCAGTCTCTAATCACCCACTTGCAGCTGCTGCTCTGAGACAACACGCATCTTCTTGCCCTCTTCTCTGATTCAGTGCCTTAAAAATATCTTGGTGCTTCTTTCTTATTCTCACACTAGTTTATAGAATCCACAGACCTCCAAAATGCAATTTCCCTCTCTCTGTATCCCCCAAACCTCTAAGAAGCAGCTCTAAAACCTGACAAATGGGCCTGCATTGACACTCAGACACAGATTTACCAGGGAGATTGTCAGAGTAAAGAAGATGTAGAGGAGCTTCAGGTCCCACGGGGGAATCAGCTGGCATGGCTGTCCTGGTGAGCTGGCTTTGGGATCACTCTGAGACGGGGTCAGAGAACTCCTGGCAGCAGCCGGAGCCCCTGGGCTGTGAGGCACTCTCAGCTGGTCTCGGGAATCCTGCTCGTGGGGACCGTGGGGTGCAGGACAAGGGCCCTGCTGGCCCCAGCTGGCTCCCTGGCCCGTGATGCCGTGACCAGGAGATGGAGTATGTGGAGACTCAGAGTGAGCTTCAGAAAGCAATCCAAATTCACTGCAGCCCCTGGAGAGCCAGGCAGGGTGACAGCCTGGGAAACAGGGGGCTATGCACCCATGGCACGAGGGAATGGAGCCAGGTCCTGGTGGGGAGTGCAGCGAGGGGTGACACGTGAACAAATGTTTCATGAAATCAGTCAGAAAGTGGGACAGAGGTCCAGGGAGGCTACTGAGGTTTTAATGCCTGACTGGAGAGGGCCCTCGGCAGCTTGATTTCTGTTGGCCTTGCCTTCAGCAGGGCTTTGGACAAGGCGACCTCCAGAGGTCCCTTCTCACCCAAATTACACCCCAATAACCAGGAGGGACAGAAATGGGGGGGTCACCACAGTCAGCACCTGAGATCACAGAGCGCCGAGTGAAGTTCCTGTGCGAGAAATGGTTTCTGTGGATAGAGCAGGGGAAGAATAAAAAGTGTTCAGCAATGACCTTGCTACAAGGAGCAGGAACAAAGAGGAAACAGCTGAATGTGGCGCAGGGTGAGGAGCCCTGGTAATGGCCTGCTCAGGCTTGCAGACAATGCGCATGGAAAATCTCCCATTAACTTCGGTGACACAGGACCAGGCTCGAAAAGAGCAGGCACTAAAGTGGATGACAGTGTCAGAAAAGAGAGGAGGAAAGAAGGAAAAAATTTAAGTTTCACTTTCATCACGCTGAGGATGAGTTCACTGCTGAAATTCTGCTATTCCCTCTTTCAAAAATGAACATAAATGTTTTGCACCAAACACAGTGAAGTGGCTGCTCCTGGAGTTAACTGGCTCGGTGTCTTTAAAACGATGGCATGGCTTTCTTCTTGCCAGAGATTAATTCCTGATGATTTAGTGAGTCCTTCACCTTGCCCTGGATATAAACAAGGTGGGAATAGCCTCAGAACTGTCACATTGGGTGCAAAATCCTACAGAACACTCTCTATATATGGATGTAACTGAGCACGATGCACTGGATTTTACATCACCATCATTACCCTGCCTCTGCTAGCACAAAATAAGGTTAGTTTGCACACTGACTGAGAATATTTATATATAAAGGATACATATATGAACAGGTCATGGAGCCTTTGATACGTAAACATATATAATACAACCATACACTCCTATGTCTAGAAGAAAGCACATGCTGAAGAAGTTGCAGAGTTTCTAAAAAACCAGTGGTTTTAGCCAAGATGGCCAAAACACTGCCCAGACTAACACATAAATTCTATTTTTCAGTGTGGGGAAGGTTATGAGAAGAAAATACTGAGATTCATCAAAGACCTGTGGGGCAGAGCTGGTCTGTAGCCCAGGGTTGCTGCTCACTGCTGCACTTGCTCTGTTTGCTGTGGCATTTTGGGGTGTTTGTGCCTTGTGAAGAAGCGGTGGCATTTTTCTGTGATCCAGGGGACATGGTGGTCCCCCATGCCAACACGAAGCAACTCTGTGTGCCCCAATCCAACAGTGCCTGAGCCACAGGAGGCGAGGGCAGCCCTCACCCTCTGGCTCTGGCACTGCCCCCGCTCCTGCCCCAGCAGCGCTCCAAGGAACGGGATCCAGCGCAGCCCCAGCAGGCCCCGGTGTGCTCCCCGTCCCACAGCAGCCCGTGGTTGCCCCCCGCCCCCGTTCGTGTCCCCCGCCCCGGCAGTGCCCGGCGCAGTCAGTGCCGTCCCAGCGCCCGCCAAGCGCGCTGCCCTCTGCCCCCCGGGGCTGGAGCCAGCTCCCCTTCCCACGTCTGCTGGACAGCCCTGTCTGCTCGGAGGGACCCAGGATTCCAGGCAGAGCTTTCCCATGCCATCGTCCCTCAGAATAGCTCTGCTCTCCGTATTTTTAGCAAGGCTCTAATGGGCCAATATGTTTGATTTTCCACTGTTTCCACCGAGCTCGAGTACTGCTCCATGGCAGCCTCCCTGCATTTCTGCCGGCATGTCTGGCCGGTGGCACAGGGCTGGCGACACGGGCGGAGGAGCTGGGAGATGGTAGCTCTGGCAGCAAGAGCTGCTTTGCATACTTGGAGTTGTACAAAGCTGATTTTCTGAGAGAGAGAAAGACGGAGAAAGGGGTTTCTGTAAGTAGCGGAGACAATGAGAACAAGGCAGGCACTATGCCAAGCACGGGAGGGCTGCCAAAACACATATCATTAGCTTGGGCCAGCTATAAGCAAGGAAATGAGAAACATATGTTGGAGAGCAAGGTTAGGAGCGAGGGACTATGGGTCAGTGACAGTCGTCCGAAAACTTTTCCCTTGTTCTTCAGCTGTGGCCTGCCGGTGTCAGATGTCATTCTGACAGCCTTCATTTCTCATGACGGCCAGGCTTATTTTGGCCTGCTTGTTTTTTGTTGTGTTTTTTTTTTCCCCTCCCCTAATGGGAGTTATTGAGAGGAAGAAGAGAACAGACAAGAAAGTCTTTGCCATTTTTTTTCCCACAGTTATGGGAAAATAACCTTGTTTTCTGTGATGTTCTCTGAAATCCTCACCCTTTATAAAATAACGGTGTTTCAGGACTGGGATTCTGCCAGGCCCTGGTGAAAAGAAAAGGGTGGGTAGTGTATTCTTAAGTAGTTCTTGCTGTTCTTTCTTAAATATAATTAGATGCACCTCATTACCTCAAACTAAAGGCCTTTTGTACTTCTTCAGGGCTGTGCTTCCTGAAAGCCACAGCATGCCACGGCTTGCAGCACCCACTCTTATTTTATCACATTAACAGTGTATTTTTAACATTTTTACCCTCTATCCAAGCTGTTTGCAGATCATTTCATTTTCCTGCACAGGCTACACCAGGATGATAGGTTCCTCACTGATATTTAAGGAAGCGTTTGAAGTTCCCGCTCCCTGTCCCAGCACCATTGTGTCCGTGTTCCCTTTGATGGAGCTCGCACCGGAGAGCCCCTCACAGGCCATTGCGGCTCCCCTCCCAGGGCTGAAATGTTCCCAGATAGAGAAGGGACCAACAGGGACCTTAGGCACCATCCCAAGAGACTTCTGTTTGACCACCATTCTGCAGAAGACTGAATGGAACCAGTGGGCCCCTCCACTTCACCAGCACCATGCAGCGGGCCCAGTATCTCGTAAAACCTCAGGCAGCCTCAGGCTGGAAATGTAGAAGAGGTTCCTTTTGCTTTTGGGCTTGGAAATGCGTTTGGAATGGAAAGAAAGGCAAGGATGCAAGGAGAAAATTCATCTACAGAAAGCCAAGCACCATTCCTCATGGATGACCCTTGCACTGATAGAGGATGCAGGATCAGGGGTGGGCACAGTGGGGTTGGGCCACATCTGCGTGATGGCATCTATCACGCCTAAAAGATTGCAAGAAATAATTTCATTCTAATGACTTTTAATCTCTTTCCATGCCCCAAAGCCTGCTCTGAGAGCCAGGCAAGGCTGCTGGGGGAAGTTGGAGTATCATGTTTTGAGGGAAGTAGGTGAGGTCCAAGATCAGGTTTGAAAGGAAAGGAAGATGAAGCAAAGATCTCACAGGGACTGAATGCAGGTAGAGACCAAGGTCAGAGGAGCAGTGATGAGGACAGGGTCAGGCTGGGCAGGGGTGTTCCTGCACTTAACTCATCACCTGCACTGGCTCCAGCCAGGGACGGAGCATGACAGACCTGTCATTTTCAAGCACTTTAACTCCCCAACTTTGAGGAAGGGCTGGCCCAGCACACAGCCACTGACACTTGTTTTCTCTCAGGCAGCAAGTGAAAATGTTTGGAAATAATGTTGCTTCCTCCCCATTTCTGGAGCCTGTGCTGGGCAGCAGCGACAGCAACAACCCTCGCCGCATCCTCCATCTCTGTTCTGACACACCTGCTGCAGAATTCTGAAGGATTTGATATATTAACATACTCTGTAAATCCAATATCTTTGATTTTTAAAATTCCATTAGAAAGACTTGCTGGCAATTTTTTTTTTTTCAACTAAAGGGAAGAAGCTGTGCTGGCTGTCAGCTTTCAAACACCTCTGCTTTTCACACAGCCTTGACTTGTAATGTAAGATGATCTAAGATGAAATGCAAGGTTTAAATTAGAAATTGATAACCTGTGGTTCTTCAACGCAGAGTGTCCAGCCACCTTCACCAGCACAGACCCTGTCACTCCCAGTCATCACAACCCAAAAGGAATTGCTCACTTTTAATTACATGCAATGTTCTAGGGGCCTAAAAGCAATATAGACCATAATTGTGATACCTAGGATTATTGGGAAGATGCATATCCTTGACTTCAGTAGGTATGGTCAACCAACAGGGGATTTGGCTGAAGAGTCCAGGATCTTCACAACAGAAAAATAAGCAATACTCTAACTCTAGTTGGAGTTAGAGGAATCCTTGGGAAAGAAGATATTAACCTTGAAGTTAGGGATAAGTTGAATTCAAAGCTGTTGCTACATATTAAGCCAAAGACACTGCTGAGTTCTGGAGAGTCATTCGATGTGAAGCACATTTCAGCTTCTGTTTTATTGCCTCAGGAAAGCCCTTTGGGGCAAGCAGTGGGTATTCTCAAAAGCTTAATTTTCTTCTCTAAATTTAAAATCACATTAACACATTTAATTCAGATTTACAAAACAGCAGGTCACAGAGATCCAATCATACAGATTTACCAACAACTTTGGACTGGAAATTAGGGGGTTCTAGATAACTCTTCATTATGTTTAGCAGCAATGACTTCGGAATAGCTTCTTCCCAGCTCAGAACCACCACAAAGACGCAATTCCACTTGCTCTGCTGCTAAGGTGAGCTCAGGAAGGTCCAGCTGTTTCCATGCATCCCTTTGTTTTTGGAGCTGGAAAGGATGTCTGACTGGGATTTCTAAACCTTGGTCCTCTCCCTTTGTGGTTGTCAGTGTGGCTCAGAACCTGTATCAGCACAGCCACAGGGATGGCAAACATGGCCCAGGAACAGGCTCTGCGCGGGGGGCTGGAAGCACCGACAGCAAACTTCAGCCCCATGTGACACAGGGCAGGGACAAGCCCTGTGGGCTCACGTGGTTGTGGCACCCAGACATGACTCCATGGCCCTCGTTTACTTAAAAAGAGCTCCCTCAGAGACTCAAGTGGTTCCTCAGGTGCTGGTTCCCTGCTCTCAGGGAGAGGGCTGGTGAAAAGGTCTTTTCTCCCCCAGCTCTACAGAGTCAGTCCCTCGCGTGCGGGAGCTCACTGACCTGTCACCCCTCTCGCCCAAAGGGCCACCAAGGGCCAGAGCATGAACCCAGCTAGGAAACCAAACAGGAACCAGCCAGGGAAGGGAGGCACAAATCCAGGGAACTCCTGTCTTCCAGTGTCTGAATTACAATGATGTCAATGCAAGACAGTATCTCAAAACAGATACAGCTTGATTAAAATTACAGACTCCAGGTACAAAATATCTGAGCAGAACTGGGAAATGTGCACTAAGGGGAACAAGAGAAAGTGTGTGGCATTAATTACAGTTAATTTCAATCTTTACTCTGCTCTGAGGAAGGATTACACAGAATTTGAGCAGCCTCACCAAGATGGATGCATGAGGACTTTCATGTCTCTTTGGACTTGTCCATAGGGATGGAACCATCCAAAGCAGATCTTTTCACCTGCATATTGTCACTTTATTGTCACATGCAGTTATTTCCATCATTAATATGGATGTGTGTGGTAATATTTCATGTATTTTATGTTTATTTATATCTATCTAATTAGATTCCCCCAGGCAGAGTTGTGGCACATCTGAGGTGAGAGTAAAGATGTTTTACTTGGTGCTTGCCATCAGCAGACGAAGTTTCTTGCTGTTGTCCATATCAGACAACACAGAACCACAGAGATATGGAAGGTTCATGTTAGTCTGCATTTGCACTGAGCACAAATTCGACTGGACAAGTCCTTGAGCAGCTCGATCTGTTTGTAATTGCCTTGAGCAGAGGCCTGGCCCAGACGATCCCCAGAGGGCTCCTCCAGCCTGAATTATTCTGTGATTCCTTGGCTGTATTTTCTGCCTTTACACCACATGTTCCGGTAGCAAATCCAGCCAGTCTGAAAAGCCCCTGTGAGAGCAGGTGCTCAGGTGATGTGATTTAACGCGCGCCCGCTGCGGGTGGGTCACTGTGAAGCTGGGGGGGTGCACATGTACAGACCTCAGGGCCTACCCTGATGACAGTATTTGGATGAAACACTAAACCCAGTATGAATAACATGATTAGTTTTCTCTCCAAATTTATAATAAGGGCATGGAAACTTGAAAAAACTCAAATCCTTCCTGGCCCAGCGATTTTTTTGTTAAGCAGGTATTTAATTTGTCTTCAGAGGTATTACACTTCAAAAGTATTTTCATCTAAACACTGTTTCCACTCTGTTCTAAGCCTGAGAATTCAGACCAAGCTGGTAACTCCAAGAACCTATGGATACTTTTTAAAGTGGAAACTATTTTGGTGCTTGTAAGTAATTCCGTGGGAGTGAACGTATTTGCAGCTTCCAGGCCAGGCAGGATGACCTTTCCACGACTTGTAAAATCAAATCAAATCAAAATAGATTCAAACTTTCTTAAAATGAAATTGCTTGGAAAAGAAGCACACAGACTGAAATGCTGGAAGAAAACAGAATGTGCACTCACAAATATACTTAAAAATGAAATTCTAAACTTACAGTGGCAGTATTTGTGTCTCTGCCCCTCTCTGTCTCTTCACTCCCTGCCATTTCTATCTCATTCTTATCAGAGCTCTGTCAGCCCCTAAACTGACATTTTCCCATCCTGATCATTCCCAGGATAGAGGAGACGGAATTTTTTTTCACTTGGCTGATGCAAACAGCAGATCATCCTACAGAGAAACGTCAAGGACAGTTCGGAGTCCTAATCCCTGACCCGCCTGCCCTTTCCTAACTTGCTATTGACATTGAACTTAGAAAGCTGCAATGCTGAGATGAGATAATGAATTCTGTTTGCTCGGAATGTGCAAGAGGAAGAGGGCAGATAGGGAGGAGGAAGGGCTCTGGCTGTAAGGGCTCTGTTACAGTGTCAGTCCCACTCAAATCTCCTCATGTCTGAAACCTGGTTAAAGAAAATATCTGGAGAAATAACCACTGTATTTTGCTTATTCATTTTATTGCTTCACAGGCACATCCAGAGAAGATGGGAATTACTTGTCAACCTAAACTGCTCTGTTTTTTTTCTAGAATCAAGTGCTGTGTGCTGCAGCTCTGAATTATGTCCTTTACACTTTTAAACAATTACTTGTTGGTTTGGGAAAATTTAGGTGAGACTACTTATTGTACTTAGAATTCCTAGAGTAGCTCAGCTCCACATGTGGTGCTGCCCCAATATCACTCATTCCCACCCAGCTCCATTAGAGTCTAAAGTGGAACTCAATTTGAGTTTTGGCATCATGAACCCAGGAATACTCAACTTTGAATGCTGCCATCCACAGCCTTAGGATGCTGAGTCAAAAAACCTGTAAATCCTAATGTAAGTAATAAGATTTATAATTTTTAAATAGCATTTGCTATTTGTTCTTATACTTTATATTTCTATTTCTATTTTCACTAAGTTTTCAATTAAGGACTCATTAATCACACCCTGATGATAATGAGTCCAACTTCTGGAAGCTTAGCGTGTTTGCTATTCTGTATTTTTAGCACTAAATATTCACCTTTAATAATGTAGTTATCCTAAGATGCTGAGAGAAAACAACACAATTACTGCTTTTGAAATATGAAAAAAATATGTATTTCTAAATCAGTGTTAAAATTCTGAGAATGCCATGAAGGTACAGCTCTTTCTGAGACAAATAATGCCCGTTCTGGAATGATTCATTAAGAAGAGTGAACAGTGACGCCACATGATGTTGCCTTGTGTGAATTTGTTTACTTTCTTCCAAAGCACACAGGATATGGAGTAGAAAAAAACAAACTAAAGGGACTAGTTCTTCCTGCATATTGAAGCACTTTTGATCAGTAGATATTACTGGAATGGAAAAGGAAATGAGAGAAAAAAAGAAAGTTGGAGAAACCAAATTATTTTTGGCTGTACTTGTAGAAGGATTAATTCACCAGTTTTTGAAAGTTATTACCACTGTTAACTGACCATTTTTAGCTACTACTGCTAATTCCTGCTGTAGGAACCAAGGTATTGTCTCACCTTTACTGAGCCATGGTAATACAGAGTCAGCAACTGGGTATGACATGGCAGCTCTTAAAAAGTCAGTAGGACCTGACTAAAAGTTAAAATTCATCCTAAAAGTTTAAATTCTTGCATTCTACTAACTCTGCCTGTGTTGGACTCCGAATCAGGTAAGCATTTACCTCCTGTACAGAGAGAATGACTATAAAGGGTTATCCATGAGTCTACAAGTGCACAAACCATCTGAAAACTTGACACAAATTTTGAGATGTAGCACTTTATCTGTTCTGCAACTGACCCTGCTTAATGAGGAAAACTCAGTTAGGCTGATGAGTAGTTTGAAAATGGTTATTTGCCCATTTTCTCCACTGGTGGATTTGGCTGCCCATTCTTTGCAAAACTCCAGCTGCTGGAACAGAGCTTTTCCTCTCATCTCTTCCCAGCCACACTAATCAACATAATTCATGGTAAGAAGGGAGGAAAATGAACATTCTCGCATGGGTATTTCATCAAGATTCTGGAGAGCTTCGTAAAGCAGCCTCTTTTAGAAACCATAAAATGAAACAAGACATATTTCTGGGGTTGTCAGCAGGTAGATCCACTGGTTTTGTGGTAAGTAATCTCTTTGGGAGGAAGTCTTTGCTCTGATGTCTGCGTTGGATGTTCTGTGGCTCCCTGCAGCCGCCCCAGTGCAGGTCTGTTCACTGGAAGAGGAGGCGGTGATGGTATTGCTTCTAACAACCAGACTGAAGTATAGCCCCAGGCCATCTTCCAAAGCCCCCTCCAAACAGCCTCTAATTAATTTTAATCCTGCCACTCCAATGAGTCCCAAGAGTGCCGCAACCAAAACAAAAAAAACCTTCATCAAGACATTCAGAGGAGTTCTGACGGCATCGAGTCACGATTTTAGGGCTCCAAGCAGAAAGTGCTATAGAAAGCCTTTAAATGCCATTTTCCTTCAGTTTCTTTATTTTCTGTCCTCAAAACCAGAAAAAACCTAGTTCTGATGAAAATGTAGTTCCCAACCCTCTCCAGGCCCCTCAAGTTCACTCTACGAGGTGGGTGGCAGGGCTCAGGGGGACCCACCACCGTCACTGGCGCAATGGCTCTCCCCAGCCTGGGCTAAGCATGGCAGAGTCATCCCCTCGGCTGCTCCTGCAGCCCTTGACCTCCACAGAAAGCCTGTCTGCAAACATGGGAACCAGCCCAATATGCCCAACACCATCCTGACACTGGACACC
The DNA here is from genome assembly GCA_035583155.1 of Acropternis orthonyx. Lineage (NCBI taxonomy): Eukaryota > Metazoa > Chordata > Aves > Passeriformes > Rhinocryptidae > Acropternis > Acropternis orthonyx. Next base: position 20,458,936 of record JAWWEU010000020.1, on the reverse strand, counting down.
CAACACTGGAAACCGGTGCCTCCAGAGCTGCCATTGGCTTCAACACCCACAAACCAGACACCTGGACCAAGAGGAGCTGCTCCCTAAAGCTACTCATTTTGTCACATCCTTTGGTATGAAAGTGGAAATGCTCACTTCATTTATGTCTAACTGATCTATTGCTCACACAGCCTCGCAAACATGAAATTTGGGGATGCTCTCAAAATTAGCAGTAAAAGTGCTCTGCGTGGTGAGCTTCTCCACATTTACCTTTCCACCAAGTTTTATGCAATTTGGTTTTACTAAATGAAACACTCACAGAAAACGAATTTCTAAATTGCTATAGAAGATCTCCCAAACTGTATTTTAGATTTGTGTTGCATAAGAATATCAGTAATTGAAGATGTGTATAAATAGAAGAGAGGTGCTCATGGAGAGGGAAGATCAGGAAGACAAGAATGAGCTGCTACGATGTTATGTGAAATCAGTTGCAAATATTTCCTTGTGAATCACCTTTGCAAAAAATGTTGTTTATCCTGTTGGTTTATCCCATTTTGTATGTGCATGGAAGGAATTAAGCTTTAAGAGTTTCTTGGAAAAAGGGTTTTGGCTGGGGATACTGTGTGAGGAGACAGAGACACTTAAAATAGGCTGTTAATGACAAATCAGAGAAAGGCACATGAAAAGGACTGGATTAGAAATGCAGAGATCCCCTCCCCCATTATAGAGATTATAAATTGGGGGCCACACTGTTTTCCCCCCACATTTCCACAGTTCTGATACACTATATAGAACAGACATACATATTTTCCCTTCGTTGCTCAATGCATGGCTCCCTTTATCTACTTTATACAATTCAAATGCTGCTCTGACGTCCAAGTTATTAAATTCCTTGTAAGCTTTTCCTCAAACCCCTTGTGATCCAAGGTGCTATTATTACCTCTATTGCACTGACTGTGGAGCTGAGATCTATAGTGATTAAAGGAAATGTATCTTCTAACTGCGGATGCCTAATTAAGAGAGGTCTACAAACTGTTTTCTCAGATCACTCCTTATGTGTCCAAAATGGTCTTCAGCAGCAGTTGAGTACAAATTCAGAGCCCTGCATCTCAAATGAACCATGAAGAAATTGAAGAATACCCAATTAGTAACAGTCTGTGAAAAGTTAGGTTGAAGTGAATTAAGCAGGATCACAAAAGAGGAAAAGGTGGTAAAGGAAGGGAAAACAATCAGTTTTCCAAGGCAGCATTCAACCATCTTAACCATCAAATAATCCTTTGTTCTTCTTTTCTTAGGCTGATTTGCTACTTCCAACTTCTGGAGCAGACAAAAGAGGGGTCCTGCAGCCAGCAGCATCCGCCATCTCAACCCCTGCTCCTTCCTGCTCCTCCCTTGTGCTGGCCCCAGCAGGGGTCACTCAGAGCCCAGGAACCAGGGGCTGCCCAACACCAGCTTGGATGGGCAACCTATGGATTATGCTGACACCACCATGGTGTGTCACCATGCAGCGCCAACATGATTTGCCATTTTTGTTGTCCCTGTATTTCCAACATCATCATCATACCCACCGCGTGCCTCGCCGTGAGCCTGGCCAAGGTCAGCACCAGCTACTTCCTCCTCCATCAGATGGTTTGAACTTCCTCCTGCTCCCATCAGCCTGCAATCCTGGAGAAAGGCAGTGCCACCACGTCATCTGGCTCTTTCAATGCAAAGTCAGATATGGATGATCTTGTCTTGTCCCCTCCCCTCCGCTGCTGCTGGTTCTCTCCCTCCCCGGCAAAGTGCCAAAGGACAGACTCTATGTGCTGCTGTGGAGCCCATGTTACATGGACATCGGAGGCTCCTCCTTCCCACAGGGAAGGGATAAGAAGTGCCAAAACCAATGTTATCCTGTAGCTTCCACCATGGTGCAAAGATGCCAAACAGGAACCACTGAACACAAAGAAATTCTCAAGAGCATCACACATCCCTAACGCAAGCACCTCAGTGAGATACAGCAACAGCTCTGACCCGAAACTGAGGGGCAACCTCAACACCTGGCTGAAGTGTGCCCACCACCAATGGAGTCTCCTGGACACCTGTCTGATCTAACCACATCCTCCTGCACACCTGGGAAGTGCAGGATTTGGAACTTTCCTTAAAGTTTACAATGTGGGTAAACAAAAGATAAATCTCTGATGCAAAATCCACTGCCTGCCAAATGTCATGTTTGAAATCTAGGCTGGAGATTTCTGAAGAAAAGTTTGGTAGAATTCCTTAATATAAACAAACTAGTGTATCCCTAACTCATTTTTTCTTTAAAGGCATAAACAATTTCATTGGTGGGAGGAAAAAAAAAAAGAGCCTATAGCAGACATGGAGAATTTCCAGTCAAAGCGGTTTATGCCAGACAAAGGTAGAAGCAGCTGGAAACAGCATTTTAGAATGGCAAGTGTAACTACCACGTGTTTGTGCTGTGGAACACCAGCATAGAATGTCTCCAGGATATGTCCCCAGGACAGGAATACTGGTCAAACTTCACGGGAGTTTGCAATGAGAGCAGATGACTTGTCAGGGTGATGGGAAAAGGCAGGGAAGCTCTGCATCCTAACTGGAGTACCAGCCTGGAGAGTCTCCTGGAAGCATGGGGTGTCCACATCACCACACCGTGTCCCTCAGCGCGGGAAGGCCAAAGAGCTGCACTATGTCAATGGCTTATAAATGTCTCCTATCAATTTTTGGCATGAATGCACTATGGAACATTCTAATTTACACCAACAGGATGCTTCCATGTAAAGAAGTGCCTTCTGCTTCCAAAGTGTGCCTATTCAGCTCCATTAAATTTCTTGAAATCTTCTTAGTATTTACATGCTTCCTCCTTGCAAACAGCCCTGCAGTATCTGGAACGCTCCAAAGCGTCCATGCCAAATACAGTGATTCATTGCACTGCATTAATAATGGGCAAGAAAAGAGGCTTTTGAGTTCTCTAACCCATAACAGCTTTGAAAAGAACAAAGGGCCCTCTCCAAAGTCACTGAAGTTAATGGGCTCTTTTCACTCTAGCCCAACCTGGTTTTCCTGAATGCCTGAACACGAGCTCTTGCCACGTCCCTGCAGACACTCTCACTGGGGGGAGAGCGGCTGTTCATTACCCACTTCCCGGTAATGAAACCAAATCATGGAAGCTAAAGAAAGGCATGGATGGCCTGTGGAAGTGATTGGAACCAGTGACATGGAACCAGCATGCCCCGCTGTCCCTGCTCCCCAGCGCAGTCAGCAGCACGCCCCGGCTCCCCGCAGGATGTTTCAATCCTGTGCCTGCGGACCCAGTGCACATTAATCCTTATCAAAGAGATCATTCGTGCACAGTAAGGAAACCATTTTCTCTCCTCCTTCTCCAAAGACTACACTTCTCTGGCTGCCTCTGGCAGAGTCTTCCCCAGAAGCTGACACAGAACCCACCTTTCCAGGCAGCACACAGAAAGCATCCAGAGAAAATCTGTGCAGGACCATTATCCAATCCAACCTGGCTTTTTGGTCTCCTGGGATCAAAGAGCAGCTCAGTCTCTTTTAAAACCAATTCCTTTCACAGATCTACAGAGAGGATAATAGGATGATTAGCCAGAAAGCCTGAAGTGGTGGGACTCTCTCTTCACACAAAATGCTGGTTTATCTTTCACAAGACACATTTGATTTAGTGGTATTTCAGTAATTCATTTTGTTTAAATACATTTTAACTATCTTACATATCCATGTGAAAAAAACTCATCAGCTCTAAGAGTTCATTTGAGAGAAGCTCATAGTTTATGGATTTAAGAGAAAGACTCTCATGGCAACACCTGGCTTGGGAAAATTTGTTTCAGTTCAGTATTTTTCTTCTCCTTTTGGAGCCAACTAGTCTTCCTGAACCTGATTTTCTAAGGACCTAGTCAGGAAGCGAGATCGCCTGCCTGGCCATTCCTACCTCATGCCCAGTTTGGCCAATTTCAGCTACACCAGAAGAAGAGGAAAAGTCTCAAAAACATTCTGTGTGACTCTGGATGTTGAGAAATGGGTTGGTGCCTGGAGGAAGTGGCGTTCCCAGGGAGAGGAGTCCCACTGCAGGACAGCCCCTGTGGCCAGCGCAGCCCTTGGCTGCACTAGTCCCAACACATGGTCCCAACACGGCAGAGAGATGGAAAGAGGTGTAGGTGTTGCCCTGGGATAGAGAGAGCAAGCTGAGGGCATGGCCTTCATGGAAAACTAAACCTTACAGATTCAACTACAGAGGAATTCATTTTACTCCAAGTATTGTGTTTCAGAAATGAGCAGTCTCAGGCTAAGAAGGACAATTCACGGCTGACATAAACCCGTGACCAGTTCCCTTCAGTGCACTGGGACGGCATCATGGAGTGCTGGGTTTCCAGGGTAAATGTTCTACTGGTGTTTCCTGGCTTGCCCAAATGAGATAACTCGGGATGGGTAGATGTGAGGATTACTGGGAATTAGAAAGAGGCTTAAATGACACTTGACGTGAACTGACATTAGTCCACAGCATGCAGAGGCAGAGGAGCCATTCCCAGCTTCACTGGAAGGGTGAGTGCCTGCCCAGATTCCTGCCAATGTAGGGAGGGGGACGCAGCATTCAGGAGGAAGTGCACCCGCACCTCCACACTGCTCTTTTGTATTTCAATTTTCTTTGGCCAGTGGGGATGATTTTATAGCATCACAGCAGAACATTATCTTTTATACTTTGACAAAATGAAACTGAGTCCTTGGGATTTTTTCACCCATTGCTCTCTTGGCTACTTCACCGCAGTACTATTTCATTACTTATTGATTTTTCAACATGCTGTCTGCATCGCTGTAATTTACACAAGTTCTGATAGCCCTCAGCGATTCTTAACACCTCAGGGTGAGATCATGGAGTTCACTCGAGATACCAAAGGTAGGCAACAAGTTCTTCAGAAAAGATGACAAATTGACAAACTTGATAGTCAAGGAGGAAATCTGAGCAGCTGCAGGCATATCATACCCTAAATTATCACAATGTTTTTCTTAGCCAAATTGAGTTAGAGAAAATTTTACCCCCAAAATTAGTCTCACATACAGCTAATAAGGGACTGTGAAGTATACAGCTAAACCCCAGGAAATTAATAATGCATATCCCTCATGTGGCAGCTGAACTGATGCTGTTTTTGCTGTAGCTGGAGATAACCACTGGTCTCAGATGGGCAGGTGATAGAGAAGGCAACCTCATCATGAGCAAGGACAGGGAACTACAAAGACCTTCTCTTACACTGAGGCAAGTAACTGCTTCTTCTTCATGGCCTTTTCCACATTTCTGTGATTCTGAGCAGCTCAGAGCAGGCACCTGTGGCAGGGCTGTGTTCACTCTGACCAGACAAGCCCAGTATCCCTGACATGATGTGATGCTCTAAGGTCCCATCTTTGCTCTGCTCCTCAGACCTCCCACACCAAGATGCTTCTGCAGGAAATCAGTCAGTGCTTAGTGAAATGAGTGCTAATCCTATCAGAGGGTCTGATGCTGCTCATATCACACACACTGACAGTGCTTCCAATCACTTCAGGAAATCCGAGTCCATACAGACTGGCCTTTCCTTCTTTACAAGTAAACTACAAAATCACAGAATCAGACAGTATCCTGAGTTGGAAGGGACCCACGAGGATCACCAAAGTTCAGCCCCAGGCCCTGCACAGGACAGCTCCAAGAATCCCATCACGTGCCTGAGCGTGTTGTCCACATTCAAGATGCTTGAGACATTTTAAAATGCTTAGTCCTCTGTGGCTGGAATAACATTACTACGGACAATCTTGACATTTTAGCCGGGCTTCCCTCTCACTGAAGTATAATTTAGGAAAAAAAATCTTACCATTAAATTAAAGATAGAAAAACTTTTTCTAAGTAAAGGCAAAGAGGAGGAGTTAAACACAAAATTTGGAACCTCTGGAACCAGAAGAGTCTCCAGTTCCTCCAGTGACCAGAGTGCCTTGCTTTGCATGTGCAATTCTGGGTTTGTTTAGTTTTTATCGGTTTGAAACAAACTAGTACCTTCAGCTATTGCTTTTAAAAACTGTCAAGTATTTACATAACACTATAACTGCTAATGAGGCCAAGTTAATGATACTAATTTTTACTGAACCACAACAATATGTTTTATTCTGTAACTTTAAAGGGAAACAGGAATGACCTTGTATTGTATGGCCAGACTTTGCGAATGAAGATTTTGGGATCTGAACTGCATCGCTTCCTGACTTTGCTTTTTATAATCCCCGCACTACATGGAAGGCTTTTTCCATCCCACAGCCTTCACTGACCCTCTGTGCATGTACACCCACCCTTTGTGCACACCCACTCGTTGTGCACACTCACCCTTGGTGGCTGCACACCAATCCTCTGGGCACACTCACCCTTGGGGCACACCCACTCTCTGCATGTGTGCACACTCATTTACAGTCTTGACTGCAAGAAACTGTTCCTCAGTGCTGTGTGAATAATGCCCGGAAAAGACACACTTCAACAAAATTGATACTCTGAAAGTGCTGGTTCAGGGTTGCAGGAGTTTTTGGTTGTGTTTCTGACTTCTTCCTATTGACCTGAGTTCAAAACCAAGGTATTGATTTATAAAGTACCTTCAGTAAATACATGTGCGTTCCCTGCTCCCCCCAATAACCTGGATCACCCGGAGCAGAGTGCCAGCACATCTCAGGGAACCTGCATGGTGGGTGAGGGGGTTTCCAAAAGCTGCCAGACTTCTCTGACAGAAAGGGCAATGGAGGGAACTTTCAAAAAGTTCTGTGAGTGCCTGGGCTGGGAGCCGGAACTAAGATGAGGGAGGAATCAGGAGGGGGAGGACTCTTTTCTAAAGGAAGTCCTGAGAATAATGAGGTTTGTTGGGTGTTTGCAAGTGGCACACAGGAAGAATTCAGCTTGTGTTATCTCATGGTGCCCAGAGATCTGTCTCCACTTGGGAACTGTTGGGATGTATCATTAACTTCCACAGTAAATGCATCCTTCTCTGCCCGAAGGATAAAGTCCACATTGATTTGCTCATATGGGTTTTAATTAAAAACCCCAAATCATCCAGCAGGTTTTAGAATAATTCTGCTACATCTGGATTGCCAACAGATCACAAGGCTGAGTACCCGAAGGAGTGAGCGGTACCTGCAGCCCAAGCACACTGAGCAGAGCCAGCACTGGGCCCATCCTGCTCCATCCATGGGGATCACGTCCAGGGACTGCTGCTGCAGCACAGCACCCCAGAAAAAAAGCCCTGCACCTGGGGACCACCACTGGAGTCTGCTACAGCTGCTCTCTCTCTAATTTGGGATGCTCACCTTAAGTATGTCTGTTACCAACACATATTTTATCAGAAACCTAGATTTAGAGAGAAAAATATCCCATATTTTCCCTTGAACTTACAATGTCACATGAAACCAGTTTTATGGGAAATAAGACTAACAGAAAATGTTAGTAAAACCCCCTGAAATACGTAAAACATATCCATGCAAGGTGCTGGTGCCCGTCTTACTAGTCCCTGCTTTAGGTTTCTCATGATATTTACTGTTCACAGAGTCAAAATACAAATCTGGGTCACTTGCTATGAGAATCTGCCTATCCTGTAGTTACTACTTTCTGTTACACGTGTACTTGTGTGATGAAATCCCTTTTCTCCTCAGTCTGGGTACCATCTCACTTGAGCATCCCTGAGGACAGCCAGGACCAGACTGCAGGGAACACAGCTCCAGACTGGCAAACTTGAGCAGAGACTGAAAGGATAGAGACTTTCAGGCTGTGTCCAAAGCGTGTGTTCAGATTTAAAAGGAAATATTTCTGTTGTCACTGTTTTCCAAATCAAGCATTTATCCTGAGAGGGTCTTTTCTTCTAGCAATGAGACTGAAAATAAGGCTGGATGCCCCACAAGGCTGAGTTTCCATTGCCAGTGAACTGACCATGGAAAGACCAGGAACAAGATGGTCAGTAAAACCAGATAAATGAATTATCAGAGAAGCTCAGTAAGCTCTTCCATAGCATCTTTCATCTTGTTTCCCATGGTAGACCTGGAACAATCGGACAGTTTGATGAGGGCAGCAGTCAGAGCACAGTCCAATGCTCTGCCCCCATGCTCCTGCCTCGTGTGACTTCAAAACTAAGTGGTTTACAAAGTGCAAAAAGGTATCTGAATTTTCATGCATTCAAAAAGATTGTAACACTTTTATTGCCATGGAGTGAAACTGGCAACAAGCAATGGCCTTTCCTTCCCACTCCCCTCTGGGCAGGGTGATGTGCACCCACTCCCAGCACACAGTTCTGAGCTGGGGCTGCACGATCTACCGAAGACCTTCCAGTGCAGCATTTTCTCATGAGATTTGTCAGACGTGGAATGCTTCATGGGAATGTGTTGGTTTAAGCCTATCTTGTGATGAGTCCCAGCAGGTTTTCAACAGGCATCTGCCCACCTTCTCCACCCTCATACAGACCTGCAGTGTCTCAGCAGTTCTCACCCCACAGCAACGTCCTACACCCTGTACGGACAATACACATCTCAGGTATTGATACTGTTTGAGAGAGTCCATCAATTTGGCTCATTATGAAGGCAAAGTCAAATGCATCCAAAATTAATGAAGTTTTCCAATCAATAAAATTTTTAGAAGTACTGTGTGTTCATTTTAATAGTTTATGAATTTGAAGTGGCTGATCTCTCCCTATTTTTACTATCATAAACCATTCAGACAACAACTGTTACACGTATTTCCATAACACTGTTCTAACTTTAGCTCATTTCATACTTTTATTTCATATTCCTCAATGGTTGTATTTCTAAACTTACAGTGTTGCCACAAAGGTCACATATGACCACGTCTAAGTCCTCTAAGATTTGTGATTCCAAAACACTAAGCTGATGTTGGTTTAATTGATTCTGTGGAAGCAGCGATGCCTGTAACTCCTGAGAATTAGGCCTTCCACAAACTGGCAAACTTTCAGTGGGTAAAATAAATATCCTCATATCCCTCTGATAGAGCAGTTATGTCAACACACCTCTCTAATGATGCACTTTAGTTTAAATACTATGTCCAGAAGAGCCAAAGGATCACAGTTTGTGGAGGACAAGCCCCAAATAAACCACAGTAACATGTCCCAGCCATTCCCTTTCTCGGGTGCAGCTGCACCACAGCCAGAGATTCCAACAGCCTGGAGGGTTCCAGGAGCCCAGGGTGACCTCACTGCACCGACAAGCACCCAAATGAGCCCACCTATCAGGACAGGCTCCCTGGGGTCCCCCCTAGCCTCCCTCATCCCAGGCCACGCACCACATGCCCTGACATGATCCCATGGAGTGTCACACACACCTGCTTTGGGATCTCTGAGCCTGGCCTGCACACTTTCCAGGACAGATGTAATAAAACTAATTTATTGCCCCTTTCCCCCAACAGGATTAGAGAAACATAAACAAAGAAATTTTGAGTTCTTCAAGGAAAGGCCCCTTGAACTCATGGATACGACTGGGAGATTTAAGACCACTCTTCCCAGAGTAAGGCTCAGAGTAAAACTTTCCTCATCCTATTTTTGCAGAGGTCTGGAGAAGGTACAGCAGTTCAGGTTTGAGGATTGTTTCACTTTGAGAGAGCAAAGCTTTAGCTGCAGGACTGGGGTGTCAACATCCTCCACCCGAGGAGGCAGCCCGGGGGCTGTCTGGGAAGCTCAGACCACGCTGCAGATGAAGGATATGAAACTAATTACACGAACCTCATAAAGTGTTACTGAGCAGATCAGCAGCCCTGCCTGATGACAGCACATACACGACGGGAGGAACACCAACAGCTTGTCAGAGCCTTCCGCACGCCCCCGCCTCCCTGCCAGCCCCGCTCCCTGCGCTCGCTGCAGGATGGGATCTGCTCCCCAGCCCAAATCCCACAGCTGCGCTGCAGGTGAGCCCTGAACTGAAGCAGCTGGGCAGGGCCCAGCGCCGGGCTCTGGGGCGCTCCCGGCACGCTCCTTCCCCGCACTGCGGGCACAGAGCTGCCCGCGGGATGGAAGCAGAGTGCCCAGAGCGCCCTTTCCCAGTAGCTTCTCTCTGAGTTTTGCTGATAATAACATTATGGTTTTCCCTGCGCTGGCAGTCGGATGAGAGGAGCCTGCATCCTTCGGAGGGATCGATCCGATCGATCCCAGAGGCTCCATGTCATTTCCAGGGGATTTGCTAAAGAAGCTACTTATGTCCCTTTTTCATTTTCACCAACTCATTACCAGCTGCTGCTGCTCCCTGCACTTCAGCAGCACCTGCAGGAACAAATCCTGCTTCTCCCAGCCCCAGCTCCTGATGCAGAGCCCTCTGCCACGGCCGGGATCAGAGCCCAGGGCTGGCGGAGGGCGATGCCAGCGCGCCAGTGTCGCTCCCACCTCTCCCTCTGCGCAGGCACACACATGCTCTCTCCTTTCTTTTTTCTTTTTTAAAGGGCAGCCCAGCAGCAGACTAAGCAACTGATCCCCTGGCTTAACTTTTAAATTAAGACCATTGTAAATTTGGGAACTTGAGAAGAGATGGAGAGGACACCCATAATCCTTTGCAAATGTCAAGTGGCTCTCGATATTGGTTACTTTTCAAAGGTAGCTAGGCTACAGCGTGCGCAGTAATGAAAAAGCCCTGCCAGGCCCACTCCATAGGGCTTCAGTCAATATACATAATATTATTGAGCTTTGAAAGGATTAAAGATTGTTTCTTTTGCTTCCTCATAATATGGTGATCTATTGCACTTAAAACTCCGAGCGCACCTTGTCCCGCGGGGCAGACGGTGCAGGCCCCGGGACACTCCAGTGCTCCGTCCCGGCCGCGTCGGCACCCTCGGCACAGGGTCCAGGCACTCACTTCTGCTGGCACAGGCATCCCACCACTCTCCCACAGGGAAGAGGAATCAAGAATTTTTAAAAAGTGAAAGTTAAGCAGCACTGAAAGTCTTCAGTTACTAACAGGGCCAGAGAGTAGACTTGAAAGTGTTGAAACATATGGGAAAATGCCATTTTTTACTACATCCTACTCAAAAAAGTTCACAGATCCATGTTTTGACTCCCAGAACTCAGTTCCTCACAAATACTTATTAAGTACATGAAATCTGAACAACTGGCACTGATTTGAAGCTCCCAGGCCTCCTTCGAGCCGCCAGGGCAGCCCTGGCAGAGGAGGCGGTGCAGGATGAGACCCCAGAGCAACACGACTCCTGACATCAGGTGCCCTTGTTGGGTCTGGGGTTTCTGGAAGCACCATCTGCAAAAGGCATGTGCAAATCTTGATTTGAAGGCTCTCAGACAGAGCACTTAGTGGCTGAGTTACTGACAAAAGTGTTTTTTTAACTTTTCACATCTGTATTTTCTCGTTCTGATGTTTAATTAATATTATTTTATTGAATATGGAGAACTTTTCTTGTCACCAACCTGCAGGATCACCTCTGACTCTCCTTTTAGAAAGTCCAATGTGCTATGCTGACAAGGCTCTGCTGTTTTTCAAGAGAAAAGCAGCACTTGAGATTCCTGAGCAGGAGAGAGCAGGATTTGGCATCCTGGACACCAGCAGAGCCCGGCAGTCCCTGTGCTCCCTCTGCTCCACAGTGAAGCTCTTGTGACTTAATGGCACAGACGAGGATGTGCAACACCTGAGCTGTTACATTGATCCAAATGAGTCCTTATTCATTTGCCTTAACTTTCCAGGGCAACAGGCACCCAAAATGGAATAGCCAAAGGTTCTAGTGTCTCTGGTTTATCTGATGCTTGTGGGGACTGTCACAAAGACAACAATGACAGAACAGTTTCACTGCTGATATCCTTTATGAGAAAATGAGAGACACCAGAAACTCTCTGAACATCTTGTAAGTATTTTCTAAATGTCACAAAAATCCCCCTCAGTCTTCAAAGGGTCTGTAAAACTCTGCTGCAGAGATCTGCAGGTGAGGAATCCCATGTGAAGTGAAGGAGAAAAAAGCAAGAGAACCAAGAGAGCAGAACAGGCCCAACCCAGAGGCTGGAGGCATGAACATTTCACCAAGGTAATGGAGAAAAATGGAATAAGGACTGAAAAGGAATCTATGTAATGACCAGATGATCCTTGCTCAAATAAACTCTCTTTTATAGGCATCACTGTCACTTTCATCTTCTGTGATCACGGGAATCCCAGACTCGTGTGGTGCCTCATGTCTGGCAACGGAGAGAAACGAGACCTAACCCTGCACTGCCTGCAGGTGTTGTACCCACCTCTACCAGCAAAAGGGTCTTCAACGTGTTTTTGAAGGCTGCAGCACAAATAGCCCAAATCCATTAAAGCAAGGGAATTAAAAAAAAATAAAATCAGAAGACTAGCCTGTTGGGGTGATAAATCAGAGGTTAAATACCCAAAACTCATTCAAGTATCACTTGGGAGATTTACTTTTCCTTTTCATGGTAATTTTAATTTGAATTTTCAGGCTGACAGTTGTATTTCTTGAGAAATCTATACCATTCTCTCAGCAGTTTCCTTGAAATAACCGATGGATCTTGAGCAACTAAATTCCAATTTAAAAGATTTGTCAGTAAGAAAATCCCAATCTCAATAAAAGGTAAATGCAGCCGGAGCTTTCTGAGCCAGGCTGATGGCAATAAAGGAGCAGGGAGTTTCTATTAGCTCAAATAAGTTAACAGATTCCAGGTAATCCTTCCTATTACCTTGAAACACCTGCATACAGATGCCACATCGCAAGTGAGGATGGATTTTTAATTTCTGGAAAAGTAAGATCCCAGGCACACCCTGTGCTGGGAAGGCAACAGAGGAGGGAGTGATGTGGGGAGACCTTGGCCAAGAAGAGGCTTCCCATTGCAGAAGTCCATGGGATGCTGCAGGATGGTAAAGCCATTCATCACATGTATTTAAAGTTGAATTTGCTGATATTTTATGGTATTGGATTTTATTTCTATTAACATTTTATGCTGAAATTACAGAATGATTCGTGAGTACTGAATTTTTGATTGCTTTTATACTTGCTGGGACACTATTAACGTTGATTTACGTTAATAGCACTGTAAGAAGATATTAACAATGAAATTTCCAAAAGCACTTAGCATCCCATAATTGGAGTTAAATGACAAAAAAAATGAGGGGATAATAAAGTAGAGAGAGAGACAGAATTTTTGACAATACTCCCTCTAAACTGTATTTTTCAGGAAGAATCAGAGCAGGACAGTTTTATACAAGAATGAAATCGCCCATGTGGACAGAGCACACAAAGCCTCCCGACGGCGAACGGAGCTGTGGGTGCCGTACGAGGTGCCCGAGCCAGGGAGGACATCCCGGGAGCCACACGGAGTCAGCCCCGGCACCAGCCAGGGCCGGCAGCTCCCAGGCTGGACTGACACCCGAGAAATGGCAGCTGGAGCTAGTACAGGAGGGACTTGGAAGATGACAGAAATCAGCCAAGTTTCACCTTTTGAGGCTGAGAGGGTGGGGCTTCGCCAGGGAAGAGCACAAATCAAAGGGGACAGTGGGGAAGGTGCTGCAGAATTGGCTGCTCGACAGGCACCAGAGGTGAAACTGGCCCAGAGAGAGAGAGCTCATTCCACACACCACTGTGATTTCCTTTGATCGCAAATCTGACTAAACCAAATTTAATTAATTCTTTTTAAAGCAGAATTTTCACAAACTCTACTTTGACACCACTTGTTTACTTTTTTTAAAATTCTCTTCCCATTGAAAAAGCATCAGAGTGCTTTTTTTGTTAAAAAGGTGCTGCAATGCTTCCCTGTTCTCATGACCCACAGTTAAACAGCTCATTTAGTCATTCAGGGAATACACTGGACAGTGTGACAAATCATATGAAAATGTGGAACAAAAAAGTAAACTGGAAACAAAGATCTTAAACCAGACAAGATAAAGAAACAAAACACCTTGATTGGCTTTGAATAGCTCTGGAAAAAAAGTGCCACAAGGTTTTGTAGGGATGTGTTTTATTGGGTTTTTTTAAATGACATTTTTGTGGAGTTAAGAAGGAAGCTTTGACCAAACATTTTTAGGCAATTCTAATCAAGAGAATAACTACAAAATTTTTATGCTGGAAGAAGATTGTTTTGTAATTTCACTCAAACCAGGAAGGAAGCCCATGTCACAGTTTTGTTAAAAAGAAATTTTTCCAGTGGCTTTTTATGGTCCACTAAAATGTGGAGGAAAGCCCCCACAGAAGTCAAATTACAGAGTAGTGAACAAAAAACTCCTGTCTGTACACAGGAAAATAAACGTGTAGCAACAACAAGTCTCATCAAAGCAATGACACATCAGGTGTGGGATTAAAAAATGAGCAAAGCCAAGGAAATCTGAGACAGGACCAAACCCAGCTCTGTCTGAGATCCACAGACTGAATGGAGGGAACACTGAGATCTCACGGGTGACCCCATCCCCAAATTCAGACATGAAGCTGCTGTTACAGCTTCTTTAATATAAAAATATATATAAAGAAAAGCAACCTGATCTGATGGAAGGTGTCCCTGCCCATGGCAGGGGGCTGAAACTGGATGAACTTTAAGCTCCCTTCCAACCCAAACCATTCTGGGATGCTGGGATAAATATTAATGTACAGACTTCAGCTGAGCAGGGATCTGTGAGATGGTTTGTAGGTGGCTCATGACCTGTCTTTTACCACATACAGCCCTTCTCCAGTCTGGAGCTGTCCAGCCGCAGGTCACAGCAGAGATCAGCTGAGGAAAGAGTTCTTTTGTCTGACCACAAATAACGATTGTGCTGGTCAGGAAATGCAAGATTTATTATTACACAAAAGCAAACAGACTTCTTGTTTTGAAGAAACAGCCAATATTTCCCTTCTATGGGAGAATGACTGTTCCACAGGCAGAGCTGTATTTTGGGCATCACCACCTTCACCGAGTTAAAACCAACCAAACAAACCCCAACCCAACTCCTTTTATCAGCAGGAACCACATTTGCTTACACAGAAGATCTGTCAGCAGCCCAGAGTAAATAGATCAAATGGAGCTGACATGCTACTAAATTTGATATGCATCCTCATGTCTTTAAAATTCCCATCTACCCATGCATTTGAAAGGTAAGTTTTGTGGACTTCTTAAGTAATTATATTTCAATAATATAGAAAGAGAGAGAGAGAAATGCCTGGAAACTTAACAACAAAACCACTGACTGCTACATAAATTAAAAACTGATGGTGGAGAACTTAGATGAATTGTTAAATTGGCACATGATTGGAAAACCAACAGATCCAAGACTTGTAGGGCCCAGCTCAGCAGGCTGTGACAGATACGCACTCACAGTAACAGCCATGCAGACATAGTGAGTGGGTAAGTGCTCACTGGGCAAGTAGTTGGTACCCAAAGGCAGAGTCAAGTGCTGGATGGGCATCAGCACGTGGAGGAAAAATAGAGCTGCAGAGCCAGGAAACGACACTCAGGTGTATGAGGACGCAACGGTTGCCCACCCTGTCACCCTTCTGGATGTTCTTCCACAACCTCTTTCCAACCTGCTCCTGTACCGCTGCAGAAAATCCCACCTCTGTGGGGCTGACATGGCAGCTGGAGAGGCCTGAGGCTGAGCCCTGCCCAAGGAGAGCAGGGCTGACACCAGGGCACCAGGAAACAACTGTTTCTGGAGCAGAAGTATCAGAAGGAGGTGGATTGTATGTGCAGGAGAGAAGAGGTGGCTGTGCCCCCAAGAGCAACACTGATCTCTGCGCCGCCGAATCCTCCCAAGGGCTCGGTGCTGCGCTCACCTCTCGAAGCTGCGCCACTGACCAGTGCCTGCAACATCTCAAGTGGGAAAATGTAATTTTATTAAGGCTCTTGGAGCTTCCCTCTCAGCATCTGCACAGCAGCAGAGCATACAAAGGGAGGTTATGAAGAATTTCTCATTATGGCCACAGGCACAGATTCATAACCTCCCCCGGCCAACCTTGGTTAATAAAGCTCGTGCTCAGCCCACCTGCCCCCGGCCCCTCACCCACAGGTGCCCCAGCCCTGGGCCACCCAGCACATCACTCCCTCCTCCTCCATGCATGGGAAACTCCTACTTTGCCTTCCCTAAATTCTTATTTCATGGGCACCTTCATTTGCAAACCTGCTCTTGGAGGCCCAGAGCTGTAATTAATCCATGTCACAGGAAAGATGTAGTGTCGGGAGAATTTATGACTGGCTCTGAGCTGCTGTGATGAGCAGGGGCACCTCAGCCCCTTGTGATATAAATGCTTCTGCTAATTGAATTGCAGGAGCTAATCAGGAGCTGGCGAGAGAATGAAGGCGCTCAGCCTCCCCACTGCTGGTGTGGGCTGATAAAGCCAGCAGCTGCTCTTGGGGAGAGGCGCAGGAATTACATCCACGGGAATTGCATCCCGGCCTGGAGCCTGGCCCGAGATGGCTATCATGGGGTACCCAGGGCCGATGGCCGTGCAGCAGAGAAGGCAGAGCTGCCATCGACCCAGGTGGGTCTCACGGCCAACCACGAGCACACACCAAGGGCTGTGCACACTCACAGGGGTGTCCAAGTGGGCTCACGAGCACTAGGAGGTTGGTGAGAGCACTGGGAAGCTGGTGAACAGCCTGCATGGTGCTGGCAGGCTGTGTCCGGCCAGGAGCTGTCCCAGCACCCGTGGGCATCCCGCCTGGCTGCTCCGCCTCTGACACACCCTGGCCTCAGACAGCCCTGGGCCAGGGAACGTCAGTGGCACCGAATGGCCACATGGCCTGGCTGGTGCTCAGACATGCCACGGCCCTCCCGCTGTCCTTGGGGTCTCCATTGCTGACGTCAAGCATTAGAAAAAGGGATGAATACTCAATGATCCCAATACTGTGTCTACTGACACTTTTGGTATGTGCCTTTCCCCAGAAAGACAGAAGACCAGAGGGATGGAGGTGGAAGTCACGCGACAAGGACACTCCTACAATGGGAGTGAGGTTGACCACACCAGGAGCAAACTGGGTGAATGTCACCAGCTATATGTGTGCTCCACACACCACATGGGCTGTCAGATGGTGGGTGGGCAGGCAGGAGGTGGCTCATAAGGATAGGGTCAGGATGCTCTCAAGATGCTCCCACTGCAACCTTTAGAAAATCTTCAAGCTCCTTGATCTTTCCCGGCTGTTGACAAGGGCGGACCTGTCCATGGGGAGATGGGAAGAGCCCTGACTGGAGAGGTTTGATCCGACTCCCTACGTGCACAAACTGGACACATACAGGTCCTGGCTGGAGACCAAGGGTTTTTTCACAATCCAAGGCTCTCCCACATTCAGACAGCTTTCCTGTCTTCTCCACGTCCTTCTTGTTGCCCTTTATTTTCCTCCCTGACTTCCTTTCTTGCAAACAGATGGATTCAAAAGTAAGTCCTGAAAATGATGACTAAATCCAGCCATCCCTCCTTACAGAAACCCTTTCCCACCTTCTTAAACCATTTTGGAGGCACAAGGGAAAATAACCCTTGTATTTATGCAAATTTCAAAGTGGCGTGTGATGATGGAAACAAAACAGTGCTGGAGCGCAGCCAAGGCATGGCACCGACGGGGCCTCTCAGCTGCTCGCCTCCTGATTCTTCGGGGGAAGCAGCTGTAGAGAAATGAAAATACAGAAGCCCCCGCGCTCACCCACCGCCGCCCGCGCGCACATTCCAGCACCCGTCACCTCGGAGGCGGCAGGATGCGGGCTCTGGCCAGGCGCTGCCGGCAGCCCAGAGCACCCTGTCGTTCCCCACAAGCCTCCCTGTCCTGCTGCTCCCGATTCCCCTTTCAGGAATTTACAAACATTTTCCGCAGATCAATATCTGTATTGATTATTCATTGTGAGCGAGTCGTGTGTCTTTGGTGATCCAACCTGGCAGAGTGAGCAGCCAAAGGCTGCGGCAGATACAGGGGGGAAGGAAAAGGAGAAAAAAACCCCACAGAAGGCGAGAAGGACCCAGATCTTGCCGGGTTTGCCTCTGCCAGCAACGGAGATGGATGGAGAGGAAGGAAGGAAGAAAATGGGGACGGCACGGAAAGGAATGAAGAGACGAGGGAGCTGAAGAGAGAAAGCGAGAGCAGGAAAAACAAAGTCACCACTGGAGAACTGGTGCCAGAGCATGCCGGCAGCCTGGAGAGATTCCAGCCTCGCGCTCGCCCTTCTGCACACGGATGCGATGGACTTATTGCTCCGGGAGCGAAAAGTGACTCACGGTTTTGGTATCTGCTACGTAAGAGCTTTGGGGGGATTCCTTGGCTGGCTGACAGAAAGGGAAGAAAGCAGCAGCAGTGAGGTAAAATGCGATCCCTTCCTCCTGCCTTCCTGGGAATACGCGTCGCCCGGGCTGGCTGGAGCAGCTCGCTGCTCGCTTATGATATGCAAAAGGAGAATAATTAAAAGCGCCAGCATCACTTGCAAAGTGAGTAAACACAAAGCCTTTCAAAACATGCTCTTCAGCTAATGAGAGGCTGTAATTTCTTATACTTAAAGGCAAAAAAGCCCCTGATGAGGCTTGGTGGAGGGTGCGCGCGCGCCTGCGTGTGTGTGCATGTGTTTGTAGATATGAGAGAATCAGTTAATTGTTGATGATGTTTAGAAAAGGGATTATGAGAAAAGACACTGAAATGATGACAGGGAACATCTTGGATCAGAGCCAGAGAAATAAAATAATCAAGGACAATCAAGCCTGCAGCTCCGGAGAAAGCGCCGACTGTTCTGCCGGGGACTTGGAAGGAATTTCCCCGTGCTGCCGAGCTGCAGCTGGAATATGTGCTTGGCACCAGGAGGGAGAACTGCAAGGAGCAGTTTGCTTGAAGCATGAGACAACAGAAGAAAGAACTATGGAGCTGTGCTATAATTCAGAGGTTAAACAGCTTTGTCTGCTTATGTGTCAGGTGGAGACTCGGTTTTGTCCACATCTGACCTGCCCTGAAAATGCAACTTCTGAAATCCCCTGGCTGAAGGGGATTTCAACCTCACCTGGAGCTGTGGATTCTCCAGACGCCTCTCCAGAACTGCTGTGGCATTATGAAAACAAAGCAAAGGGAGCTTGAGGAATTAAGTTCTCCTGTGGCTGCAGGACCTGATGGACCTGACCATGGGAACTGGCTCTGGAATGGATTCCTTCATTAATTCTGGAAATCAGAACTACCTTGCTCCGGCTAAGGGTTGCAGTTCACTGCCCCCAAGCACACAGGAAAGGTGACAGTCATTGGGAATACCAGGAGCAAGCCTTCCTTCCCACCTAGGCATCTGCTTGTTGTCCTGAATGGATGGATTTTAATAAATGTTGGCTTTCTCTTGGGCTGAGGTTGGGTGGGGAGAGAGAATAAAGGGAAATTTAAACCATCCTGTGACTGCTGTGTTGTCAGTGAGCTACAGAAATGCCGTCCCTTTGTTTTGGATGTTAAACTCCGTCTGACTTCATTGTGCTGAATTTTGGCACGTTACACTCTGGGCTTCTCCGGCAGCAGAAACACATGGTCTGTTAAAGTGGGAATCTTTGGGGATGCGGAGGCAGAGGAAGGAGCCAATCATACATGGCTTTTGCACATTCCATGCTTTTCAGCATTTGCAGGAAGCTTTCCGGATGGTATGTATGTGTGTGCCCAGGGAGGGCGGGCGGGGAGCGGGAGGAGGGCGCGGGGAGCGAGCGCGTGGCAGCGCAGGCACGATGCCGGGCTCTGTGCCGTGGGCGCGGCGCGGCCGGGGCTGCCGGGCGGGCGCCCCTTCCCCACGCCGGGCTCGCCGAGCCGCTCAGACCTGAGCGGAATCTTAAACGCCGAGGAGCAGATTAGCATACTAACCAGTGGTGTCAAGCCCGCGGCAGCCACGGCCAGCGCCCCGCTCCCACAGCCTGCCAGACGCTCAACCGGCTCCTTTGTCAGAGCCCTTTTTATGTTTGGATTTGGCTTTTGTTTCCCAATCAGACCCTAGAAATTCATTAACAGCAATGAAAGGCAGAGATGCAAAAACCTATAATGAAAACAAATGATCTATTTAAATGGTGCTGGGGCTGAAAGGAGGGGGCTCTCAGCGCCGGGACCAGAGGAGAAGGAAATCCTGCCACCTGGAAAATGCCTGGACATGCATGTCCTTCCCCGTGCCAAGGCTCCAAGGAGACCGTTACTACAAAGCCAGTGGTGTGTGTAAGGATGTTGTAGCACTGTCTTTACAGAGCCTCAAACAAATACCAGCAACCAGCCAGAAGGAGAGGTCGGTCCTCATTGTCCCTGCTCCGGCTGCTGGTAGTGCCGGAATTACTCTCTGCTACTGGACAGGCTTTAATTAGAGAAAACTTTCAGTGCCGGTAAACACAGACTTTTAAAATCACTCGAGTTCATTCACACCAGTCCTCTTCTCTGGCCCAGCAGCACAGGCAGCCCCAACAGGAAGGCACAGCGGCCACAGGGGATGGTGTGGACAAGCCACTGTTGCCATGCCCAGAGCCTCCAGGATGCTGGATATGACACCAGGCTCTTCAGGTGTCTTCCTCTGCTGTGTTTTTCCTTAAATAGATTATTTTGCAAATGTTACTGTCCCCTAAAGTGTCACATGGTTGCAGAAAATAAAAAGATTTAATCCAAGCATGGCCTTTTTATCAGGATCAATCAAATAGGGGGAAAACTGAAATAATCTATGTTGTATGATTTTTATTTGTAAATGGTGTGGGGGGGCTTTAAATGTCACAGAGGCACAGTTTGTGTATTTGTCAACAGGAATTTTAGGCAATTCTACATGTTCTCAGACCCAGAGCTCCGTGGCCAGGCTGAGTGTGCAGGTTGGTGGGGCTGGAGCCCAGCAGCGCGGCCGGGGACACCCTCCCACCACCCTTGGCTTGGAGCACAGCACCCTGGAAAATGTGTCACTGGCACAGATCTCTGAGAGCCTGTGTGTTCTGTACCTTTGAGAAGCAGGAATGTTAGTAGGGGAAAGGGAAATAGGCTTCAGCCCCTTTGCTATTCTGTACCCAGCTCCTGCTGCAGGCTAGGGCACATGGGCAAAGGCTCCTGGGCTCTGTGCATCTAGAGAGGTATCCCGCTAATTCCAGATGATTTCACCAGCTAAGAACCTATAGCTTAAATGTTTTAAAGACAGACAATGTAAAGACTTTATCCTTTGGAGAAATTGGAAGAAAATCTCTCAACACCTGCCACATGTCCACATTTTTCAGTGAGAAAAACAAAAACCAGCTCATGTCTGAGGAAACCTCTCTAATCTGTACATGGTAAGGACATGCTGGATAATCGTAATCAGTGGAGTTTAATCTACCTTCACAATTAGATAAACAAACTGAAACCCTTAAGAACCTTCAAAATTTATCCTAAACTACCACCAGTCCTTATCATTAAACTTTTAATTGTAAACACAGGAAACAGTGGTGAAATCAGAATCATAAGACTGGTTTGGGTTGGAAGGGACCATCAAGATCATCTCGTTCCACCCCCTGCCATGGGCAGGGACACCTTCCACTGGACCAGGCTGCTCCAAGTCCCGTCCAACCTGGCCTGGGACACTTCCAGGGATGGGGCAGCCACAGCTTCTCTGGGCAACTTGTGGCAGGGCCAAATGTTTGCTTCTTGCTTAGGGTTCCTTACTGACCATGGCTGGACTGTTGATGTGGGGGCAAAGAGTTTTGGAGCCACTGAAATAGAACCACATTTCCACAGCAGCTTCTGAAAGAGCCCTGTGCTAGTTAAAAAGAAAAGTATTTTGGGAAATCACATGAGAACTGTCTCTCATATGTCAGCATATCACCCAGGTGATGAGCTAAAAACACATTCCCACTCTTTTCTTTCGGTATTGAAATAAAGTAAAGGAAAGTTACTAACAATAGGTTATATGCTTATGTCAGAAGATCCAGACACACATTTAAAGACATTAACAAATACCCTCTTTTATTCTGAAATACAGCCTTGATCCCACGTTCTCCACTTCCTTCACACTTACAGAAGAGTAATTAGCCACTAAACAGTAATTATAATAATACCCCATAATGAAATCTATGCAACTATAGCAGAGTATGAACAATGGCCTTTCCCTCACCAGGCTGAAATCAAAGCCTTCCATGTAATGACCAAGAATAGCATGGAGAATAAAGTTCCTTTTTACAGGGGAAGGGAACAGTGTGTGTTCTACTGACACAGAACCAAAACTGTTGATTTTCCTCCCTGCAGCTGGTTAAGGCTTTGGGTCTCTTCTGGAGGTACGTGAGCCTCACACTATCCTGCCCTTTGGCAAAATAAAACTGTACCTGCTTGTACTGGCTGCACAAATTTAAAAGTTACAATTCTGCAAAGCAAAAGCCCATTTCCCCATGGGCATTTAGAATAATTATTATCCTCTGGAGGCTTTCTCCTTGTCTTCTTCCCACTTGTGTGAGATCCTTCCCTACTCACCCCACAGTTGCTTTTTACCACCTGTGTTTGTCTCTTCAACACAATTAAACCTGCAGATTCAATCAACTAAGATGCTCAAACCAATTACCCACAAAGCTCATTTTGTGAGGTGTTCACTGCCCATCTTCACTGTTTCACCCCAGTACCAGTTTCAGTTTGAGTTTGTTTCATCTCTCACAGCCCCACTGCCTCCCTCAGTCTGATGAAGTTCTGAAGTTGGGGGAGATTCCCTCAGCATAACCCCACTTCTCCTGCCCCAGTCATTAATGGAAACAACACACAGATTGGTTCAAAAATGTAATCCTTTTGTAGGTACTGAATGTTTTTTATGAAAACTTGCAATTTTCAATACAACAAAAACAGCCAAGACATAACAGTGTGAGAAAATCACAAGTGATTACATGTGCTCTCTCTCCAAAATGTTTCCAAATGGGTCCCTACCACCCCCTTTTCCCCTCTTACCTTCTCTGTGCTTTTCTGTCCTTTCTGTGTTCCATCTTTTTTCCCCTCTCATTCTCATATCAAAGTCAAGAACACTGACCACAGGGAAGGTAGGATTTCAGCATTTCCATCCCTCCCCCAGATCTTTGGATTCAGTTTACAACACCTGAAGAACACCATGCACACCCCCCACAAAAGACACCAAAGCCTGCAGTTTCCTGACTAAATGGGAAAAAGTAGATGCTTTGCTCAGGATCCTCTGAGATATTGGGAACACAAAGCGAATGAGTGTCTGCCCATCACACAATTTCCCAAGGCTTCCATTTAATTTATAAGTCTGATGATTCTCAAGAAATTGAAGTGTGCACTTGTGTTGTAAACAAAATACTTCAGATAAAAACGTAGGAAGAAAGCTGGAGAGAAGCCTTCCTTTAAGGATAAAGAGACCCCAAAAAGTAAATACAAGGAAAAAATCCAACTCCAAACTTGTATTTCTCAGTTTTCCATTGATATGGAGAACTCTGATGAGTATTTTTTGAAGCCTGCCATTAATCCTTCCACTGCTATCGGCATCAGGTTTTAGTTTGATATTACTAAGTATCCCAGAGATTATGAATGACCTCTAATGATTCAGAATATACAGATATATTAAAACCAAGTACTTCACAGTGACTCACTGAATTCCAGTTAAAGACAAAATAATTTTGAAAGAAATTACTATACTTGAACCACAGCTATAAAGGTTTCTAGTGCCAAATCTCATGGTGGAGTGACTGGTAGGAAGGGAAGGGACATTTTTACCACATTCAGGAAGATGTGCTTTCTGCCTGCACATCATTTACCAGAGTTTTGGGAAATGGAATATTTAAGAATTGAAACAGACCATCCAAATATGATTTACTTTCACCAATTTACATGGAAAATGAACAAGGTCAGGAGTCTTGTCCTTTTCTCATCCTTCCTTATCCCTTTTGACTTTGACAGACATTCAAGGGACAGTTTTCCTGCTAAGAAGATTAAGCCAAGGGAACTAATCATTTGGCCTGTTCTTAATGACAGAAACTAACAGTTAGGGTCAACATAAATAATTAAATATGGAGCCCCAGTGATACCTCACCAGCCCACATGGAACTACAGCATGGCAAGGTATCAGCTTTGTAGACATGTGGGAAAAAACAACCCAAGAATGGCCTTGTTCAAAAAACACCTTTTCATTGAAAATAAGAGGGCTCAACACTACTGACCAGTGAGTCAGGTGCTCAGAAACACTTCACGCAGACGGTATTTAAATAAAAGCACAGAGCCATGAGAAAGAAGAGCAGTAAACCCTGTGGCTCACCAAGAACATGAACTCCCAACTCTGCCAGGGAACAGAATAGCTCTGTTACATGTAATCACATCTCTCTTAATCCACATGACTTACATTACACATCCCAGGAGGGCAACCAACACCAAAATCACTTCTCCAAGGCTTACAAAAATTAGGTCTTCCTACCTCAGTGTGGAAACGTGGATCCGGCGCCAGTGAGTGGAGCAGGGGAGATGGTTCCTATTCAGACTGGAAAAAGTCGGTATAAACTCTCCAGATCAAAGCCTGCAAATGAAAGAATGTGAAGTATATAAAATAACCTGAAGGATTTGGAATAATGCACCAAAAGAAACACAAGTCTGCGTACAGCATGGAGTTGTTAGTATTTTCTGTGTCCAGTTCCAACTCAGTCAACATTTCCAGCTGTTCTACCTCTCCTGACACTGAGGGCTGACCTGTAGCATCTTTATGACAGGTATATTTTGCCTCCTACAAACCAGACAGCTGCACCTTCCATCTTCCTGGATTCATAGGGCAAATGCTGTATCAGCTACATTTAGGTGGCTTTGCCAGTGGAAAACCCACATGTTTATCTGTACCAGGGATCTGGCTGAGCCATCAGCAAGTGCAGAAGCTCTGTGGTCTGCTCTGTTCTAACCAGCACAGCCCAGTCTGGCTGCTCACACATGGGCAGGTGAGTAGAAACAAGAGGAAGGAAAACAAACACAATGAAGAGTCATGGAAAACAGCTGGATGCATGAGAAGCCTTCTGCTTCCCAAGCAAAACCATCCCTGTGGGTGCATAGTTTGGCACCTGGGTGGGGAGCTGATCAGGAGGTGTCATGCAACCCATGTCAGGACATGTTTGAGATGGGAACTCTCCTATTCTGATGGTGGTTCTTGTGGCAGTCACATATCTGCAGCTATCAGGAATTTATGACTAGGAATTACAGAAGTCTTGTGAGATACTATTTGCCTTTGTCCAGTTTGCTACTCCTCTGCCTACCCTCTACACCTGATGTTGTGGGTGCCCCATCGCTGGGAGTGTCCCAGGCCAGGTTGGACGGGGCTTGGAGCAACCTGGGCTGGTGGAAGGTGTCCCTGCCCATGGCAGGGGGTTGGAATGAGCTTCCAAACCATTTCATGATTCTATGACACACTTTGGGACACAACCATGGGTGAGACACACCAGGTGAAAGGCTAAACCACCACACATTCAGAGCTTGTTTTAAACCAACAGAACAAGGAAGCTATCTGAAGTGAAAAAAGTACTTTCAGGAAAATGCAAATTGTTTCCAAATAATGAAAATAGAAAAGGACATAAATCCAGCATGCTAAGTGCAAACCCATGATAAGGCAAGGCAAAACAGGGCCTGGAGAACAATCACCAGAGTTCAGGGAGCTAATAAAAACTTCTCCAACACAAAAGCAGGAAGCCTGTCCATCACCCAGTGCTGCTGATGGATGGGCAAGGCGTAAAGGGGGGAATTAAGAAAGATAAGGGCACAGCAGCAAAATTAAATTAATTCCTTACACTGCTGTTCACTATGGAGGGGTCAGGAGGGTTCATATGCCAGAGCAACAAATCACAAGAGGCTGACAGTGCTCCCTCCAGAGTCCTCAAGGAGCTCAAATATGAAACTGCTGAACCTTCTTCCTTTGCATCTGGGGACTGGAAGGTGACAAATTTTTACAACAGGTTTTAGGAGTGATCATGGGAATGACAGACCACGAAGTCCCATTTCCAGTACAGGCAAAAGGATACAAAAAATGTTGGACTGATTAGAATTAGCAGTGATGAGTAAACATGTGTCTGGGGAGGAGCCTGAAAGCCAGAAGAAGAGTTTATATGTACAGATCTGCGTTGTCTGACAAGGAACCAGCCCTGCTAATACGGGAGATTTGGGCTGATACAGTGGAATCAGATTTTCTAAAAGCTTTTCTAGAACATCCCTCACTAAAGGTTCTTAAGAAAACTAAACTGTCATGGAGTAAGGGGGATTAATCTTCCTGCAAGTTCCTGATAAAAAGATAGGGAAAAAGGGCACAAACACAATATTAACAAGGGAGGGAACAGAAATTTTGCACTGCTTCAGCTTAGTCATAAATAACCTGGCAAGAGGAGACAGCAAAGTGACACGCAGGTAATCAAAGTAACACACAGCATTTTTCAGGAAAGCCAAGTTTAAGACTAACAGAGAAGAGTTCCTACCAAACCTCCCAGAGTTCAGACTGGATGCCGGTGCACGTCTGTCGCTGAAGAGGATCCTGGATTTAACCAGGCATTTTAAATCTGCCTCTTTTAAAGGTAGATGTTTTCTTGCTTTAATAAATGGATTGGCTTGGGGAGACACTTGATCCTGGTGCCCTTGGACAAGGGGGAGAGGACAGGTTAAATCCTAAGTTTGCTTTTTTTTAATGCCACATAGAATAGCACTCCCTGCTCCTAGGGAATCTTCAGAGGAAGAGCAAAGGAACAGAAAGCTGAAGCTTCTCATTTGGGCCATATAATGGGATCCATTATTTGGACTTTGGCAGGTAGTAGGAGGCTGGATTCCCTCAGACTGTGATGTGGCACTGGACACATGGACAGTCATCCTTTGGCTGCTCCCAGGTTTGTTCCTGGGGAATACCTGACTCCATCCTCTGACTGATTGATGAAAGCAGAAAGCCATGGCTGGGAGAAATCCCCCTGGTTTTGGGAGAACAGGGAGCAAACACCTCCCACCTTGAGGGATCATCCTCCAAATCTGATTGGGAATGGGCCTGAAAATCCCTTTCATCAATCTGGGATGGACACAGGTAGGAAGGGACTGGTGAAGCTGCTCTCCCCCTGCCCAGGAATGTGCCTGTGAATGGCACTGTGGCTCCTGGTGTCACCGTGGTGGGCACAGCCCATGTCCCCTGGGGTACCTTCCGGCACCCTGGGAGTGGCCCCTGCTCACCTCCCACAGTTGGTGGCATGGGATGACAGAGAGAAATGGCTCTGAACCTGTCACACAAGAATTGTTTTTTAGAAAGGGAGCTCTGGTGAAAGGAGGCTTGTCCCTCTGCTCAGCCTCACTGGCTCCTCTCCTGGGGCTCCAGACTGACCTGGGAATCCCCCCTGCCTGGCTGTCACTGGCAGGGGGCTTTCCCCAGCAGCAGCTGTCCTGATTCTACAGCAGCTGAGTTACTGCATGGCAAAAAAAGAGCACCCGACAAAGCCCCCACTAAATTAAACCAGCGCCCTTTCTCGCCAGCAGGGAGACAAAGCCCGGGGGGGCCAGGGGTGGCCCCGCCGCCCACCCAGGGCAGCAGCAGCCCGGCAGCGCCTGCCCCCTCGTGCGGGGCCGGGGGCACACGGGGCTCGGGGCACTCGCTTTGTCCCGCCACATGCCCACACACTGAGGCCACTTGTTCCCGTCTGATCACAATTAGCACCATGCCAAATTCCGTGTGCCCCGCGCTAATGCAGGAGGATGGGCGTGTCACACCCTGCCAAGAATTACAGCCAGCTCCGAGCCAAGGCCTGCCGACCCTTTCATCAGGCTTTTGTTTCAGAAGTGAGGGCTTGCAGATGCCCCTTCTTTGCCAGAAATGCCCGCGGAGGCACTGGAGGAGGCAAGAGCAGGTTTGGCCTGAAGGACGCTGCGTGTGTGACTGAGCAGGGTGAGGGGCAGCTGCCACACTCCCTGCTCTGTCACAGATAACCTGCAAATTTAGAAAAATCAACTGCCTCCAAGATGTTGAACACCCGAAGCTGCATCACTGCTGCAGAGCTGGTTGATGTGAGTGCTGTGGGAAGAGCAGGGAGCACATCCCTCCCACCCCACACCCCAAACCAGCCACAGAGTGACCAGTCAGCACACAGCCCACACTGCACCCGCTGTCCTGCCCCTCCCTGGCTCTGCACAGCTACAACCAAACCAAACGCTCTCAGGACAGGGCAGCACCCCAATCACACTGGTCTGACCACATGCAAGATCACTTTGAAAACCTGATTGGAAAATGGAGAAAACATGACTGGGTTCACTGATGCCCTGGTACTAGATGCGCTCTGCTGTCCAGCAGCTGCTCCAGTTCCCAGGCAGCTCCCAAAGGAGCCATCGTCACCCCACACAAGGGTGTAGGGAGCCTCCTCCAGTGACCTGCTCAGGTCCCGTGCTCAGGGGCTGTGTCCTCTCTGCAGACCCAGACAGGAGGGGTGATGAAAACGCACTCCTTGCTGCCTTCTTGTCTCTGGTTGCCATTTGAACATCACTCCTGGCATGATCTGGGGATGCCACGATGACAGCCAAAACACCATCCACAAATTCCCCCCACTAAGCCGATGATGTTTCTAACATTTTTGGGTAGTGATTTCCACGTGCCTGGTAATGGCTAGAATAGAATCATAGAACCCTTTGGGTTGGAAAAGGTCTCTAAGCCCATTGAGGCCAACCATTCCCCCAGCACTGCCATGGCCACTCTCCATGGCTTTCAAATCCCTCCCAGAATGGGAACTCCACCTCCGCCCTGGGCAGCCTGTGCCAGTGCAGGACAGCCCTTTCCATGAAGGAATTTTCCCAATATCCAACTTTACACAGACTCAGTAGTGTGGCTTTTTGAAGGACACTCTGCTCTCCTGAAACTGACCTGTCTGCAGTACTCAAGGATGTTGTAGCCTCTAAGTACAGGATGTTGTAAAACCTCAGTAATTCCCACTGATTCCAAGGAGGATGCTGTGAATTACCGAATGTGTCAGGTCAGCAGCACAAGAGCAAACTGTTCAAACAGACAGAACAATGCTTCACAAAATGCAATTTAACTTATTTTCTTAACTGTGGGCTGATTCCTAGTTATGCTAATTCGTAACAGATTATGAATTCTATTACGTAATTGGAAAAATGACCATAAAACTTTCACAGTCCTAGAGAGGTTCTGGTTGTCTGTATTTTAACACTCCATCGCTTACAGGGGCTGGCACACACGTGGATGGCCCCGTGTCCCTGTGTCACCCCCACATAGACACAGAGTCCCCACTGACTGCAAAGCACACCCCTGCGTCACACAGCCAGGGAAGCCATTTATGGAGCCCTGGGGTTGCTCTGGGAGGGACTGTGGGAGGGACATGGATCCTCTGTGGAGAGGCTGAGGCAAACCAGGATGTGGCCAGGTATTGCCCCATCCTTGGGAGTGTCCATGGCCAGGTTGGAAGGGGCTTGGAGCAACCTGGTCTAGTGGAAGGACTGTGATGGGACACGCTTTAAGGTCTCCTCCAACCCAAACTATTCTGGGATTTTGTGATGAGGACACTGCTCCATTCACTGGAGTGCTCCCACGAACATCTGCCTCTGATCAGGGGGGAGCTCCTATGGGTCACATCCTGCTCTGCTCTGCCTCCCAGCTTGGGAACAGGATAGACAGACAGTGACTGATGGCAGAAGCAAAAAGACACCGTCAACACCTCAGGGAGGAAATCCCCAGCCGCAGCATTGCATGAGGACATGGACTTCTTATGTTTTAAATCCTGTTCTCAGTGTGCCCCGCTGGCAGGGCCTGAGCCGGAGCTGGGGCTGGGTGTGCAGCCGCCGCCCAGAGCCGTGGATTGGAGCTGTAATTGGTTTGCAACGATTGTATCTGTTCCTGTGTTATTGCTGTACATGGCCAGGTTTTGTACCATACTGAAAATCAATAATAATGCATGAAAAAATGTTCTCCCACCCCCCCTTAAAAGTTAAATAATCTTGTTAGGATTCTGGCACTGCTTTTTTAAATCTGTTAGTCTATGTTTATCATTCTGAGCTCAAGACACACCGGGGGTTACCCACAGGACCCCCCTGGCTGCAGAGCCAGCGCCGTGTTTGGGCAGGTACGGCCAGGAGAGCCCCTGCCCCATCTGCCATGCACAGGGATGTGGCTCAGGCACTGCTACCTGGGCAAGCCCAAGGCAGTGTGGCCTCTGTCCCCAAACGCTCTGGCTTACACGGAGCAGACAGACCCAGGGGGGAGGATGACCCTACCCCATCACAGGGCAGCCCATGGCAGGAGGAGCCAGTGCTCCCAGCCAGGACAACACACCTCCTGCTGCTCTGGTGTCCCTCTGCACCTCCATCGGTACCAGGGCAAGCAAATGCTCCCAAACTTGCACAGTGCCACCAACATCATTGGGTTCTGTTTCCTGATATATGCAACAATCCATAGAACCGTAGGATGGTTTGGGTGGGAAGGGACCATCAAGATCATCTTTTTCCACCCCCTGCCACGGGCAGGGACACCTTCCACTAGCCCAGGTTGTTCCAACCTGGCCTTGGACACTCCCAGGGATGGGGCAGCCACAGTTTCTCTGCCCAACCTGGGCCAGGGCATCCCCACCCTCAGAGGGAACAATTCCTTCCCAATATCCCATCTGACCCTGCCCTCTGGCAGTGGGAAGCCATTCCCCCTTGTTCTGTCCCTCCATGCCTTGTCCCCAGTCCCTCTCCAGCTCCCCTGGAGCCCCTTGAGGCACTGGAAGGAGCCCTGAGGTCTCCTGGAGCCTTCTCTTCTCCAGCTGAACCCAAGGAGAATAAAAGAAAAAAATCCCCACAACAGCCTATTTACTCTCCACTCCAGATTAGGATTGGGATAGAGATGCTACAGGAGGTAATGAGCATGATGAGATGAGAACAGGGGAGCTACTTAAAGAGATTAAGGGATTCAGGGCAGTGTAATTGAAAGGGCCAATGGCCTCACGGTGGCCTTTAACAGCTCCAGGAAAAGGAGCACAACCTGCTGCAGCCCCCAGCAGCAAAACCAGGCAGTGGCGATGGGGTCAGGGGAGTGGCACAGCTGGGCCAGGGGCAGGACACACACAGCCAGCCACAGCACCCCCACAGGGTCATCCTGACCCCTGGGAGCCCTGGCACAGCCTCATCCTTTTTGGATACAGGGACATGAGTCCACTGCCTTGTTCTGGTTCAGCAACTGACCATCAAACCCAGAGCCTGAAAGAACTGTTTCATCTTAAACGGACACATTTATATTGCTGAAGCAAAACTAAAAATATTTTGGGTTTGGTAAGAATATTTTGTTTTATGCAAGCAAAACCTTTCATTTGGACTGTGGGGTTTTTAAAAAAAATCGGTTTCAAGAGAAAATCTTCTTAACAAAACAGAGACATTTCCATTTATTTTCTAATTTTTCTAAAATAACTTCACTTTTGGTCAATCTCTTCAATTTAACGTAGCCTTGCAAACTTTTTAAAACTGTTTCTCTGAAAATAAATTACGTCCCTGTATGTGCTGGGTCATCACAGGAGCCTTTGGCCCACGATAAACACACACATGCATCTCCAAGTTAAGAGTGTTTTGTCACGTTATCCTGGCCCCACTGGCCCCGCAGTTTGGAATTGCTCAGGAATTAAAGGCCTACATAAACACAGCATTTAACCCCATTACAATATAATAATGATTTTTAAACAACTCTGTAATAGTTTCTATAATCTTTTTTTAAGGTGCATGTTATTGTACTGTCACAGTTTCCTTTGCTCCATAACAGCCCAGTCAAAGCAACAGATATGAAGGTAAACACAACTGGGAAGGTACTGAGTGCTATGTGGCCCCTTTCCCATGTTTAGAACTTGCTTTTCCCAAGTGCCAGCTGCTCCATCGACAGGCCATACTAATTGTGGGACAATTTGTGTATTCTTAAACTAGAATATATTTCAGTTAAAGCATTGCATAAATTATTTATTCATTTGTATTTGCATTTAAATACTTGAGAAGTGTCCAGTGCTTTGAAAATTGTTCCAAAGTTTCCCCCTAAGCTGTGACCTTGCGGCCAAGTTTAATCTCAAAGCAGATTGAAAGAAGGGTTTATAAGGAACACGTCCAGGGCTCTGAACGTGCTTTGCTCAGAGAACCAGCGGAGCCGTTCGCAAACTTGGCCAAGTGCTGGGTTTGAGGCCCTCACTTGGGGTTCAGACATGGGGTTTCCACCAAGTTACCCAACTCTAGAGTTAACAACCCAAGATTTTGTTGGGGAGCTTTTATTCATCCTACTTGGTGGCTTCCTTAGAGCTCCTGCTTGCAGCCATACACAGCTCAGCCTTCCATTACAAGACCTTCCCAATACCTGTGGCTGTGGTGGAAAACACTGAGTGTTAGAAGCCAGAATTCAAAGGAAAATAGGAACTACATCTGTTTTAATATTCTATACACATTTGTGTCAAATCCGAGCTTTAGGGAGCTCAACTCACAGCCCTGACAGTGGCTTTCTTCCCATCACCTCTAACCCTGCATGTACCTACAGCCAGTTCTGCACCTCACGACCCCAGGCTGACGGCCCAGCCTGATCACAGACCTCCAAAGCCAAACACCATTTGGTTACGGTCTCCACAGCAAGTTTAGCTGCAGGGAAATGTCTTGTCCTTCCTTTGTCATAAATCTGGTCTCTGCAAACAGCAGAAATTACAGCAGATTAATTGCTTACACCACCCCTCGCAAGGAGAACTGCTGAGAGGGAAGGGAGAAGCACAGGCACTGGTCTAAGATCTCAGCCAGCAGCAAAATGTCAGGAACCAGCAAGAGAGGTGTTTTCCTGACAACATGTGTCCTGACACCAGGTCCTCCAGATGAGGGGGAGCTCCCATGCTCACAACTATGCTCCTTTCAGGAACAGAATGAAGAAAACAGCTATAAAAGAGAACTTGTAAGTGTGCAGAAGAGGACAAAAGTCAAAAGACTTTGTCAAACCTTCAGTGGAATAGACACATAACTAAAGAAGTAGCCAAGAGGTTTATTTTATTGCATATTTAAAATTAATAGTAAAATTCTAATTCTAAAATAGCAAAAGTCTAAGTCAAGAGAGCAGGATGGACTGTGTTTGGGGTTCCTAACTTAGCAACCAACTCAGCACCTCACTTGTGAGCATCAGCTCCTTGAATGGCTGCTCTCAAAGTCTGCAGACTTCCAAGCTAGGGAATATCTCAGGGTTTTGGCCCCGCAGTAGCCTGACCTTTAGATGTGGATCACGGTATGCTATGATACCTCCCAGTCCCTGCTGGCCCCCTGGGCTCCCCGTGCCCACCGTGTGGCAGGTGCCAGGCAGGGGGCTGGCACAGCAGAAGACGCTGTCGCTGCTGGGGCTGCGCTGTCACCGCACCAGGGGACACCAAACACTTACAGTGATCACTGCGCGTGCTGCTGAAACAGGAGTGAAAAGGAGCTGTCGTGCTGTGCATGGTGTAACTGCTATTTCTTTTATATCATTTTATAAGTGTGTGTGATTCTTTAATAAAAACTTAGAGAAAACATCCCAAGTCCTCCCTCTCCCCAAATACTCCTGTCTCAATTTATATAACAGAGCACCAATTACCAAGAAATGCAAAATTATTAAAACAGATCTAAAAAGCATGAGAGGCATTTCAGCTCCCTGTAAATAAGTTTAAAAGTTGAAGGCAAAAAAAAAAAATTAAATGCCAATGAAAAGCATATGGACTTGGCTGGTAATTTCTCTGGCATGGCTTGCTTGCTTCCCACCAACCTTCCGAGGTACTGGACAATTCGGAAGGATATTTACCCAGAGAAGCTGTGGCTGCTCCATCCCTGGAAGTGTTCAAGGCCAGGTTGGACAGGGCTTGGAGCAACCTGGGCTAGTGGAAGGTGTTCCTGCCCACGGCAGAGGGTGGAATGAGGTGAGCTTTAAGGTCCCTTCCCACCCAAATCAGTCTGGGATTCTGTGATACGAAGATGATACTATCAAAGCCTCCACTGCTATTTTCACTCATTCTCATGGCAGGGTGTCTGGGTTAGAGCCCTCTGAGAGCCACAATCTCTGCTTCAATCCCTTCTCCTGGCTTAGGGGCAGCCCATGCTCAAACACAGAAAATACAAAGCTTTTGTCAGGGAAAGGCTCCGGGTTGGGACAGAGGTTGGGGTGCTAGAGGGGAGCAGCTCCCCACCCCTGCAGTGCACACATATCAATTATAAGGCTACCCCATCTCCCCGTGCCTCCTTCCTGGAGCAGCACTGAATGAACAGCACACCTGCCTAACAGTTTTCCCTCCTTCCCCCTGAGCCCATTTACTGCTCTCCTTTTGACACTCCCCAGTTCCTGTGCCCACGACTCCAGCCCCTGCAGGGCAGCGTGTCCGTGCCCTTGTGCCAGCAGGAGCAGTACCCCGGCACAAATGCAGGCGCCAGAGCTGAGACAATGCTCGGTACCTCGCTAGTTCATGCAGCTCGTATATATCTTCTGTAAATAACCCTCAGTTTTCACATGGATTATTTAGACTTTCTGATGAAACTGCAGAAATGCCACTGCAGCGGCCGCGCGCCCAATCAGGCAGCGGCTCCCTGACCCCGGCCCCGCTGCCATTAGCTTCAAGGGGAAAAACCCTCCTCATCTCTCGTTATCCCTTTTTTTATGATCTAGGATTCTGTTAATAATGACTCCGTGTTACATAAAACAGATACATTAATGTCACCAAGTCCCAAAAGTACTGAATCAAGCTGACTCCTTCAGAAAGGAAGAAAGTCATAGATATGAGCCTTAATAAGAGTGCAGATCCGAAGGACGGGAAGGGCTCCACCAGATCGCTTTCTCCTTCCTATTTGAAACAGGGGATTTAAAGGGCCATGCAGCTAGAGAAGATCAGAGTCGTGGCAGGATGACTATGAATGTGTCATCAAAGAGAGCACATCAAACGTGATTTTAGGTGGTGCTGCAAAGGCACGCCCAGCCTGCTCCACCTGCCTGCTCCGCTCCCGGGTGCCACGGGGGAAAGGAGATGGAGAGGCTCAGCAGCCCCACAACCCGGCACTCACCCTTCATCTCTGGAATGAAAGGGCTGGTTTAGACCAACAGTTCTGGAGAAGTAAGTTGCCTGGACTCAGTTTAGAGGAAAAAGTGGCCAAGTCTTTCACCTATGCACATGGCTGAGACTACTTCTATTCCTGTACAGCTGGAGTAGATGTTATAATTAAAAGCAACACCCAGTGACCACTAGTGCTGGACAAATACTAAAGCAGAACAAAACCTCTAATCAGAGGAATGAAGATATTTAGTGGCAAAACTATTAATGTCTGAAAGTTTTGGAAAAGAAAACCCAGGACAGTCTGGCCAAGTCATCTGTGATGGAACATGACACAGAAGTGTTGTGATCAGAATCAAACACTGGTGGTGTCACAAGGGTACAGGGGTGCACACCTGGATGTCAAAGCCCCGGTGAATTATGCCCAGGGAACATGAAAATGGATTACTAAATTTGCAAGTAGTTGCAAGTATTTCAAGGAAAGAAAAATGACATGTAAATCAAAGTCATGCTTGTGGGGGAGTTTCCACCAGCCAGAGAGAGAGCAGGGGTTTTGGTTCCCACCTCGAAGACTTCAGGAAAGGACAAAATCCTAAAGCCAAGACAAACACATAAATGGGGATGCAGCATATTTTGCAGAGTGGTACCAACACCTTCTCCAGGTTCCACCAACACATCCACTGTTCCTCATCTGTACCAGAAGCAACTCTCCCAGCAGAGAGAGCCTGGAAACAGCTCTGTCTGTACCAGTGCTCAGTTTAGACTCATCTGTACAAACAAATCCAAATTCAACTCCCGTGACAGGGATACTCCAGAGGATTAGGTCTATTAAAATTTGTATTTTGCAATTACTTCAGTTTGCTTTGCTTCTTTTCAAGGTTTTATGTTAAATTACATGGATGAAAGATCAACCTTTGCTTAAAAGATCTGGTTTTTTGAGGTTGTGCCACTGTTAGAACAAATTTTAAATCATATGATACAATCACCATTTTGATTGAAAGGCTTACTTTGTAACCAGCCCGTGCATGGTTAATAGAGCAAAATCTGACAATCTACTAATTTCTAATTTAACATAAATAAAGAACATGACACATTAGCCATTTTTTTCTTAATTTCCTACTGTAAGATACTCAAACTGGGACGAGGTTTGTGTTTATGCAGCACGCAGTGGCCCACCACTTTTTGTGAGAAAAAGTTATCGTCTCTGTGCCTGTTCTGAATTCATACAGTGGCCGTACTGGTTCTGATCTCAGAGTGGTAGGAGGATTAACTTGTGAACAACCAAAAGTATAATGTAAGGTAGGTGCAATCATTTTAAGTGCTAACTATCTCCCAACACTGGCAGATAGGAGTTAGACAGCAATGAGACTAAAACTGTGGTTATTTCATTATTGCATAGACAATGCCAGGGCTCAAAGCATGCCAGGCATTTTCCAGATCAGAGGAAAATGTGATCCCTGCTCTGAGAGTGCCTAATCTAAAAATTCAAAGATGAAAAGAGGGAAAGAACTCAGGATACAAAGGAATCTACATAGTGACAGGTCCCAGCTTGTTATTTTAATTAAAAATATGCTAAATCCTTCTTTTTGACTCTTTCAGCCCTCTCATCCCAGCTCTAAGCTTCAATTTCAGTGTCCACATAACCTTCCTAATCATCCACTGCTCCCTCCACATAAAGGAGCTCTTTGGAGCCAGGGTTAGTCTGGCAACAGGGTGTGTGGCAGAGGGTGACACTGGGTATGGTAACAGACCCCGAGGACTGGAAATCCAACAGATCCAGCCCAAACATGCTTCCAGAGAGCCATGTATGTCCTACCAACAAGGGCCCTGGAATTTGGAGCCTTCTTGCAATTTACAGAGGATAAATTGAAGAGAAGCCCACAGCCCCTACATGTCCTCAGATGGACCATCAAATCCTAACACATAAAAACCTACTTTGTCAATTATTAGACAGTGAGCCATGCTCGTTTAAGTCTTCCAAGAATTTTACCAGAGCTCAGGGATCCCACTGCTCCCCTCCTGTTGGCATGTCCCAAACTCAAAGCAAACAACTCCTGGCACCACTGCCCATGCTCTGCTCCTTGGCTGCCCCTGGAGCCCACTGGATATTCCTTCAGATGTCTAACAAGCGTTGAACACAACTGAGGTTTAGAGAGAGACAGAAATCAATACCACAGCTTCCACCAGACACGCTGAGGGATTATCCGTCCCACGGAACAGCACAGACGGCTGAATGGGAGAATCATGACTCCGAATAAGGCACAGGGTTTATGAGGCTGGAAAGCAGCCTCTGGCCTTGATAACCTCCAGCTGGCTGGGAGGAAAAGCCGGCAGTGGGAACAGGCACGGCGAGGCAGCGGCAGGTCACACTGCGCACTGCACGGCCACCGGCTCTCCCACACCTCCACTGCAGCTGCATCATGTATTTTGGCTCTGGGGCTGGAAAAGAACAACCCAGAGGTGTGGACTCCCCACCCCTAGAAGTGCCCAAGGGCAGGTTGGACAGGGCTTGGAGCAACCTGGGCTAGTGGAAGGTGTCCCTGCCCACGGCAGGGGCTGGGAGGAGGTGAGCTTGAAGGTCCAACCCAAACCATTCCAAGATCCTGTGACTCTAAACCAACAGCAGCAAATGGCAGGCAAGGCAGGTGGCACAGGTGAGATGTGCCATGAAGATGAATGCTAGGAAACTGCTGGAAAAAATATGGAAAACTGCTTGGCTCACATCATCATCATCAAAGAAGGCCCCGCAAACCTCTAATAACAAGATACAGGATCCTGTGTCACTGCTGATAACTTCCTCTGTCTTCAGAAATCCAGATTTTCTTTGATCTGTGAGCTCTGCAAAAAGCATCCACATCTGATGGGCAGAGGCAGGGTTAGGACAAGCACTTGGAGAGCAAAATTGCTTTCAGCTTAGCTAACATCACTGATTTTGTGTGGTTTTATGACCTGAAGACCTTTTGCTCCCTATTGCTCTCATATTCGTTGTGGTGACTGTGTTGGGGCTCCAAAAGCTGCAGACGTGAGTTTGTCTTTGTCCTTAAATTGTCAAGAAATCATGAGAAAAGAGGGGTCCAGAGGAGATAAATGGGGAAGCAATGTCCAGAAGGTCTCCAAGGTTTAATGAGGCATTGGTACTATATTTACATAGTTTGAGAGAGGTCTTTAATGACCTCTGAGGTTTCCAACATTTCTGAAGTTTACCACCCTGCAGAAGGTTTCTAAGAACCCTGAATGAATAAATGTGCTGCAACTCCCTCCCAGGAGCCTGCACAATCCCAGTCACAGTTTCCTTCACTGCTCAGGAGCATCACTGATTGTCCACAGGACTTGCAGTGTCATTCTGTGAAAGCACATGAATCCTTTACAATCTAAATTTCTCCAACAGTGAAGAACAATGAGACAACAGAGGTGTAAGGACAGGAGACAAAGATGAAGCAATATGCAGAAAAATGCCTCAAGGTAATTTTTGGTCACAAACCTCTATAAGGGATTATTTTTTTTAATTAATTAGTTTTCTGATTTTTCTTAAGTGAATTAACACAGAGGAGGGAAAAGGCACCAGTACTTCTCAGTACAGCAGCCGAACAGCTACAGCACAACAGAAGATTAGCAAGATCCATATCTTCCAGAAAATCAGCCCCATTTATGATCTGAACGTTGCTATTACTTCATTTCCCCCAACTCATCGGATTCATCTCTCCTGATGTCCAACAACTACAACTAAAGATGATGTGGAAGCCCACACTGCCAAAGACACTCACACAACTTCCCTCTGCAACTCAGAATTGTCTCTGGTCCAAGAGATGCTACAGGTTATTTACACTGACCAAGCATGAATCCATGACCAGAACAGGCCTGTGCAGGCTGCCTGTGCCTGTGGGACCAGCGGAGGATGAGCCCTGAGCTTCAGCTCCAGCCTTCAGAGCTGCTTTGCACCTAGAATCACAGAATCAGATTTGTTGAGGTTGGAAAAGACCTTTAAGATCACCAAGTCAAACTGTCAGCCCAGCACCACCACCGCATTCACCACTGAACCATGTCCCTCAGGTGTCACATCCACAAGATTTTTTGAACACTTCCAGGGATGGTGACTCCACTGCTTCCCTGAACAGCCTTTTCCACTGCTTGAGGACCCTTTCCAGGAAGATATTTTTCCCAGTACCTATTCTAAACTCCCCCTGGTGCAACTTGAGGCACCTTGCTCTATTTTAGGAAAATCCAGTAATTTTGAATGTGCTAACCAATTATTTACGGAGAAGGATGCAAGAGCTGACAGGGTGGAAGTGGATCAGGAGCGTGCCTGCCCTGCCTGTGACTGTGGATGTGACCCGTGAGGAGGGGATTGCCCTGGGCAGGGGGCAGAGCGTATGGCTGAACACGCGTGGACATCACACACCCATTAACCACAGGGCTGATGACCAGGAACCAGCTCTTCTGCCCCAGGATCCGTGGTGGAACCCGTGCCATGGGCCCACCCTCACCCTGCTGCTCTCAGGCTGGCTGTGGGACCGCCAGTGGGACCGTGGGGTTCCACGTGGCCGTGGCTGCGAGGGGCACAGCCTCTCCCCTCCCTGGCTGGGCACATCACCGGGGGTGAGCTCGGCCTCCAGCTCAGGGCGCACCCCGCTCCTCACCAGCCCATCGCTCTGTCCCCTCCCCGTGCTCCCGCTGCACATTAACCTAAAACACGAGCGGCGCTCGCCCCCAGTGCTGCTGCTCCCCGAGCCACGGCAGCCCCTCCGCCCGCGCTCCGTATCTCAGGCAGCGTGTCACTGCAGGTTTACGGTCAGCATTACGGCCTGAGCCCCTGGCCCTGTGCCGCATCCCCTCGGAGCGCGGCCAGCCTTCCCGCACGGAGCGGCTCCCGCGCCGCGCTGCCCCCTCCGCGCCCGCCGCCGTAAATCTGCTCCACCTGATGGGAGATGGGCTTTTTAGGATCTCTCCGGGTGCTTTGAGGTAGCACTTCTATGAACTCCGTGCCACAATAAATAACGCTACCTGCAATATGTCTTGGGGAACGTGGCAGCAGCCGCTGTCCTGCCATGAATTTTTATTCTTTTGCCGTCTGGAAGATAGATTCCAGATACAGCATTTCCCTGCACTTAGTGTCAAATCTCTTTACCCCTTTGCCCCGGCAGAATGACAGGGACCACAAATAAAATAAAAGAATAAAAAAGAAGCATAGGAAAAATGGCCTGAGAGCAGAGGGAAAGCACTAAAGTCCCCTCTCCCTGCAGCTGAGCAGCTCCAGAACTGACAGCAGGGACTAAGACAGGGGCAGCTGGAATGGGAGAAGGCAATTTTTGTACGCTGCCAAAGAGATTTCTACAGGAAGACTCCACAGAAAGGAGCGCAGTGATAAAATTGCTATGCAGAGCATAATGTACGTAGGAGTGGAGGACATGAGAAGGTGGCTTTGTGTGCCAGTCCAAACTGCTGTGCCAGGGATGGGGAAACGAAGTACTGACCCAATAAAGGGGTTCTTACACTAAAAACCTTCCTCACTATAAAGAAAAGCATCACACACAATGACTAATGAAATGGTCTAAACATTTGCAAACCTTACCCTGCAGATCTGATACCAAGGTTAGAGTGCAAACAGAATGCTGCAACAATGACCAACAGGAATTCTGGGGGAAAAGGCGTCGGACTGGCACAAGAATTCTGTCAGGTTCACTGGGAATGCTGAGAGCCAGTGTGTGGGACACCCTCAGGGTGCACAGTGGGGCTGAGAGATGCAGAGCCTCATTAACCAGCTGGACACGCTCAGAGCTCATCTCCAGCCGGGCTGAGGATGATGCCAAAGCATAGCGAGCGGGAGACACACTGGAGGGTTGCGGTGCCCTTCAGGGGGACCTCAGTGGGGCCAACGGGAACCATGGAATTCAAGGGAGGACAAAGCCCAGCCCTGCACGTGGGAAGGAGAGTGCCCATGGCAGGGTAACCCGCAGAGGGCCCAGGGCCATGGGCTAACCACGAGCCAGCAGAGTGCCCTGATGGCAAAGGCAGCCAGAACTTCCTGCAAAGTCCTGGAAGGAACACAGCCAACAGCTGGAGGGAGGTGATGCCACCCCTCCCCTCTGCTCAGCACTGCTGGGGCCTCATCCGGAGCTCTGGGCCCAGGTGTGGATCCCCAGTGCAGGACAGACCTGGGTGTGCTGACTGCACGGGGCCATCTCCAGAGGAGCCCTCCAGCCTCAGCAGCTCCAGGACCTAGCAGAGGGCCATGCCTTACTTGCTGGTTGCCACATGTAAGCAGTTGAGTAAACTACCCACAGGACTCCAAAATACTTAAACCACCCCCCACCCCCCCCCACCTCAAATGCAGGCAGGTAAAATGTTTTAGCTGTACAATCCCACTGAGACTATGAGAAATTTCTGCTCAAACAACATGATAGCATCTGGAAAAACTCTTAAAATGTGAACAGCTTCAACTAGCCAGAAGTTCACAGTGCATAGTGCTTTTTCCTCGCAAGTTTCTCTGTTCTAGCTCAGTACCCTATAGAAAACCAAAATAATGATTTTTCCACATCTGAATATCTGGGCTGCAGTACAATCTTATCTGAATTTGAAGACAGTGTTTTCCTTTCTTCTTTTACTGTGATGAAATGACCAAATTTCATGTCCCTGACATCTAAAAGATCTTAGGGTCAGCACTCCAGTGTCCTCCCACTAACACACACACACACATATCCAGTTATAACACAAAGTAGGGCAAACACCACATTGTTCTGCCGTCAAGTCACTATCGTCCAGTGTGCAAGTGAAGCCAGAATCCATGGATGCCACGTGAAATGCCTCCTTCAGCAGGCGTGAGCCCATTTCACACCAAAAATGATGATCCTGTGGTTAGAACACAGCTCTACACAGCTGCCTTCGCATCTGTCCTCTTTCTATTTCCACCTCTGAAATTGAACTTTAAACACTGGAACTGAGACTTTGTCAAACATATACGTTACTGAGCAACAGCCATACAAAACCAGCCCCCAGAAGATGCGAATGACACTTTTGCCACACGGCAGAGTTAAACTGGAGGAGATTTACAAGGTCATTGACAAATGTGAGTATTGATTGAGTATTAAAGTGTCTTGTGATTAATACAGCCTTCGAAGTAATTAGTGCAGAAGATCTCTTATATCTCCCTGTGTCTTAATAACGTATCTGTGAACACACAGACCCCTGTCAATCATTCTGGGTGAGGCCAAGCATCATCTCACCTGATAACTCATTTGGAAACTGGGCTTCCTTGCCTGCTGAATCTCTCAAAACCAGCAACTCTTCCCTAATTGCCTCGGGTGACCTATATTTAGAGGCTTGCAGTTCACTAGGTGGGTAGAGAGGGAGGAGAGAGCTAAGAAAAATGCTAAAGCATGTTACTCCTACAATGGCAACCAAGCCCAGGAGAAATTCAGAGGCACTGAATGGAACTGGCTGAGGGATCCACAGCAGGAACACACAAACAGCATTTGCTCAACCCAACACAGCATTCCCGCATCCCGTGGAGCCACACAACTCCCATTCACACATAGGTAAGAGTTTAGATTTTTTCATGCAGTACTCGATGTTAAAACCAGGAATTACAGAATTTGCTGTTTCATTCTGAGGAAAACGTAACCCAGACGGACACGATTTCTCCCAATCTTGTATGGTTTTCACTGGGGAAAGCGGTGTTCCACTTAGACTTTTAAAGCTCTGTCTGCATCTGTCTCAGCGATCTATGATTAGAATTTCTATGATTAGAATGCTAGAAAATAGGGCTGGAAAGAACCTCAGAAAGTCACTAAATTGATCTTTCTCCCCACAGGCAGAATCAATGACACAAAAGCATCCTCATGTCCTGGCACCCCGGACCAAAAGACTGGGGCATGCTAATGTAACACCAAACTGCTTGTGAGCTCTTCATCAGCTTGCAGTTATTGGCATCCTCCCCAGTTTCCCCCCTCCCTGGGACTTGAGACCAACAGGCTCATAGCAAAGTCTAACTACTCTAAGTACTCCTGAGGTACAGGAGCGCAGGAAGAAGAAAAAATTAAATTCTAAAAGGAAAAGTAAGTTCCAAACACAGAGAAAAACTTCAGAATAAAGCAGGTGATGGAAAAACAGAGGGTGAAAAAGGTGTCTGCAGTTTGTAGGAGGTACAGAAGCATCAGGGGAAGGAGTCCAAAGACGAAGAATATGCACAATCCAACTTGAAAAAGTCTGTGTTTTGGAAACATTATTGCTCATTCATTTGCCATTTTTGGCATCTATTTAAGGAATACTATTTTTTTTTCATTATTATATAGCGGAGATAAAAATTATAGACAAGAATGTGCTGAGAGGAGGATTTTAAAGACCTTAAAAAGTCACTCTGCTCTTCCCACGTGCTCAGTGACATTATTAACCCCCTGTGTAACGGAGCTCACAGTCCTCCTAGGAAAGACTCAGACTTTGTGAGGGGCTCCATGCACTGTATTTAAACAAAGCCTCCAAGCCCCTCTTGGTCAGTCTTTGGAGGAACTTCTACAGAGGGAGAAACCCCAGCTGGTGCCAAGGACTCAGCCTGGGGCTGGCAGTCCTGGTGTCCCTGTCTCAGCTCTTGGTCCCCACCAGAACAGCCTAAATCTGACCTGAACCGAGGTCACTGATGGGAAGACCAGGCTGCCAGCAGTTCCTACAACGGCATGTGAGTTTTCCCAGAGCAAACCAGAGCTTGTCGGTCACCTGGATCCGGGAGGGAAACATTCTGCTCCAAGTGCCACTTCAGCAAAATAAGCAGCTTGACAGCTTCTGGGGGCTTTTTGGAGCCCACAAAGCACCAGGTACTTATCCAGTATCATCTTAATCTGTTTTCTACCATTCTCTTTAAGCAACTGCAATCACTTGGTTCCTCTGAAGCACACTTCGAGGTCGTTAAACATTTACTGCTCATGGGGTAAACAAGGCTCTGGGAAACTGCTTCCTTCCAACTCATTCATTTCTGAGCTGCTATTTAATTCCATGTTGGAAAAAGCCAAGAGCTGAACGGTGACCCCACCAACATCTCACTCTCTTACACCTTCCTCCAACAGAGACCAAGGACTGTTGTAAAAGGCACAAATATTCTGGAATTTTGCAAACATCACACTACCTGTCCCTCCTGGCCAGTGCCAGTGGGTGCAGAGCTGCAGCCAGAGCATTCCTGCTTCTGAGGAGAGCTGGGAACTCACAATCAATGGACTTCTGGCGAAAACACAGCCCCAACTTTCCACTGACCATTGCACTTCCTGGGGGCAGAAGATGCAACAAATGGAAGTCAATCACTCTCATATCTAACCAAATCAGAGCAAACTGTAAACTGATTTAGAGGGGGCAGAAAGAAGGAAAAATCCTCCTTCTTTGGAAGACAGCAAAAAAAATCCAAACTTGGGACTTCACAGAACCACAGACTGGCTTTGGTTGGAAGGGATCTTAAAGAACATCTAGATCCACCCCCTGCCATGGGCAGGGACACCTTCCACCAGCCCAGGTTGCTCCAAGCCTCGTCCAACCTGGCCGTGGACACTCCCAGGGATGGGGCAGCCACAGCTTCTCTGGGCACCCTGTGCCAGGGCCTGCCCACCCTCACAGGGAACAATTCCTTCCCAATATCCCATCTGACCCTGCCCTCTGTCAGTTTAAAGCCATTAAAACTGAGACTCTTGGCCTTTTCTTTAGATGAAGTGTTGCCTATGAAATATTCTCCTGCCTTTAGTGTTAATCTCACTCTCTTTCTTCTCGCACCTGCTAATGTCCCATAACTCATGGGCCCCTCTTCCTTCTCCTCTTTCATGTTTATTTATTGCGACTATTTTAGCAGCTATTGGTTCAACTCACTCCACTCAAATATTCATCATTTAGTTCTCTAGGTAAATCATATTTAATCAGTACAGCACAGAAAATAGTGTAATTATAGATGCCGGATGCCATTACACTCAGAAGAAATTAAACCTCATTTCAAGCTGTCCAGTGGTGCCCTGAGGAGAACAGGCTGCATGGAAGGGAGGTGGCCCAGCAGTGAGAGCCAGATGTGCTTTTAGGGTCTCTGAACCCAAGGAATAGGGAAGGTGGAGAGGCAGAAA
This sequence comes from Acropternis orthonyx, assembly GCA_035583155.1. Classification (NCBI taxonomy): domain Eukaryota; kingdom Metazoa; phylum Chordata; class Aves; order Passeriformes; family Rhinocryptidae; genus Acropternis; species Acropternis orthonyx. The sequence continues at coordinate 20,414,026 of JAWWEU010000020.1, read as the reverse complement.
GAGACAAGGAGAGAATCCACTATGGGCAAACCAAGAACATCAGAACTTTTCATGAGGAAGTCAGTAAATGCATCTTTTTTTTTTTTTGAGCCTGTTCTGTCTTGTGCCAATTACAGCACTTCTAATGAGGTTTTGTCTAAGGTAAATATTTCTATTTTAATAATACTAATGGACAGAGTCTTTATTGATCAATAAAATCCAAAAAGTTATTAGAGTAACAAAGATGCAAATAGAATCTCCAAGATGCTCAGAGGAAGCAGTGGAGCATACCCCTCCAGCTGGCACCGAACCACTTAAAACTCAACATTACCCTTGAATAAAGTGCCACAGTTTACCCAGGTTGTGGCACAAAATGCGAGAGGAGACATTTCACCTGCAGACACTTGGTATCCATCACCTGCCATCAGCACACGGCAGCGACGGGCCCGCTTCAGCCCCAACAATGGCCTGAGAGGCCCAGCAGGGGAGGCTTTATTTTTTTTTTTTTTTGCTAATAATACATCTGAGGTTTAGATAAGTAACTAAGAGGAAGGAGAGCTCCTTCTAGTCCATCCTGCTGCCGACAATTAAGAAACCTCAAAGTAATTTTTGAAAATGTCAGCGTCTCATTTAGCAAAGGGATAAATAATGAATGAAGCATAATCACTGTCCTGCGCTGGTGGTACAGCTTCGCGGTGTCATTAGTAAACTAACGGTATAATATCTTCATGTCACAGTTTAATTATATCTTGTAATTAGTTTCAGCAATGGATTGCACAGAGTCAGGCCCCCTGAGCTAAACAAAAGGTAATAGAACTTTCAGAGTCCTCGCATAAATCAATTATGAAAGTGTCCTGTGTTATTTGAGGCTTGTTTGCTGTAATTTTATGCACAAAGAAGAGATGATCCCTGCTGTCTAAGGAGGACGATTCACCTCACCAACTGCCTGCCTAAATGAGCCCGAGTGCTGCAGGGGCAGGGCAGTGCCTGCCTGCACAGGGTGAGGAGTGTGTGAAAACATCCCCAGTCTGGCTGAGAGCACCACAAACACAGGAGCCTCATGTGCAGGCAAAGGAAAACAGGAAGAAATCCTTCCCTGGGAGGGTGGGCAGGCCCTGGCACAGGGTGCCCAGAGAAGCTGTGGCTGCCCCATCCCTGGGAGTGTCCACGGCCAGGTTGGACGAGGCTTGGAGCAACCTGGGCTGGTGGAAGGTGTCCCTGCCCATGGCAGGGGGTGGATCTAGATGTTCTTTAAGATCCCTTCCAACCCAAACCACTTTGGGGTTCGATGAAATGTAAGCACAGTAAGATAGCACCACGCTTTTCCTGTTGTTGGTGCTGATGTGTTCCAGGCCAGCACTGATGTCAGGCACTGTAATCCTGTGTCCAAGGCTGCCCGTTGTTGCATTTCTGTTCGCTATCCCAAGGACCACAGCACCACCCACACAGCACTTCCACCTTCCTTCTCCCTCTTCTTCACCCAGAGTGAAACACCCCCTGCATGAGACACCTGATCTCTAGTTTACATCAGCACATCCAGACAGGTTAGATGCTAGAAGAAGGCATTGGAATAGGTTGCCTAGGGAGGTGGTAGAGTCACTATCTCTGAAGCGTTCAAGAGGTGCCTGCATGTGGCACTTGGGGATATGCTTTAGGGGGCATTATGGTGGTGCTGGGTTGATGGTTGGATTTAGTGATCTTGAAGGTCTCTCCCAACCATGATGATTCTGTGCTAACAGAACCAGCTAACAGCACTGGTTCCTGGCCCAGTGACTGTCTTCAACCATGTTTGGGGTTGTTCTTTCTCCTGTTTTATTCCTGATCTTACTCATCTGCAGCCATGGGAGAGAATTATGCAAGAGAGCCCTGCTGGAAATGGATCCAGGCAGGCTGTGGAGCCTGCTGAGGTTACAGAGCTGTAATTGCAGCTGATCAGAATCTGCTGCCATCCCACAGGCAGCTGCTTGAGCTCTAGAAATTCTACAGGAGACACACTTTTCCTAAGAGCTCTTTATACCACACCAGGATTGTGGATAAACAACCCACACCTGTGAAGTGGCTGGGAATGATCCCCAACACCCCAGCCTATACATTCTCATATAGCTTCAGGGGAAAACAAAGAGTTGAATTACTGGAATTAAATGTATAAAATAATGTTTCATAATTCAGACTTAATAGGTGTATTATATTTGCATATTTTTTCCACAGTCTTTTTAAGAGTCCTACATATTGCATTACCGTTCCTCTGTGTAGGGGTGCACACACAAGGCTGTCTCTGATCTGGTGTGAATCATTTATCTTTTCCTGTTGCTCCTCTGCCCCCACTGCTTGGTGCTGGAAGCTGCCTATGTGATGTGGGATGGAGAAGGTGGGGAAAAAAACCCTAAATAAAATGAAGCCTCTCAGTGTGTCTGATTTTGGCCTACCAGGATCTCCAAAAGCAAAAAAGGCTCACAGGAGCAGCAAAGGGCTGTCCGCGGGTCACCCAACCCTGGGCCGAGTGTCTGGGATCCCACTGCGGGCAGCGGAGACGAGTGTGCAGAGGAGTCTGAAAGGTGCCAAGACATGTAATTGTCTCAGTCCTGATCAAGCTGCAGAACACACCGGGGTCCCGCTTCAAAGCCCTCCTCAAGTCTGCCTTGAAAGCGAATCCCGTGGCACGTTGGCCTTGCTGTTTATACAACAACTTCCAGGTTTAAATGAAAAGCTGCTCGCTAAAGCAGCCGAATCCTCCCATTGTGAGCCCTTCAGCAAATTTAACAAAAGGAAAAGCACAGAGTGGAAAAAAAAAAGTCCAGCCGTCGAAGCGGTGCTGCAATCCGGCTGGTTGCCATGGAGACATGATGACTTGTTCACATGGCAACATACCTTTGGTCCACTATTAAAATGATGAGAGTAAACTGGGTTGCACTTAGTACAAATATATATATATATGTATCTCCTGTGCACTGGAGCAGCTGCTGTGGAGGAGGAACCAGGAGAACAAAGCTGGAAATGGCAGTTTTGGGGAGCAGGGGAAAAACAAGGGGGATAAACCCAGTTCTAGGTGTGTGTCAGAGATAAATGACAGCTACACAGACAATAAATTTCACTTGGATATAGAATTTGTCTTTAGAAGCCAAAGGATGCTTGCCATACATCTGTGGCATGATCCAGAGGGCACTGAACTTCATCCTTAGGAAGTGACCTCAAGGAGCCATGGCAAAAATATGTATTGGGAAGGGGGTGGGATCACTGGAGACCTCATCAACACAAAACTAATTGTGGTAAAGATAAAACTTAAGAAATAGCTGCTGCAGCAGTGAATGCAATCACATAGTTTGTCATTTACATTAAAATCCCAAACAACTAGCAAATGCGAAATTGTGCAACATCTATTTAGTCACAATGAATACCCAAGATTGCCAAAAATACATCCCCATTACCATGTTATTGGTGGGTTTTCTGCAATTTTTTTAATTTCAACAGATTTAAACACCTCCTCCTGATAGCACAGAAAATTGTGATACCGCTGGGGAACTCATCATCCACTTGTCCATCATTTAGATGTACGACAGGATGAATCCCTTTGGTTTATGAAGCATGTACATCATACAACAGATATGAGAAAGTCTCTTAAAATATAAAACATGATAAAAAATACCCTTAAAACAGATTCTACTTTAATTAACTCACAGAATGAGGGTGCATCGAGGCTCACTACACGTGAGGAGGTGGCTTTGGAGTCTGTGCTGAGAGCCCCCAGCATGGAGGGCATGTGGGCCCCAGATTTCAGCAGATGTGAGAGCAGAGAAGGATTCATTTCATCTCTATCACTGATGAAACAACAGCTTTGTCCCACTCCCCGAAACACGGTGAATGATAAGGGCATCATAAGGATGGTAAACTGTACATAAAAAAAAGAAAAGTAACCTTCTGGTGTCTATCAAGCCATCACAACTGCCACACTCACCCTCCCTCCTGAGGACCAAAACAGCTACAAAGTGCCTGAAGCCACTAAGCAGATGAAAATCCCAGAGGTGGGCTTGGGCTAAACCTCCTGATTTCCCAACCAAAAGGCATCAAAGACCAACCCCTCACTGTTCATTTGCTGTTTCCCTTTGCTCTGCACACACCTGTGCCCGGGAAGTTTCCCTTTGCTTGGGAAGCACAGAGCCCTTCCCACACGGAGAGAGGCTCCCTGCCCGTCCTGGGCTGAACAGCGAAGGGAACAGCCATGGGCAGGCAGACAGGCAGGAGAGAGGATGGCAGCACCTGGAAAGGCCATGGTGGAACAAACACCTTTTGGGTGCATCTGTACATCTGCACAGCCACATCTGCATGCTCAGTTTGTAGGGGCTTTTCAAACAATAAAGGGAATCTGTCAGTTTAAGGTAAATATCCTATTTTGCATGAGTCAATACGGAAGTCCTCGCAGGAATGCAGGGGATAAGGGCTGATCTGGAAGTGTCTGGGAATCTAACTCCATATATTGGAGATGAGGTCCCATTTTTATCCATAACAATGCTTAGCTGATAAATTAAACACTTCAAATGAACTTGGGATCTTTCAGCATGACTCACTGCTTTAACCAGACCTGCAATCTGATGTCCAGTACAGAAGTTAAGATCATAACTGACCAGAAAAGCTAAAAGTGAAGAACAGGCTCCACAGTTCCATTTTGTAAAGACCGACACCAAAATATACCCACAGTATTTATTTAAATAGGTCTAATTCAAGACTTTCAAAGTGGGCACAGAAAGTCTTTCACAGTGCTCTTCTCTCTCATCTCCTCTTGCTCCACTCCAGCATATTCAGAGATGTTTTGCTACTTTCCACTTCCAAGTGGTTCCACACACACCTGCCCAATCCCTTCTTAAAACAGCTGCTTCTACAAGTTGCAATAATCTTACATTTAAAAAAAAAAAAACAATTCCTATAAAGAGCAGAGAAATGGAACCCAGTTCACTGATTTCTAGACTTTTGAGGATAAATCTAATTTTAGAAATAAGATCTATCTGAGGGATAAATCAGGAAGGAATTTCAGCCACTAGAAGGAACTTCATTAATGGAACAGGAACCTGCAGGTTCACCAGTGAGCCAACAGGTGTTTAAACAATTCCTGCTACCTACGCTCTCACGTCGACTTTATTTTCAAGTTTCACTCAATGATGGAGTTGTTCCTTAGCTCCTTGTGTGCTTAGCCATTTAATTAAAGCAATCCATATTGAATTCATGTCCAGATGCCTTGACCAGCAGAGCCAGATCCTCATTGGCATGCCAGCTGCTCAAAGAAGAGCACAGCCCCTCGCATACTAATCAGAGGGGAAGGCAGTGATTCATCAGCCCGCGATACTGCTTCAGCATCTACAAGCACTTATGACATGTAATTGCTGGTGCATAAGCAAGCCAGGCCACATTAAAAAGCCCACAGATAGTCAGAGATAAAAATTAATGACTTTTGCTTTGTGTAATCCTGCCTGCATTGGGGGAGGGGAGGGAGACCAGGATTAATGGACAAATGTAAGGAGGCACAAAGGAACAAAGAGTTTCTTGGCCTTGTTTACATATTGAACAATAATAATAAAAGAAAAGTGACAAGTTATGGGAAAGGCAAGTGTGAATTTTCAGCACAAGTGAGTTGGAAGACTGCTTGCAGGTCATTTTGGATGCAGAATTTCCATACTCATTATTCTGAAACAAACCTCCTCGGAAGGCCCTTCTGGGACCAACGGCAGCAGTTTTTATTATTCATCTTTTGCCGGTATTGAGAATGTCATTAGAAGAGCTGCACGGCATGGGGGTAGAGAGGGGATCGCTATCTGGGGAGGAATAGCTTATCGCTCCTGAGGCCGGAGCAGCCGCCGAGCCAGGGTCACAGTGGGCCACGGCTGCAAAACCAGGGAAGGAGAGGGAGGTAAATCAAGGACAGCAGACAAAGACATGATGTAATGCTCCCACAACAGCAGCTTCTGCAGATCAAGTGCTCATCAAAATATACACACTCAACACTGTTGTTTGAATCTCCCTCTCCTTGTCCCAAGTCCCCTTTCTTCTCCAGTGAGGGATATGATGACAATGCTGTTTCACCCTCTTTGGAACAATTTTGAAGGAAAATGCAACTTTTCTATTTTCTTTTTCCTTTAACATTTGCTTTCTGAAACCATGGTGAGACGTGTTGAAGGAGAACAGTGAAACTAAGTTACCTGAGCCAGTTTCCTACTCAGAGGAAACAAACATGATGCTCGTGCGATCACACACATTATCAGAGACTTGGCCTCACCCAACATTCACCTCCAGTCCACCAGGCACCAAAACCTACCTCAGCAGCTTTCAGGGGTCTAATGGTCTCAGTAGAAACCTGCCCAGGTACAGCAGTAGAGATCTGGGAGCAGTTTCCTTGGCATGAAAATTCCCAGTTACGTGTTCAGCTGTGCGTTCTCCAGCACAGAGGGAGGTACCTCTAGTTTCACTTCTAAATGGTGGCTCCAGTTTGGACTCTGATTTCAGTCCACTTCAGCCACTACACTCATCCAAGAAAAGCAATTTACTACATGTAGAATGGAAGTGTCTTCTCTGTAGCTGGGAAGAGTTATTTCAGGAACTACTGAGTTATCCTAATTGCATTTATCTTGGCACTATGGAAAACTGCCATTGTCATGACAATAGTGCTAAAAAAAAAAGACTATTCTCTAGTCAAGCGTGTTGTCCATTTTAATATGTAAATAACCCTTTCCCACAGAGGTCAGCTATGACCACTGCATGATGTGGAGGGGATGGCCCAGACCCAGAACGTGGTTCGGCGTCTAACCCGGACACAGGGGGACAGGCATTATACAGATGCCGTCCTTTCTGCAGCAGAAATCAATTCACCTTCCATTTGACCCCATCTCCCAACTGGTAACATTTGCACATGTTACTCTGGAGGAGCCCTATGCCTTCCCATCCTTCCACAGTCCCGCAGAGCGCCAGGACTCAGGGAAACAGAAAATCATTGCTATCGGCAGGTGGCTGAGCAGCCACTCAGAGCCATCACTTGTGTTTAAGGTCTGCTGCTGCATTCAACCTTCCCCTCTGCACAACTCGCTCTTTATTTGTTGCTTACACCACCCAATTTCACCTGTTTTGCAGAAATATTTACCGGGTACAGGTGAGGAAGCAGAAGCTGAGCTGCATCCGCAGTCACCATATGATTTATTTACAACTGGGGCTTTGTGGTGCAGCCAGATAAAAGAGGATTAAATTACGCTCTGTAGATTAAGAGCCTGAACACTGTAAAACTCCTAAGCCTTTGTATGCTAAGCAAGAACTTTGACTCCCACAGGAGCTGCAATACAGATTCTGCATACACAGAGAAGACCTGGATTCTTTTGCTATCTCAGTGCATCTTTACCAAACAGAGATATTTTCAAACTGCTTTGGAAACATTTTATCAGCACCAAAAAAGTTAAACTGAATCATGATGTCTAGCGCATTTTCACCTCAGTTCCTCGACACACTCATTCAAGCAGACCTTTCTACTGTAATGGTGTTATCCCCAGTCATACAGTGTCCATATATCCATCCCACTGCTCCCTGCCCACTGAAAGAACACTGTTCCGGACCTTTGCTTACAGTAAAATGCACTAACACAACACCTCCTCCCATCTCCTTTCCTGCCCCTCTCTCTTCCTTCTCAGATATAATTTGCAAAACACATGCAAAAAATTCTTCTTTGAAACACGTTATTTCTTCCTCAACATTATTGCTCATTTTTCCCTTCACACTTTTAGGAGCAAAGCAAGAAAATGTTTCCATTTGATGTACGCATACAACATCATCTGCTCTGCAAGACAGAATGTGCTGGTAACCTGCTCCACATGGAGAGGTTTGAGGTTAATCACTATGAGAGTCCACTAACTGCATTTCCTGGAGTTAAAAACACAAAATGGAAGTTTCCCACATAAAACTGTTCAAGAATGCTGGGATTTTTCTGTATACGTTATGGGTTGGGCATTTTAAGGTGAGGCTTTATTTCCTTTGCTCACAGGGTGGGCAGGCCCTGGCACAGGGTGCCCAGAGCAGCTGTGGCTACCCCATCCCTGGAAGTGTCCCAGGCCAGGTTGGACAGGGCTTGGAGCAGCCTGGGCTGGTGGAAGATGTCCCTGCCCATGGCAGGGGGTGGGACTGGATGGTCTTTAAGGTCCCTTCCAACGAAACCGTTCCATGAAGAGACTGCTGCTGGAGAAGTGTTGGAGGAGTGCTCCCTGTTCCAAGCCAGCTGCAGGGCGGTATCAGATGGTAATGGCCTGGGAACGGCTAAGGAGGGGATATTAATGGTAATCGCAGGTAACTGTCTCAGACAGAGAGGGGGAAAAAAAACTGAAGTAGCTATCTTTAAAGAGAACAAGCAGATCTGAGTAATCCAATTTAGGGGAGATAAGAGTCTGTTGGTAGCACTGTCCTTTAGCTGGACAAACGCCTTCGTTCAAGTGTCAACCCCAATCCTGGGGAGGTCAGCGCACGGGGCCCGCAGCCTAATGGACTCCTCAATTGCCTGAGTGGATTTTCCAACAACCACGCTGGCCCAACAGAATTGATTTTCAGCCAGTGAACGGGTCCCTAACGCAATTACCCTGCAGCGAGTGGCCCAGGGCCGCGGTCAGCGCCAGGAGGTGCCTCGGCCCCGCGCCGGCACAGCTCCTCTTGTAATTGTTTAAACAGCTTTGGAATTCCTTTTGCTCTTTCTCAACAGAGAATCATTATATCCCTGTTTAAAGAGGTCTGGAGGGACCTCAGAAGAAACTTTCCCTTCCAGCTTTGTGTGCTAATGAAAAAAATCAAGTCTTAGCTCTCTAATAGGCGAATTCAATTTATGACAAGCAAATACAATCATCTCGACACCAGCGCTGCGCGGCAGCAACGCCCGCCCGGCTGCCGCCGCACATGGGCTCCTGCGAGGACAGCCCGGCACAGGGACACCGCTCACCTCCGCGCCCCACCACCCACGGGTCCCACCACGCTGCCCAGATCAGGGGGAGAGCAAGCTCTGCTTCCAACCCAACACAGAACTCGTTTCCAGGCATGTGAATACACCGGTTAATTCCTTAATGAAGCCCCCGCAGTCACTTTTCCTGGATGTGCTGACAGGAATCAAACCACATCTAGGCAATCTTTTGATACTGAAGAACCAAATCTCTCCATGGTACAGTAACATCAGATTTCTGTATCAACCTGGCAGAGCAAGATCAGCTTTACTGTGTTTCCTCTAATTTGGTTTTTTTCTCAGGGAAGGTTTGGTCTCACTCTCAAAGACAGGAGATGAACCCAGAAGGTTTGAGGTTCTGAGAGATGTACAAAAAAAACCCCAAACCCCAGAAGTTATGTGCACAGGATGCCCAGTGCTACCTCCTGCCATGGCAATGCAGGGCTCCATACACCACTGCATGAGGACTGAGAACCACCGTGGTGGGTCCAAATGAGAGCCAGGGTCCTCTCTCCAGCTATGGCCAGAGAACATCAGGGCATGAGCAGTGCAGCTGCTCAGGAACTCTCCAGATGGTATGTCATCTGGGCTCCTGTGTTCAGTACTCACCCATGAACTCCTTCTCCATGAATTTCATTTATTTTGAACTCATTTATTCTTTTGCCCTCCATAATACTCTGTGCAATAAATTCCATGAGTTAATTCTGTGCTCTGAAAAAAGGTACTTTGGTTTAAACCCCATTTGGTGAATACCTCACTTCCCTCTTCTAATTGTTGCCAAGACCTTTTTCCTGTGCCACTCACCATTTATAAGCTGCTACTGCATTTCTCTACCTCATTTATTATGGTGGATTATGAATTCTAGTCTTTTTAGTCCCTCTGCTCATGAAAGATGCCCCATAAACAGCCTGATGGTCTGATAAACTCAGCTGTCCACTTGGACACTTCAGGTAAGGCCCACCACCCCCATCATCCTTCCCAGGTTGCAGCACTTATTAATACAGAGCCCACCCCTCATATATCTCCACTCCAAAGTACCAAAGGATGTTCTATCTCTCAGCTTTTCACAAAGACCCAATTTCATCTGTGATGCTAAAAAATTCTTGGCAAACTAAAGCTGCAGCCATCCAAAGCTGCTTGCCTGATTTTTGATTGAGGGAAGTAGTGCAGATGATACCAGCCCAAAGCTGCCCCTGAGCAGCCAGAATCACTCCCTGACAGAGCATCTACCTGGATGGTGGATTCACGGCAGCCCAGTTCCGTGCTGGTTCCATCCACGTTCCCTCCAGTCAGTCGGACGCTGCTCTAACCACACTCTGCTCTCCCCGTTGCCGTTGCACAAAGCCATCTGTCAGGTTCTCAGCCTGATTTCCCTCTTCCTGTCTTTTCCCAAAGTAGGAGCAAACGGGGCCAGATTCCAGCTGTATTTTTCATCCTCCAATTAGCAGGCTCCAATTCATCACTCTGAGTATCTCCTGGCATCAGTGCTGAGATTCCCTCCTCACGCCTGGTAAATCGGTCTTCATTTAAAACCCTCTCTCTTAGCCCTAAATGGAAATCAATTCTGCAAGTTTAGCAAATAGTTAATTACTCCACAAAGAGGATTGATTGGCCTTTGATCACCAGAAAGCTCTGTAGTGCTATTAGTCTCTTTCATCTGTGATTAAACCACAGAGAAAAAGAAACAAAAACTAAATTAGGCTTCTCCTGTTATCCTACAAATATTTAATGACGGGATAATCTCCTAAAGGTGCGATCAGGGGATATACATTCTGCCAGGAAACGTCTCCAGCTCAACCTTGAACCCAAATTCTCTCTCTGCAAAGAGCCTGGCAACGAACTTTACAGAGGCGCGGAGCTGAGCTCACAGGGATGCTTTGTAGTACACCCTCTTCTTGACCTTTTCTTCTTTCCTTCTTTCCTCTTCTTATGTACATTTTGATGCAGATAAAGATTTTCCCAATGGAACCCTGACATGAATAATAATAATAATAATAATAAAGGCTTCCTTTAAATTCAGGTTTGGCTCTGCTGACTTTCTCAGCAGGACAAGCCTGTGTCCCGTTGATTTGCAACATCATACAGAGCTGTTTCCCCAAATGATGGGCTCCTCCCACTTCAGACAAATTTCAAGTATCGCAGTCCCCCACTGCTAACCCACTCCAAAACTCAGTCCCAGGAAAGCAAAAAGCTTTCCACACAGCCACACCACAGCAGAAGGGAAGGTCAGGCAGGAAGGTCAGAGGATGGAGATCATGGATAAAGCTGCATTGCTCACATTCCGGGCAAATTTAAGGTCTAGGAATCTTCCTCTTGTGACACTAATGCAAACCTCATTCCGGGGGGGCTGGCACAGGCTCTGTGTCCCTCACTGTTCCTCACACACCACACGCATCCCAAGCCTCTCCAGAGCCCTCAGCAGCCAGAGCCAGGGCCGTGCTGATCGGTGCTGCACCAACATTTTCTCAGGATGCACTTCTTTCCCAACACCATCAGAATTTTAGGAGAACCATGGACACACCCCCACACTTCTTCAGCAAATCTCCCTCAGCTGCAAAGGGTGCTCTGCTCTCAGCACACACTCCTGAAAACGCAGTGAGGACTGAACTCAGAACCAGGCCCACAGAGTTCCAAGTTACTGCAGCCTTTGCCTCCCTGGCTGGAAAAGGTAACACCTGTGGCATTTGGCCACCAGCCTGTTGGGGAAGCCAGTCCCCAAAAGCCAGCGACTGATGGTGCCAACATGCAATTTCAAAGGATCATTTCTGCCACCAGCATGGAAGGCAAAGACCCTGTTCTGCAGGTGCCTAGGGAAGCACAGCACACAGCCATGTATGCAGGACAGGGTTAGACAGAAACCCAGGAGGTGGTCAGATTTCAGGAGATGTATCTTGCCAGGTGACCTGATTAGATACAAGAGTGTGAGGGAAGGGATGGAGCTGGTAAGGCTGAACTTCATGAAGTTTCACAACTTGCTATGAAAAACAAGAAAGTTACCGTAACTTTTTTCAGCACTAAAATGTCATAATATTCTTCATGCAAAAGAAAAGAGGAGCCTCCTGACATGTTTTCAACTCTCGAATGGCAAAGAGTCCTTGAGGGGCCGTGCCACGCATCAGGCAACAGCAGGCGTTAATTAGCCCAGATTTCCTATTGAATTGTTGTGTGGGGTGTGCGGGTGCGCGTGTGTTTTTCTTTCCCTGGGTGTCTCATTTGCAGAATGTTCAATCATCCCCTCTCTCCTCCTGATTCCGCAGCCGCGTGTGCTCCTGTGTGACTGCCGAGTCCTGACACCTGTCAAACACTGCCACCGCAAATTGGACGTGTCAGCCCCAGCGTGCTGGTGCCAAGGTGTGAATTAGATGGAGTGTCTCAGCGCTGTTCTCCTGACCTCTCCCCACTCCATTACTAGGACATCCCAAGCCTCAGGGTATCAAAAACCAAACCACAAGGAAAAGAACCCCATGCACCCATCGCAACCACCGTGGGTGTGTAAGGATTTAAAGGGACGCTTTCTTCTCTAAATGAGGGGAGGATTTCCATGACTAGAACTTGTAAACACGCTGATTGCATTTGCAAAATGGCTAGAAATGGGCTTTGCCTCTGGTTTGTGTGTACCAGGAGGCTCTAGTGGCCAGAAAGGAAAGGGGAAGTGAGTAGTTAGTGGAGCTTTCAGACAAAAAAACTCAGAAGTCATTCTGCACAAAGGAAAACAAGTGTTCCCATCCTGCCCATTGATGTGGTCGTGCTCACCAGCAAACTGCGCCAACAACCCCCAAACAATGCGCTGTGGCTGAGATCGCCCCCATTCCCGGCCCTCACCTTGTGCGGAGGTTCGGATATTGTTTTGTTTTTTAAAACAACGGCTCCCGGAACAAAAGGCTGATTTGTGCAGCAGGCAGAGCTGGGGACCACCTAGAGCACAGGGCTGCAGCCCCATATGGTGCTGCACAATAACAAATAAGAACAACAATCAGGAAAGCTGCACCCACTTTGCTCTGTACGGTGTTCTCAAAGTTACACAGTACGAAGCAATTATCCCAAAGTGGCAATTTTATTTGAAAATAACATTTAAATTAAAATGGGCATTTCAGGGCCTCCTGCTGAAGAGTGACATGGGCTGTTCAGGGGCCCACTGTCACTTTGTCAGCTGTCACATGCTGCCTCCTGCTAAATGGGCGCAGTTTGCCTTTACCCTTTATCCAGACTCTTAAAAATGCCGCACGCATTTTATGAAGACCAACTAAGTGGGATTGCATCTCTGACAGCTGTTCCAGCTTGGATTCGGTGAAAGTGCTTTGCATACATCTCTCTTCTCTGCTAACAATTTGGATAGATAAGAAAGCTGACGGAGAGGGGTGTGCCACGGGGACAGCGACAGAACAAAGACCTTCTGCACCCCGGTCACCTGTGAGTGTCCAGACTGGGGTAACAGCAACCACAGGGGATGCTTCACGAGAACTCAGCTCAGTGGCTTTGGTTAACTGACTTTCAGGTCTTCTGACTCCTTGCATCAGGCAGCTGTACCTCCTGCAAGCCCCACCCAGCCAAGCTTCCCTGCGGAGCTGGGAAGAAGTGACGCTGTCCTGGTCTGGGTCATCAAGAACCAGGGACCGGCAGCACAGAGCTGACAGCACGGGAGGGATCCAGGACTCTCCGGATTCCTTTACACCTGGTAAATTCTGAATTGCTCCTTAAAATTCAGCAGTTTTCCTTGCTCTCTCCCCTCCTCCTTTTACCAACACATTTGACTATAAAAACCTGACATGTAACAAACGCTGTCCTTCAACCAACACATCACCACACTGAACCTTTGTGCTGTAAGTTACCACCTGCACAGCTCTCACCACAACCTTCTCTTGAGTTCACTGTTCCCCAAACCTAAAATACATTTTATGTCTGAGACATGCTCTGATGCTCCTATGGACACTGCCATACATTCCTCAGTACATGCAGACACACCCAACAGCAGACCCAGAGCGTCTCTAGTCTTCCTCTTGCTGCTGATACACCTGTACCACACAGTCTTAGAGGTTGGAAAAGATCTCCAGGACCATCAAGTCCAATCCATGACCAATTCCCACCCTGTCCCCCAGCCCAGAGCACTGAGTGCCACGTCCAGTCGTTCCTTGGACACCTCCAGGGATGGGGACTCCAAACCTCCCTGGACCATCCTTTCCAGGAAGAAATTCCTTGTGATGTCTAACCTGAACCTGCCCTGGCATAACTTGAGGCCATTTCTTCCTGCCCTGTGCCTTGTTCCCTGGGAGCAGAGCCTGCCCTGCCCCCTGGCTCTCCCTTCCTGTCAGGGAGTTGCAGAGAGCAGGAAGGTTCCCCCTGTAGAAACCCATTTGATTGCCCTTCACATCCCTTCCCAGGTTCAGCACCAGGTGGGCTTTGGCTTTCCTCAGCCCGTACTTGCACACTTGGATATTATCCCTGTAATGCTCCTGGACCTCCAGTCTAGGAGGAGGCAGTCCCTAACACTAGACCTCTCTTCTCTCCAGGACCATATCCCATGGGATAAGGAAGAATATTCTGATGAAACTGGCAATTCCAATTGGCAAGGCAGAAGCAAGGCACCAATTCAACGTAACACCAATACTGTCTGAATCGATTCCCTGGAATCGCCAGATGCTCATGCTGGGAACTTTGTGGTTATAAAGAGCTAAATCACTAAATATAATAAAATATAAATATATAATAAATATCTATGGTAATGAGGACCACTTTAGATAGAGCACGTGCAGGAAATCTACTGATGGGAAGTAAATTCTAATTTCTTCCTGCTTTTATTGCTGATTAAAGTGAAGAAATGTCTGTAGTTTGCTCCATTTTGTGTTGTGAGATCTCACATAATCACTGACAATAGTTTAACGTATTATCTGATCTATGGAAGTGCATGTATTTAAAAAGAGGTAAAAGTCTTAAACCCAACATATTAAACATGAAAGGGGTGTCTGGTTTACTTGTTCAAAGTAAGGGATTTGCTCCCAGGAGTGACACATCTATTACTAATTAAACAATTAATTTATTATGCAGCACTTGCAGAAAACAACATATTTGAAGTCTGAAAACATCTGCTAAAGAATGGAAAATAATTTGGATACAAATAATTATCTTCAGGATTTTTGTTTATGCTGCAAGATCCTAAACACAATTCAAATGTTGTTTTCCCTAAGCTAAGTAACAGTCACGGTGTCACTGGCAATGCCAAGGCAAAGCAGAGCAGGAGAACAGGGAGTCATTTTCCAAAACATGCCCGTTTCTGACTCATTTTAGAGCATGTGCAGAGAGACAGACAGACAGACAGGTCCCTACAGCTTCAAATTGCCAGTCTGCAGGATAGGCCTTAACATGCAAGAGGTAGTGGGAATCTTGGGGGTACTGATTGGTAGGAAGCTCAACACGAGCCAACAGTGTGCCCAGGGGGCCAAGAAGGCCAATGGTATCCTGGCCTGGATCAAAAACAGCGTGGCCAGCAGGAGCAGGGCAGTGATCCTTCCCCCGTACTCTGCCTTGGTGAGGCCACACCTGGAGTGCTGTGTCCAGTTCTGGGCCCCTCAGTTCAGGAAAGATATTGAGGGGCTGGAGCGGGTCCAGAGAAGAGCAACGAGGCTGGTAAAAGGAATAGAGCACAAGTCTGATGGGGAGAGGCTGAGGGAGCTGGGATTGTTTAGTCTGGGGAAGAGAAGGCTCAGAGGTGACCTCGTTACTCTCTATAACCACCTGAAGGGAAGTTATAGCCAGGTGGGGATTGGTCTCTTCTCCCAGGCAGTCAGCAACAGGAGGAGGGGGCATGGGCTTAAGCTCAGCCAGGGGCGGTTCAGGTTGGATATTAGAAAGAAATTCTTTCCAGAGAGAGTAATCAGGCTTTGGAATGGCCTGCCCAGAGAGGTGGTGGATTCACCATCCCTGGAGGTTTTTAAACTGAGATTGGACGTGGCACTGAGTTGGACCAAGGGTTGGACTCGATGATCTTGGAGGTCTTTTCCAACCCAATCGATTCTGTGATTCTATGAGAAATTCTCTGTCAGCAAGTCACAGAACAAGCTGTCACTTGGCTCCCCAAAATCTTGGTATTGAGTGGAAGGTGAGCTTCTCTATCGCTTTCCCAGTCACCAAACACCAAGAGTGGTCAGTTTTTCTGTTCTCCATAATCTAAAATTCCTTGGAAGAAAACTCATGGCACATATATAGCTATACATATAATATATATATATATATACACACATGTCTATGTTATTAAATGGAAGGAGATGGATGTTCTCAACTACCACCAAAAACGCAGTTGCCTCTCTGTGAGGATTCGAAGGGCTATCCCTCTGTCTAAACATAGAATCCAAAATCTTGACTGTCACATCACGAATGCCACTCAGCTGGAGCAGAGGTCCTAATCTGCCCTGCAGAGTCTCTTTCACTCCAGCTTTCTCAAATACTTTAACACTGAAGTACCTATCTCAGCCATCAGCTTTCACTCCAGCTTTTCTCTGTCATCATACTCAGGTTTTTGTCTACCTTTGGCTTTCTTTCTCTAAAAATCTCTTACTAAACATCTTCATTGCTGAAATACTAGCCTGGACACCCACAGCTTGTCACGCACAAAATGAAAACATTCTTCCTCTAGTCCTAACAGCTTCCTATTCCTCTGAGAGCTGGGGCAAAGCTAATCTTCCAGGTTTATCACTGTGACATTGCAACTGTCTACAGGTGCTTCCTTTTTAGTGCATACATAATATATTTATCTCCCTCCTTTATAGTCTCTTAGTTCTCTACTACTTCTCCACTGGTATCCAGCGGCTAATTCCACCTTTGTACTTTCCTTTCCATCAGCCTCCATCACAGTTTTTGTCTGTCTTCATGTTCTCTCCTGTGCTGCTCTTTTAACTGGGCCTTCTCTAAGATTCATAAAACAAACCCACTATTTTAAAATTGTTTATTAAAACTCTGCTTTTCCAATGCTGGCTGCAGTTCTGCCGAATGTGTACAGAGCCCACTGCTGATCACACCATCCCATGTCCCCCCAGATTTGTGCATCACCTCTTGATTTTGGCAACACTTGTCACTCATCTCAGACTTTACAAAGGAAACCCCCTGGGCAGAGATTGGCTTTATCCCAACAACTTTATCAAAACAAATTTCCCTCTGAAATACAGCCACTTCCTCCCACAGCACATCTAGACTGAGAAACGGCAAAGCCATGAGGGCTGGAGAGGCACCAACAGGACACAACAGTCTGATGGTCGAGTAGGCTCAGCAGGAAAGCAATCAGGGTGACAGAACCCGTGCTAATGCTGGAGATGTGCACAACAGACAGAAAATGGAGATACTGACACAAACAGGAGTTTTCCTTCTGACCCAGCAGAATCCCATCCCATCACAAATGATCTACTTAGTAAACCAAGCCGTGGGAGGTTTAATGAGCGAATGACAGTGCTCAGGAGCTTCAGGCACTGTGGCACATCTTCCAAAAAAGGGGGGCTGGAGAAGGAGAATAGGATCAAGCAATAGAACTAACTCTGAACTTATCACATTTCTTCCAGCTTCTAAAGATTTGGTATCTGTTTTATGAGACATCAAACTCAGGGTATGGCAATGGCCAAAAGCAGAAAGGGCATCATGGTAAACATGTGCAGCTTACCGAGCTCATCAGAGCTCACTGAAGGTGTGGACAAAGCACAGCAAAAACATCATGCAGAACACAGTGAAAACATGAAGGAATTGAGGAATAGGTAAATAAATCCCAGCAAGTGAGAGGAGGGGATGAACCAAGTAGAAGCAGAGCTACATAAACCCATGGACATCTTCAGAGAGCAGACCAGTCCAACTGTCAAGTGATTTGAGGAGGGAAGCAAAACACACAGAATGCCATAAAATTAAGATACATTTAGGAGAAAGAAGGAGTATGAAACTTTTTTTTCCCTTGAAGATATTTGCCCTATTGGTCCTTGCTGGCAGTAGCATGGTGCTGACAGTTTGATGCCAGTGGTTCTGCACAGAAGGGCAGCAGCCAAGCTCTGCACAGGGAGGGTGGGACACACAACTGTGCCACATGTCCAGAAATGCTCCAGATGTGGAAATGACAGTGGCCCAGCAGCCGCTGGGAAGGTGTGGGCACTTGGCTGGTCTCACACACAGCTCCATCCACACTGTGGAGCAGCCTCAGTGCTGCTCTCACAGGAGGAGCTTCAGCACGTCTGAATGTGATTAGAGAAAGGACTGGAAAATGGGATCCTCAGGTTCATTATGAGAAAAGTAGTGCTTGAAATAAAGTCTCAAATATGTTTTGTAGCTGCCTTAGATATCACCATTATTAGCGGCCTTAAGAGGTGCAAGAAATTTCTATAACTAAAAATGTAACAAAGGACTAGAGTACTTGGGGAGAACAGTAGAAAAATCAAGCCTTTTTTTTAATATATTTTAAAGGTATATGGTTCTTGCGATTTAAATTTACCACCAAACCTCCCAGCTTCTCCCCCAGTGTACCAATTCAGAGCTACTTAGAAGGAAAAAAAGGAGAGAAAAAGGAAAATCATTAAACAACCCCCCAAAAAGAGGGCTCAATGAGGTCTCATTTCGTTGTAATGAGCTCCAATTTAACATGATCATTATTTCTGACATTAAAGGCCTGTGAATAGTGTCACATGCCCAGAAGCTATTTTTTTTTACCCTCTAATGCCAGAAATAACAAGCTGCAGTTAAGGGACAGTGAATCAGGGTCTGTAAAATTACATTAAAATAGGAATTTCACTACTGATAGAATGACTCTTATCTAGGCAGCCCATTCTGAAGGAGGTTTTTGGAGCGTGTGGTTATTGGAGATAGGGCTGGTACCTGCCAGCCCTCACACAGTGACAGACCCTGTCTGCACTGAGAGAACGAAACCAGGAGAAGGCACAGAATCCCAGACTGGTTTGGGTGGGAAGGGACATTAAAGCTCATGCAGTTCCACTCCCTGCCACAGGCAGGGATGCCTTCTACTATCCCAGGTTGCTCTAGGCACTGTCCAGCCTGGCCTTGGACACTTCCAGAGATGGGGTATCTAATCCATTCTACCACTCAATCACTTCGGACCCATGAGCTTATCCATTTCTTTCAAGCAGTACAACAGCTTTGCATGGAGTAACTTCCCTTTACCAAAGCTGTGCTCATTCCTCTCCATCATGTCAAGACGTCCCACGTTCCTGCAAATTCCATTTGTGAGATCCCTATTTATCCACAACAGAAATAAAGTTTCCTGCTCTGAAGTTCCTCAAATCACCCCAGGGCCTTTTTCTAAGCACCTGTAATCACAGTCAATTCCCTCAGTGCTGGGCCAGTGTGATGTACAGGGTACACCACACAGTAATTTGGCTGGTTTAAATTTGAGTTCATTAACTGCTGGCATCTTGTCCTGACAATTTGCTGCAGTTGTTTTTATTGATTTGGTTTAAAACCTTCTCCTGACATTTTAATTTGAGAGTTTTTCATACCTACTCCCACTGAAAAGAAAAGCTTGTTATATGGAAACCTCTCAAAGCTCTCCCACATTCCCCACTAGAGCCAGGGTCACTGGCAGCTCCTCTCACTGCTTTAGTCCTGGTAACTGTTCATCTCATAGTCATCCAGCCCCACTTCTGACTTTCTGGCAGCCTTGGGAATTCTGATGGATTTCGGCAAGTTTTTAGTGTTACCTTTGATGTTTTCTGCAATTTGTTCCTCAAACATGTTGTTTGGGGAGGGACATGACAATATTTGATTACATGTATGATTTTAAGTGTTTGGTGTCACCATGATTTTATGAAGGCTGACCTTGATCATCGTGGAGGTCTTTTCCAACCTTAATGATTTCATGATTTTATACGTAATTGCCAATGCTTATGTTATTCTCTTTTATCTCTTTTTCTTTATATACAACTCTTGCTCTGATACTGAGAATTTGAATTGCCCCCATCCCACTTAAAACATTTTAACCTTCTTGATGTTTTCAAAAACAAAAGATAAAGCAACCCCCTTCATTTTCATGTAGTTTTCACAGACTTCACTGCAGACAGTTTTTCTGGCCTTTTTCTTACAGAATTGCTGTGAGGAGTTCCCACCTAAACCATGTCCTCTGCACTGCGAGAAATCAGAAATATCACAGAATAACAGAACCATTAAGGTTGGAAAAGATCTGTAAGATCACCAAATCCAGCTGCCAGCCCAGCACCGCCACCATGCTCACCACTAAGCTGTGCCCCCAGCTGCCGCATCCATGCCTTCTGTCCTTCTAGAGATCCTTCCTGGTCCTCTCTGAGATACTGTGTCACACAAAAGCCATTTACAGTATTTAGAGAATCCAATCTCTGCAATAGTCTGTTAGTCTGTGTTTCCCTGACACCACAGGTCCAGAACTCAGCCTTGGCTGGTCTGGCACAAGCACGGACAGTCAGTAACTGCACTTATCCAGAGTCATATTTCTACATTAACTCTACTATTTCATCTATGCACAGCTTTACTTTTTATCATATGCCTTACTCCATCACTTCTGCTTAATTTATACCTTTGGAAAAACCCATGTGTTTATTGATTATCTTCCTCTGATCCAGCTTCCAAGACCTGTTCTGCCCACGATCTGAAAGAGACACTGCAGAACACTTCCTCCACATCTGGGTGTCTCTATCATTATTACTTTTAAAAGGAGCTGGGAAAGATTCAGTGGAGTCCACCACCTCATCTCCTCAGTGTCTTTTAAACCTGAGTTATGGGGGTGAGAAATGGAGGCCGTAGATCCTTATGGGGGTCCCACCACCACCTGCCCAGAGTCCCTTCCTGTGCACAGGGAGCCACGGGGGTCGAGAAGGTCCTTGCAGAGATGCCCTGCAGTGGGAGTGAGGGATGAACCAGCCCTGCAGGCCAAAAGCAGCTTTCCTCAAAGGAACAGACATGGGCTTGAAGACATGGTTTGCCTGAGTTCAGGAATAAACTCCTTCTAGCGGGGGTCCGAGGCCTTGGGCTGGGGCACAGCCCCAGGAGCAAGAGACACGGGGGCCACAGGAGCACATGCCACGAGGTCGGGGCTGGAGGCACATTTACCCCAAACATTCCGTACCCTGACAAAACCCTGCAAAGTTTAGAGCCCTTTCTTCTAGCTTTTTGTTTCAGGAAGATTATTAGTTTGCTGCAGGTACCTCACACTTTTGCCATCTAGCACTCTCCAAGACGATTTCACAGACTCAGAAAGGTACCAGGGGGTTGATCAGTTTGTTGAGATGTCTGGACAAGTTGGAATACTAGGAGGTGGTCAGTGTGAGGTAAAGGGAAGCTCAACTACAGATTCACTTTGGGAAGATTTGATCAATTTTACTTCCTTATATTAAATATACGTGATGCCTAATTTCCACAAAGTACCAACCCATCAGGGCATGGCTCCAGAGTTGGGCAAAGACTCCAGATGATCAGAGCTGTCATCTCACACTCTGTGTGAAACATTTAGTGTTACACGAAGACAGAGACGCACATGCACCCTCAGAAAGCACACTTACCTGCACACATCACACACAAACCAGCTGTGTTCAGTGGTATTAGTCTCATTTTATGGTATGTGAAAGTCTTGCTGATGTAAACTGGAGATGAACAGATAATTTTGGGCAGTAGTTTTGCCTGAGACATGTGCAGGTAAGGTCACCTCCAATGGAAGCAAAGAAATTCACCAGTTAATGAATGATCCCAGCTCTCTGTCATGGGCTTGTGTAAGAGTCCACACACACAAGCACGTGGCTGTGGATACTGATTTCTTTTGCAAAATTCAATACCAGGTCTGGATGTGAAGGTGTGTAATCAGGAACAGGTAATTCTGTACTTGCAAGGCAGAGACAGAAGGGGCAGAAAGAAATGAGGGGTGACGTGTGCCTGTGACACTTGGGTAAGTGCAAGGCTGGAGGAGCTTCCAAGGAGAAAGGCCCCAGTTTGTACATCCATCGAGAATTGGTTTGTTTGTGTGGAGTGAGCAGGCAGAAAAGGCAGCGGAGGAGAGTGATGGAGTGAAACAGCACGGGCTGCGCTCCCCTGCCTGCCGAGTGGAGAGAAATTGTTAGTAACTGAGGTAGGTCCCAGAGGGGTTCATTAAGTGACTGGCCCTTCACAGTCCCCTGCCAGAGCTGACCTGGAAACATTACCATGAAGCCAGAGTTAGAACACACGGCTCGAGAGAGGGAGTGTGGGCTGCACACGAGTGTGGGGAGGCCCAGGCCACGGCACACGTGTCTGTCCTGCTGGGGGAACACCCCCTGCGCCCCCACGGGGCTGCACCCCAACTGTGGGCTGCCACAGCCCTGCCTGCTGCTGCAGGAGGAGCCATCCCTGCACCTACAGCAGCGTTGTGGAACTGGGACAGAACTGAGACAGGACAGAGCAGTCTGCAAGAACAACATCAGAGCCCCACGGTCAGGGCAGGGAGGACAGAAAACAACCTGCTCCAAGAGACGACAAACATTTCCCAGGAAAGGAGGCAGCCACCGGGACCAAGATGGGCAGGTAGAGGAGAAATAGGAAAAACCAAAAGAAAGCTTAGGAAATTGTCCCTTTTCTTTTTTTTTTCCTTAGAAAATCTGAGGATTTGAAAAACATGGAATACAGAGTTCAGGAACAGAGCTGAAAGGTGTCATGTCATCCATCTAACAGAGCTATCCCAAAGCAACACACGTTCAAGGCTGGAGGATCTGACCTGGCAGAGATCAGCATTTGCACTGGCCAGTGGGAGGAGTGACAGTAGGAAGAGGGAATCCAACACACCCTGCCTCAATCCTAGGTCATCTTACAGTTGGGAACAAAGAGACATCCCCAGAGCATTCAGTTTAACCTGCATTAACAGAATCATTCCCACACAAGACCAAGTCACCTGTGTTCACCCCACCCTTATGCATGTGACTACCTCAGCCCTCCTCACACCCTTCATGTGCCTCCACTGGAATATAATAAAAGGCTTTTAATCATTACGATTCAATCAAGAAATATTTTAAAAGTCAACAGAAACTTTAAAAGCAAAAGTAAAAATAAGCCAAAACTATTGCCCTAAGAGGGAAGGGAGACAGTGACTTTCTTGTTACGAAACAGAACAGAGTCAACCACACTGAAATGTGAACTGAAATAAGGCACAAAAATGGCATGAAGGAAATGCATCTGCACCTCTCCAAAGGTATTTATCAGGGTGTTGGCAATTCTTGGTAGCCAGGGCAAAGAAAGCATGAGGGTCTACACATAGGTAGGCAGTCCCAAAGCTCTGAGGACTTGTGAACAGGTGTACAGAAAAACATTTTCCATGGCCTTACCGTAGCTTTTGCAAATTTTCTCTGCAGGGCACAACCCCTGGCTACCTCCACATTTGCCCAGGGCATGAACAACAGGAATCTCTGCATCCATGGAGTCCCACAGGCACTGCAGAGCCTGCTGCCACCCCCAGACCCAGCTGGAGAACTCTGCACTACTTTATTGATCATCTGTTTGTTCACCACATCACATTTACACAGGGGGATCTTGATTGCAGCAGGGTCTTTCATGTGCTCGGGTTTTTCAGAGGGATGACAAACCCCAAAACCCAAGGAAAACCTGCCCATACATTAGATTTGTTCCCAAGGCCATGGATAAGTGGCCCCAACCTGCACAACCTGAAACTATGACAGGTGGCAGCCCCACCTCAGTGTGCAGGTGTGGTTGCAACAACATCCCCTGGAATTCTGTGGGAGCAAAATCCTCCCATGAGCAAAATCACCTATCCTGGTCTCAGGCCAAGAGTCTTCTAATTTAAGTATGTACCAGGTCTAATATTATTTTCCTGCATTAACTTGCTTTCGCCTTCCAGAAATCAAAAGGCAGCAAACTTGGTTTCAGGAAAAGGCTCTGAACAAACAGCTTTTCCTGTTCCTATGACCTCTGCCTCTCTCTGAGCTCGTGAGCACTGTCACCAGCTGCTGCTACAACAGACAATGTACTGAAAGACACAGATCAGGAGAAGTAGGACTTGGTAATCATATATTGGTATTTTTTAAAATAAAAACTGACTCCAAGTTTTTTAGTCAATTAAACGCATCCGGCACATCATGTATGTGATGTAATGACAGCTCAAGACTCGAAATGCTTTTGATGCATTATTAACCATAAAAAAGGCATTAAATACCGAGCTCAAATGCCATAGGGATGCATATTTCAATAGAAATTATTTTTCAATATATGCTTAAAGTTTATTTTGGTAAACAGATGACTGGGGGCTGTCAGGGCAGGAGACAGATTTATGTTTAGCTGGAATCTTTTGGAAACGAAGGGAAATAGCTGGACTTGTTGAGCATACGGAAGGAACATAATTCTTTCTGCCAGCTCAGAGAAGGGTGAGCAGTAGCTTGGAAGCTGCCCCAGTTTGGAATATTAATTTCAGGGTGACAGTTGGGAATTTTGCCAGGTAAATACAATCTTAAAAAAAAAAATAAGAAAGGAGAAACATGACATTTCACTACCTCACATTTATTTTCTGCACCTGCAACAGAAGCCACAGTTCAGAGTACTGAAAGGGAAACTAATCCCGGTGCTCCAACATCCAATAATGCCTGGCAGAAACCTGGAGTTTTTCATCCAGTGTAGTATTACC
This sequence comes from Acropternis orthonyx, assembly GCA_035583155.1. Classification (NCBI taxonomy): domain Eukaryota; kingdom Metazoa; phylum Chordata; class Aves; order Passeriformes; family Rhinocryptidae; genus Acropternis; species Acropternis orthonyx. The sequence continues at coordinate 20,389,505 of JAWWEU010000020.1, read as the reverse complement.
AACATAAAACCACCTATCACTGTATATTACAAGAAACCCAAACCAATGCAACCCTTCTACCCCTTGCACTCCCCCACAAAACAGCCCTCGGGGGAAGCCTGACAGCACATTTCTGCTCTTGGCTCGTGTGGATTCTGAACTCTGAGCTGCATTTGGAGCAGTTAAAGAAAGCAGAACACAATGAGAGAAGCCCATGTTGCTCCTCCACTGTTGGGATCACTCTTTCCTCGCTGCCCAGGGAGCTTGGCAGATTAAGCATCCAGGCTGAAGGACTTGATATCTTCCATTTCAGGAGAAGTCTAAAATTCCAGCATACCAGTGTGGGAAATTTCTTGCTGATACTCATATTACCTCCCCTGCTTCCCTATATACATATGTATATATAAATATGTATCTATTAGCACAACCAATTTTGGTTTGGGGTTCAGGCCTGTAAATGTTACACCCAATGTCCATTGATTTTGCAGGGACATTATGGAACTGAGGTCTGCAGAACCTTAATGTTCAGATCTTCAAACATTTGTAGACTGTATCAAGTCGCCTTGAACTACTCTCTCTGCCAAGCTACACATATTCAGCTCCTTTAATCTTTCCTGAGAGATCAATCCCTCAGTCCCTTAATCCTTTTTGTTGCTCTTCTCTAATCTCCTCCTGCTCTGTTGATACCTTTCAGAGCTGTGGTGCCCAGGACACGACGCCCTGAGGTTCTGCCGCTCCACACATGCGGAGTGTGGTGTCCATGCTCGGCAGAGAAGCTTCCAGAGCATGTTCTTCCGCTGGGAAGCAGCTTTCTCCTTAATGACATGCTGACTCCATTGCTTTGTCACCATAGTACAAACAGGGTTTTTCTGAGACCACCCCAAGAAAGTGCCTCTGCTTTCACTTCTCACTTGTGGAAGTGGCAGAACATGGGCAGCCCATCCCAAATGCTGATTTTTATTGTAAAATGTGACAATATGATTTATTCAGGTGCAAAAGGCACCTGAGGTGTGTCCATGCACTCTGTGACAGAGTCAGAATTGCCTGGCCCTGCAGGACATCTGAGTACAGTCCCTGCTCTGCCAGACACCCGCTCCCCATGTAAACCCCTGAGCACCACAAACCACCGTTAGATCTATGAGAAAGGGAGCCCTGACTAAATATAATAATTCCTTTAGGCCTGCAAGGCTTTTCCCCAGTGCCCAGACACGGCAAGACGGCAGCTCTGGGCAGGGAGGGAGGTGGGAAACTGCCAGGGGTTTTCCTCACCTGCTGACACCCACCCCCCCATTTGATCCAAAACGCCACTTCACCATTTCACTACCAAAGAATACTGAAAAAAAAAAAAAAAAAAAAAAAAGAAAAAGAAAAACACAGGTTAAGTTGCCTTTAATCTCTAATTCCTGTACAAGAACAGGTTGCATGTGGCAAAGGATAAAGGCAGATCCGAAGTCAGCGGGTTACGCAGTCCGCGCCAGACCTTCGCTTTCAGAGAGACACAGCCTGGGGAATTACACAAATGGCCTTCCATTGCCCTCTTCGGTTCTTTTTATGGCAAAATGGTTTGCTTTTATCAATTCCTCCCCCTTCTCCCAGTCCCAGAGGCTCAGGCCAAACAAAAGGCAGATGCGCAAAGTGCACCCTTCTCCCCTGAATGGAGTGGGAGCCTCGCTCCGCAGGGAAGCCACGGCCGGGTGGAAAATGCTCTCAAAAAGTAAAAGCCGGTAAGAGAGGCTGATCTTTCTGCCTGGGTGAAGGAATTTGGCCTCGGCCAAAAAAAAAGGGGAAAAAACCGGTGGGGGGGCTGCTCTTTTCAAGCCCCCGTAGGCGCCGTGGCATTGAACTGTGTCGGGCTGGAACAGACAGGAGGAACACGAGTCTATTGTTGGAGATACCGTCAAAAATAGAAGCAGAGAGAAAATGATCCTGAGCACAAGCCTTGCAGGAAGAGGACATCAACCACACACTGGCTTCAGCCTCTGGAAACCAGGGGTTCTCAGGGGGGTTCAGAGCAGGGCCCTGAAGGGCAGCGAGCACCCACAGACTCCCAACAGCAATAGCAGAACCACCCAACCACCTGCCCACAGAGAAGGGGCCAGAGCCCAGCCCAGCACAGAGACCAGAGGGCAGAGTCACAGGTGTTAGACCAATTTCAGCTGAAGTTCTTTTAAAATTAAACAAAATTCAACTGTTGCTAAATGAAATTAAGATTGATTTTAGGAATGCCATTTTAGACTGCTGATGTCCATACACATATAATTTTGGCTGGCAGAGAATGAAGAATCTGTAACTGGCAGAGAAAGACATACAAACCAAGGGAGAATCAACCAACATTTTCTTGCCACCTTTCAATCTTAACATGTCACTGACTCACACAAAGACCTGACTAAAGATTAAATCTGCAATAATTTACTCAAAAATCAGATGCTTGCACAGTAGGACTGAAGTACTACCTACATGCTAATTGAGACTGAAACAACTAAACCCACAGTGTTGGCTCATGGTAACAACTGACATGTTGAGTTTGCTGTGAGGAGGAAACGTTTTAGACACTGGATCAAATCTGTACATAAACCCTGACAGATTCATCGGTACAAGTTCACATTCAACACATCAATCTGTTGAGCAGACTCAGTCTAAATGGGAAATCTTCTCAGCTGCCATTAATTGCTGTGCTAGACCATCACTACTGGGAAGCCTTCTTGTACCAGTACATGCTGCTTGCAATCCTGGAATAACAAGCTCAAGGATCTATCTCCTGTCTGAAGCAAGGAGAAGCACTTGCCATCTCACTGCAGCTTTCTTTACTTGAAGGAATTTGGTAAACTGTGGGAAATGTCTATTTTAAATTTTGGCTTCTGCTTTTTACAAACGTAACCTGTGGTCGTAGGTCAGCACATAACCTACACGCTAACATCTCTTTGAAAATGGACCAAGTCCAGAGTGTAAGTCACAAGGTGAGATGTACACAAGGAGTAACTCATCCCACTTTGGGTCTAACACTGTTTCTTCACAGTAAGGCACAGTACAGGGAAAGCAGCCAGACACATGCCTAAGCCTGGGTTGAATTTGCACATATAGTAAATTCATCTTGGCTAGGCCAAAGGGAAGCACATAAGGAAGTGCCTTCAGCTTTCCTGAGTTGGTCCTGCACTCCCGCCCAGCGCTGAGCAAACACCTCCGCTGCACCTCTGCCAAGCCCACTACCCTCACCTGCAGCCAGGACTGACTCTGTGTTTGTCCTGGACAGCAGAAGGTAACTTGGGCCATGAATAAAAGCTCTGATTCAGATCCAGTTGTGGCTACCCCATCCCTGGGAGTGTCCAAGGCCAGGCTGGATGGGGCTTGGAGAAACCTGATCTAGTGGAAGGTGTCCCTGCCCATGGTAGGGGGTGGAATGAGAAGAGCTTTAACATCCTTTGAACCCAAACCATTCTGGGATTCTGTGATTTTTTTTGCACTACTGCAGCTCCACTGTCCTTCTCCATTGCCCTTTTGCCTGTGAACATCATTCCAACACAAACTTCTCACGGCAGACCCTTGAGAACAAGCCAGCACACACACATACCACTAATTTAGCTAAAGGAACAATACTGTAAACGCTTTTCATTTAAGAAAAAAGTATCTCTGGTACCAGTGCAAGATGGAACAGAGCAGGGAACAGCTTGTACCCAGCAAGCAAAGGTAGAGCATGGATGATGCTGGGAAGCATCCCTCTGGCACACTGTGACCTGTTCCTGAAGTCAACTTTGTAGAGCAAATACATATTTTGACATGCTTTAGCTTAAAAAATATTTTAAACTGCTACTTGTATTTACAAACATCAGATATTGAAGGTTTGCCAATGCACGTATGATTAATAAAACATCAGGTGCTGCCTCTTACTTTAAATGTTTGCATTTCTGGAAGCTGGAGAGCAGCTCATTTAAACAATGTGTGTATTCTGGATAACACTCCCTTACAAGTGTTCCCTCTTTCACTACTATACCCCTTAGAAAGTGTAAAACATTCCATGCTAATAAGAATCAACAGGAGGAAAAAAATTCTAAGCACAAGTGCTTACATAAATTATCATCTTTGTAACTCTGCCATAGATCCCCTGGTTGGGATACGATGATTTAGCACTCACTGCTCTGGAACAAATCCAAATCCTTAGGTTCCTTAATGGATAAAATATTGCCTTTTCACCTTTCTGACCTCACTTCAACTTCAGTCTGCGGTGACACGAGTCTCCTGATCTCTGTGCAGTCCTTGATGGACCATGGCAGACTGACCACCAGGGCCTTTCCTGAAGGGCTACGAGCAGGGGGTGCCTGGCAGGAAGGGGAGATGCCTCCTGTCAGCCCTGGGACCCCATGGGAGAACAGGAGAACACTTGCCTCCCTTGCCAGGCAAACAGAAAAGATGCCAACAAATCCCCTGGAATCTGTAAGGAGAAAATCCTAAATCCACAATGAAATAAAACAGAAAATTTAAAAAAAGCCCAATGGCAAAAACCTGAACAAGAGGGGTCACATATGAGCCACTGCTTGAGTTTTCTTGTTGGAAAGAAGCATTTGCTACTGACTTCAGAGTGAATGGTGTCCCTGAGGTGAACAGTTACACAGGTTATTCTGATCCCAAATGAAAATATTTGCTTTATTCATTCAGGGTTACCACCACGGGGAAGGGGAAGAGCAGTGACAGAGCGGCTTCAAGCCCAAGTCCTCCACGCCTGAGCTGAGGAACTGAAGCAGCATCGCCCCTTTGGTGCCACTTGTGTGGTGGAATCTGAACCACCTCCAACCTGGGTGGGTTTTTTTGGTGTTACAGTGTCTCTTCCAGTCATTAAACACAGAAAAATGTGTTGTCCAGGATAACACTTTCCTGCAAGAGTTTCCCAAACTGCTTCCAAGAACACTGCTCCAGGTACCTGAACACCTTAGCCACTCCACTCACTGCTTTTTCTTCACTATCTCAAATCTCACCTGGCTTTTCAAAAGGTGATTCCAAGGCCATTTAATTGAGGGAATCAATTCCTCATCTAAACCATTTTTATTAGAACATTCAAGGAGTGAACCCTCTGTACCTCATATGTTATCTGGTGTATCAAGCTTCCAGGGAAATCTCATTTTAGGGTTTTGGTTGACTTCTCTCCCAGCTAAAATTACAAGTTTCAATGTCTTTACAAACCAGACTAACTCCAGACCCCTTCACCAGGCAGCATCCAGTTTCTACTTTCCAACAGAACCAGGAAGATCAAATTAAGGAAACTTGCTCCATTGCTCCTGAGCATAAAGTCATGTCACCATGTTGGAAGCTTGTGGGTACATAACATGCCAAAAGAAATTCCTGAGGAATAAACATTCTGAACAAACACGTTATTCCACCAAGACAGAGAATTAGCACACCACCCAGCTCAGCACCGCAGTCCTGCACAAACTCCCCCCACACAGCAGCAGCACAAAGGGAGCACGAACGCAACTGTAAGAGATGCTTCTTCGGGTTACCATCTTCTCTCCACGGTAACTTCACCCCCAAAAGTGTGTTCTCGCCCATCTCTCCCTTACCTTAGATACTCTCTTACTTCTGCTTATCCTCCGAGCTACAGCCAAAGACGACACCCAAAGAACCTACAGACACACACGTATCTGTGGCAGCAGCCACCACGACCATACAGAGGGTTTGGGTCTGTGGCTTCTGCAGGAGGCTCTGCAGAGACATTGACCTTCCTGGTGGGAATATGGAACCCCTGCTCTCCCCTGGTCTTGCCTTTGCTGATGTGACCCAATGGGCACCAAGAGAAAACACACCATGCCCGAGGCCGCACTGAGGGGTGCAAAGGAAGTTGCTCAGTGGAACACATAAGCACCTAAACTGGGGGTGGGAAAGGCTGGTGAGGCTTCAGCAGGGGTGGTGTGGGGCTGGGCAGGGGGCCTGGGGTGCCCGGCCAGCGCTCCGTCCTTGCCACAGGGACAGGCTTTGTCTCCCACTGCCTCTGTCCCCCCAGCACTGACCCGGGGTCAGGGGCACACACGCCAGCCTTGAACTCTCCGTCTGTCTCTCTGCCGCCTCCCTGCCATATTAATTACCATTCCCCTCTGCCAGGGCCAGAAAACAGCCTTCACTGCATTAGTGCTAATTAAGAAGAGTGAGTTTCCTATTCTGGCTGCTTAAATCACCCTCCTCTCCTCACCCAGAGCAGAAAGGAGTGCTGACAATCTTATTAAAAGCAGAAGGAAACACCTCTGTCATGCTTTGAGCTGGCAAACAGGGCCAGACCTGCTCTGTCCTTCTGTGAGGACAACGAGGCTGGACAGGGCAGAAGCAGAACAGGAGGGGAGGGAGAGAAAAACAATACATTCCCTGGGACTTGGAGCTCTGCACCTCAGGGAGGGCACCCTGCTTTGGAAACATCTCTATTTGAAAGCAGAACACCCAAAATGAGCACATTTACAACACAGCCCAGCTGGCAGAGTGGCAGTGTGTGTCTCTATCAGAAAGCGGACCTGGAGCAGCCTGGGAGGGTGTTTAATGGAGCCACAACTATTTAGAAAATACCAATTCTGATTCCATCAGTATTGGAGGAAGACTTCCATTTGCGTGAGCCAGGTGAGCAGGTAATAAAGTCAATAACAAGGTACCATTGCTTCCCACAGAGCTCCAGCCTGGGACGGAAAGTCCTCCTCTTGGACACTGTCTTGTCCTTTCACCTGCACAAACTCACCTGTGCATTGTTCAGTCCAACATATACGGACTGTTTCCTCTCTTGAAAAGTGATCCCCTTTGTTAATTAGAGTGTAATAACAGAGAGGATTAAATTACAAAGCAGGGATTATGAAGACAAGTGTCCAATCCTGTAAATAAACTGATTTTTAACGTATTAGGTATTATTCCTCAGAATACCATTAGCTATCCCTTCGGACACACAAGATTCAATTGAACACAAATTCTTCTAACCCAGCCAGACCTGAGGGCTACAAGCCATCATGACTTTGTGCAAGCCAGGAGGAGAGGAACTGGACTCAGTCCTCCTAAGGAGCTACAGAACCCTGCACTGTCTCTCTCCCAACAACTCTTGCCCAATAAAAATTCCCAAGACTTTATCTTTGTTTACCATCAGAAAGTAGGGAGATTCAGCAAAACAGTTTGTCTTATTCTTCTTCCCTGGCTAGTCCATAGAGGGGGAGATCAATAACTCCCTGTATCCCACATTATGATACTGTGAGCAGCAGCAGCTGAGGTGGGAACTGGAAGGTTCCTGCTCTGTCAGAATATATATATGAAAACTCTGAATTTGTGTGTATATTTGTGCTTCTAAAATGCTAGGAAAATTCACAGAGAAAAAGATTTATTAAAATTCATACTGCAAAGCAAGAAAAAGAAAGAAAGCCTCCTTTTTGCAGGTACATTCAGACATGTATTATCTCCTGGCATTATTTCCCCATGACCCAAACCCTGCTCATGGCACAGGACAGACCAGGAGTGACTTGCTGCTGTCCCTTCATGGTCACACCACCAGCAGTACAGTAGCTCCAGCAGATCTGGAGAGCAGACTGCAACACCCACCCTGGCTGTTACTTCCCAAGGAATCACAGCTTCGGCATGACACGAAATGTCCCTACTTTAAGTACACGTTATATGTGACTGATGAGGCCTGGAGTCACCACGAGCTTCAGCAATATCTGAGCCTCCAGTGCTTGGTTTACAGTCCCCTGAGAACAGCAGACATATGCTAAGCATGTGCTATTATTTTAATTTCTATTGCTGGCCAACTTGCAGAATCAGTAGAAGGCAAAGTCCTGCTCTGTACAGGAGACAGGCTCAGAGACCTGAAGCGGTGGGAAGCCCCCAGTGCCTAAAGCCAGCCTGGAGCAGCACCCAGCACCAGACAAGGCAGATTTTTCCTTGCACCAAGGGCTAAATCACATTAAGTCATCCACAGAAGCATTAAAGAGTTTCCTGACGTTACATTTCTGTGTAAGCAGTTAGAGCTGTTGCCATAGGAATGCTCATATATATAGGGATATAGGGATGGGTATAATTGTGAATAAAAGAGATAGGCAAAAAGGAAGACGGTGGCCTGTGCTATGGGCAAAGTTTGGACTTGGCTCTGCTCATCTGAGTACTGAGACCTGGAGACACCTGTGGCACCCACAGCAGGGTCAATGGGCTGGGGATGCCCCTGGCAGTCCCTGCACCTTGACAGCCCCTGAGGAACAGGGGCCCAGAGAACAGAGCCCAGCTGTCCCTGTCCCCCATCCCTCTGCCACAGGCTCTGCTGACAGAGAATCCCCAGGAGAGAGGTGGAGGTTTAATCCCACGGGGTCCGGCCTCCTTCCCCTCATTCCCCCTCCTTTACAGAAACAGAAAGAACACATGTTCCCATTAGTCACTTGCTAGAGGGAAGCTGGGGGGTATGTGCTGACAGTCACAAGGCTTAGCTCTAATTTGAATGCTATTTGCATATTCCAGGTAGACAAAGTGCAGCCACATTAAAAACGGGCATGTGAGGACGCACAAAGTGAGGCAGCAGAGATGACATTTGCCAAAAAGCCAGCCTTTTTCCCAGTGTATTCCCAAACACATGTGCCAGGGCCCCTTGCAGCTACTAATGCCCAGTCTGGCTGGTCTCAGGGAGGCTCTTAATTAAACTCTGCTTGCCAAGAACACTTTGTATTTGCAGGAGTGAGGACACAGCCATCCTCACCGGAACATCACACAGAGGGCTTTTCCCTCTGGATAATGCCATTTGCCAGCCCCAGCAAGCAGGAGCCATCCCAAGGCAATCCGAATGCAATCAGTGTCTTTCACTGCTGTTGACTAAGCTGAAATTCATTATTTTCAGGTGTTCAGTGGGGACTAATGAGTGTCTGAAGCTCATCGCAGGGCTGAATGCACCGTCCCTCCTCACTGACATCCTCTTGATCTCTAAAAGCTCAGTGATCTTTGGCTTGAGCGTAACCCCTGGGAGTTCAGAGGTTAAGTTTTGGGGATGCAATCAGTGTCTGAGCCAGGCAGGACGGAACTGCACCAAGGTTATGTCAAAGCACTGCTGGGAAAGGAAGAAAACCCTGTCTCATACAGGTAGCTGTTATTTATTTACCCACCAATTCATAGACATGGAATCAAGAGCAGGATGTCTCACCAGTGCCTCTCCAAGCCTCTGCAACTCGAGCAAGACCAAAGGTCAATAGATACCAACACTCTGTATTCAGAGAAATACTGTAGATATTCCATTGCTGGCTTCCTGTTGGTGCACTGTGAGTCTGCCAACACAATAAACCAAAAGATTCATCCTATCCTCAGCACACCAACACTGGTGCACATACAAGGCGGAAATAATGCAGAAGGAGACACCCGCCTGACTGGAGAAGCTCCTGACCTGGCAATATCTATGTGGAACTACCTTTCAAAGGATGTTTTTAGCAGAATGTGTTAAAAACTATGTCTCTGTAAGCCATGACAGCTTTGGCTTTATTTTTTTATTTTTAAATAAGCTGTTTGCCAACCACAACAAAACCAGAGAAGGATGCAAACACCATCATACAAAAAGCCAGTGGCAGGTAAGAAGCAAAACACTTGGGAAGATCCTTCAAGCAATCAGAGAAGTAAATGTTTGTCACTCTGTAACACTCAGTGCTCCAAGATAAAGTTATGAACTTCTGGTGTGGAATTACAGCATCATCAGCCAGAGACCAATTCAACCCCACGGAACAGACAAAGGGATATTTGCACTGGAAAAGCAACTGATTAATTGTAACAAAGATAAGGGCACTGGACCAGACAGACATCGGACCCTGTAGGGCTCGAGCCTTCTCTTGGTCCCTCAATAAGAAGGAGCTTCCTCCCTTTGTGGCTTTGTTCTACATCCATCAAAGGTACTATCTGACATTTTTCTCACCCTAAGATTTTTTTTTCTGCATGAGTTTCACTGAATAGCATCCTTCCTCTCCTGCTTGGAGACACACTGGGAGCTCCAAGCAGAGCCAGCACCAAGGTTTGGGCAGACCATGTTCCCAGTGTACTGATTGCAACAAATATAAAATAATGCTTTGTACAAGTTCAGAGGGAATAATTAAACATTGCTTTTCAGCTCTTGGCAGTGACTTTTACAACACTGGGTAATGAGTTATAACATTCTGACCTTTACGTCTAACTCACCTTGGTGATTTGCTGAAAAAACTCTGACCACTTTATAACAAAAGCAAGAGGAAAAGAAGAAAGCAGGCATGTGTTCTGCTCGAACAGGTAAACAGTCACAAACACCAGGTATCCATCCAGGAAGCCACTGAACTACTTCCTAGTGCTGGATTTAATAGCAAATTACAAAAGAGACACTCCACATTACTACAATCTGCACATCAAACCAGGCAGAAAGCAACCTGCAATTATACAATTAGATTGATACACAAGCTTCCCGCTCGTGTTTGTTCCTGCTGCCAATCACACTGCTTACTGGAAAACAAGGCTCAGAGCTTCCAGCCTGCCTCACACTTCTCCTCTGTGCTTGTCCACTTTGAGGAGCTTTACTGATCACATCTCATTCTTTTAACACTCTGATGAATGCAGCTTTAAGATCACACCTTTCCCAGGTACCTTTTAGCTGTACCAAAATCCATCTTTATACGTGGGGAGTAATCTATCTCAGCAGCAACTCACTGGGTGAAACATAAGAGTAGCAGAGACAAATAAGTGTTTATTATCAGCTGACGAAGGTAGATGATTGAAACCTAAACAAACCCTTGATTTCAAATGAAAGTTATGAAATGAAAATCACTTCACTATGCTGAGCCCTGACAGAAACCACAAAAAGGGATTGCACCCAGGAAAAACCTTTGCATTTGAGCTTGGTCTCCTCATAATACAGTGCCCCTCAATGACTGAACATTGAGCACATCTCAGGTACTTCAGACAGGTCTGCTTGCTCTGGTTCAATGCAACCCTGACCTCTCAGGTCCCCATGATAATTCATTTTTCCCACCCTGTCTTTAGTCACACCTGTTCCAATAGTTATCCTTGGAGTCTCTTGAGCATTGTTCCCTTACATGTACCTCCTCCAGGCTGAACACTGAGCCTTCCCAGAGAGCCTGTGCACTACAATGATGAGCTAAGTCTGTACAGAGACACTGTTTATCCAGCACAGCAAGTCAGCAGAGCCTGGACACAAACAGGCATGGATCTGCCTGGGCATGGAGCAATCCCAAGGAGCCGCAGGATCACACTGTGGCTGGATGAGATGGGAGTTTCTCATCCCATCCAGCCTGTGGGAACAGGGGTAAGGAAGTTAACCGGAGTGTCCAGGCAATTGTGAGAACACGGCTTGGAGGGGTGAAGGCAGAGAATGCAGAACCTCCCAGCAAACCTGGACGGACACAGTCTGGCCCTGAGTGGGCACCAAGGTTGCAGGTCACTGGGTGTCACTGTTGCCAGTTCCATCAGACAAAAACACATCTATAACAGTGACAGCTTTACATATTTTGTTATTAGACATTTTGTTTGCATATATGCACAATTCTCTTTGCCACTGATTACTTTGTTTAGATGTCTGGGTTTCGTTTAGCTTTCCTGTCAAACTCTACCAAAAGGAGACCCTCATTTCCCAATAGACGTTGAGAGATTGTCTCAAAGACCTCTGTACCACTCATCAGCTCAGATCTCAGCGACTCACACGTGTTCTGAAACCACATCTCACGCTGGTGGTAAAGATTCAGATGGCGGAGGCACAAGAGCTCAGCCACACACAGAGTGGCACCTGCAGGGACTGGCATGGATCGCCCTGACTGTGAGCAGCGATGGGACACATCCAAGAGCGAGCTACAAACTGACTCGCCAACTTGCCAGGGCTGTGAGACTGTCTGTCCTGCCTGCCTCCTTTCCCCACCATAGGCTCAGCTCTCTAACCCTTCTCAGTCATAACTTTACCCTGCAGGTTATCTCACTGGGCTGTGGGATCACCATCTCCTGCATCCACTCACAGACCTCCTATGAGCAAATCAGGAATTTCTTCTGCTCCCTTCCTTCAAGGGAATTTCTGCATCTTGGCAGAAATTCTTTAATAATGCCATGCAACATTTGGCTCTACAAAGGCAGTGACATTATAGACCAGCTTGGGATTCAGATGAAGCCTTTTCCCTCAGGGTCAGGAGGCCAGCAAGACTTTCACCCACATTTTCAAACTACATGGAGATTCAGCTGTGGCTTTTGCTTGTCAGAATAAATACAGGATTAAAACCAAATCCTGTGTTGTGAAAGTGCATGTGAGACTCCAATAACTCCAGGACCAGGTCACAAAGTGGTTGGGCCACCAGCTGCCACCGCCAGCCCCACCAGAGTCCGTCCTTCCCCAGGTCCTGCCTGCAGCACGTGGCTCCCCGACTCACAGCTCCTGTCTTCCCAACCCTTCAGCTGCTATTGCATTTTCTCACTGGGCAAAGAAAATATTCTGTATGTAAGAGACATTAAGTAGCTGCAAACAACTGGATCAAATTGTGCTCCCCCGTTTTTGACATCATCTAAGGAGAAAGTGCTTCCCGTCGGTGCACAAAGCGCTCAGCCATGCTGGGGAGGCACAGCACTAAGAGCAAAGGTAGAAAATGGAGGATGCAGATTATAAAATTCAGTCACATTTTAAAATTTTCTGCTACAATAATTCACTTTATGTAGAATTAATGTGGCTGATTGAACGTTTGTGCTGTAATTTACTTATAATTAACATTTTATGGTGAACAGATTTCACCATCTCCTTCATGCTGTGAACTCCAAGCCATAGGTCAAAAATAGAGATGAAACAGATAAGCACAAAATATTCTCACTGAAATATTAATGAGATTTTAATTTACTACTTTAAAAATACATCTTTCATCAATGCTTGTATATCAAAGCATTATTTTAATTTTTTTTTTTACATCATATTAAAAATATAATGAACTTTCGTAACTGGTTGAAAGACCCCAAAATATCTTTCGTGAAGAGACAGCTCAGGGGAACATAAAAGACCAAACACTCACAGCTCTCAGAAATCTCACGCAGGGGTTGGGTGAGAGTCACCTCAAACTGAACACAACACCTTTACCCTTAAACCAGCTGAAACCGGGGCGCTCTACTCTCAGGCTCTGTGGTCCAGCACAGAGATCCTGTTCTTCCCATCAAGATCTTATTTAAAAGCATAAGGTTGATCTCTTAAAAAAAAAAAAAAAAAAAATCAACTGCCAGAAACTTCTTCCTGTGCTTCAACAGGAGCAGTTGCATTCACTGCTGAGACACAACACAGAGAAGGTGCTGCTTTGATCAGGCATTCCCGTCTTTTCAGCCTGTTCTGGCTAAATCTGAAGCCTCCAGGACAAGGCTCTGGTGTTAAGGAAGACACCATAAGTCAGAGGAAAAATGGTCTGGGAAGAAAGTCAGAAGAAAACTCGTATAAAATCTCCCACCGCCTCGCCATGTATGTTTCATGCTGCCTTTCCTGCTGCCCAGAGATGACAGACCACATCTGAATAAATTATTGAGTCATCTGCAATTCATCCCGATTCCTATATTCCAAGGCACTATCAGACAGGCAACTGAGGACATTCCCGGAATGCTCTGATGACAGAGAATGAAGATATGGAATGACAATGAAAAAGTCAGCAGAAAATCATAAGTCAATGGGACTATTTTATGCTCTTTACTTCCTAGCCTGCACCAGGCCATTCAAACGGCTCATTGGAATTTCAAATGAAAAGCTAAATAACACAGGATTATAAATCTGTGTTACAAACAAACCTAAAATGCATCAAGAAAAATATACATGGAATTTTTCTTCTTAAGCTGCTTGGGTTTTTCCTACATGTTTGTTTTCTGGGAATCAGCAATTACTTGTTTTTAGGATACAGATGCCTTTTCTTTACCTTTTTTTTAAATGTCCTTGTTTACATTGAAGGTCAGTGTCTGCAATGGACCCCTTGGTCCCTCCAGAGCCTGAAGAATGGAATCCTTTCAGGATTCCCTATGCAGCCATGGGCTTGCTCATTTTTACCTTTAAAGGTATAATGAAGAAAAAAAAATTATTTACCTGTGGGAGACATTTCAAGAGAAACCAGACTCAGAGCTTGCTGCAGCATCCCACCAGAGAGTGACTCCAAACAGAAAGTTAAATTCTCATCTACAGAAAGTAGGACCCTTTGGAGGAACAGCAACAGGATTTTCAGGTGGGTCTGGAGCCCCCACCCTCCTGTGACATGGGGGAAGCACATGGGGCTCTTTCTGAAGTTGTTCTGGGAGACCAGGTGATTATTCATACAAATATCTCAGCTTATGATTAGAACTACTCATTAGAAGCCCTTTCAAAAGAAAAAGCCTGAGTGTTTCCTCTGAAGTAAACAATGCAGAGCATTTGTAACCTACCACCCAAATCTGAGCGGGGTGAGTGCACTGCTTCTGGGAAGAGCAAGAAAAAAACCCCAAGTTACAAGAAAATACATAATACTGTATTAATTTTCATTGGGTTTTTGTTTTTAAACATTTTTCATTGTCAGAACAAAAAAACTCTGAAACACAGCAACCAAATGCTGAACCAGGAATTCCCAAATAATTTGCGTAATATGATATTACAGCATATCATTCACAGAATTCCCAGGAAAACTGCGGGATTCCCAGATGCTGTCAGGGAGCAGGACACCCCGCTGTGCTTTGGGAAGCCAGCGGGGAGGGGAGGGCAGGAAGAGAAGCCGATGGGGTTGAGGGTCCGGCTGCCCCAGGAGCAGAGGCTGCTCTGGATGCTGGGCCCACCGGGATGGGGGAAGACAGTCCAGCTGCCCTGGGGCTGCGCAGGGAGCTGCCAGAGCAGGCAAAGGCATGAGCTGCCTAACAAATAAAATAAAAGATTGCCACGAGGTCGAAGCCTTCAGCCCTTCGAACCCCTCCCAGGTGCTGAGACACCACTGGAACTGCACGGACTCATCTTTAAATGGCATGTTAATGATGAGAAGCTGCTCTGACAGATGGTATCCCTGCACCTTCTCATCCCCAGGACCTCTGTTGCCATCCTCTAACACACAAGATTATTTTTTTTTCCAGAACATCAACGAGGACTCTAGTCAAACGTTGGGCCGAACCTTGAGAGACTGGCTCCCACAGGCATCTGCTTGAAGAAAATCTTAGTGCAAAATCTGAAAGAGAACCTGAAATTCCGAGCACCAAATCCCAGAAATGTTATTTCCGACGCACCAAGTTCCCCTGGAAGAGACTCTGAGCACGGCTGCCAGCCCGGGGCTGCCTGAAGGGAAGGCCCAGCTGTCCCTGAGAGCTGCAGAAACATCCCCATGCCCCTCCTCGCGTAGGGACGGGGGGCTCCTGCTTGGGGAGCAGGGAGACGCATCCTATTGGGGCCTTCCGCCTCTTGAGGAATCAGAAATTAAATAAATAGACAAATAAACAAGCACTTCAAAGAAAACAAGGAAATCTCACCAGTTGCAGCACATGTCCACTCAGTTTCTCTTTTTTTTTTTTCCTGAGTGCCTTTTCCTTAGTAAAAGCCATCAAATATCATTGTGAATTAGTAATAATTTTTTTTAGCAGCATCGAAAAATTAAAGCAAGAGAGAAAGGGAAGGCATGCGAGGGAGAAAAGGAGGGAGAGAAAGAGAGAGGTTAAGCTCAAAGGCAGAGAGAGCGAAATGGACCAGATTATACAAAATTAAAAAGCAAATACGCACAGACAATTTGTGCCGAGTGATTGCAAGCAATTACAGTCCGGCTTTTCTGGAGGGAAAATTGGGGAGGGGGGGGGGAAGGTTATTTCAGCTTAAAAGGAGACTTTATTCATTCCTGATCAGCTTCTCCTACTATTCTCTCTTTTATTCTCAGATATCAATTTTAAAAAAAGCACCCTTCAGATGTTACATGTCTAACCCTGGGAATCCCACCCCTGGGCAGAGAGGGAGGATTTCAGCTTCCAATCGGTTCTTTCTATAGCCCTGAAAAAGCAATTTGCTCATAAAGGATAAAAAAAAAAGCAGGGGGGGTAGGAAGAAAGAAAAGGAGGGCAAAAAAGGGAAACCACAACAAGAGTACATGTTCCTCTTGGAGGAGAGCTTCAATTTTACTGTAATTGTCTGAAGAAGAGCTGCTTTGATCTGCAGAATTATTATTGTGCTCCAAATGCCAGGCTGCTGATGTCCCAGCTGGGCTGGGCACAGCCTCCTCCTCCTCTGGGGCTCGGGACTCGATTTTGGGGGCACCTGAAGCAGCCCCTTGGCTGCCCTGGGCTGGGGTCGCTGCCCTCCCAGCTCAGCACTGCAAGGGATTAACATGGGCATGGCCTCATGTGCGGATCAGGATAGGGCTTAAGGAAGTATTTCCTGGTGCTGTGGTCTCCTTCAGTCCTTCACTGAAGCAGTGGGAAAAGGCTTCAAGGCCCGTAACAGAATTCCTGTCTCAAGTCACTGTTGGGAATTCTTTAATTTTTAAATTACAGCTAAATAACCTACAGTGTTTGAAATGCATCTCCCTGCCCGTGCCCCAGGTTAGGTGAATTTTGTGGGGAGCAGAGCAGAGGACCAGGCTCAGCCCAAAATCCAGCAGCAGGAGCCCACGAGGGTGGGCACCAGCTCCACGAGAGCAGAGCCCTGAGTGCCACGTCCAGTTGTTCCTTGGACACCCCCAGGGACGGGGACTCCACCACCTCCCTGGGCAGCCCCTTCCAATGCCTGACAGCCCTTTCCATGAAGAAATTCCTCCTGCTGTCCAACTCTAAAGGACACAGAGTAGGGAACACCGAACACGATTCCAAATGTCAGCTATTTAAAGCTCAGCTCTTTATGACTCACAGTCTGAAAGCATGGTCAATACCCCAGAAATTTAGGATTTTCTCTCATCAGCTAACTCTGGTTGACACCTAACGGGATGTTTTCCATGCCCCCTCTCAAGTCCCGAGCACCAGGTGCTGCCATCAGAGGGGCTGCTGTGCAACTGCTCACATGTGGACACAGCACTCTTTTCACCTTCACCCTCCTCCATCCCTTTCACTTCAGATGTTCCAAACTTCTGCTAAAATTTCATACACAAAGCTCAGTTTTGAGGCAAGGCACAGAACAGCATCCAGGCACTGGTGATGGGATATTGGCCACCAAGTATTTTTGCAACTCACTAAGCACAGAACAAGGACATTGAGATTTTGCAGAGTGAGTAGAGCACTCTATGCATAGAAAGTTCAAGATAGCTATGATCCTAAAATCTCCCCCATTATTATATACACAAAAATCATACTTTGTGTAAGTAAAGGTTTCTAAAGTCATCTTTATACAACTCAAAGCCCTGGTAACTTCCAGTCTGCCTTCACATGGAGAAATCTATGAAAAATGGTACAAATCATTTCTTAAAAAGTCTCCAACATCCTTCTGAAATAGTTTGCCTGTAAAATATGCAGCACGCCCAAAATACACTGAGACATGACATGACACAAACAATTTATTGGCATTAGTCTGGGATGAGCCCCGTAAGTCACGCAGGGCCTTGCTCCTCATAAGTATTGCCTCATCCCAAACTCATCAATAACACCTTTGCTCCATCCCAGCCAAGCATGAACTGCGTATCCATCTCAACTATAAACATACACAATTTTTCAGTCAAAGAGTAATAGGCAAATAGCTGGATTTCACTCATTTTGTGTTCTCCAGGTAGTAAAATAGACACATATTTAATGTACATACCCAAAAGTGCAGTGCCAATAAGTAGAGAGAGTCATATATCCCAGTTAGTTTATGGATGGCTGCATTTTATGGCTGTACTGCTACAGCCATATTTGCATGCATCTAAATATAGATAAATATCTGTAAAGCCAGAATCTGCAGACATGAAATAGAGAACTAGATTGATGCAAGGCAACACACATAATAAAAATAATCCTAATTTCTAGATACAATTATGAACTCTTGGCTAAAATTACTACTTAGGAACAGGACACTGAGGATATGCAGTGTCCTCTCATGCTGATCCCAGAGGTTGCTGTCAGAGCTATTGCTGTTTTGCTTCATAATTTTGCTAATTGGTCATTAAGAAGTCTCTAACACTAATTCTGCCTTTGCCAGCAACACACTGTGGGTCAGCAAAGAAATTAATCTGCCTCTACACCTCAGTTTCTCCAACTGCATTACAGGGAAATGTAGATCCATCACCTGGTCCTGCAGGAGTTAATCTGTTAATGTTTGTATCAATCAAGTTGTCAAGTGCTATTTAAGTGCTTATTATTACTCATACAATAATTCTCTCCTTCTGGGCTCCCTAGGTTTCTAAATAGCCCTTCCACCACACAGGTGAGGTTCTGCTGGGGCAGGGAGATGACCTGGCCGGGCGCGGCGTGCTCCGCCACCCGGGTGCCCGGGAGCAGGGCTGACCCCACAGCACTCTGCCAGGGGCCGGACACTTGGCCGTGCCAGTGCCACCGCGGCACTCTGCCAGCTGCCCTCTGCGCTGGGCCAGGGAACTGGGGCAGCCACAGGACACCTCCCTTCAGCCTGTTCCTCTTCCTCCCACGCTCCTCTTCAGCCTGGAGGCACAAACTCTGAGGAGCTGTTCTGTTTATCCAGGGCATCATTTGCTCTGAATTCCAGGGAGAAACTGGGTTTCCTCAGGACGCCTGGCTGTGAGAGCCCTCAGAGCGCGGCCCCGCGCTGTGCCTTGCTCCGGCACCTGCACAAGAGGAGGGACAGACCTTTATCCCACACAGAATGTGTGCTCTTTGTAATGCTCGCCTACACCAAAGGCATGCAGCATTCCAGGCACGTGCCAGTCAGGATTCCTGGAGCCTGCCTGCACTGGAAGCTTCTTTAAAAATATAGCAGCTCCTCGTGTAGTCTGCTCCCAAAATGAATTCTCTCTACTGGCACCAGTGAAGCTAAATACAACTTATAAAATATTGAGCAGATCTTCATAAGGAATGCAACTAAAAAAAGTGACACTTTAATTATTATCTTTATGCTCCAGAAATATCCCATCAATATGAGGAGCAGATAATTCACAGCCACTGTTCCAACCACTCTGCAGCATCAGGAGACGCTGGTGCCTCATCCACACCGGGCGCACAGACATCAGCATATCGGTGTACACAGCCTGTAGTTATTTATCAATTGTTTATGCATGCACTTAGTTATGAATGTATTTAATTTATAAACATTTATATTGCAGAGCATGAGATGATAAATTCAGAAGAAAAATGCCAACTCATAGAGGACGACCCTCCTGCCTTGTTTAGCCAAGAGTCCTGTCCCTTATCCAGGTGCCCTGACTCGGACCTTCCTGCCAGCAATTCCAAAGAATTGAGACTCTGGGAAGAGCAAATCTTTTCCACTCATCTTCTCCACAGTGGTCCTGAGCAAACCAGCTCTGCCAACCTGTAGAATTCCACTCTTGGGGAATCCATGGGGTTCTGCAGCTGCTAACGTGTTAGCAAATTACATAACTTCCAAATTACTTGTTTTCAAAATAAGCTGTGCTATGTGCAAAACAGCAAATCTCTCAGTCAATCACATAACAGATAGATAAATAAACATCTCTGCATAATTACTGGTTAAAGAGCTCATTTTCCTACTGCTCCAACATTGACAGCCACCTAAACTCTAAGTCCGTAATTTCTGAAGCAAGACATTTAAGGGTGAGCAAGGGAAGAAATCCAGGGCAAAAAAGCCTCCTGATAAGAGTGTTTTCCCCGAAGAGTTTTATTTAACTCTTTTTTTCCCTTTAAATATATCTATGTTTTCTCAATGCTCCACAGCTTGGCAGCACAGATCAAGCCAAGGATGAGCCAACTTCTGTCATTTCTCCTCATCATCTTTCCTTAAGACTAAGTATGCATTTTAATAACACCTTGATTTGAAATCAGCATTTTTAATAATTTTGATCTCTTCTTCATTCTCTTAAATAGCCTAGACCCAAACCACCCTTTGGTTTGAGTCTGAGATTTCTGCCCTCAAGGTTCTAAAATTTTTTGAGTTATTTCTTCTCTGCTAGCAGCTCTGCCAGCTCAGTGTTTGTGCTTCACTTTCAAGGGTATTTTATTTATTTTCTTCACTTTCAGCTATTGAAATCGGCAAGAACAAATTTATATAATAAGCCTTAATAACAGTTTCTCCTATAAAGTTCCCTATTTATCTCCTATTGTAGTGGCATAGAAAGCACAAAAATGACGGAAAAATATAGGTGTAGTGATAAATCTCTGGGACTGATAGTGAATAATTTAAAACAGTCTTTATCCACGGGGTGATGCTTGGAACCCACCTGCTCTCTGTGAACCTTTCCCAGTCACTTTGAATCCTCCTTCCGTAACACTCACAGTAGTATCCTCTCCACACAGACAAATAAAACCCCATTTATTCCAAATCTGTCCCATCTCTGGGCCTGTATCACTTATCCCAGAGCTCCCACCTTCATCTGAATGTTTGTCCTGTCCTGGATCACTGTGGATAATCCAAAGTGCTGGGGAGCACACGTGCCAGGAAAAGTCTCATGCACCCCACAGAAAAAAGGGTTTAAAGTTATGAGCAAAAGATTTTTCTTTTGGTATTTCCCTCATAAACATGATTTAAGCAAATTACAGGCAGTGGAAGAGCAGACTGGGGTTCTTCCCCTAACCAGCAGGAACAACGCTATTTTGAGCCATGCTCCTAATCCCGCAGCCGCAGTGATCCCCCAGCCCCACCTCGGATGCACACACTCCTGGGGTACAGCACTCCACACACCACAAGACTCACCCTCCAAGCTCCTTGGGAAGCAGCCACAGATTGAGTTTGTGCTTTGTACAGCATCAGGTACACTCCACACCAACAAGCGCCATGTCAGCACTTTGTTCTTCATTATTTATCCATTTTTTATGGCGGTAAGGAACCAATATCACAAGTGCTGCCTTTGCAGAGAGGATGGAGCCCACCATTTATTCCCCCCATTTTTATATCTGCCGACCCATCCTCAGGCAGGTCAGAGTCCAGTGGAGCCCTGGCTCTATCCCCCTTTCTCTCCAGCACTAATTAGCAATGCAATCCCACAAAGAGTGAAGTTGCCCGAAACCTCCCCTCACTCACAATGATTTATGTTCAATTTGTACAAATGGAGAAAATGAGATTTCAAATTTCAATGCCATTTCTGCAATGAGGTGATTAAAAGAGAGAGAGGTATTGCGTTCTACTGTATAGAATATTGATCCCAGTGCTATTTTCCTTAGCAATAACCATTAGCTCAGTATTATTTGCAAACCTCTAATGTGAACCTGGAGATGTAATTTACATTTGTGCTTTACTTATTTGCTTTAACAAAACAACACAAAAGCTTTGGGTCTTTCAATCTATCCGTATTGTCAATAAAATTAGCAGTTCATAAAAAAATTAATGTATATGCAAAACCATCACTTCCTTGTAAACTGCACACGAGACTGTAAATGTTGCCCAGAACAAAAGGGAGATAAACTATTAAAAGGCTCCAGCCATTAACAAATTGAATCCCAACCGAATTACGAGGAGCTCCCTTTTGTCCCCTGCCTTAATTTCTGGGCCCCTGGGAGCCCACAAAAGTTTGGGAGGTGTGGGGAGGTGTCCCCGAGGAGCAGGGTGTTGACAGGGGGTGTCTGGCAGGGACAGACGTGCCCACCCGGCTGTGCCACTGCAGAGCTGCCCGTGGCAGCCAGGACAGGGCACGGGGCACTCCGGCCCTGCAAGTGCTCCTGGGGGAGGATGCCACGACCACAGGAACAAGAAGAAAGAGCACAATCCCAGCCAAAGGCGGCTGTTTGTCAGCACCAGCCCCTGAATGGGACCAGGCAGCACCTCGTCCTGCTGCTGCTCCCTCCAAACCCATCAGCTGCTTCTGCTGCCTGGCAGAGTTCAGAAGATGAGAACAAGGAAAGAAGAGGGAGAAAGGGAGGAAAAAAGAAAAAGCTAATGACCCATAATTGCCATGATAGTGGAATAGGGCCTGGGCAGCTGTTTTACATTCCCGGTATGTATAGTATGCAAATATCTACAAAGGGCCGACAGAGTTTCTCTATTGTGGATCCTGAGGGTAACCAAATTAGCCTTTGGCAACCATGGTAATTGGGAGGTGCTGTTCCCATTAGGAGTCCTGCAAATTATGAAGAAAAATGGACCAAAGGCTTTGTCACAAATAATAATGCCGAGAAGAAAAGAGCAGGCGGCCGGCTTTGCTTTCTTTTTTTTTATTCCTACATTGTGTTGTTAATATCTCTCTGTTTAGTAATAAGAAAACAGTCCTCGGTGCCCTGCTGGACCCTCCTGGGCTTTCCATGGCAATATTGAGTTCTGGGAATACTAAATATGGGACAGCAACATCAGTCGCAAATGCTGAAGCAGAAGCCCCCGCCCAGCCCCCGTGTTCAGTCAGACACCACTGACCCCGCTCCGCGCCAGGTTCAGCTGCGGGAACCGCAACTGGGATGGAAACCCAGAGCTGGTTCTCTTATTTGCGCAGGCCGCAGAACATCAGCCCTTCTCCCTCCCTAACTTAAGATTCACGCAGCTAAACACAGATTTGTTCTCTGAATCACCCAACTTTGCTGCACAAGAGGCTCCATTTCCCACTAATGATTTGAATTTGTCTTTCACTCTCCCCACCTTCTTTGATCATCCCATAGTTTTCAATCCCAGCACACAGAACCCTGTTTGACTGTTATGATCTACTAAAAAATTCACAACTGCCAACTTTTTGAGTGGAGCTCTCAGCTGTGACACCACAAGTTAATGCCAAACACATCAAATGCTTTTGTTTCTAACACCCCAAGAGCAAAGCTCACCGTCCCCACCATCCCTCCCTGGCTGAGATCCCAGTGAGCTCCGCAGACTGTGACATGGCCACGAGATCAACCTACACGTGCCATCAGCCAGGTTCAGTCCCAGCCTCTGTTCTGGGAAAAAAACTGTCCTGCAAATCCCAAGATTTTTAGAAAACACCACACTGACAATAAAAAAATCAGGAAAATTAGGTCTCAGTTGGTTTTATACATGTGCCCCAGTCTGATGTTTTGCCCGAGTGGCAGCAGAAACAGTCCCTTCCAAGTGACTGCAAATACCAGGAGAGTATCCAGAACTTTTAACACAAGATTCAGAACAACTTCAGGAATCCACACTCACTGTGGTGGTGGCTGTAAAACCCAAATCAGTGAGTTTATTAAAAAAAATAATTACAAACCAAGTCTCACAAAGAGCAGTTCTATTTTAATTTTTCATGCTAGGACTAACTCTTCATCTTAAAACCGCTGCAGCACAAGTCTTAACCCCAGATCTTTATTTTTTCATGGTTTCCCCTCAGGGCCTCTTTAAAGAGCCGGCAGAAGAGTCACTTCCCCGCCAGTGCAGTTGGCACGACTGCAAGTGTACTTAAAGTTTGCGTCTGATCAGGTTATGTGTATTGGATCTGAAACCAGTTAGTCAATTCCTGCCGGTCCCTAAGTGGCGATTTGTGGTAATGTCTACATCAATACTCACCGAGCTGCGAGCTGCTTTACGTAAAGCAAATGTCTGCAGGATGGAGGGGCTGCTCTGAGGGCTCCTCGCTTAATGGAGATGTGGCTGGAAACACAAACACGCGGATACAACACAAGTGCTGCTGTTAAAAGGCCCATCCTTCACCCAAACACACCCGGAGGGGCCGGGGGGGGGCACGGCTTGGGCACACACTCCCTGTTCCCAGCCATCTCCTGGGCAGCCCTTGGAGCCTGGGCATCCACGGCCAACCCGGGCTCAGCACCCAGCAGATCCACCTCTGCCAAATTCACCACAGTCGTTGCTTTTCCCTTTTCTGTTCAACACCACCCATGGTCCTTCCCTTCTGCATTTTCCTACTCCCTGGGCTCCAAATGGTGGATACAGGGCACAAAGTAGAAACAGCAGAAGGTCAAGAAAACCAACCAACCAACAACTCCACACTAAGGTAAAGTGTAACAGAAAATTAGAAAAAGGTAGATGCTATAGCACAAAAAAAATTATGATTAATGTAAAAGCAGGAGGTGGCTACAGTTCAAGCTGCAAAAAACAGAGGACAACCCTGAGCAATGAACAATATTGGATAAAGCTTCTCTTTTCCAATAACAACTTTTTGCTTTATTATTTTTCTTTTTGGTCCTAAATAGAACACAAACTCTTCAAAACAAGAATCATCTCCAAGTTTGCAAAGTGCACACAACAGAGACTGACCTGAGCGAGGCCCTGGGCCAGCACTACACCTACAGGTGTGTGTCCTGGGGACAGCTTCCTTACAGGCGTCACTTCTCTTTGAGATGCCCCCAGGTCTTGTCACACCCCACAGCTCCTCCTGCATGTTGCTGCTTCTGCTTCAGAGTAAAACCCCATGACTTGCACAGCAGCTATGCAGCAATTTACGCCTTGGAAGTCATTTAAATACACTGCCTGAAGTGTAAAATCTGGGAACTGTCAGCAAACCTCAACTTGGTAAAAATCGTTGCTATTTATTACAGTAAGTGCTTTCTGTATACCAAAAGCTGACTCTGATAGATCACATCTTATCTCAGACAAAAATACGGGATAAATGATCTCCCAAGGTCTCTTCCAAACCCTTTTCCATGACTTTACAGAGAAAAAGAGCAGAGTACAAATCCTATGGACCAGTCCTGCCATCCTAGGGCATTCCCGCTCTTCAGAGCACAGAAATTCCTCTTCTGCACCAGCACTACAAACAGCTTCTGTGCTCCAAGTCTCCAAGATGCTCCAGGACTGAAGATGCTACTTCAGACCCTCATTTACACCATCTAAGACTTAATGATTTCAAATGAACACTAGAATCAGCAAACAAAACCAAAACTTGAATTGCCAAACTGCGGCAAAGAAAACATTCCCAAATCTATCAAATCTCCCCACCCTCTGTTCCTCCATGCAGGTGAAGTGGGTTTGAACAGCATCGTTCAAGGGGCTTGCAAAATACATTTTCACATTCTGTTACGAATAGAGGGATCCTGCCCAACCACTGCAGGCAGAGGAGTCAGTTATTTTCAGAGGAAAGGGAAGGCCAGAACCACTATTAATTTATTCACATAGTTTTCCTTAAAAAGGAAGACTGACTGACCCTCCTTCTTTGGAAGCTCCCACAGATCTCGGTGGCAGAGAAGTCAGGCAAAGCAGGACCAGACTCCCCAAAGGCTCAGAGAAGGGCAAGGGAGGAGAAGCAGAGGTGTTTGCTCCAGCACAGGTACTCGAGGGTTTGTTTATGGCCAATGCATTTCAAACCAATCCAGCTGCTGCAGGCTCTGTGCCATGGAGCAAACAAAACAGGCAGCGCTTCTGGGGTTCGCTTCAGCTTTATATGCAGAGTTGTTGTTCTGGTTAGATCAAATACAAAATGATTGGCAGGAATCGTGTAAATCTGAAAGGATGCTTGGTTATTTCCCACATGTTTCTCTTACATTTTCAGAGAATAATGCATGTAATATTTTAATGCTATGGCATAAATATGCATGCAAGGGAGAGCTCTTATATTTATATACTTATAGAGTGCGTGATCATGATATCCATGTGATTAGATACAAGGACATGTGGTAAAATGCATTTAACACAAGCTTGTTTGGGGATCCAGGCCAGTTCTAACCCAGTGCAATGCAACAGTTAAGCCTCTCATGGTAGCTGAGAGCTGAATTTTTCACAAGAAAAGAGAGAATGACTGTATTTCCAACAGATCTGGTATTTTCTCTCCATACCTGATGTCCCTGAGAAATAACATTAATACGGAGGAAGTTTTAGTAGCAAAAAATGTTAATTTTAGGGACTTTTTAAACTAAGAAATTCCTATTTCTAATTTGTAATCTGAGTTGTATTTATGGCAACTTATGTCGTAGATTCATGGGACAGAAAGCTACTTCAGAAAACACTTCAAATACATATTAAAATAATAAAACTCATTGAACTAGAACAGTCAAAAATAAGGTGAAAGCAAACCTAAACCCCCATCTCAATAACTGTCTTCATGAAGCCTATGCAGATATTGGTACTTCTGCTAATGACACAGAAAGACAAAAGATGGAAGTGGGATATATGGAATATTCTGGAACAAAGGAAATAGAGATGTGGTTACTGCAAAAGTTTCTGTCTATTTACTCCATTGTTAGGAAGCCCTGAACTGACCTGCAGCCTCCCTGGGCTCCTGACAGCCTTCACACTGTCCTGCTTCCCCATTCCCTCCTGGAGAGGGCAGATCAGTTTTCCAAATTCAGGGCTTTTCTCCACTCAAAAATGTGGGCAAAATTTATTTCAGGAGATGGAATGACCAAAGAGTGTCCTGAAGAAGAACCGTAAAACAGGCTGCACACAAAAGGTAAAGGAAACATGGTACCCAACAAAGCAGTTGAGTACTTTAGACAAATTTGAGGGAAGACCAATATTTTGTTTGTCTTGGAGTTTTTTTAATGCATAGAATCACAGAATTGTTAAGATGGGAAAAGATATTTAAGATCATGAAGTCCAAACCCAGCATGACCACCATGTCCATCATTAAACCACATCCTCAACTACAGGCAACCACATCAATTTGGGCAATTTCTCAGTGAAATGGTTGGGTTTTGGTACTGCCAGATTAACAGCTGCTCCCAGCGGCGTGACTGTACCACTGGCATGGTCCCGCACTCACAGAGAAGGGATGGACACACTTCAGAACTGGGTAGGGATGTCGTGTCCTCATGGCAATCACTGCCTGCCAGCAAGTATTTTGGCAGATCAGTGGCTCAGATCTGGGCTGATGGGATGAACTTCAGCTCCTTCCCAACTTTAGCCCTTCCAGCCATCACTACATACCTGGGCAAGAACCAAGCCACAGCAACATCTGATGGGCTTTAACAAATGACAGAGAGCACAAGCAGAGTGAAAACCCTGCTGAGACCCTGACAGGCTCTCTCGGTCCTTGTGCCCATAGAAATGGTGTTGGAGGCAACGAACAAACACATGAGCTCATTCCTGTGGAGTGGGAAAGGAGAAGGTCCCTCATTTAGCCATTCTGTGGTCACAACCATTCTGCCTCCCAAATACCACATTGGAAAAGAGGAAAAAAAATTATTCTTTGATTAAAATCAGGGATGAATTAAAACAAACTCACTAACAAAACAACAGGAAGAATTACGGTTATGGAGATTTCAAGGGTCTCTCCACTCTGATGTCCCTTCCATCTCTGTAAACTCTCTAACTCCTGAGAACATTCCTCTCTTTCCATCAGAGATGTGGACATGAGGCAGGTGGGAAGAGGAGAGCAGCAGACTGACCTGGACCAGGTCAGTCCCCCGGTCTCTCAACAATTCAAAGAAGTCTTTGAGCAAGAAAATGCTCTTTTTTCTTCTTTTTTTAATAGCATGACTAAGTCTGTCTGAGAGCATGTAAACAGTTCATCTCTTCCCCAAAACCAACCCAAAAGCAACAGCGTTTGCTGTGGGAAAAGGCAGCTATGGTTTAAAACAAAACAAACAAACAAAAAAAAACCACCCCAAGCCAAAAGAACAAAATGAAACACCTAAAGGGGGACGTGGGCTGGGTGAAGACAAAGCAATGGACTGAACCCACCTGGAGAGCAAAGCCAGTCGGCTGGGCTTTGGGGCGGAGGAACATCCGCTGGGGCACATGTGGCTGGAGCACGTCTGTGGCCGCGCCGGAGCCGCCGAGCGCGCCGCGACTGCCCACGGCCCCGCAGATTGGCTGCCGGAGCCTGCTGGGGAGGGGGCACCCGCTGCGAGCTGGTGGGGGAACTGGGCTGCCTGGGGAGGGGGGCTTCAAATATTTTATTTTATTTTTTATTTTATAAGCTACATCCATGGAATGCAAAACCTCCATTTATTCCTTCTGGGTCATATGAGGGAGCCACTGGCAAAGATAATAATATATGAAGCAAGAGAATGAGAGGGAGAAAGAGGGAGGGAGGGAGGGGAGGGAGGAAGGCAGAGAGAAGCAAAAGGCTTTCTATTATTCGGGACACTGGTGATGCACACTGAGGCAGTTGGAAGATTAAATTAAGTATTATATCTGCTGACCCCATTGCCATGGTTACCGGACAGCGGAAAATATTAATCAAGCCAAGCCTTTTCAGCTGAACATACCAGAAAAAAATGCTAAATATAAATATATATGTAGATATTTGCTGCTCTGCCATGCTAATGTGGGCTGCCAGCAACCAAACCACCTGATATCACCAAGATAAACAAATTTAAAATATCCTTGCCACACAAGAAGGCTGACGTCAGCGTGGGGAGCGCAGTGTGGGGACGGGCTGCAGCACTCGCCCTTCAGCTGATCAGAAAGGGAATTTGAATAAGGAAAGGCGACATCTTGCTGAGTGCCTGAGCTGAGGAGGCATTTAGGGCTCTCTTCCTACCAGGAAGAAAGGGACCAGCCTTGTTGTCCAGGGCAGGTCCCG
Organism: Acropternis orthonyx; assembly: GCA_035583155.1. Taxonomy (NCBI): domain Eukaryota; kingdom Metazoa; phylum Chordata; class Aves; order Passeriformes; family Rhinocryptidae; genus Acropternis; species Acropternis orthonyx. The sequence continues at coordinate 20,361,168 of JAWWEU010000020.1, read as the reverse complement.
GCCACAAGCCAGTTCTCCCATGTGGAGCCATGGAGTCACATCCAGACCACACACCTCCTTGTGGGAAATTAAAACAATTCCCACCAACCTGGTCTTCACCTTCAAACCAGAATGGGTGCTCAGAGGAGCACCAGCTGCACCTCGGGAAGGGTTCTTTGCGCGTACCCTCCGTGTACGTGACGTGCCAGTCTCTGCCCTCCCACGGGTGTGCGACAGACCCGGCGCGCGGGGCACGGACACGCCACCCCCGCCCTGACACGCGGTGCTGGGCACCTGAGGCGACACAACAGAGGTGGCCAGGCTGGAGGGAGGGCACAGCCGTGCCATCGCAGTGCATCATAATGCCAATAACCCTGAGTGAGCCACGGCCCTCTCGCCTCACCCGGGGTGGGGCAGAGTCCCTTCGCAAGAACACTGAAGCTTTTGGAAAGGGCAAAATACAATCCAACCCAGACCCAGGTCAATAATAATATTGATATTGAACTATTATCATCTTTTTAACTGTAATCTTAAACACAGAAATGGGAATAACAACACAAATTAATCTGTTGCTTTCCACAGAGTAAATCACTGGCATAAACTGAACCCCTCATTCTCTGCTCTACCCACATACTAAAAAGGGGGCATCCATATGTGCATATGAAGACAGTATTTCCTCCCAGTCACTATCTTCACTTGGCCTTGTTGCCTGGTTTTGTCTGTAATTTTACAGGTAAGTTTTTGTGCAGTTGCTGCCGACCTGTGTAATTTTCCCCGAGGTCTTTAAAACCAGCAGAATACTGAGGTGGCAACTGCACACCCTTAGCTGTGACCTACGCACAAATGGAGGTGCTAGAGAAACTGAAAAACATTGAAAAGTAAAGGAATAATAAGTCACTAGACCCAATGAGAAAGCCAAGCATTTTAAAGGAATTTGAGATAGAAGCAAACAATATTTGCCCAGAGAAGCTGTTGCTGCCCCATCCCTGGGAGTGCCCAAGGCCAGGTTGGACAGGGCTTAGAGCAACCTGGGATAGTGGAAGGTGTCCCTGCCCGTGGCAGGGGGTGGAACAAGCTGATCTTTAAGGTCCCTTCCCACCCAAACCCTTTCATGATTCTATGAATACATTAATGAACGTACTCTATAACTCTTCTATGGAGCTGAACACATACCAGCCTTCTCAAAATCCAGCAGCCTGAGCCCACCAATATAAATATACATATAAAATATTGTATAGATTATACAAAACAAATGTTCTGGTTCATTTGCAGTTCCGTAAAAGCAGAGCCAAATTAACTGAAGGCATAAACAAGTACATCTATTTCATTTTTAAAATGTTAATGAAGAATGAGATTGCTATTTGTTCTTGGTCTATTTTGTGATTTTAGCCAATAGTTCTAGTGATAATTATCAACTGTTTATATTTAGATAAAAGCAGCCCATATGGCAATAGCAGAACAATCTGATGTTTAGATCCCCAGCTACATGTTTTCTATAAATAATATGATTGAAGAACTGTAACAAATTATTTCATCAGTCTAAAAGCAGATACCAATATATAACAACTAAGAAGGCCATTTACTCATTATCTGCAAATAATAAATACCTTCCCAAGTACATTTAACACTTAGCAAAAGACAAAAATATAAAAATACAGATGTTAACCCATAAATGCTTACATTAAGTTTACACGTATCTTAAAATTTACTTCTTAATTTCCATGGACGCACAGAGTATCAGATAGGTTCTTGCGGTAATTAAAGGACCTGCCTAATATTGCACACACAAACACACACTGGTTTTGATATGTTTGCACCTGAATCTTACCCAAATCTCATCCCTATTCAAGCTGTCCTGCCCATTTCTCAGATTCCAAACCTTACAAATGCCCTTCCTGAAAGAGACCTCGATCCTGCCCCTGAGAACCCTCCTCAGGCTGGAGACCTTCCCAACACCGGCACTACCGTCACTGCCCGCATCCCGGCACGCTGCACGCCCGGGGGAGAGGCGGCGGCACAGCCCGCCCGCGGCTCCCGCCGCAGCGCCCGGGCCGGGCTGCCAGGCTGCGCACCCTCCTCATCCTCGTCCTCGTCCTCGTCCTCCCCCCAGCAAGGAGCAGCCCCAGCCCAGCCGCCCATTCCCGGCGGGAAAATGATTGCGGCACAATGGCCGGCACGGCCCGCTCAGGGCAGCTGTGTCATATAAATTGTCAGCAATGACCATAAGCACTCAGAGAAACAATTTAATTCCTCACTCCCGCCATCATGGGCTGATATATTCTTTCAAGGTCATTACCCAAGGCTAGGAGGGTCGCATGATTAACGAGTGACACGTCCAATGAGGGCGGCTGTGCCTGAGCAGGCCTTATATTAATTATACAGAAGCACTGAAAAATAAACGGTGCCTGGCAAGGAGGGGCCAAATCTGCACGTGGAGAGTGCTGCACCCCCCCAAACTCACTGCCACCACCCGCCCTTCAGCCACCACGTTCCAGCAATTCACTGGCTGCAACACAAAAGGTGCTTCTTTCCTGGTTTAAACGACCTGGGGTCTCATCCAAGTTTCCCCTGAGTCTGTATTTTATGCTTTTCTTCCTCCTTGCCATAACTCACTCACTCACACCACATGGAAGCATGAGAGACTGCTGTTCACAATTAACTGTGTGTCTCCAGAGCAAATTCAAACTTAAAAAAAAAAAAGAGAATTCCCAAGTTTTGTGGATTTGTGCCTTGGAGAGACCCAGAGCAAACACCAGGACATACACTGGCTCATCACCAAAACCTTTAGCAATCGAGGCCCATATCCCCCCCAGGCCCCTTCGTAATACTTTTGCAAGCTGAATGTTTTTCTAAAACCAAAAGACACACCTCTGCCCCAGGAGCTGACGGGCATTCCTGACCACATCTCCTGATCCACCACAAAGAAATGAACTGAAAATCCCCTGGACGAACCCCACTGATTTCCAGACAGTGACATCAGTCAGAGAGGAGACTCCATGTGATCAACCATCAGAACAGGGATTGCCTGTCAGTAGCAAACACAACCAAAAAAGGCCCCAAACATTGAAGTTGCTGCTGTCAACACCACAGGGGAGACTGTGTGATCCCAAACCCCTTGTTCAGGTCCTGAGCAGACAAAATCCACCCCCCTCTTGCCATCACAGCCTCTCTGAAGGATACAGAAGGAATAACCATGGTTATTAACTTCAGTTCTAGCAAACACCAAAAGGGTCAATGTGCATTTTCAGGCACTCTGAACAATGAACACACAGGCAAATCTGAGTCTGAAGCACAGCAACCAAATGCAAATACGAATCCCTTCAAAATTTTGAGTCATCTGCATCCATGATGACCAGCACTAAGGCAACCTGCCTGGGAATACACCTTGGCACAGCCCTCACCATTTCAGCCGGAGTGACCCAGCTTGGGAGAATTTCTATTCCTGTCTTCATCTGGCCTTAGAGAGGCCCTACAGGATTCCACCTGCCCATGCTGCCAGGCTACTTGGGAGCATCTTCTCTCCCTTAGCTCTGCTGTTGGACACTTATGTTCCCTCCTAGATGGAAGCTCCAAAGTGCAGGTGAGCCCACAGCCTATGGGGCTGAGGCTCTGCTGAAGGAGTGTCCCTGTGGGAATACAGGAAGAAAGAACTAGAGCACTATGAAACCTCACTTCCTGGCACTTATATGTTTTCTGTAATAACAGAAATAAAGCCATTTTGAACATTTATCGCCCTTCTCTCATATTTTTAGACAGTCCATAAAGACAAATATTATGCCCTATGACAGAAGGAGAAACAGCCAACCCAAGATTAACAGGCTTGCAAGGATAAGCAAATAACAAATAATGTGAACAACAATAAATTAAGGCCACACAGCTAACCAGCTTTAAAAACTTCATATTTAAGGAATAAAGGCCCCTTGACAGCTGCAGCCACAACCCAACTACTCTGCCACGATGCCCCTCCGAGGTACCACTGTCAATAGTGCAGCCCCCACCCAGCCCACAAACCTCCCAGTGCCATTCCTTCACCCTTGGTTTATAATCCTGCTTATTCTCAGAGCAAACCAGATGAATTTTGCCCTTTTGCTTCTCTGGTGCTTTGTCCCACCAGTGCAGAGGTTTCATTGCTCCCAACACTGGGCCTTGTGCATGTTCACAGTGCTGCTGCCTCTGCCCCTGTTTGTGAGCAATAATCCAGCTCCCACGACCCCAGAGAGGGTCAGGCTTTCCAAAGCAGTATTGCAGCCTCTGAGTAATGCACCCACAACACCCAGCTTTGTACACACCACTCTCTGTGGGTCTGCAGTAGTGAGCCTGCTGTGCCAAACTGATGTGATGCTAGCAAACCAGGACAGATGCACTGTCAGCAAAGACACAGCTCAGGATTATCTACACTTATTATTTGGAGAAGATGTCTTTGGACGCTACCTCAACCTCAGATTTCCACTTCAAAACCTGGCAATCAGCCTGCTCACTCAAGCCCACAGCACACATCGAACTGTGCTTCGTCTATCTGTTTGAACAGAAAAAGGGAAAACCACTTCATTTTCGCAGTGTTCAGGTGCTGCCAACAGGTCTGTCTGAGGTTTATGAGTCAGTACAGAAGTACCTTAAACAAAGACAGCATACTCCAGATCTGCCTGAGCAAGAAGAACACAATTTTCCAAGACTCTCAATGTTCACAGCTTCAACTGACCTAAATGAAGTCACCTCAGCAACTCTGCAAAATTGCATTCAAGTGTTCTTGATAACAACTGTTCCACCCCCAACATTGTGATGCCTTCCATCTGCTCAGGTGAAGCACTGGAAACCAGGACACCTTCTGGTATTTTACCTTACAATGGTCCCTAGACAGTACCCTTTCCTCAGTCACAGCCAGGTATCTGGAGACGCAAACCACTTACCCTTCACAGCAGAGCCCAGAGCTGCAGACAGCATGTGGATGGAGCAGCCATGAGGGATCAGGAGCTCGAATCTGACACCCAACTACGTCCTCCAGACTTCTCAGACAAAGCACTCCCCAGGCACTGCCGAGACAGAGGAACTCACCCAGCTCCATCCTTGTCAGCAGGTTCCCAGACCCGCGTGGCTCGGCCCAGTGGGGGAGCAGCCAGACCACTCCCCCACTCCCCAGGTGCCCCTTGTTCTCTGTTAATCACCACTAATTAAGTCGTTAATGCTCCTAAACTGATTTCTTCAGAACCCCCATTTTCTACTTCCAATACGTTAAGACAAAAAGGAATCACAAAGAAGAATAAAAAGTGAAGTCTGAGCCGCAGCTTTTTTAGGGTGTCACTGGCCTAATGACACCCAGTGGCTTCCCTTTATTTTCACTTCACAGACTCAAAGGGCAGCAGAAAAAAAAGCAGTTCTCCCCTAACTACAAACTTTTGATCATCACCTGCTTCTTATAATCCATCATCAAGGGTTCCCAGACAATTCCCTGGGAATGTCTGTTGAGCACTTAGAAAAGAACCAAAAGCTGGAAGAGGGAATTGAGACAAACAGCCAAATAACAGCGTCTGGGCTGTTAATTAGACTCAAGAATAATTTATTTTTTAATCAAACCCAACCTTTCTAGCAGCACCCTTCAGGCTGAATCCCTTCTTCCTTCTGGAAAATACATTAACAAGCAATTCCCCCAGTTTGCCAGTGGCCCAGCCCAGCTGCTGCAGGAGCCCCAGGTGCGATGGCCGACACACAGGTGGGGGGACATGCAAACCATCCCTGGGTGTGGAGCCAGCAGGTGCTCAGCTCCCGGGGCACCTCTGGAGCAGGAGCAGGATCAAAGGGAAAGACCAGCCAATGTCACTGCAAACGAAACCTAGATAAAAAGAATTATACAGAATATGTATCAAGAATAAACAATCATTATCAATAAGCCTGTTTTATTACAGAAACAAAAGCTGGCCATTCCACACGGCCCCCTTCCCCCAGGTCCCAGGCTCTGCTGCTCATCACCCGAGGCATACACTCCCTCCCTTCCCTCTGTGTCCCTGTGACACTCCAAAGCACACGGGAGCACAGGAGCAACACCACAGGTCACGGTATCCAAGGCGGGAGCTGCCACACGTGTCCCCAGTCACACATGCCAGGAAAGGCGGTGCCCTGGGTTTGATGCTGTGCAGGAAAAGGCACATGCACACAGACACACACATATGGACACACAGATGGACAGACACACACATGAACACGTACAAACACCTGGATACGCACACAGGCAAACACAGACACCACACAAGACCCTTTGCACACCCAAACAAGAGCCAAACTCCACGTTACCCCCAGGCCTGGCAGCCTTTCTGATCCCAAGGGTGCCCACAGTTTTGGCAGGTATGAAGCCACGTTCCAGCCCATCACAACAGCCCTCTCCTCCTCCCCGAGAGTGACCACTAGGAACATTCTTGGCATTACCTTTACCTAATTTTGGTTTACCCAGAAACATAAAAACTGAAAAGTAAGAAACATGAAAAGGCTACACTAGCTGCAGACTTTCCTTATGACACAGGGTTATGACTTGGAGCTGGTAACACTGTTTGATAATTCCCTGCTCTTAAATTGCTGCATTTTTGGCCCTGCCTTGTAAGATTCCTCTTCATGTCCATTAATTGCACAGCTTTGGAAATCTGGTGGGAAGAACTGAGGTTAAATCTCACTCTGTCCTTCATCACCAACATCAGGTTGGGTCCAGGATGAGTTGTGGCGGAGGCAGAGCAGTTTGCACTATTTCACAGACATGCACACCCTGAGCAGTGTGTGCTCCGTGTGTGGGGGCACAAATGTGACCTGCAGACATGGTGCAGATCCCACGTCCTCGCTGGACAGTCCCAGCACACCCTGCAAGCAGAGCTCACTCACACAGAGCGATGCCACATGCTCACACGCGATCCTTCTGCACCTCAACACCCCAGAACTGGTTTGGATTCATGCGGCAGGCACCTGCACACTGACGCTCTGCAGATACATTCTCTGCAAAGCTCGGGACAGCCATTTGAGCAGTGGCTCTTCAGCACCGGCATCATCACCGCAAGCAACATTCCCTGGCCTGACACCACACAGAGGCCAACATTCATGAGAGAGGCCAGAGAGGAAAGATTTCCTCCCTTCCCATTCTGGTTCTTCCCTCCCAGTAATAGCCCGTTCCTGCACATCTGAGAAATGGGAACAGCGCTGGGCACTACCAGGTGGGCAGTTCAGATGAAAAGCTGACTCGGGCTATTTTTAACAACTTCCCTGTGTAACCATTTACGTTACATCTATTTAAGTGCATGTGAATTTACGTGTTAATGCCTGTTCACATCCAGGATAAAAATACACAGCACAGTTAGGCAAATACATGGAAATACAGACAGAATCCAATTCCTCTGGCAGACCACACAAAGGCTAAGAAATGAAAAATGCACTCACGCCCTCTGACACCGTGGCCGAGTGCACACGCGAGAGCTCTCGTGGTGGGAGTGAAGGCTGGATGCTGCTCCCTCTCTCCCTCTCCCTTCTCTGCTAAGGAGGCACTTTGAGCGCCGGGATTGCTCACAATCTGGCTCTGTGATCCACATGCAGGACTGGTAATATGTCTGCTATTTCCCTCTCTCCCCCCCATCAAACCTCCCCCCCATCCTCCTTGTTCTTATGTTCAGTGGTTATTTTAGCTTAATGTGGTGACATCACAGCTCTCTCGGTAAAGCCCTTGCTGTGAATACAGAGCGTGGCTCCACTGATCACTTCCAAACGATGGGATTTAGTGAGGTTTGATATTTAGTGCTCGTCCCCACAGCAGAAGATGGTGCGTCCTGGTGCAGGTTTCTCTGTGGTTTGTACAGCCCTGCTGCAGCAGCGGGGATGGTGATGTGTTTCATTCCCTAAATTGGTAGTGAGATCTAGGAGACACACTTTTAGTAAGTTCTCTCATTTTTAACTAGCAGAGAGAGCAGCTGGACACCTGTCTGTTGCAGTCCCCTGAATTGGTTGGGGTGGGGGGGTGGGGTGTTGTATGCACAGGCTGGAAGGAGAGGGTTCTTAGGTGGGGGAGAGATGGAGCGCTGGAAGGCATCTCATTTCTCAGCATCACTGAGGAGCCAAACCCTCACCTTGCACTAAAATGAACATACTCTGTGAATTTAAAAAGCTGAAGCCCTTTACAACTCTTTATCTATCAGTAATTCCTTCACCCCATTATATCAGATCTGCAATAGCCTCAACAGCTTTCATGATTTTGTTCCATGTTCTTCTAAAATGGGAAACAAAGAAACAGCACATGATATTAGAAAAACTTCACAGCAGAACAGATAAGAAATGCAGGAGGGGAATAATGCAGTCAAATAAGCTTTCCATTATTAACAACCATGCCCTAAGGTCTACGGGCATAGTCCCAAAACCTAAATTATCTTAAATCATGAGGTTACCAATAAAGACAGCTTGGGACAGCAGAAGGGGTCTGTGATTTCAAGGGGTTTGCAGACCACATATATATGATTAACATTTCTGTGCTACGGTTTATTACTTCATTATAATATTTTCCATCACAAATGAATAGGTAAAACACCTGGCTATTAAATATAAACCTATCCCTCAGGATGATCAGATTATCACTTGAATTTAAAATCTTTCTGAATTTTTAATAATGCATAACAAATAAGATTATTTATGCACTTTCTTGGCTCTGCTTGCAGGGCCCACAGTGATGTGCAGCTGCCTCTCCCAAAATCCAGGTCTGCAGGGGACACACATTCCCTGCTGCCCCTCTCCACTCCCTTACCCAGCGATGCCCCACATCCCTGCAGTTTTGGGGATGAGGGATTTGGGGAGACTGGGCCCCAGCCAGGCTGCCGGAGCACTGTAATGAGCCCTGTGGAGTCATCGGCCAAGGCCGTGAGGAGGCAGCATCTAAGGAATCAGGGCAGGCTGATGGAAAGTCAAGTGGAGGCCTGGCTGTCTGAAACCTCTTCAACAGATCTGTAGTCTGGACTTGACCCCTGCCCTCTCACCTCGGGGTCCCATATTTCTTCCCCCACCCCCCGCGCTCCCTCCGTGGCCGGCGAGGGGCCGTGAGTGACCGCAGGCAGCACGGGGGGGTGGGTCCAGGGGGGCAGCTCTCTGACTTCCCCACAGGTAATTAAGGGACTGTTTTCAAGGTTGCATGGGCAAAAGACAATTGGGCCTAATGAAGCATCGATCGGGCAGCGCGGGCAGGCGCTGACATTGGCTGCGGTGCCTGTGCCGGCCAAGCCACCCCGCCAGCGGCACTGCCGGGGCCCGGCCACGGACAGGGGGCTGGCACTGCTCCCCATCCCGCCCTCACCCCCACCCGCACGCTGAGCACCACAAAAATATTAACTAGAGGGGCAGAGTGGTTTTGTGGTGGGTTTTGTTTGTTTGTTTTTCTTTGGGATGAATGTTGCTCGTGGTTCCCACTCTAACCCCGCCAATCAGCACCGGCGGGGCTGGATGCATGAGGTCAGTTATGGAGATGCAGGAAATTACTGGGGATTGGCAGGGCTGGTTTTGTCAATTTGTAAGCAAAACCCTGTGTTATTGCCAGGTTTTCATCTTTTCATCACTGTCAACCTGTGCCGGCACAGGAGAGCTAAAAGCAAAATTGTCTCAGAGGCTGCTAGAAAATTAACAGGATAGGATTAAAAATACTTTTGTGTAAAATAGGAATAGGAAACAGGTACTTACATTAAAAAAATTAAGCCAATTATGCCCCCTGGAAGTGCTGACACATCCAGCTCGCTGCTCGCCCTGCCCAGGCATCTGGTCCCTGGCTTGGGAGCCGAGCGGCTCGGCAGCATCGCGCTCCTGGGCTCCCAACCTGCCCTCGCCTCACCCAGCCTCTTTCTTCTGGCCCAAATGTTTGCATTTGTAGGATGTCTGAATGGTAATAAAAGGGCCAGGAAATGATAGTTGTGCCCAGTAAATTGGGGTGAATGCTGGGGGAGGGGAGGCCAGATCGATTGTGAAACAACTTGTGCATTATCCAGGAAGGATTTGCTCACGGTCCTGCGCTGCTCCGCTGTACGAGAGGCCCCGCGCTCAACAATAGCGTGTCCCCTCGGAGCAGGAAACACAAAGGGAATTTGCTCTGATTCAATCCACACAGTGAGGCCCCTCTGGGGCTAAAGAGGGTCACTTTTACCCTGGCTAAAAATAAAGAAAAAGATTTTTTTCCCCTCTAACACACACACACACACACACACACACACACACACACACACACACACACACACACACGATCTGGCTGGGGAAAGCAGCCTGCCTCCACTCGACCAGATGCTTCAAAATCATGAGCCTCCTCTCTCATTTTTTCCACTTAGACTTTAGAATGTATCAGAATTTACTTGAAAAAAAATTTAAACAAGTAGGGAATGATCAAAGACCAGCAAAACGGCCTCTTTCTTTTATTCCATTTCCTTGTCTAACAAGTGCTTTACGCGGGGACTGCTGCAGCACCGGCCCCTAATAACAAAGGAGGTGACACTGCGAGGGCACAGAACTGTAAACTGAATTTTAAAAGCCACGCAAGGGACCAGATATCAGGGGTTTGCTGTATTCAGATATATTTGTTTTCTAATACTTTGCCTTTTTAGTTCAGAGCAGCAGTTCGTGTTCTGCTTCTAATCCCAAATTCTTCCATCGCGCACGGGTCAGGAACGACACAGCAATTGTGTGCAACACCTGCTGAAATTACACACAACAAGTTTTCCCTAAAAATCGCTAAAATGTAGCTCAGCAGATTCTATCTGAATTCATTTGGTGGAACAACAAGATATTGCTGGGGACACACTCGGCACAAAGCAGCTCCGAGCCCCCCGAGTTGGCGGAGCTCAGCCCAAACAATGGCCGCTTCCCATTCACCTTTCCCCAGCTTTTGAAAAGAACATCCCAGAAACACAAAGCAGCAGCGGGAAATGGCAATTTTATGAATCCTAATCAATCAAAGGGCTTATTAACTCAATGTGAAGCCAGATTAAAATCTTTAATTATAAATCGTGCTAAAAGGAAAAACAAAATGTACTTATGGTACATTGAAAATTCCGGATATTAACATAGTTGCCATTATCTCTCGCAATATTAAATTTCCCCTCCCTGCCCTGCAACATGCTCACCTTCTTCTGTTCCTAAAGAACAGAACCGCGGAGCAAACTCATTTTTCTCCTTCCCAGCCCTATTACAATGTACTCGCACTGCCCGCAGCCGGGCTCTGCGGCAGCGGGGGCTGTGGGAAGCCCCATGCCGGGGGGAGCGGGGGTGCAGTAAGTGGGCTGGGTCGGAGTCCCAGATGATGTTTTTCGGGCCACCATCCAATGTGAAGCATTCCCGGCAATGGAAGCGGGTCGCGTGTCCGGGCGGTCGCGGGGCTGCGATGGAGAGCCACGGGAAGGGCCTCGGCGCACGAGGGGCCACGGGTGCTTTTTTATCAGGCAGACGTTGGGAAATGACCACGGCAAATGTAATCCCGGCTGGACGGGAGGGGGAGGGAGAGCAGGGAGCAAGCCGCATGTTTTATTTATTTGTTCAAAGTCACGGTCATCCCATTGTGTTCCTGTCCGTGCCTGTCCCCCGGCCCCGGGGCCGCGGTCAGACCTGCAGCAGAAGGCGCACACCCAGCTTCTCCCAACACATGGCATTTGGCCGGGAAAGGGCTTCTTTTCCATTTGGAATATCAGCATTGTCACACCAGGCTCTAACTGCTGCTGAGTGTGATGTTCCCTGTGCTGCGTCTCCAGCAGGTTCTCTCCACACCCCAGCCTCGCGCCCGTCCCCTCTGTGGTGTTGCATCTGGAATTAAAGATTTTTTTTTTTCTGCACTAAATTAATTTTTCAAAGGAGAGTGAAATTTCCTTTGGAAAAAGATCCTACAGGATAGGCTCAGATTGCAATTCTAGGTCATATTTTACACAAAATTCCTATTTTCCTTTCTCTCGAAGAAACGCTTCTCTGGGATTTATTCCTCGAGTACTCCCCAAAGGAAGAGCACCTCTGCTGAACTGAGATTTTTCAGATTTGCTGTCAGTTTTGCAACTGTAATAGAAATCCCAAATTGTGTTTCCCTTCAGTAAAACTCCAGGAAAACACAGCCGGTGAATTTGAAATACAGTTTTAGTTTGGAAAAATGGGAACTTCACTTTATATTTCACAAACAACTGGTTGGCTCCAAAATGCTCACAAAAGGGGACTTAACGCCTTAGGGAAGGGAATCACCTTCTCTGCTCTGTAATTGCTGCCTGACAGTTCTGCACCCTGTCCCGAATTTCCTCTGGCACCCCCAGGTATTCCCAAACCTTCCCAGACTGGGCAGGGACCGTGTCTCACCAAGCTCCTCAGGCAGGTAAATCGTTCCTAAAGCTGCCTTCCAAAACAGGAACACACCTGTCTGCAAATCCTGCCCAGCAGCACAAATGGAAGAGTTCGGGGACCTGGAGAATTTTAAACACACAATCCGTCTGGGACCGAACCCTGCTGATGTGGGGGGTTCCCCCGCCCCCAGTACACCCTTGCCCGTGCCCTTTGCCCGCCTGTTCTCGCCCTGGCTGCCGCCGGGGCGGCCCTGCCCTGCCCGGAGCGGCTCCCCGGGCCGCGCCGCCTGCGGGGGGGGCTCACGGGCCCCGCCCGGCCACGCGGTCCGGGGCGCCCACCGCCCCCGCCCGGCACCGCCGGCTCCTGCCTCTCGGGAAACTCAGGGAGGAAGATCCTTTGTGCCCAACTCGGGTTTCATTTCATTGCTTTTAAATTTGTTCAGCTTGACTTTTGACACTTCAGAGGCTTAAGCCTTCTTTAAGTACAACAATATAATAAATATTTGTGTTGCCAAAGGAAAAGTGGATCTGTTGTTAGTGTTAGGGAAAGCAGGATCTCTTTTTCATTCGTTTGGTATAAATAATTCACACAACTATGTGCATTTTATAAACATCATCCTTAGGAAACTGATACTATCAAACATTTTTGAGACAACACTCAGCAGTATATAAATATGCACAAAGTATTTACTACAGCAGATCTGAAACTAAACAAAAAAATTGTTAATGAAAGCAGAAAAATAACGATATTTTATGTAAATAATTATGTTAATACAAAGTGTTTTCAGACTTATTTATACAAATTAGTCATCTGAATGACAAAAAGCTTTGGCAAACTACAAACACCTATCAAAAATCGTATTATTTGGCTCATTTTCCCTTGCAATTTCCATCTTTAGCTTGCCTTAGAAAAGCAGATTCAGAACCTCCCCTGCTCTCTGTCAGTACAGCAGGAACAAGCCCAGTCAAAGGCATTTTCTTTACTTATATATTAAAAAAAAATGTTTTTGTGGTTTTTTTCTTAAAAATACTTGAAGAAATTGTGGATTTTAAACAAAAATTAAACCAGATAAATCTATTTTAATCCACAATTTTTCCCCCTAAATTATTGTATGCAACATGTTTGGTTCAATCAGGAAAAAAAATAGCATTTCCAAGTAACAATTTGATATGTAGCAAGTATGTTTTTATTTTCCAACAGAAAACACTTTAAAATCATCAAGGAAAGAAACACTATATCAGTGTGCACGAGCTACCCAAGGCTCCACTGCTACATTTTTTGCACTTTCTGCTATTAATCTAATTTTAGGATTTAAGTAGTCCTGGCTCTTTGATGGGACGGGATTTTCCGCTTTCCGAATTCCACTTTGGAATGGAACTTCTCAGTATGTACCAGTTGGAACTGCGGCACGGCAACCAGCCCGTGCGCTGCCGCGGTGCGAGCGCCGCTGTTCGCGGGCACGGGGGGAGAGATTGCCCGGGCACCGGGGGGAGAGATTGCCCGGGCACCGGGGGGAGAGATTGCCCGGGCACCGGGGGGAGAGCCTGCCCGGGCACCGGGGGGAGAGATTGCCAGGGCACCGGGGCGAGAGATTGCCCGGGCACCGGGGGGTG